>CM066031.1:1687808676-1688442481 GCA_033557465.1 Ichthyophis bannanicus | reverse complement strand
AATTCTGGGTACATAGGTTAACTTTGCAGTGAGTAAAGCTAAGTTCTATTGTTAGTATTATTAGTAGTATTAATATGATTATTATCATGGCATGGTATTATTAGAGTAAGCAAAGAGCACACCAACATTTTGTAAGCTACCCTGAGATTTGTAAACGAGTGTACTTTGACCTTTTGTAACATTTCCTTGGACTTAGTGTATTGTTTGGAGTTACTTGTCGTGTGGAGGTATTGAGATGTAATGTGACACCTTTGTAAGAGATCAGGATTTATCGTTCAGAATGTATAAATCAATAAAAATGAGTTTCCATAAGTAGGTGTTAAAGCTAAGTGACAGTTTAAAGGGGCAAGCAAGGGCTGTGTGAATCACCCAGGAAATTGGTTACAGTTTACCTTAGAAGCACAGGACAAAATACTGTGTAGCAGCCAGGTTTTAATAAGTCGTCTTTCCCTCCCTCTTTCTCTGACTCCCACCCACCCCTGGGGTAATCCTACCTTTATAGGTGCTAAACACTAGAAGCCCCAAAGTGCGTCAATTGCCGCAAATGCATCTTCGAAGTTGTATACCAGCGCCACTGCTAGAACCATGTCTTTGTTAGCAAGGTCAAGATGTTCAAATATGTGCATCGAAAATTGACAGATGCACCACCTAGCGGGAAAATGAATTTATACATAGAAGCCCCAAAGTACGTCAATTGACGCACTCAATTGTCTTGGATGCGCCAATTGATGTACTTTGGGGCTTCTAGGTATAAATTCATGTTCCCATGAGATGGCGCATCTCAATCACTGTTTACAGTTTTACTCTGACACGACAAACAAACACATGATGACGTCATGTAATGACGTCACATACTGCACATATTTAACAAATAAGTAACTTCACATTAATTCACATCTGCATTTCATGCTAAACGCAGTCATTGTGATAATGTGTCAATTGACGCACTTTGGGATTTCTAGGTAAAATTCCTTTTGGGGCTTCTAGTGTTAAACCTCTTAAAGAAAAGGAGGTGCCATATTCATTCTCGGGTGCAGCTGTTTATCCTCATAAGGAATATATTAAGTACCTGAGATAAATTAAGCTTGAGGTGAACAAAGTCCATTAAACGTATTAGGTATAGTTTTATTAGTATAAGTATCCCCAGTAAATCTTAGTAAGTAAGCAACTTAAATACATAAACACAACCTTAAAGCTAAGATGCAGACAACAGTCCAGCAGCGAGATGGGGGCTTTCCAGTCTTTTGCATTGAGTGTCGCTTGTATGATTTTCTCCCAGTTGGTGAGGGGTCTTACGTGTGCACTAGGTGCAAGGAGCTCTTTGCTCTCAGGGAACAAGTCCGATACCTGGAGGCTAGAGTAGCAGACTTGGAAGACAGAGAGGTCCATAGACGAGACCTAAGGGGATGTAGTACTGAAGTCCCACCTCCAGTCTGGCAGTATCCCTGTTAACATGGAGGAGAGAGGTCATGTGACAGGAGAGCATCACCCTGGTGTGGCAGGAAGTGATCCTGTAGCTAGGACCTGTCGTCCAGGTGATGTAAAACCCTCTCGCACCGAGGCGATTTCTCTAGGGCCATGTGCCCATGAGGGAAGGGTTAGGACAGCTGTTATAGTTGTTGATTCAAACATTAGGCATGTAGATAGCTGGGTGGCTGGTGGACGTGAGGATCACCTGGTAACATACCTGCCTAGTGCGAAGGTAGCGGACTTCACGTGCTACCTAGACAGGGTCTTAGTGCTGGGTAGAAGTCTGCTCTCTTGGTACATCAGTACCAGTGACATAGGAAAGTATGGTAGGGAGGTTCTGGAGGCAAAATTTAGGCTTTTAGGTAGGAAGTTGAAATCCAGAACTTCCAGGGTAGCATTCTCCGAAATTCTTCTCGTCCATGTGCAGGACACAAAAGGCAGGCAGAGCTCTGGAGTCTCCGTGTGTGGATGGAGACGATGGTGCAAGGAAGAGGGTTTTATTTTATTTATTACAAATTTTTATATACCGCGCTATTTAGAATCAATGCGGTTTACATTATAACAACATTTTGCATTAGAACAAGATCTTTTGCTTACATTATAACAGGGATAGTAACTTGGAAGTAACAGGATAACTATATACAGTTCAAACAAAGGAGCTTGTAAATTATTTGTTATGTTATATAATAGAGTCGTAGAGTAGTCATGCTGATTGTGAGTGTTCCTAATGGTGAGTTTCTTTTGTAAAGCACTTGGGGTTATGTTGTTGGTACGTCAGATGCTGTGTGGGTGAGATGAGGTGTTGGATGTGAATGTATTAGGTTAGTGTGGGTAAAATAAAGGCAGAACAAGTGATGTTTAATAGCTTTTCTGAATTGCGAGAGGTCAGTAATTGATCTTATATGAGATGGGAGATTGTTCCAGCACTTCGGAGCATATAGTGTAAATGCTCTGTTTCTAGTTATTTGGGTACATTTAGTGGACTCAGGTGGTATAGATAGCGTGTTGCTAGTTGTTGACCTTCTTAGTCTGTTAGTGGGGGTACTGGTCAGGAGTGATGAGAGGGACGTGGAAGATATCCAGTTAATTGCCTTAAATGATAGGATTAACGCCTTGTAGGCGACTCTGCATTGTACTGGTAGCCAGTGTTTTGGCTTTGTTAGGAACTGGGGAACATTCTGGGGAAAGGAGGGGCTTTTCCGAAGGGATGGGCTCTACCTTAACCTGGAAGGGACCAGTCTGCTATCATTAACCTTAAAAAGGAGATAGAGCAGCTTTTAAACTAGATAATAGGGGAAAGCTGACAGTTGCCCAAGAGTTCATGGTTCAGAGCAATGTATCCTTGAAGGATACTAGCAAAAGACTGAAGTTAGGGCATATCAACAGAGGTTCCAATAAAGACAAAACTAGTCCAAATGCCCTTGAACAGAGCAGAAGAGCTTAAAGACTGCAAATTACCCCTGCCTACCGATAGCCAGATTAATATGAATAAAATGCAGCCTCTAAAATGCTTGTATGCAAATGCTAGAAGTCTAAAAAAAATAAGATGGGAGAGTTGGAATATATAGCACTAAATGAGAGATTAGATGTGATTGGTATCTCAGAGACATAGTGGGAGGACAACCAGTGGGACACTGATACCTTGGTACAAACTGTATTGTAATGATAGAGCAGATCAAATTGGTGGAGGGGTTGCACTCCTATTAGGGAGGGCACTGTGTCACAAAGGATTAAAGTTTTGCAGGAAACAAAATTCACTGTAGAATCTCTATGGATTGAAATTCCATGTTAGAAGGGGAGGGGGAAAGCGATGGCAGTGGGGATGTACTATCGATCGCCTGGCCAGAATGAACAAATGGATAATGGAATGCTCAAAGAAATCAGGGAAGCTAACACAAGTTACAGCACAATAACAATGTGTGATTTTCAATTACGCTGTTATTGACTGGGTCAGTATTGCAGCAGGACATGCTAGGGAGATAAAGTTTCTAGATGAAATAAGTAACTGCTTTTTGGAGAAGCTGGTTCATGAATCAACTAGAGGGGAAACTATTTTGGAACTAGTCCTTAGTGGAACACCAGATCTGGTGCAAGAGATAAGGGTGTTGGGGCCACTTGGCAATAGTGATTATAGCATGATCGCGTTTGATTTAATAAACAGAGGAAAGATGGTAAGGAATACACAGTATTACCTTTTAACTTTCAAAAGGGAGACTATGATAAAATGAAGAAAATAGTTAAGAAAAACCAAAAAAGGAGCAGTTTCAGAGGTTAAAGATTTACATCAAGCATGAGTGTTTAAAGATACTATCTTGGAAGCCCAGACCAGCTGTATTCCACGCTTGAAGAAAAAAGGAAGGAACTTAAAAAAAAAAATGCCAGCATGGTTTAAAGATGAGGTCTGAGAGGTTGCTGTTGCTAAAAAATCATCTTTCAGGAAATGGAAAAAAAAGGAACCAAATGACGAAAACTGGAAACAGCATAAGCACTGGCAAGTTAGATGCAAGGCATTGATAAGGCAGGCAAAGAGAATTTGAGAAGAAGCTTGCTGTGGAAGCAAAAAATGTGTAATAAAGACTTTCAAGTACATTTGTAGCAAAATCTGTGATGGAGTCAGTTGGACCATTAGATGATAGAGGGGTAAAAGGGGCACTAAGAACATAAGATATGCCATACTGGGTCAGACCAAGGTCCATCAAGCCCAGTATTCTGTTTCCAACAGTGGCCAATCTAGGTCATATGTACCTAGCAGTTTCCCCAAGAGACACAAGTTCCACAATGCTTGTACTGGGTCAAGCATTGATATCTTCGGTCACTTCTTAATAATGGTTTATGGACCTTTCCTCCAGGAACTTGTCCAAACCTTTTTTAAACCCAGCTACACTAACAGCCTTTACTACATCCTCCGGAAACAAATTCCAGAGTTTGATTACACGTTGAGTGAAAAAATATTTTCTTTTATTAGTCTTAAATAGTTTACCCTGTAGCTTCATTGCATGTCCCCTAGTCTTTCTATATTCTGATAAGGTAAACAATAGATCTACGTTTACCCGTTCCACTCCGTTCATTAATTTATAGACTTCTATCATATCTCCCCTCAGCCGTCTCTTTTCCAGGTTAAAGAGCCCTAACCTTTTTAGCCTTTCTTCATAGGAGTATCCTTCCATCCCCTTTACCATTTTGGTGGCTCTTCTCTGAACCTTTTCTAAAATCGCTATATCCTTTTTAAGATATGGCGACCAGAATTGCACACAATATTCAAGGTGCGGTCTCACCATGGAACGATATAGAGGCATAATATCTTTTGTTTTATTTTCCATTCCTTTCCTTATCATACCTAGCATTCTATTTGCTCTCTTGGCCGCCGCTGCACACTGGGCCGAGGGTTTTAACATGCTATCCACAATGACGCCTAAATCTTTTTCCTGGGTGGTGGTTCCTAATGTGGAACCTTGCATCGTGTAACCATAGTTTGGGTTGTTCTTCCCTAAGAAGGGACAAGGCCATAGAGGAAAAACTGAATGAATTCTTTGCTTCGGTCTTTACTGAGGAAGATGTAGAGATGTTACCCATGACTGAAAAGGTATTTAATGGTGATGCTGCCGAAGAATCAAAAGAAATATTGATACACCGGGAAGATGTATTACAACTATTTGATAAACCGAAGAGTAGCAAATCAGCTGGACCAGATGGTATACATTCAAAGTTGTTGAAAGAACTGATATGAGATTGCAGACCTACTATTAGTAATCTGAACTATAATTAAAATCTGTAATACCTGAAGATTGGAGGCTGATCAACGTAACGCCAATTTTTAAAAAGGGTTCCAGGTGTGATCTGGGAAACTATAGACCGGTGAGCCACGTGTCAGTACCAGAAAAAATGGTAGAAACCATTATAAAGAACAAAATTACTTAACATGTAGATAGTTGTGGCTTAATGGGAGACAGCCAACATGGCTTTTGCCAAGAAAGGTCTTGTCTTACTAATCTGTTATGCTTTTTTGAAGGTGTGAATAAACAGGTAGACAAAGGTGAGTTGGTTGATATAGTGTATCTGGACTTTCAGAAAACCTTTGACAAGGTCCCTCATCAGAGACTTTGGCAAAACTAAAACGTCATAGGATAGGAGGCAGGGTACTATTGTGGATCAGGAACTGGTTAAAAGATAGAAAGCAGAGGGTAGGGCTAAATGGCCAATTTTCCCTGTGGAGAAAGGTAAATATTGGAGTACCCCAGGGATCTGTGCTGGGTCCACTGCTTTTGAACATATTCATAAATGACCTGGAAATGGGAATAACAAGTGAGGTTATCAAATTTGCAGATGACGCAAAACTATTTAAAGTTGTTAAAACCCATGAGTATTGTGGAAAATTGCAGGAGTATCTTGATTGGAAAACTGGGCATCCAAATGGCAGATGAAATTTAATGTGGACAAGTGCAAAGTTATGCACCTAGGGAAGAACAACCCAAACTATGGTTACATGATGCAAGGTTCCACATTAGGAACTACCACTCAGGAAAATGATTAAGGGGTCATCGTGGATAACATGTTAAAACCCTCCGCCCACTGTGCAGCGGCAGCCAAGAGAGCAAATAGAATGCTAGGTTTCATAAGTAAAGTTATGGAGAATAAATTAAAGGATATTATAATGCCTCTTTATTGTTCCATGCTGTGTCTGCACTTTCAATATTGTGTGCAATTCTGGTAGTGTTATTAGAAAAGGTACAGAGAAGAGCCACCAAAATGGTAAAGGGGATGAAAGGATACCCCTATGAAGAGAGGTTAAAAAGGGTTAGGGCTCTTCAATCTGGAAAAGAGATGGCTGAGGGGAGATATGATAGAGGTCTATAAATTAATGAATGGAGTGGAACGGGTAAACATACATTTGTTTACACCATCAAAATATAGAAAGACTAAGGGACATGCAATGAAGCTACAGGGTAGCCCATTTAAAACTAATAAGAGAAAATATTTTTTCACTTAACATTTAATCAGACTCTGGAATTCGTTACCGGAGGATGTAGTAAAAGCTGTTAATGTAGCTGGGTTTAAAAAAGGTTTGGACAAGTTCCTGGAGGAAAGGTCCATAAACCATTATTAAAAAGGACACGGGATATCACTGCTTGACCCAATACAAGCACTGAGGAACCTGTGTCTTTTATGGAAACTGCTAGGTACTTATGACCTAGATTGGCCACTGTTGGAAACAGGTTACTGTGCTTGATGGACCTTGGTCTGACCCAGTATGGCATATCTTACGTTCTTATGTCTGACATCCTATTTCCATCTCCCCCTCAACTGCTCTTTCTGTTTCTCTGTGTTCCTTTTATTCTGGTACGCTCACCCAGGTCGCCGTCTCTTCACTGTATTTCTTTTTCCACTGAAGCCCTTGGTTGCTTCAAGATGTTATTCACATACTTTACTTTGATATGCAAAATTAAAGATCTTAAATTTGCATCTGTTGCTTTTTGCAGTTTTTCTTATGGCAATTTTCTTTTTTCTTTCAGTTTTTACCGGATTCTCTTTGTGTATACCCTCTTGATTTAAATATAGGTTTTGTAGCATAAAAGTAGCAGTACATTATCTCCTTCTTATCTGCAGAAGTCCACTTAACCGTAGTTAATGCTCTTAACTTTTTCATTACATTTTATCTCTTGCCACAGTGGGTCCACTTACATGCTCATCATGGCCTTTATCTGTGGCAGGGATGTTATCTGCATCTGCAGTGCTTGCACTATCGCATCCACCATTGCTAACTCTAGTGCGTAAGCTACAGGTGGGCACCTTTTTATCCTGGGTGACATGCAGCCAGTATGTAATTTTTTTTTCCTACCATATTTCAATTGTACTGTCGCCTTGCTGGGATTCAGTATAGATTTTGTACAACAGGTCACCTCGAGAAGGTACCCAACAAGACTTGGGGAGGGAACTATCTCACCCCCTAAGAAAAGCACAGTAGTACACCAACCACAGCTAGCGAAGTTTATGCTGCACTTCCCCTTGAGGTTGTGATAGACTTGCCATGTTTCTCCCATATGTTTGAGACAAATACTGAGGGGACCTCTGGTGGCTGAGGTGAATAGAGGCATGGGAGTGATGTCATTGAAACCTGGACTTTTCATTGCTTCTTTGTCTCCACCAATCTGCTGGTGGGGAACACAACCCACTTGTCTGGACTGATCTAGCAGGACTCAAGGAAAGGACATTAACTGGTAAGTAAAATGTTGCTTTATTTTCTGAGGATGATTTCTGTGTATACAATGGGTATCATTTTATAAACGTTTTCTGCATGTAAAACTGCTTTTATAAAATTACTTCAGGAGTTACACATGACAAAGAGGAAAGTACTCTTCATATGACTTGTATGTAGGTATGCTCTAGGGTGTGCTTCTTAAGAAATTGGGAGATTGGGCGTCCATATGTCAGATGAAATTTAATTTGGACAAGTACAAAGTAATGCACGTAGGGAAGAAGAGCCCATACTACAGTTACATGATGCAAAGTTCCATATTAGGAATCACCACTCGGGAAAAGGATCTAAGTGTCATCATGGATAATATATTGAAAACCTCTGCCCAAGTGTACTGTATTATATTGCTTCTGTATTGCTCCATGGTGCAACTGCACTTTAAATATTGCATACAGTTCTGGTCACCATATCTTTAAAAAGGATATAGCTGAATTAGAAAAGGTACAAAGAAGAGCCACCAAATGGTAAAGAGGATGGAAGGATGCCCCTAAGCGTAGAAGCTTAAAAGGTTAGGGCTCTTCAACTTCACAAAAAGATGGCTGAGGGGAGATATAATAGAAGTCTGTAAAATAATGAGTGGAGAGGAATGGAAAATATAGATTGGTGGTTTACTCCTTCAAAAAGTGGAAAGACTAGGGGACATGAAATATCTTATGATTTTTTTTATGGTGTGCAAGCAGACACACGATTTATATGTACTCCTGAGCCGATGTAAATATTTGCGGCTTGACTCCCTACATTTTCTACTGGTCTTTAGGCATAGGTCTTTATACTTCTTAACATATAACAAAGGACTATTGGCAAGGAAAAGCTTTGCAGAGTTTCAAATTTAAAAAAAAATCTCAGTATAAATAAAATGAGACATGAGATAAATGTCATGTGCCTTTATAAATAGGTGCCTTCTTGGTCTCCCACCTAGGCAGCCTGTATAAAAGCGGTAATATTGGTTCTTGTCAGAGCTTAGTGTTGAGAGCACAGTCATTGATGGCCACCATGTTCTTAAGCACCCTAGATAGAGGACTGCTCCTCCTTAATGTTTGTGGGGTCATGCCTGCCTTCAAGGACCCAGGATATCTCAACTGGACTTAGGGTGGTGTGGTCTAACCTACTACTCCCTCTTTGAACTTTTCATTGGCATCGTTTGAGGAAAACTGGACAGGAGAATTAATGAGAGGTGTGTTAATACCTTGCTTGGTGCAGTGCTTTGACATTGTCTTTTAGTCTTTCTTTTTCTGTTGCTTTTTTATATTATACTATGTGAATATCCTGAGCTAGTATCTTCAAATCTGAATTAACAAAAATACTGCAGTGCTTTCTTTGAGTAAAGGATACTAGACTGCCACAGATAGTGATGATGATCTAGCTACTGTGATTAAGGCAAAGAAGCACTGGGACTGTTACCTCTTTGGTAAACCTAAAAATACAATTCATTTGCTTGAAAATGTGTTTATTCTGAAAAGATACGAGTATATTGTGAATTTTCCTGGTAACCCAAATTTTGTGTTTTTTGTCTTTCAGTTATAATGCTATCAAAGGCTATAAGAAAGAAGGGAGATCAGAAAGCCTCTGTGCTTCAGAGCACCTGTTGTCTGCTGCTGAGGCTGGTGAGCCAAATAGCTGATTCTTATTTTGTTTTCTTTTTGGGAGTGGAGGCACTTGTCGCTCTTTCCTAGAGTATCTGAACATGTATTTTAATGGGGACTGATAAGAACATAAGATATGCCATACTGGGTCAGACCAAGGTCCATCAAGCCCAGTATCCTGTTTCCAACAGTGGCCAATCTAGGTCATAAGTACCTAGCAGTTTGGTTTATAGACCTTTTCTCCAGGAACTTGTCCAAACCCTTTTTAAACCCAGCTACACTAACAGCTCTTACTACATCCTCCAGTAACAAATTCCAGAGTTTGATTACACATTGAGTGAAAAAATATTTCTCCTATTAGTTTTAAATAGGTTACCCTGTAGCTTCGTTGTATGTCCCCTAGTCTTTTTATATTCTGATAACGTAATCGATCTACGTTTACCCGTTGCACTCCATTCATTAATTTATAGACCTCTATCATATCTCTCCTCAGCCATCTCTTTTTCACGTTGAAGAGCCCTAACCTTTTTAGTCTCTCTTCATAGGAGTAGCCTTCTATCCCCTTTACCATTTTGGTGGCTCTTCTCTGTACCTTTTCTAATAACGCTATATTCTTTTTAAAATATGGCGACCAGAATTGCACATAATATTCAAGGTGTGCTCGCACCATGGAACGATACAGGGGCATTATAATATCCTTTGTTTTATTTTCCATTCCTTTCCTTATGATACCTAGCATTCTATTTGCTCTCTTGGCCGCCGCTGCACACTGGGCGGAGGGTTTTAACATGTTATCCACGATGACGCCTAAATATTTTTCCTGGGTGGTGGTTCCCAATATGGAATCTTGCATCATGTAACCATATTTTGGGGGGTTCTTTCCTAGATGCATAACTTTGCATTTGTCCACATTAAATTTCATCTGCCATTTGGATGCCCAGTCTTCGCATTTATCAAGATCCTGTTGCAATTTTCCACAATCCTCTTGTTTGTTTGTTTTTTTAATTTAAATGTTTATTTAACCATTCATCGTGATACAATGATAACAAACCAACAACACTTTCTTATTATTCCCCTCCCTCCTACTTCAATACAATACTATGCAACCCTATCTAATCCCTCCCTCCATTGCCTTTACCCTACCGCTCTCTCCCTCTCCCCCTCTTTTATGACACGCCACAGCTCTCCCCGATCTACCCTCTGCCGCCTTGCAGCCGTTAACTTTTCCTTAAGCACTATGTGCCTTAGCCTTCCTTCAAAATTCACAATGGAAGGTGCCTCCTTCTGCTTCCAGGCCTCTGCTAGCTCGCACCTAGCTGCACTTAAACATGGCAATATCATGCGCGCCCCCCCCCCCTTCTGTTGGCCACTACCCCACCAAGAGTAAAAATATACCGGTTTCAGTTCCACCTCCACCCCTGCATTTTGTTTTATCTACTTCTGTATCTTACCCCAATATTCTTGTATCTTTACACACCCCCACCAAATATGCCAAAACGTACCCACCTCCCCACATTCTCTCCAACAAGAGGACGCAACCCCAGGGTATATCCTATGTAGCCTTTCTGGAGTATAATACCGTTTAAAACAAGATTTTGTAACAGTTTTCCTTAATACTACTGGACCACGGTGCTCTTTTCACCTGGTCCCACACCTTTCTCCAATCTTTAGAAGACATTGGCTGCCCCAGGTCGTCCTCCCATTCTCCCATATATCTGAATTTCTATCTCCAGGAACAAGCAGGAATGAGTCTTCACATATGGGTACGTCGGTACCGACGGAGCCTGCACGGGAATGCTCCCCAGCATCCAATCAGAAAGCGTTTGGGAGCATCCCTCGCGCCTGCGCGGTGACTTCCCGCCTTTCCCACTGCCTCTCCTCAGTTTTCGTTTTTCCGCGGAGCCAACAGGACGTCCTCCTGTCACCGCAGAAATCTTTTACTTTAAAATCCTTATTTTCTTGTTTTCTTGTGGTCGCGGCTGTATTTCCCGCCGATACCGGTACCGCCGGTGCTTTATTCTTTTTCTTTTTCTAAACTTGGAGAAATATTTCTCCTCAGTTTTTTGTTTTAACTTTTGGGCCTACCAGGCCTCTCCAACATGGAGCCTTCTTCCCCTAAGAAGTGCCTTCACTGTGGAAACATGGTTTTCTTTTTAGACTCCAATGCTTGGTGTCTAACCTGTTTGGGTCCTGACCCTTTTTTCCCTGATCCATCAGGCTGTATTATTGGGAGAAGACCTTCCCTTTTTCGAGTTTCCTTCAATGCCGTTTTTCCTCCTGAGGTGAGGACACCGGTTTATTCTTCTCTCCAGGATCAGGTAACCCACAAACAGTCTGTTAAGACTAGCCAATTCTTGAAGGGTAAGTCTCATGCACAGCATGATGACGGCTCCGGCCTTGCCCTCAAGATACCATTGGCAATAAAACCCTGGCGGGAGTCTTCGGGCTCCAAAGCATTCACTGGGTTTCAGGTTGTTCCTGGGGCTCACCCCTCACAGAACATACCTGAGCCGTGCCAGGGGGTGGTATCCGCTTCGAGCGGTACCGATAACCCGGCACCGGTGTCGAGTGCTGTACTTTTCACCAGGGATCGTCATCTGGTGTCCTCGGTACCTTCGGGGCCGATCGATACGACCCAGATTGGCTTTCCTGTTTCCCAGCCATGCTCGGGGTTGGTACCGGCTTCGAGCGGTTCCGATACCCCGGTATCGGTATCGAGTGTTCCACTCTTTACCTGGGATCGTCATCTGGAATCCTCAGTACCTTCGGGGCCGCTCGATTTGACCCAGATTGACTTTCCTATATCTTCACCGTGCTCGGGGTTGGTACAGACTTCGAGAGGTACCGATACCCCGACATCGGTGCCGGTGTCGAGTGTTCCTCTCATCACCGGGCATCGTCTTCGAACGTCCTCGGTACCTTCGGTGCCGTTTGAGATTTCAATTGACTTTCATGTATCGGCATCGCTGATACCACCACCAATGTCGGTACCTTCTAGACATGCATCGATAGACTCGCTCGCTTCGATGCCGAGTCTAGAATCGATATCCAGTTTAGATGACTTGGTACCGATGCGTTTCGGAACCGATCCATATCGTTTCCAGCTACGCAGTACCGAGGATATTCACCAAGGCTCTCTGGTTACCTCGGTACTGCTTCAGCAGCCCTCGATTACTGCTTCGATGACATTATCTCCAATACCGGTGTCGGGATCGATTCCTGCAGTTCCATCGGTGCCATCGATCCTTTCTATGCCTAGTTTGGAATCGATACCAGGCACTGACGATGCAGTACTAACTGCCTCAAATCAGAACTGTCAGTATCACAGTCCATCGAGCAGGATTCTTTTTCTGCACCAGTCCAGTATATCTTCTGGTGCTCAAGCTTCTCTTTCAACCTCAGCTTGCCCAGGATTAGTTCCTATTGGAAATCCTTCTTTTCAGAAGTTTCTCCTTGACATGGCAGCCTTCCTTGCCATTCCTATTCCTGGTTTTTCTCTTGATCAAGATCCTGCAGAAAAGGAAAATATAATGCTTCCTTTACATCATTCTTTACAGGATCTTCTTCTGAGGATATGGGAATCACCCTTAAAGGTTCCTTTTGCCTTCTACAGCCATTGACGTTCTGTATCAGGTACCTCCCTCTCCAGGGTTCCAGAAAAACCAACTTCCACATCATTCCATTGTAGTGGAATCAGCAATGAGGAAGGTAAGAAGCAATTCTTCTTATCCGCTAGGTCGTGCATCTAAAGCACTTGATGCCTTTGGACGTCAAACCTTATATTTTTTATATGAGTCTGACACTTCAGGAGGTCACAGAGAAATTATCTCTTTTGTCTCCTTTTTTGTCAGAACCTAAGGCCTCTGACTATTCCTTGCTCCTCAATCATAGCAGGAATATCTCTTGGTTCCTTTCTCGTGCTTCTCTAGACTCTTGAGTCTGTTAGCAGATCCTCTGCTATTGCCATTGGAGCACGTCGTACAGCCTGGCTGCAGGCTTCAGACTTGAGCAGATGGGCACAACATACACTGGGTAATTCTCCTTGTACTGGAGAAAATCTCTTCAATAAAGAGGCTTTACGTCAGGTTGCTCATTGCTCCACTGACTTTCCTAGTTCTGGAAACCGTCCTAAGCCTTCTTTTTCTCCAGGGCGTAGGAAATGTCCTACCAAACCTTCTTTCCTTAGGAAAAGAAAGTTTCATCCTTCCTCTGCCCATCCTACAGATGTACCCAAGCAAGGGACATCTCATCCTTGTCTGAAGTCTCCAGACTCTAACCAGGCTAATCATCGCCAGCAACCATAGGTTCCTGTATGTTGCAATCTACAGTTACCTTCTTACCAGAAGTTATTCTTCAAACCCTACACTGTTTTTTCTTTTCAGTATGCTAAGCTATTCGGATATTTTTGTCCATGGGTTACAGAATTCTCCCTTTCTTTTTATTATAAAGGGAGATTGCAATTATCCCATGATAGTTTCTGTCCCCACAGGGACATTTTTTCCTTCAGCTGACTTACCATATGGTATGTCACCTTCCAAGCCCCTCTCTTCCAGGGTTTCCCCTGCTCGAGTTGGTACCATACTGAAACACTTCTCTTTCTTTCCAGTGTAAACTTTTTGCTATCCTTCAATGCATGCTCTGAACAACTCATCAGACAGGGACGGGAATATCTCAGCTCCCTCTGTCTGTTTTTCTCCCTGTTTTTATACAGGGAGATCCCCTCTGCTCTTTTGTTCAGTTGCTATACAAGCAGAACTTCCAGTGCTTACTTTAATGTTTCTTGCAAGTTACTTTCAACTATCTTGCATGATACTACTCACTGCAGGTTATCTTCTTTTTGCCATATCCTTACCTAGGATGTGGCACCACATCTGACTGCTGTCAGTTTATCTCATAATTCTCCTGCACAATGCTCTCTGCAATCTTCAGAGAAGCTTTCCACTATGGGCCCTTGCTGTAGAGCATTGAACTTTGTCTCTGAGGGTTTTCCATATAATAGGAAAAGCTTATATAGTCATCCATGGCTATATAGGTTCTTTATACCCTCTTGTCTCCTATTGTGATACAGAAGACAAGCTTTTTCTGCGTGAATGTCCAAGGAGTTCACAATCTGGCAGGAATCTACCCCTTTTTTCCTTACAGCTTGGCATTATCTTTTCTACTCCACTTGGACAACGCATACTCTTTTACTGTACATGATACCTCTGAGTCCCTCGACTGGGTCCTCCTGGTGTCTTAGTCTATGCGTTTTCTTGTCCTTTGGACATGTCAGAGTCCTAAAGTACTCCTGACGTGCTCTTACCAGACTGCTATTATCCTCTGTTTTTCACGCAACCATACTGGTTATTCCACTGAACTACATTCCTGCACCACAGAAATAGGTTCTCTATATATCTTCAGGTGGTTTTCACCCCCTTATTAGATGAATCTTTTCCCATCACATTCCCCATGTGAATGTTTTTCTGTGGTTCAGTTGCAGGCATGTATTCTCAGTCATATTCCTGTATGTATATGTCCTATACATACATATTTTTGTAATCTGTATGGGCATAAGCCATGCCCATCTATAGATATATATAGATATAGATATATATATAGATAGATATATATAGATATATCTCACACATCTGGACATGTGTATGTGTGTGTATATATAGATATATATATATATTTTTTTATTTTTATTTTTTATTTATTTAACATTTTTTATATACCGCACTATTCATCATCAGTGCGGTTTACATTGAACAACAATATACCTGTCAATACATGACTGATCTAGGTTTACAGATAACAGGGAAGATAAACTGGGTGTGAACTGGGGGTAACTATCTACATAATTATACAAATTATATATACATTGAATAGGTTACATCAAGATTTGATATTTGACAAGATTACAGTGTTTTCACATTTTGATCCTTTGTTCTGGATTGTTATGTGTAGGAGTTATCTGAGTGAGGCGGGAGCCGGTTCTATTGTGTATGGTAGCCTGAAGTGCAAAGTGAATACATAGTGCTTGATGGACTTTCTAAATTGGGTGATATCCCTGATTGATCTGATGTTTGGAGGTAGTTTGTTCCAGCACTTGGGAGCATAGGACACAAAAGCTCTGTTAGTAGTTTGTTGTGTCCATTTTGTGGAGATACTAGGAGTAACTAGTGTGTTTTCTGCTACTAGTCTCCTGGGTCTGTTTGGTGTGTGGGTGATGAGCTTTGAGATCGATGCAGGAGATAATTTATTAATAGCCTTGAATGTGATGAGGAGGGTTTTGTATATTATTCTGCAGTTTATCGGGAGCCAGTGCAGATCGATCAGTATTGGTGTTATATGATCTCTTATAGAAGCTCCAGATAAGATGCGGGCTGCCGCGTTCATCGCCAGTTGAAGTGGATTTAGTGTATTCTTGGGGAGGCCATGAAGGATGATATTCGCATAGTTGAAATGCGGTGTGACTATTGCTTGGAAAACTGTACGGAAGTCCTTGGTCTCCATCATTGGTTTCAGGTGGCGCAGTGTTTTTAGTTTGTAGTAAATTGACCTTACTGTGTTCTTTATGTGCTCTTTAAGATTGAGTTGTTGATCGAGTATCACACCGAGGTACTTTATGGAGGCCTTAATTGGGAGTTCTGCATCTCTTACTATGAGGGTGGTTGGCGGAGAAAATTGCTTGTTTCTTGTGGCTATGAGTACTTCGGTTTTCTTGAAGTTTATTCTCATGTTCTGATTGAGAAGCCAGTCGGTTATTGCATTGAAACAGTTGATTAGTGGAGAGTAGTCAGGATTTGATATGTTGATCGGTGTGAATATTAGCACGTCATCTGCGTATAATAGGCAAGATATACCGAAATCTCTGGTGATTTGGCAGATTGGCTGCATGTATATATTAAAAAGCAGCGCAGATAGAGATGAGCCTTGAGGTACTCCCTGTTTCTTTTTGAAGGGTTCAGATGTAATGTTGCCTGTACGGACCTGTTGCCATCGTTCATCTAAGTAAGATTTGCACCAGTTCCAGGCTTGGTTACGGATGCCTTTTTCGTGAAGTCTAGCTAACATCTTATGGTTGACATATATATATAGATATATAGATATATAGATAAAGATATATAGATAGATATAGATATAGATACATAGATATAGATATATAGACTAATATATAGATATAGATAGAGATATATAGACTAATATATAGATATAGATATATAGATATAGATATATATATATATATATATATATATATATATATATATATATATATATATATATATATATATATATATAATATATATATATATATATATGTGCCCTTTGGGAGATGTCCATAGGACACTAGGTATTACCTACTATCTCCCTAACTGTCTGTGCTATAAAGTTTCTACCTTCTTAAGGGGTCCAGACAGTCAACTTGCCTATTCTCATATGGCTCAGTAAGTGGGAGCGGTTATACACACAATTACTGCTGTGACGTCAACAGCTTCTATTTTTGTTATAGATCTCCCTATCCATGAAGTATCAAACTTCATTGTCATCCTATCTCTTACCAGCTAGGAATGACAGTGTACATCTTCAGTATTTCTGAGTACACTTCTGTTCTCCTTGGGAATAGGGGCTTTTTTCCATACCCCCTCTTTCCTTCCGGACTGGGCTAATTCTCCAGATCGGTCAGTATTCTTCTTTTAGTCCTCAATGTTAATAACTCTGTACCTAAAAGAGTTTTCAGTTTTTTCCCATAAAGCTTTCCATTGAAGACCTGCCGTTCTTCTCCTGCCCCAGTTGACACCTGGGTCACCTGCCCATTCCTGGTTTGGAACTTCATCCTCACTGCTGTGAAGTTACCTTGAAGATCCCGCTACTGCATCTACAGTACACTCCATCACAGTTCTACTTCCTACAATCCAGTAGGTAAGCTCTGTATTGTACTAGTTCATTAAATATTTAATGATACTCCACATACTTTCTAAAGACTCCTCTCTCCTGTAGTCTTTAGATTTGCTGTTCCTTGCAGCTCTCTCTATTCAACTCCTACCCCCCATCCCTCAGGGGATGCCGGGGATCCAGGTTTGGGAAATGCTGTCCTGTTCCAGGAATACGCATTTTATGGGATCTCCCCTGGCATCCACAGCTAGGGAGTCCCCATATGTGAAGACTCATTCCTGCTTGTTCCTGGAGATAGCACAGTTACTTACCTGTAACAGGTGATCTCTGGGAACAGCAGGAATTAGTCTTCACAACCCTCCCACCTCCCCTAGGAGTTGTATCTATCTATCTCCTTTCCTCTTTCTCTCCTTCTGTCTCAGCTATGAAACTCAACTGAGGAGAGGCAGTGGGAAAGGCGGGAAGTCAC
Organism: Ichthyophis bannanicus; assembly: GCA_033557465.1. Classification (NCBI taxonomy): domain Eukaryota; kingdom Metazoa; phylum Chordata; class Amphibia; order Gymnophiona; family Ichthyophiidae; genus Ichthyophis; species Ichthyophis bannanicus. The sequence continues at coordinate 1,688,424,831 of CM066031.1, read as the reverse complement.
CGCGCAGGCGCCAGGGATGCTCCCAAAAGCTTTCTGATTGGATGCTGGGGAGCATTCCCTTGCAGGCTCCGTCGGTACCGACGTACCCATATGTGAAGACTAATTCCTGCTGTTCCCAGAGATCACCTGTTACAGGTAAGTAACTGCTTTCTGTTCCATCTCCCTACCCCTTTATATAATTCCGAAATCATACCCTTCAAACTCTTTTTCTCCATACCAAATGGCCTCCACTGCAGACAGTTCCCCATCCATTCCCCCCTTCCCCATCAACCCCTTAAGAAAATGACCCACCTGTATATATGCAAATCTATCCTTTTTCCTCTAGGTCATATTCCTTCCTTACCTCCTCAAATTCCTGAACCTCTCCCTCCTCCAACAACTGATAGAAACATTCAAGTCCTTTGCTCCTCCATTCATCAAAAATTCCCCATTCCCATCCAGGCTTAAAGGCTTTCCACCCCCTCCATGGAATCAGCAAGGAGAACCCACTTCCCCTTCCCTTAATATCCCTTCCCTTTATCCACATCCCATTTTCTTCATTACCCTCATTAAAAATTCCCAATGTACTCTGTCAAACGCCTTCTGAGCATCAATTGACATTAGTAGAAATTCCTCCTTCCCTTGCCCCGCCTCCCATACTACCCCTAAAGCCCTCTTTATAATATCAGCTGCTTGTCTCCCCATGATGAACCCTGTCTGATCTTCCTTTCACTCCTGGTAACCACGATGCCAACCTCCCCGCCAGCACCTTCGCTAATATTTTAACATCTATAGTACATTAAGTAGTGAAATTGAGCAGTAAGAGCTACAGTTCAAAGGGTCCTTCCCTGGTTTTGGTAAGATGGTAATTCCTGCCGTAAGCATTTCCTGTGTCAATAGTCCGTTAAATACCCTTCCCAATACTTCCCCAATTTCTTCTAGGAATATTTTGTAGGAACTCCCTGGTAACCCATCTAAACCCAGCGCCTTATTCCCCACCATCCCTTTCACCACCCACTCCATTTCCTCCCCCGAGATTTCCTCCTCCAGCACCTCTTGGGCCTCCTCCGTTAGTTTAGGCAGCTGTATCTCGTCCAGATATCCTTGGATTTGCCCCACCCCAATCCTCTCCTCCCTCTTGTACAATTCCTGATAAAACTGCCCTAATCTCTCTCTAACTTATTTTTCTTTCCTACAAACCTCCCTGCTTTTCCCCTTAATTTGGTATATCATTGATGCAACTTTCCTCTGCCTCAACCTTCTAGCAAGCAATCTACCAGGTTTATTGCCAAATTCATAATACATCTGTTTTACCTAACTCATTTCAAAGGCTACTTGATCTGTTTGTAACGCTTGCAACTCTCCCCTCACCCTCTCTACTGCTTTCCTATCCCGCTTTGCACCCGTCCTCCGGTACACCAACTCTACCTCTTTAAGTGCTCTACTCAGCTCCTCCTCTTTATGGTATCAAGCCTTTTTCAGTTTTGCCCCCCCCACATGCTAAACCTCCCTCGAATAAAAGCTTTCAATCCCTCTCATAATATTAAATTTCTCACCTCCCCATTATCATTGAACGCTAAATATTCCCTTATCGCCCCTTTTATATTCGCATTTACATCCTATCGCTTAAGCAAACTCTCATTTAACCTCCAAAATTTAGTTCCAGCTTGCCTTTTCACCCTTATTTCTACCATCACCGCACCATGATCCAACTATGTTATCGGCTCTATACCTCCCTCTTTCACTGCTACCATCCATTCCATATGTACCAATATCATATCAACCCTATCCAACTATTATGTGGCGCTGAAAAAAATGTGTATTCGCTCCTCTTGGGATGCAGTTCCCTCCATACATCCACCAAATTATACTGCCTCATCAGTTGTTTCAACCCTCTCCTATTATTTCCCCCCCCCCCCCCCATCTAGCCCTCTCAATGTCAATCCAACCCTGGCTGTAATACTACATTAAAATCCCCCCCCTCCATGAGGAGCTTCCCTTGAGTTTCCTCCTCCAACAATTTTCGCATTCTCCTCCAAAATGCAACCTGATTTCCATTTGGTCCATATACCGACACTATAGTGACATCCTCATTCCCCAATTTCCCCTTTATACCCACTACTCTCCCTTCTAAATCCCTGAAACTCCCTCACACTTAAATCCCACATCCCTCCTTCACCAGAATAGCTACTCCCCCCCCCCCCCTCTTTGCTCCTTCTTTATTGAAAGAAAAAAATTGATCTGGGAACCTACCATTTTTCAGCCTCCCTGCATCCCTCCTCCTCAAATGGGTTTCTTGCAATAGCACCACCTCCCACTGATTCTTCTGAATCTCTCAAAACAGCTACCTTCGTTTGTTCGGGGAATTCACCCCCTTAACATTTACCGAACCAATCCTCACCATTTCCCTTTTTTTTTTATCCCCTCTTCCTCCCCATCCTGCCCCCACCCTGGCTGTGTCTTCTCTTCCTCTCCCACCCTCCCCCCCCCTTCCCCCACTCCCTTTCCTCTCCCCCCACTCCCTTTCCTCTCCCACTCCCTCCCCCCTCTTACCCTCCAATGTCCCCCCTCCCCCCCAATCCCCATGACCCCTTATTCCCTTCCCCTACTTTCCTTCCGTGTGTGTCATGTCCTATCCCATTACCCACCCCATTCGTATACCTGTTTACCATGGTGGACAGACCCCCGACCCCCTCTTATTTCCTCACTATTCCCCCCACCCACTTCATGCTAAACCCTTGTGCTCCCCCCTCCAATACCCATTACCCTCTCCCTTAGTATTCCTCCCTATTATACATTATTCTAAGACTATCTACTTTTACCCATCTACCCCTCACCCTCCACCCCTTCGTCTCCCCCTTCGCTCTTACACCATTCCTCCCCTTACAACATTACAAACATATTATCCTAATTTCCCAACTCCCCCCATCTCCCTCCCTTCTCCCCCAAAGCTATCCCCTCCCATGCTGGCTCTATAAGTCCAGTGTCCAGCTGACCATAGGTCCGTCCTTATTGATCTCCATCCATCTCACCACCATAATCCTGGCTTATTCAAGTGTCCATTCCCGTCTGCATTGTCTTCTGTTCATGTGAAAGTCTCTTTAATCTCTTCCCCTTCTCTGCTACTGAGATATGACTTGCGCCCTGCTTCTGGCCTCCTTACTTTGCAGTGCCCGCTCTCTCTCCTTGGTCTTTGACAGGTTTTCACAACCCAAGTCCTGCAACACTACCCACGCTTCTTCAGCCACCTTCACCTTCCTGGAGGCCCCATTCACTGTAAGCAGCAGACCAAAAGGGAACATCCATTGGTACCTCAAGCCTTTTCTTTGCAGATATGCCATCACTTCCTTCAAACCTCTCCTCCGCTCCAAGGTTCCCCTGGATAGATCATTAAAGATTTCTACTTCACAGCTCTCCCATGCAATACGGCCATATTTCCGCACCATGTTCAGGACCTTTTATTTGACTGGAAAACTGCTCATACATGCTGTAATGTCACATGCCTGTTTCTCTCTCCGCGGGCCAAGGCTGCGGTGCGCTCTCTCCACCCCTACTGGAGCCATCCGTTCTTCACCCCCCTCCATTCTCAAAATAGGCATACACAGTCATTTCACCACTTGTACACAGTCTTTATAGCTATCTGCTTCTGGAATCCCTCTGATTCTCAGATTATTCCGCCGCGCTCTATCTTCCATCTCTTCCATTTTCTCTTTCATTTCCTTCTGCAGGGTCTTTAGTTTGCACTGCTCCACTGTCATTTCCTGCAACTCTCCAGCCTGATTTTCCACGTGCTCTTCTACCTCCTCTACATGTTGTCCCAGATTTCCCAAGTCCTGCTGTATCGTAAATAAAGTCTATTTCAGGTCCTTTCTCATTGTTTTCAAATCTTCTTGAATCTCCCTTTTAAAGTCCTGCAGCCATGCTTTCATAGGAGTGGAGGAGTGACCTAGTGGTTGGGGCAAGGTACTTCAGGCCGGAAGGTCGGGGGTTCAAATCCCACTAGAGGACAGCAACCTTGGGCTGGAAGGACTGGGGTTTCTAGTCCCACAGGTGCTCCTTGTGGTCTTGGGCAAGCCACTTAACCCTCCATAGCCCATGTTCCCTGTAAAATAGTTATCTCCAAGTTATAATGCCCTGTTCAATGTAATTTCAGTTTGTTCAATGTAAACCGCACTGATGCAGAATAGCGCGGTATATAAGAGAATGTAAATAAATAAAAAATATCCGCACCTACTAGCTGATTCATTCTCTCTTCTTTCTCCTCCTCTGAGATCTCCATTTCCCCGACCTCCTCCGCACCGCCCAAGCTCCTCGCTGCTGCCGCCTCTTCTCACATATGCCGACTGAAAACCTGACAGCTTTTTTCGGGCTGACATGGTTACCTCGGGGGTCTGACTTCCTTACACCTTGCTACCCGGGATTCAGCTTATTCTGGCTAAATGTTGTGGGGATCGGAGGGAGCTTGGTTAGACTGCTGCCATTAGCTCCATGACGTCACTGGAAGTCCAATTCTCTTGGGTTTTAACAACTTTAAATAGTTTTGTCTCATCTGCAAATTTGATAACCTCACTCGTTGTTCCCTTTTCCAGGTCATTTATGAATATGTCAAAAAGCAGCGGACCCAGCATAGATCACTGGGGTACTCCACTATTCACCTTTTTCCATTGGGAAAATTGGCCATTTAGCCCGACCCTCTGCTTTCTATCTTTTAACCAGTTAATGATCCACAATAATACATCACCTCATATCCCATGACTATCTAGTTTTGCCAAAAGTCTCTGAGGGACCTTGTCAAAGGCTTTATGAAAGTCCAGATACACTATATTAACCGACTCACCTTTGTCTACCTGTATATTCACACCTTGAAAAAAAACATAACAGATTAGTAAGACTAGATCTTCCTTGTCTAAAGCCATGTTGGCTGTCTCCCATTAAGCCATGACTATCTACATGCTGAGTAATTTTGTTCTTTATGATGGTTTTTACCATTTTTCCCGGTACTGACGTCGGGCTTACCGGTCTGTAGTTTCCCGGATCACCCCGGAACACTTTTTAAAAATTGGTTACATTGGCCATCTTCCAATCTTCAGGTATTAGAGAAGATTTTAATGAGAGTTCACAGATTACTAATAGCAGGTCTGCAATCTCATATTTCAGTTTTCAACACTCTTGGATGTATACCATCCGGTCCAGGTGATTTGCTACTCTTCAGTTTATCAAATAGTTGTAATACATCTTCCCGGTGTAGCGATATTTCTTTCAGTTCTTCTGCAGTATCACCTTTAAATATCACTTCAGTCATGGGTAACATCCCTACATCTTCCTCAGTAAACATCGAAGCAAAGAATTCATTCAGTCTTTCCGCTATTGCCTTGTCGCCTCTTAGTGCCCCTTTTACCCCTCTGTCATCTAATGGTCCATCTGACTCTCTCACAGGTTTTTTGCTGCAAATGTACTTGAAAGTCTTTATTATGTCTTTTTGCTTCCACAGCAAGTTTCTTCTCAAATTCTCTCTTTGCCTGCCTTATCAATGCCTTGCATTTAACGTGTCAGTGCTTGTGCGGTTTCCAGTTTTCGTCATTTGGCTCTTTTTTTTCCATTTCCTGAAAGATGCTTTTTTGCAACAGCCTCTCTGACCTCACCTTTAAACCATGCTGGCAGTTTTTTGGACTTCCTTCCACTTTTCTTAAAGCGTGGAATACAGCTGGTCTGGGCTTCCAAGATAGTATTTTTAAACACCCAAGCTTGATGTAAGTCTTTGACCTTTTTGTAACTATTTTCCTCATTTTGTCATAGTCTCCCTTTTGAAAGTTAAAAGGTAGTACTATGGATTTCCTTACCATCCCTCCTCCATTAATTAAATCAAACGCTATCATGCTATGATTACTATTGCCAAGTGGATCCAACACCCACTTCTCTTGCACCAGATCTGGTGTTCCACTAAGGACAAAGTCCAAGATGGCTTTCCCTCTTGTCAGTTCATGACCCTGCTGCTCCAAGAAACAGTCATTTATTTCATCTAGAAACTTTATCTCCCTAGCATGTCTTGCTGTGACACTGACCCAGTCAATACCGGAGTAATTGAAATCGCCCCCTATTATTACCATTCTGTAGCTTTTGTTAGCTTCCCAGATTTCTTTGAGCATTTCATCATCCATTTGTTCATTCTGGCCAGACGGTCGATTGTATACCCCCACTGTCATCGCCTTCCCCTTTCTACATGGAATTTCAATCCATAGAGATTCTACAGTGAATTTTGTTTCCTGTAGAATTTTAATTCTTTGTGATTCAATGCCCCCTCTAAAATAGAGCGCAACCCCTCCACCAATTTGATCAGCTCTATCATTACGATATAGTTTCTACCCAGGTATCAGTGTCCCTCTGGTTGTCCTCCTTCCACCATGTTTGAGACACCAATCATATCTAACTTCTCATTTAGTGCTGTATATTCTAATTCTCCCATCTTATTTTTTAGACTTCTAGCATTTGCATACAAGCATTTTAGAGACTGTATTTTATTCATATTAATCTGGTTATCGGTAGGCAGGGATAATTTGGAATCTTTAAGCTCTGTCTACTCTGTACTCAAGGGCATTTGGGCTACCTTTGTCTTTATTGGAACCTCTCTGCTGATGTGCACTAACTTCATTATTTTGGTAGTATCCGTCAAGGATACATTGTTCTGAACCATGCGCTCTTGGGCGACTGTCGGCTCTCCCCTATTATCTGGTGCTTTTTAACATATTCATAAATGACCAAGAAATGGGCTTAAAGAGTGAAGTGATCAAATTTGCAGATGATGCAAAATTATTTAAAGTTGCTAAAACACAAGAGGATTGTGAAAAATTGGAAGAGGACATTAATAAATTGGAAGACTGGGCGTCTAAATGGCAGATGAAATTTGATGTGAAGAAATGCAAGTTCCTTATCGTTCCTCCAGTTCAGTCCTCTACTCCTGGGTTGTCAACCTCCTCCTGCAGCCTGGAGACTGGTATGTCAGAATGATGACATCACTGGATATAGCCTGCTGCTCTCCACCTTCCCTTCCAGTGTTACCAGTCTCCATGCAGCAGGAGGACTTTGTGAGCCCGTGAGAGGGCTCACTGGAGTAACAGATAAGGAGAGATTAAGTTTAGCCTAGTGTAGTTTAGGAGTTTGATTAAATTGGATTTAGAATTTTTTTTTTTGGGTGGATGTTCCTTTAAAAAAGGAAAAGAGAAAAGACCCGGGGAGCCTGATTGCTTAGCTTGCTTTGCTCCCTGCCTGTTACCAGGTTCACAAGTGGTGTTTGCGGGGGAAGGACTTGTGCCTCGGCAGCAGGAGACTCTCTCCCCCGGACTCTACGGGGAAGAGCCCTCTCTGACCACGCTGTGCTCTGACGGACTGACGAGGCTGCTGATTGCGGCTTCGCGCGTCTCTGTGGCTGACGGCAAGTTGATTTAATTTTCTTCAGCGTTCGGGGCTGCACGCCCGGCTCCGGGGCACGGACGGGAGCTCCGCAGACCTGCCCGATCAGCTTTTCACCGGCGGCAGGCTGCGGTGGTAGCAGAGGCAGCCCCGGGCAGTGAAAGCGTGCCGGTACGTTTGGCGCCCTTTTCAGTTCGGGCTCTCGGCCATTTTAAACAGCATGGGAAACCGCGTGGCTGCTCAGCGTCGCCGTGCAAGGAAGCAGGTAGGCCGTCTCCGGGTTTACTTTGGGCCTTTATTTCGGGGGTGCGATTTTTCCTCCGTGGATTTATTTGGTGTGCAGTTTGCTTTTAGTTTCAGGCAAGGCTCAGGGCCGGCCGCTGAGGGAGGGGGGGGGGCTCTTCCTCGTGGCTACAACAGCCCGGCCTGTTAATCAGCTGTAGGGACAGTGTCATTTGTAGTTTGTCCTGCCCTCTCAGATAGCTGTGCTTTCAGTTTTCACAAAAAAAAAAAAAACCACAGAAAGGGACTGCGGACAGCTAAGAACAGTTGAGCTGGTCACATTTATGGCGGGGCATCCCCAGTGTGTAATCTGTGGTACCCGAAGAGGCACTGTGGCTGAGTCGGGGGTGTGCTGCGGCTGTGCCTCCCTTTCGTCCACAGTGGAGCAGCAGATGGACCTTAAAGAGGCTGTGGAGATACCGGGGGGACAGGAAGGGGCCTGGGCTGAGTCGCCTCATGCTCCACTGCAAGAGTGTCTCGTGGGAGAGCTAGAGGGGTCATCGGCGCTACCAGGACAGCGGCCGGAGGTTCCCGCGGATTTTTGTCTGGAATTCATACTAATGCTTCATAAGGCGTTCTGCTTACGGTGCCAAGGTAAGACGACGGACGATTTACCCCTCACCGGGCCGGCGGCACCAATTGTGGCCTCTGCCGACGCCGGTGAGGGCCTCTCGGCGCCTAAAAAGCCTAGGATCAAAGCCTCCCCGACTGTGGAGTCTGAGTGGCCGGACGTCAAGGAGTATGACTGTGAAAATGAGGAGGGGTTGCAGGATCTAGAGGAAGGGGAGATTCTGGAGCCTGAGGAGCAGTCTAGAATCATTCGGGTCTTTCGTAGAGAGGAGCTTCCGGCATTGATTACGGAGCCCATGCAAATGTTGAAGCTGGCAGCTCAGCCATCCCAGGAAGATGACGTCGAAGATCCCGTCATTCAGGCGGTCCGGCAGACCCAGGTGTTGTTTCCAGTCCATAAGATGGTAGATAAGATGATTCAGGAAGAATGGGACCAGCCGGAGACGGGGCTCCGAGGCGTTCGCACATTGAATAGGCTGTACCCACTGGCCGATAAGGACAAGGAGCGGTTTCGAACGCCCCGAGTGGATGCGGTGGTGTCGGCAGTCACCAAGAAGACGACCATTCCAGTAGAGGGCAGCGCAGCGCTGAAAGATGCCCAGGACCGTAGGGTTGACGGTCTCCTCAAGCAGACCTTTGAGGCTGACTCTCTCTCGTTGCAGATATCTCTTTGTGGTGCCTGGGTGGCTCGGGCGTGTTTGCGCTGGGTGCAACGGTTGCGTCTTTCCCCTCATTTGGATTTGGAGGAGCTCAAGGAGCTGGGGCGTCTTGAATCCGGAGCAGCTTATTTGGCGGATGTCCACTATGATTTGATCAGGGCACTCGCGAATAGCACGGCGTCCGTAGTAGCCGCCCGCAGATCAGTGTGGTTGTGTAATTGGGCGGCGGACGGTTCTTCTAAGTCTAAGCTTAGTAAGCTTCCGTTCAAAGGTAGGTTGCTGTTCGGAGAAGATCTGGATAAGTTGGTGAATGACCTCGGGGAGACAAAGGCAGACTCCCAGAGGACAAACCGAAGCAGGGAAAGTCCGGGCAAGGTTTTAGAAACCAGTTTCGGGACTTTCACAGGTTTCGGTCATCGTGCTACGGGTCCTTTCAGAGGGGTAGATTTGCTTCCCGAGCGCAGGGTTTTCGGGGGTTTCGAGGAGCTAGTAGAGGTTTCTCCTCCAGCTCTGCCCCAGCAGCTCACAGGCCGCAATGAGATGAGGCGGGTCCCGGCGGAGGAAGCTCCCATAGGGGGGAGGCTCCGTGAGTTTCTGTCCGCCTGGACCCTTATGTCCAATCAGTGGGTTCTAGAGGTGATTCGTCAGGGCTATGCTCTGGAGCTCGCGCGGCCCGTACGAGATTCTTTCATCATGTCTCCTTGCAGGGGTCGACGGAAGTCTTTGGCGGTCCGCAGCACTTTGGTACGACTGCTGCAGTTAGGGGCAGTTGTGGAAGTTTTGAAGGCGGAGTACGGTTTGGGTCGGTATTCCATTTATTTTGTGGTGCCAAAGAAAGGTGGAGCGCTGCGGCCTATCTTAGATCTCAAGGGCGTGAATCACTGTCTACGGGTGCCTCACTTCCGTATGGAAACGTTACGGTCGGTGATCGTGGCTGTGCGTCAGGGGGAGTACTTGACGTCGTTGGATCTGACGGAGGCTTACTTGCACATTCCCATCCGAGAGGCACATCAGCGGTGGTTAAGGTTCGCTTTGCCCTGGGGACATTATCAGTTCCAGGCGTTGCCCTTCGGTCTCGCGACTGCTCCGCACACATTTACCAAGATCATGGTGGTAGTGGCGGCGGCGTTGCGCAGAGAAGGTATCTTGGTGCACCCTTACCTGGACGATTGGTTGATTCGGGCAAAGTCCGAGGCGGAAAGTCGTCGGGTAACTGGCAGGGTAGTAGAGTTTTTGCAGAGTCTTGGTTGGGTAGTCAATCCAACCAAAAGCTGTCTCCAGCCTTCCCAGGTACTAGAGTATCTAGGCGTGCAATTCGACACCCTCAAAGGGCAGGTGTTTTTGTCGGTCAGGAGGGCACAGGCTCTCCGCAGTCTGGTGCGCAGCTTCAGAGCTACTCCAGCTCCGACGGCATGGATGTATATCCGCGTCCTTGAACGATGGCGGCAACGCTGGAGGCGGTACCTTGGGCCAAGGTCCATATGCGTCCCTTACAGAGAGCCTTGCTCCGCCGCTGGTCACATCAGTGGGACCCCTTGAGCAAGCAACTTCCGTGCCCGTTCAAGGTGCGGCAGTCGCTCAGGTGGTGGTTGGTTCCGGCCTCGTTAGCTGCCGGGATGCCCCTGGAACAGCCGGAGTGGATTCCATTGATGACGGATGCCAGTCTAGCGGGATGGGGAGCTCACTGTGAGGGCTGGTTCTCGCAGGGGCGTTGGTCCCCTCTGGAAACGGCGTGGTCGATAAATCGTTTGGAGTTGAGAGCGGTAGTCAGAGCCCTGCAGGCATTCGAGGACTTGGTGTTCGGGCATACAGTTCGAGTGCTATCCGACAATTCCGCCACAGTCGCCTACATAAACCGTCAAGGCGGCACAGGGAGTGCAGCAATGGTGGAAGAGTCGCATTTGCTGTTCGCCTGGGTGGAGAGTCGGTTGACGGCGATTTCAGCGGCCCACATTGCAGGGAAGGACAATGTGATGGCGGACTTCCTCAGCAGAGTTCAGGTGGATGCCGGGGAGTGGGAGTTGCATCCCGAGGTATTCGCACAGTTGCTACTACGCTGGGAGCTGCCCGTCATGGACTTGATGGCATCCTTTCGGTCAGCAAAGGTCACGCGGTTCTTCAGCAGGAGACGAGAAAGAATGTCAGAGGGCATAGACGCACTCTTACAGCGGTGGCCAATCGGGGGTCTCCTGTACGTTTTCCCGCCGTGGGCGTTGATCGTGTCGGGTGGTTCAAAGGATAGAGAGGCACCAGGGCAGAATACTGGTGATTGCGCCCGACTGGCCCCGGCGACTGGTACGCGGATCTGGTGCGCCTTCTCGACGGGCGACCTTGGAGACTTCCAGTACGACCGGACCTGTTGCGGCAGGGTCCTCTCTTCATGCCCCAAGTATATCGGTTCTCGCTTACGGCATGGCCACTGAAAGGGATCGGTTGAAGAAGGGCTATTCGGCGTCTGTTATTTCTACGCTACTGGGAGCGAGCAAGCATTCCACGTCATTAGCTTACGTGCACATCTGGCATATTTTTGAAGATTGGTGCTCTCGCAAGCAGATTTGGGTGGCAACGGTCTCCGTATCTTCGGTCCTCAGCTTCCTGCAAGAGGGGTTTGAGAAGGACTTGGCAGCTAGCTCTTTGCGGGTGCAGTTAGCGGCGCTGTCATGTTATCGCAGCAAAGTTCAGGGCATAGCGCTGGGAGCTCATACTGATGTGTTGCGTTTTCTGAGAGCGGTGGCTAGGATGCGCCCCTCGCGTAGAGTGACGGTACCGTCTTGGGATCTTAATTTGGTTTTGTCAGCTTTGGTCGAGCCTCCCTTTGAGCCCTTACATCGCTTGTCGTTGAAGGATTTAACTTTGAAAGCGGTGTTTCTGGTGGCGATTTGCTCAGCGCAGCGTATTTCGGAGTTGCAAGCTTTGTCTGCCAGGGAACCGTTTTTGTGTTTTTCTAAAGAAAAGGTGGTTCTTCGGCCAGTTCCATCGTTTTTGCCCAAGGTGGTCTCTCCCTTTCACTTGCAGCAGTCCGTGTGCCTGCCGGTTCTGGGGTCCTCGGCGGGTAATGCGGGGGACCGCAGCTTATGGAGGCTAGATGTCAAGAGAACGCTGCGTCAGTATTTGAAAACTATGGAATCTTTTCGCAAGTCTGATCGACTATTTCTGTTGTTCGGTGGTTAGCGCAAGGGGGAGGCAGTGTCTAAGGCGTCCATTGCGAGGTGGATTCGGGAGGCGATCTCCTCCGCCTATTTACTTCGAGGTCGTGCAGCTCCGGTGGGATTACGGACTCATTCCACCAGAGCGCAAGCGGCTTCGTGGGCAGAGCATGGCTTGGTACCTCCAAGTGAGATATGTCGGGCGGCCACTTGGTCGTCTCTACATACGTTCAGTAGACATTGCCGTCTTGATGTTGCAGCGTCTCAGGATGCTTGTTTCGGGGCTGCGGTGTTGCGTACCGGCTAGGTAGGTCCCTCCCAATAATTACTGCTCTGGTACATCCCAGGAGTAGAGGACTGAACTGGAGGAACGATAAGGAAATGATAATTACACTTACCTGGTAATTGTAGTTCCTTGAGTGATGACAGTTCAGTCCTCCATCCCGCCCAGATGTTTTCAGTGAAGGGGCAGCTGGACAACACGTGGACTGTTGGTACAGGTAAGTCAATATCCTTGTTTGTGCTGCACGTAGGCATCTGCCTGGTGGGTTTGGTGACAGTGCACGGCGTAAGAAAGCTTGGTTTGCAAACGGTTCTAATACCATAGTTATCTTGAGTTAAATGGTTAATCATTATGGTCCATACTTGCATACTCTACACATACCGTATTTATACTGTACTTGTAATTTAATTTCCACCACTATATTATTGTAATTTACTTACCACTACCTTGTAATTATCCAAAATACCATGTATATAGTTAACCCTGTTTTACCCCCATGTTTATAGTTAACCTTGTTGAACGCCAAGTTTTTGTACCCTGTTCATTGTAAAAAACCAATGCTGAATGTATCATTGCGTTTAAATTTGTTCATATGTAAACCGTACTGATTAAAAGAGCGCGGTATATAAGAAGTAAAAATAAATAAAAATAAAAAATAAAATAAATAATTGGTTACATGAGTTAAAACTACTTATTTGTTGCTCCTTTGAGTCTGCTTTTGTTAATAGTTTACACTGGAAGGGAAGGTGGAGAGCAGCAGGCTATATCCAGTGATGTCATCATTCTGACATACCAGTCTCCAGGCTGCAGGAGGAGGTTGACAACCCAGGAGTAGAGGACTGAACTGTCGTCACTCAAGGAACTACAATTACCAGGTAAGTGTAATTATCATTTAGGAACTTAGGCCCCGATATTGAGTTGGGCAGGCTATGTGCCACAGTGGTGCATAGCCTGCCCACCGCCCCCCCCCCCCCCCCTTGATTTTCACTTATGCGCCAGCGTAAGTGAAAATTCAGGTTAGCCCAGATACCCTGGCAGCCACAGAGGCTACACGGGTAGCAGCGATTTTCGTTGCTACGCGCATAGCCTCTGTGCCTTAAAGATAGGCAAGGTTTTTCCTTGCCTATCTTTAAGATGCAGAGGGCTACGTGGATAGCAACGAAAATCGCTGCTACCCATGTAGCTCCTTCCTCTGCCCCCACTCCTCCCTGGATCGCCCCTAATGTACCCCAGTCTTATGCTGTTAGCATCGAGGCGCATTAGGGACTTAGCCAGGATTTTCAAAGGGCACACCCATGTAGGTGCCCTTAGAAAATTCTGGTTAAGGCCTTTACATGAGTAACTAAGGAAGTTTTCCGTGTAAAGGCCTTTAAGTATTGGGCCCTTAGAGAACAACTCAAACTATCTGGTTACACGATACAAGTTCCACATTAGGAAGCACCATGCAGGAAAAGGATTTAGGCATCATTGTGGACAATATGTTGAAATCCCCTGCCAAGTGTACAGCTGCAGCCAAGAAAGCAAATAAAATGCTAAGAATCATAAGGAAAGGGATGGAAAATAAAACGAAGGATGATATAATGCCTCTGTATCATTCCATGGTGTGACCACACCTTGAATATTGACATGCAGTTCTGGTCACCATATCTTAAGAAGGATATGGCAGAATTAGAAAAGGTACAGAGAAGAGCCACCAAAATGGTAAAGGATGGAAGGATACCCCTGTGAGGAAAGACTTAAAAGGTTGGGGCTCTTCAATTTGGAAAAAAGACAGCTGAGGGGGAGATATGATAGAGATATATCAATTAATGAATGGAGCAGAATATGTAAACATAGATCGGTTGTTAACCCTTTTTAAAAGTAGAAAGACTAGGGGACACGCAATGAAACTACAGTGTGGCACATTTAAGACTAATTAGAGAGAATATTTTTTCACTCAATGTGTAAGTAAACCCTGGAATTTGTTACTGGAGGATGTAGTAAAGGCTGTTAGTGCAGCTGGGTTTAAAAAAAAGATTTGGACAAATTCCTGGAGGAAAAGTCCATAAACTATTAAAGAGGACCAGGGAAATCCACCGCTTACCTCAGATTAAGCAATGTGGAATCTGTGTTCCTGGATTGGGCACTATTGGAAACAGGATACTGGGCTTGATGGGCCATTGGTCTGACCCAGTATGGCATATCTAAAAAAACACTTTCTATATCACTTACCATGAGTATCAAAGAATTATCATGCTTCCAGGTCATACTGCTAGACCAGTCCAGACAAACGGGTTGTGTCCCCCTGCCAGCAGATCTTGGAGACAGAGAATTCTACCAGAGCTCTGATAGGCTGGACTCTGGTGATTTGGTCCTACCCTAGGGGTCTCCCTCAGTATTTCTCTGTCTCCAGCAGATCTGGTTGCTTTTGTTGTTTTTCCCTCAAAATCTTTAAAATTATTTAGAATCCCTTTGGGGACTGATATTTCCACTTGCCTGTTGCTGCCAGTATAGTTTCACTGTGCACCAGAGTGTTTGCAGCTGAGCTCCTGTTTCTGACACAGTAGAGCTCGCTGACAGGAAGAATCCCCAGCATCTGGCCATGAGGGCTTGTTAGCTGGACGAAGGCCTCCCTAAAATCAGGTTTCTCTGTATCTTTTGGCTCCTGGATGCACCCAGATTTCACAAGAGGTGTTACTCTGGGTTTCCCAGCAACTTGATTCCCCAGATAAACTTGTGGAGCTCCTGGGCCTGGCTTCAGTACAGCTCCCAATTCAGCAGCACTGAGTCTTTTGCCACGAGAGCCTAGACAGCAGGAGGATCAGGTATCAATTTCTGAGAGAAACTGTAAGTAAACTGTTTTTCTTACTTGCCTCAGCTGCCCTGGGTTTATTTCAACTGCATCGGGACCGGCTGTCTCTGACCTGATTCCTTCACTTCCGCTTTCATCAGGGTCTGTTCAACTGGGTTTTGAAGTTCCTATTTTCTTCATTTTTATTTCCTGGATGCACCCAGAGTACACAAGAGGTGTTTCTCTGGGTTTCCCAGGCTTCCCTCCTTAACAGCTGTATTTTCTGTAATCAGCAATACAACAGGGTTTGAGCTTCTGATTTCGCTGTCTGTGCAGCTCCCCTTCTCTCCAGAAACACCTTCCAGCCCCTGCCATGAGGGTCTAAGTGGCTGCAGAGGGATCAAACTCTAATTTCCCTACCTTTGTCACTGTAATTACCTTACACTGACTTTGAAAGTTTCTCTTCCCCTCCATGGGAACTCAGCTCCTCTGTACCAGCACAGTGAATAACTGACAGTTTCCTTCTCCTCTCCGTTTCTGGTGATTCAGGGTTCGTCAGGATTTGATTTTTAAGTTGCTAGCAGCACTACTTGCCTCTTCCCCAGCGATTTCGCTGTATTTTTAAGGTTTTTAGAGCTTAGGAAACTTTTATTTTGCAGTTTTTCTGTGCTGGCGGCCATTTTGAACATCAGGAGGGATTTCTCTTCAGTGTTTTTTTTTGGAGGGAGCAGCTCTTGGCAGCCATTTCAAAACATTTAAACATGTTGGGAAGGCACAGGGAGTTTCAAAATCCCTTTTCTTTGAAGAGTCTTCTGTTTCCCTAAGCCTACCTTGATTTTTGTTTAAAAAAAAAAAAGGGTTTAAGTCTCTGCAATGCCTGTTTCTCTGCACAGCTGTATTATAGGTAATAATAAGAAAAAGGAGTTAATAGATTGATTGTGTTCCACCTGCATGCTGCATTCAGGAGAATCTTCTTCCTCCATTCCCACTGCGCTGCCAGCTGGGGACATCAGCGCCTTAACTCCTCCCTCCTTAGAGCCCCTGCAGCAGGATCTTCCTGCAGAAAGGATTCAGTCAGCTCCCATTTTGCTTCCACAGCCGCTGGAAGCCACGGCAGCCTTGGCTGACAGTGAGTTCCTGACGCTCTTCCGCCAGGCATGGCACCTGTGGCGTTCTGAGTCTTTTGGTTATACCTTCAGCACCCGCCTGGTAGCACACAAGGATATGGTGGGGTCTCGCAAGTGGTCCCGAAAGTCCTCAAACCTTAAAGCAGTACGTCCTTCCAGGAACGTTGCATGTGGCTTGCGGGACACTACGGATATTCCAGAAGACTTTAAATCGTCGGAGGTGAGCCCTGACTCATTGGAGAAAGAAGATGGAGAATATTCTCCGTCTGATTTTTCGCTGACAGTTCATGAGGGCTCTCAAGATATCAGACTTTTTCGGAAAGAGGAGTTGCCGGCCCAAATCACACAGTTGATGGAGTCGCTACGCCTAGTCGACACGCCTGATCCTCAGAGTTCTCAAACCCTGTTGCAGCCGGATCCCATTTTACAGGTCTTTCGTAAGCCTTCCAAAGCTTTTTCCTTTCCAGCCGAGTTACAGCATATGGTATCTCGAGAGTGGGACTCTCCAGGGTCCTCTCTACGTACGGCACGCGGTATTGGTCAGTTATACCCTTGGTCTCCTTCTGACTTGGACCGTTGGCTGACATACCCGAAGGTTGATGCGTTAGTGACCGGGGTCACCAAGCATACCACAATTCCGGTTGAGGGCGGAGCAGCACTCCGCGACCAGCAAGACCAAAAAAAAAAAGTTGAGTCTGCTAAAGACGGGTTTTTCATTGTCCGCTCTTTCCCTTCAAGCAGGGGTGTGCGCAGGTCTAGCAGCACGGGCCTCCCTTCGATGGATTCAGCAGCTTCCAGGTGATCTTGAGTTGGCTCGTTTAGAATCCATCGCTGCATTCCTGGCAGAGGCCTTCTCTGATCTCTTGCGGCTGTCAGCTCGCTCCGTAGCACCGGTGACAGTAGCTTGGAGATGTCTCTGGCTGTGTCAATGGGCAGCGGATGTTGATTCGTTCAAAGACTCTAGCGTTTAGCTGCCATTCGTCCAGTTCCACCGTTGGAAAGAGGACTAGGCCATTAATCTGTCTATTTCGTGGTGCCAAAAAAAAAAAAAGGCGGCTCCTTTCATCCTATCTTGGATCTCAAAGGTGTCCATCGCAGTCTGCGGGTACCACACTTTCGAATGGAGACTCTGCGATCCGTTATTCAAGCAGTATGCAAGGGGGAATTCTAGCTTCCCTCAATCTCGCAGAAGCATTCTTCACATTCCCATTCGAGAGGGGCATCAGCGACTCGTTCAATTCGTGGTACTCGGTCAACATTTCCAATTTCGTGCGATGCTCTTCGGTCTAGCTTCGGCGCCTCAAACTTTCTCCAAGGTAATGGTGGTAGTAGCTGCGGCCTTTCGCAGCCGCGGCATCAGAGTTCATCCTTATCTGGACGTCTGGCTCATTCGCGCAGACTCTCTCCCCGAGGCTTGCAGCACAGTCTCGGTGGTTGTTGCCTTTCTCGAAAGCCTCGGCTGGGTAATCAACCGCAACAAGAGTTGTCTTCAGCCATCCCAGGAGATCGAATTTTTTGGGGGCTTGATTTGATACAGCCCTAGGTCGGGTCTTTTTGTCAATGCCTCGATTCCTCAAGTTAACTTCTGAAGTTCGCAGTCTCCTAGCACAGGTCTCGCCTCGAGCATGGTGTCCAGAGGATTATCAAGTTCGGTTGCCTCTACTACCGGCAGTGAGACTTTGCCTCCGTTGGTGGCTCCGGTCCCGCAGTCTCGTCTCCTTCGAGGGGTTCCCTTGGAGACTCCGCGCTGGGTGTTGGTAACGACAGACGCCAGTCTCTCCGGTTGGGGAGCGCATTGCGGCTCGCACTCAGCGCAGGGGGTTTGGTCTCCTCGGGAGGCCCGGTGGTCCATCAATCGCCTTGAGACGCGAGCGGTGCGCTTAGCCTTGCGAAGGTTTCAGCCTCTTCTGCGGCGTCAGGCGGTTCGAATTCTGTCCGACAACGCTACAACAGTGGCATACCTCAACCGCCAAGGGGGCACAAAATGTCCAGGTGTATCGAAGGAAATGGGTCTTCTCCTTCCGTGGGCAGAGAGGCATCTGCAGGCGATCTCGGCACAACACATCGCGGGGGTAGACAATGTAAAAGCCGATTTCCTCAGCCGACATGCTCTGGATCCGGGGGAGTGGGCTCTGGCGCCAGAGTCCTTTCAGTCCATTGTTCGACGATGGGGTCTACCAGCAATGGATCTCATGGCTACGGCGCAGAATACCAAGGCACCGATCTACTTCAGCCGTTGGAGAGACAACGGGTCGCACGGGACAGATGCTCTGTCTCAAGCGTGGCCAACCCATCTCCTTCTGTATGTCTTTCCTCCCTGGTCCATGATCGGCAAGATTCTCCAAAGAGTCAGGGAGCTTCGCAGCCCAGTGATCCTGGTGGCACCGGATTGGCCTCGCAGACCGTGGTATGCGCATCTCGTCTGGCTGTTTCAGCCATCTCCTCTACGCCTGGGGGCCGTTCCCAGGGCTCCTGCTCCAAGGGCTGGTGGAAATGGGAAACCAGTCTCCTTACTCGCTTACGGCCTGGCTCTTGAACGCCGCAGGTTAGTTCAGAAGGGATATTCGTCGAGTGTGGTGGCGACAATGCTTAAGGCACGGCGGTCTTAGACGTCGCTGGCTTACGCTCGTGTGTGGCGTCTCTTTGACACTTGGTGTTCGCTACGTCACATCTTGCCCTGGCGTTGCAACATCCCGGATATTCTTTCCTTTCTGCAGGCCGGTCTAGATAAGGGTCTGGCGCTCGGGACCTTGCGCGTGCAAGTTGCCGCGCTAACTTGTTTTCGAGGGCCGATAGCGGGGCGTTCTCTCGCCTCGCATGTGGATGTTTCGCATTTTCTTAAAGGGGTTCAGACATTACGGCCCCCGATACGTCCTTTAGTTCCTTCTAGGGATCTCGCTCTCATTCTCCGTGCCCTTGTTGCTCCTCCCTTTGAGCCCCTGAAGGCATGGTCCCTTAAGGATTTAACGCTAAAGACAGTTTTCCTAGTGGCCATAACCTCGGCACATCGGATTTCCGAACTTCAGGCTCTCTCTTGTCGAGACCCCTATCTCTCGTTTTCTTCGGCGAGAGTTTCTCTTCGAACTGTTCCATCCTTTTTACCTTATGTGCTTACCCCGTTTCATGTCAACCAGCCTCTTTTCTTGCCTACCTTTGAAAGAGAGCAGTGTTCTGGTCACCTTCGTCAATCGCGTGCTGTGGATCTGAAGAGAGTGCTTTATCGGTATCTTAAGATCACGAACACCTTCCGTAAGACCGATCATCTTTTTGTCCTGTTTGCGGGCCCTCGACGGGGGTCCGCAGCCTCCACACCCACCATTTCTAGATGGTTGCGAGGAGCTATTGAGGCAGCTTATATACTGCAAGGCAAGCAGGTTCCAGCAGGGCTCCGAGCTCACTCCACTCGGGCTCAGGCTTTGTCTTCGGCCGAGCGGTCTCAAGTAGCCCCTCTCGACATTTGCCGGGCGGTGACTTGTTCATCGTTGTCCACGTTTGTCCGTCAGTATAGATTGGACGTTCACGCTCGGCAGGAGGGTCAGTTTGGAGCTGCAGTGCTGTCGTTGGCATTGACCCCCCCCCTTGAAAGCAGGTAGCTTGGGTACTGCCTGTTTGTCTGGACTGGTCTAGCAGTATGACCTGGAAGGAGAAATTTCACTTACCGTTAATTTCCTTTCCTGGAATACTGCTAGACCAGTCCAGGACCCACCCTGCTGTCAGTTACGGTGCTGCTAGTGCGGTGAAGCCGCTGGCCTCTGTTCCTTCCTTGTCAGTATGCCTCACCATGGGGGCCCGATGGCTGCGTTATCGGTCTTAGCAGCCTTCAGTTCTGGGGATACTTTCAGCTCCCTTGTACATAGTTGAATTAAATGTCCACTAGGTGTGGTCTTATGGTTTAGTTGCGTTACATGTTTGGGTTCGCTTTACAGACAATACTGAGGGAGACCCCTAGGGGTAGGACCATATCACCAGAGTCCAGCCTATCAGAGCTCTGGTAGAAGTCTCTGTCTCCAAGATCTGCTGGCAGGGGGACACAACCCGTTTGTCTGGACTGGTCTAGCAGTATTCCAGGAAAGGAAATTAACGGTAACTGAAATTTCTCCATTAAAACCACCTGGAGCTTATCTGAATTTGTTAGTTTACAATGGTTGGAATATATTAGAATGAGAGTTATTTTATAGGCAAGCAGTTGATTTTGTGTTGGAGATATTGCTTTAGGAAAAGATTCTAGACAGACTTGTATCCCCATAGAGACAACAGTATAGCTCCAAGATGCCTGGTAAGGAATATTTACAAGGCCCGGACTCCAGTTGTTCCATCTTGGTCCAACAATGAGTGGGGAGGTGAGGATAAAACTTGTACAGATGGCATGCAAGGGTTAATTTTGTAGCAAAAGGCCAAGGCTCAGACAGCATCAGGAACAAAACTAGAAAAAACAAAGGGACACCCCCACAAAAAGCACAAGCAAAAAAAGGATTCTTTATTTAGTTACATTATCTCCACTCCTCAAACAGCATGCCAGGAGGAATTACTAGGGAGGAACCCTTTCCTTTGTTTCCTAGTTTCTCTTCCAAAAGTAGTCGTCATGATTGGCTGTACCAGAGCATGCTGGATCATAATGATCAAATCAGATTTTGTTCTTTAACTGATCAGGTACACACAAGAGCCAGATGATACAGCTTTCCTAGTGATTTTATTTTTTAGGCGCCTTGACCCTCTGTATCACAAACCCTATCTGGGTTACAAAGACTCGGCTTATTTTACAGTATGACGCTGGTGTCGATCAATCAAAGCGGCAATACAAAGGAATGTCTGATGCACTTGTAAAGATATACAAGCATGAGGGTATACCTGGGTTATACAAGGTGAGTGCTCTTTTTAATTAGCTTCCTGCATTAATGATTATTGTGGGCTTACATGTTGGGAATCATGAATATAATAAATAGCACACAGAATTTGGGATTATTGTATCTCCAGGAACAAGCAGGAATGAGTTTTCACATATGGGTATCGTCGGTACCGACGGAGCCCGCACGGGAACGCTCCCCAGCGTCCAATAGGAACGCTTTTGGGAGCGTGCATCCACGCATGCGCGCTGCCTTCCCGCCTATCTACCTCCCTCTCTTCAGTTCTTTTTTTTCCGCGGAGCCGACAGGACGTGAACCCTGTCACCGCAGAAAATTCTACTTTTATTTCTTATTTTTTGTGGTCACGCCTGCCTTCGTTCGACGCCCACCGGTGCTTTTTCTTTCTTTCTTTCTTTCTTTCTTTCTTTAAAAAAAAACAAAAACACCACAGAACTTGTGCTTTTTTAGTCAGGGATTTTCCCCTGCTTACTGCTTGGTGCCATTTTGGCCACTAGGCCTCTTCTTTCAGCATGGACCAACTACTGGTTTCAAAAAATGTTCGAAGTGTGCCAGCACAATTTCTGTCACAGACACCCATGACTGGTGCCTTAAATGTTTAGGTCCTGACCATTGCCCAGCGGAGTGTCTCTACTGCAGGAAGCCGACTAAAAGAAGTCTTCAGAATTGAGCAAATCAACTCGGTGCCCTGTTTGCATCGGACACAATGTCAGTAGCATCAGTGTCCTCCAGGGCCTCTACTTCTTCCCAGGGATCTCAGGTAACTAAACATAAGTCTAAATCAAGCCGGTCCTCGAGGTAGATCTCCCTCTAAGTATCGAGATGCCTCTGGCGTTGCCCTTGAGGATCCTGCACCGGCAAAACAGCCCCAGCGGGAGTCTTCAGGCTCCAAAGCACTATCGGGGCTCCAGGATGTTCTCGAGACTTCGGCCTCGATGGACGTTCCTGTTCCATGCTCGGGGGTTGTGGCCGCTTCCGTCGGTACCGACACCCCGGCATCGGAAATGGTAATGGATAAAAGACTCCTTGCCATTGAACGTAGTCTAGCGAATCTTTTGGCTACTTCGGTACCGCTAAAGTCGCTGCAGACCGTTCCACAGGCACCGGTGTCGCTGTCGGTACCAGTTCCGGTACCCTCGGTACCTGCTTTGGCAGGCTTACTTCCCCCGATGCAGAGATTGGAATCACTCTCAAGCATGGGGGATCAGGTACCGACTTGCTTCGGTACCGACCTCGAGCGGTACCAAAGACAACTTTTGAAGGAGAACTCGGTGCTTCCTCCCTTTGAGTCTTCCGATTCCAATGACTCAGATGACTCCACCGGTACCAGAGCTGAACCTTTACAAGATTCAACTCTTTCTCCTCAACATAGGATGCCTCCTCCTGACCATTTTGTGCGTGATATGACAAGGGCTCTTGCCATACAGTACTTCCTGAAAAGGAGCCTAGGGCAGAAGAATTAAGGATTCTACAATACCCCTTGGCTCCAAAGGAAGTAGCTATGCTCCCTATACATCAGATCTTGCATGATCTAATGTTACGGATGTGGGAAACTCCTTTAACAGTAACCCCACATTCTAAACGCTTTAACACTATGTATAGAGTTTCTCTTCAATTGCTCCACTTTAACATTCTACGTGGTAGAAACACAACAGTGTGGACAGAATGTCAGCCTATATAACTGCCGACTATAGCGCATGTAGTATCAACGACTTCTCTGGAAATTTTTAGCATTCATTTATATCAAATCTTCACACTCTAAGAAAAATATGGAAATGCTTATCTTTCTCATAGTCCCCAACGCCACCTTCAGGCGCCCATTCAAACGTTTCACTCCACTCTGAGTTTCTTCAGGGGGTCTGAAAATAAAACGAGCATTTCATGAAGCAAACTATTACCCACGATTTTCATAATTTTATCAGTTACTTGTTGCCACGAGCTACATACCAGTTATTAAGCATTCTTGAAGATGCTGCCCACATTTTCTGTATCACCTACTGCTCTATGCTTTTTACCAAAAAACGCCGCGCATGCAGGTCTGAGTATCGTTCTTGGTTTTTAACCTGAAACATGATGACATTATCACCATCTAGGTGAATTCATTCAGGATTTGCCAAATTAAATCTGAATATTCACACACATACCCCCCCAATCTATACCGGAATTTAAACCCGCCGGTATTACGGTCTTGACATTAAAAATCCAGCGCTGTTCATATACAAGTAATGTTTGTTCTTGTGTTTTGCCGTGCATGGCATGGTTTACTTGCTCTATACCGAAACAGCGGAGATCACCAAATTCATGAAGAAAATCTTTGCAATGTTGCACAATAGGTGCTGTCAAGACATTACATTTAAGGCAACTTTTATGTTCCATTATCCGCACTTTGAAAGGTCGTGATGTTTTTCCTATATATAAAAGATTGCATGGGCAACGAATTGCATACACCACTGAACTGGAAACACATGTCGTCTTGGTTTTTAAACAATATGTTTGACCATGATAAGTGAACTCATTAATTTCCTCTGTTATGCAACAAATTTCACAATGTCCACATTTCTGATGACCTTTCTCTATCAGGTTGTCCTCTCCATTGATCACAGGTCTGAGAATTGCCGGACTAAGGTGTTCCTTCAGGTTCTTATCTCTGTTCCACACACAACGTATGTGCATATCTTCCAAACCCGCCACATGTTTCAAGATATTCATATGTCTCTTTAAAACTTTTTGAATTTTATAACTGAGGGGTGAAAATCTAGTTATTAAATTAATATGTTCTAAACTTTCACTTTGTCGATTATTGTTAACTGAACTGTTTAACCAAGATCTGTCATTGAAAAGCGCTCTTTTATATGCTCGTCGTACTATCTTCACCGGATAACCTCTATCTACAAAATCCCTTTGTAAGGCCATTGATTGTTTCTTGAAGTCCACTAACTCAGAACAATTTCTCCAGAACCTCAAAAATTGTGAGAAGGGAAGACACTTTTTTTCATTTTTCAGGATGTGCGCTAGTATATTGTAAAAAGGTGTTACGGTCTGTTGTCTTTTTATACACAGAAGTGTGCCACTGTTGTTCTCCCTTCTGTATCAACACATCTAAAAATGACATGTCCTTGCTGTCCATAGTATAGGTAAACTGAATAGCAGCGTCCACAACACGTTACTGATTCCATGGAGCCCTTCCACAGCATAAAAATGTCGTCGATGAAGCGATACCACATTTTTATCTGATTGACATATTTTGAGGAGAAAATCCACCGTTGTTCAAACTGACCCATGAAGAAGTTTGCAATCGACGGGGCGCAACTGGCCCCCATCGCCACTCCGGACACTTGGTGATAAATAATGTTTTCAAAAACAAAATAATTGTGAAAAATCACCAAACGAGCTAACTCGGATAAAAAAGCCAGCGACATTTCTGATAGATCCCCTCGATGACTTAACTCTAATAGCACGGTATCATAGGCAGCTTCCTGAGGCATACTTGTATAGAGAACTTTTATATCTAATGTGACCAGAATTAATTCTGGATCAAACACCAAACAACTATGTTGGTCTAGTATCTCCAAAAAATGAGAAGTATCCCGTATATATGAGGGTATGTCAATGAGTAGTGGACGAAGGTAAGAATCCAAAAAAAACGACAAGGGTTCTAACACAGTTCCCCGTGTGGAGACTATAGGCCTCCCTGGGGGTTTACTCAAATCTTTATGTATTTTGGGAACTAGATAAAACCGTGCCACTGAAGGGGTCTTTACATTTAAGTATTTCCATTCCTTCTTGGAGATAATCTTGTTCTGCAGGGCTGATGTGGTGATTTCTTTAACCTGGAGTTGAAGATGCTTTGTAGGATCTTCCTCCAACACCTGATAAATATCCACATCAGATAACTGGTGCCGGGCTTCATGAAGATAATCATCTCGAGCTAAAATGACCACCGCTCCCCCCTTGTCTGCCTTGCGGATAACAATGTAAGTCCGGGCTCGTAATTCCCATAGAGCACACCGTTCTGAAACTGACAAGACACTCCTCAAATGGACATTCTGTTGCTCCAGCTCCCCTATATCTTGTAACACAGCTTCTTTAAAAACAACAATAGCAGGGTGCATCTGGCCTGGAGGTGACCAGGTAGATTTAAATGGTAAAGGTGTTCTACGATTTACCAATTGAGTGTTCACGTTATCCCCA
This sequence comes from Ichthyophis bannanicus, assembly GCA_033557465.1. Classification (NCBI taxonomy): domain Eukaryota; kingdom Metazoa; phylum Chordata; class Amphibia; order Gymnophiona; family Ichthyophiidae; genus Ichthyophis; species Ichthyophis bannanicus. The sequence goes on along the minus strand of CM066031.1, from coordinate 1,688,399,555 downwards.
GTCGTTGGCGCTAAAGCAAAATAATTTTTTTAATTCAATTTCCTCATCAAGCCTTGGAGATCCAACCAAAATTGAAAAGGGTCATGAATAGCAGTTGGTACAAAGGATAAGCCTTTCTCCAATATGTTAGTTTGTTCTGGCGTCAAAACCACTCTGGACAGATTGATAACTAGACTAGTCTCTTTGTTGTCAAGAGTTTTTTCTAATTCTTCCGTTCGCGGTATCTCACTCTTCCCTTTGGTTCGTCGTTTTTTCTTTTTCTTCTTTTTGTCTGTGTCGCTGTCTAAAAAATCCTCCCGAGATGACTGACTTGACTCGATCTCGCTGGAGTCCTCCGATACTGCATCGAAATTAACCTTTTTGCGCGTTGCTCTATTTTTCCTTTTAAAATCCATCCAGGGATAGACGTAACCAGAAGTGTAATCATTATAATCTCGCTGAAGTTTTTCAAGTTTAACAGCTTTCACTTCCCATTTTAATGTCTCTAATTGATTCTTACTAACCTCTAATTTCGATGTAAAACTATCTGTTGATTCCTTTTCTTTTAAACTATCTGACATCTTCTCTTCATCATGGTATCCACTCAAAACATTCTTTGTGGTGGCCGCTATTAAAACCATCAAATCAAGTGAACATTTATTTAGGATACAGTTCCACTTTTCAATGAAGACTGGATCGGAAGTAAACATCCGTGGCTCTTTGTAGATCCTTAACCCTCTCGGGATATGCTGTCGACTAACATATTCAATCATAGATAATCTGTGTAGATCTAATTTGATGATCTGTTTCTGTTTTCTTATTAATGCCTCCCAAGTCATCTCATTATCCTCTCCTCCCAGTGACTCCGTAGTCACAAAAAGGTGTTTTTTCTTTACACAAAGCAGAAATGTGATCTTGTGTGTAGCTCAAAATATCTTTCCATATCACAGGACCAGCCATTGTTGTAATTTTACAAACCTAATTATTGGTCTTCACAAGAGCACAATACATAAGTTTCTCTATAATTCAATAGTTTGCTTCATGAAATGCTCGTTTTATTTTCAGACTCCCTGAAGAAACTCCAAGTGGAGTGAAACGTTTGAATGGGCGCCTGAAGGTGGCGTTGGGTACTATGAGAAAGATAAGCATTTCCATATTTTTCTTAGAGTGTGAAGATTTGATATAAATGAATGCTAAAAAATTTCCAGAGAAGTCGTTGATGCTACAAGTGCTATAGACGGCAGTTATATAGGCTGACATTCTGCGCGACTGAGTCTGAGACTTCTCCGGTTAATGATTTGAATCTGTCCACACTGTTGTGTTTCTACCACGTAGAATGTTAAAGTGGAGCAATTGAAGAGAAACTGTTATGTATTGTGCTCTGGTGAAGACCAATAATTAGGTTTGTAAAATTACAACTATGTATAGAGTGCCACCTTGTCCAGGTTTTCAAAAGACTCAACTACCACACCATTCTATGGTGGTGGAGTCTGCCATGAGATGCATTAAGAGTACAAAGAGACACTCTTCTAATCCACCAGGTCGTGAATCTAGAACACTGGAGATGCTTTTGGGTGTAGATGTTTTCAGGCCTCCATGCTTTCAGCAAGGATTAGTTCCTATATTTTATACATGGGAATGTTTCTTGAGGAGGTTACAAAAAACTTAGAGCTTTTGAACCCCTTCCTTCAAGATGATAAAAGAGCAGACCATTTATCACTAGTCAAACATGCTCAGAATGTCTCTTAAGTTCATGAATCGTGCTACCTTTGACTGTTTTGAATGCATTAGCAGGACTTCTGCTATAGCTATAGGAGCACGACGAATTGCCTGGCTCCAAGCTTCTGACTTGGAGGAATGGGTGCAGGAAAAGCTGGGAAATATTCCTTGCACTGGAGAAAATCATTTTGGCAAGGATTGGCAATCTAAGGCTAATCCAGTTGGACACTGATAATGCCACTTTGAATAGATTGTCAAAGATTTCTGCTAACCCAGCTAAGAAAAAGACCTTTAAGAAGACTTTTTTTTCTAAGAAGAAAAAGTTCTATCCATCTTCCACCCAACAGGCATATGTTCCCCAAAAAGGGCAACAGACAAGACAAAGAAAACCCAAACCTCAACTGGCTCAGCAGACTCAGCCTCCTCAGAGTTTTTGACTTTTGTCCAGAGAACATACTCATTCTTCCTGTGTTAGGCCCAGAACCTCTAAACATTCCGGGCCGTATCTGCCACTTTGCCAACAGATGGTAACAAATCACATCAGAGGCCTGGACTTTGTCCATAGTGAGTCTGGGGTACAAGCTTCGTTTCCTCAGCTTACCACCACCCACACTGGTAAAACGGTTCAACTCTCAACCTCTAGGCATAGACCTCTTGCTACAAGAAGTCTCTACTCTTCTAGCTCAAGGAGCTATAGAAGAGGTTCCTTTATGCCAACAAGGTACAGGGTTTTATTCCCCCTATTTTCTCATTCCAAAAAAAAAAACAGGGGGTTTAAGACCAATCCTGGATCTCAGAGAGCTGAACAAATTTCTAGTCCGAGAGAAGTTCAAAATGCTTTCCCTCGGCTCTCTTCTGCCATACCTTCACAGGCAAGATTGGCTATGTTCTCTAGATTTAAAAGACGCCTACATGCATATCCTTATTCATGTAGATCACAGGAAATTCCTTCGGTTCCTGGTCCAGGGAAGACATTTCCAGTACAGAGTCCTTCCCTTTGGGCTGGCCTCGGCTCCAAGGGTCTTCACAAAATGCATGTCAGTAATAGCAGCATTCATGAGGACCCTGGGGATTTTTGTCTTCCCTTACTTGGACGATTGGCTCATCCGAGCACAGTCATCTCAAGAAGCTCATCAGGCCCTGTTACGAGCAAAACAAATACTCCAGTATTTGGGATTGGTCATAAATCTTCCAAAGTCTCAGCGCACTCCATCTCAGACCCTCGAGTTTATAGGTGCTCGCTTGGACACACAGCTTGCAAGGGCTTTCCTGCCCCAACCGCGCTGTCTGCGAATCATCGAGCAAGCATCTCAAGCAGCGCTGCAGACCTTCCTCACTGCTCGACAGATGCTTCACCTAGGTCACATGGCATCGACCGTCCATGTAATACCTTATGCTCGTCTTCACATGAGAGCGGCCCAGTGGACCTTGGCTTCCCAGTGGTCCCAGGCCTCAGGAGGCCTTTCAGGCAAGATCAGAGTTACCACACACCTGATTCTGTCTCTCCATTGGTGGCAATCTCTGGAAAACCTTTTAATAGGTGCTCCTTTCCAGCAGCCACAACCTCAGGCTATCCTCACAACAGATGCCTCCAAGATGGGTTGGGGAGCCCACTTGGACAGTCTATCAACACAGGGCCTTTGGTCTTCACAGGAGGCTGCTCTTCATATAAATCTCCTAGAATTCAGAGCCATCTCCAATGCTATTCGAGTCTTTTGCACCCAGCTCGTAAACAAAACAGTTCTGGTGCAAACAGACAATCAAGTAGCCATGTTTTACCTCAACAAAAAAGGCGGAACAGGCTCTCTGCATCTATGCAACGAAGCTCTGCAACTATGGGCCTTTGCCAGAGAGTATCAGATTCATCTGCGGGCAGTCTATCTTCCAGGCGTTCAAAACGTTTGGGCAGACAGACTCAGTCGAGTTCTCCTGCCATACGAGTGGTCACTCCACTCTTATCTTGCTCGAGTTTTTCGTGTCTGGGGAACACCAGACATAGACCTCTTTGCAAGTCCACAGAATGCCAAACTTCCCCGGTTTTGTTCCAGACCTCCAGCACAGAAATGTCAAGCCAGGGATGCATTCCTGCTTCACTGGGGTCAGGATTACCTATATGCATTTCCGCCAATCCCTCTAATTCCCAAAACCTTATTCAAACTCCAGAGGGACAAGGGACGCATGATACTCATAGCGCCTTCCTGGCCGAGGCAAACATGGTATCCTCTTCTCTTGCAACTCTCTCAGGCCACCCCTCTGGAGTTAGGGAGTGCTCCAGATCTTCTGTCCCAGGACAACAGTCCTGCACCCCAGTCCCCAGTCCCTACATCTCAAGGCCTGGTTACTCAAGGCCTAGACTTTCAAGATCTAGAGCTGTTTCAACAAGTGAAGGACATTCTTCTGGCCTCCAGGAAACCTTCCACAAGACGTTCTTACGCTTTTAAGTGAAAAAGGTTTTCTTCCTGGTGTAATCAGAGAGGACTTAATCCCTCTTTGGTACCAGTAGACTCTCTTCTAGAGTATCTCCTTCATTTGTCACCCATATGTGAGGACTGATTCCTGCTGCTCCTGGAGAACACCTGTTACAGGTGAGTAACTACTGTGTTGTTGAAAACTACTATCTTGGAAGCCCAGACCAGCTGAATTCCACGCTTTAAGAAAAGTGGAAGGAAGTCCAAAAAACTGCCAGCATGGTTTAAAGATGAGGTCAGATAGGAGGCTGTTGTCAAAAAAGCATCTTTCAGGAAATGGAAAAAAAGAGCCAAACGACGAAACCTGGAAACAGCACAAGCACTGGCAAGTCAAATGCAAGGCATTGATAAGACAGGCAAAGGGAGAATTTGAGAAGGAGCTTGCTGCGGAAGGAAAAATGCGAAATAAAGACGTTTTCAAATACATTCGTAATAAAAAACCTGTGAGAGAGTCAGTTGGTCCATTAGATGATAGAGGGCTTAAAGGGGCACTAAGAGGCGACAAGGCGATAGCGGAGAGACTGAATTCTTTGCTTCGGTCTTTACTGAGGAAGATGTAGGGATGTTACCCATGACTGAAGTGGTATTTAAAGGTGCGGAAGAATTGAAGGAAATATCGATACATCGGGAAGGAAAGGTCCATAAACCATTATTAAGAAGCATTCTGGAACCTGTGTCTTTTGGGGAAACTGCTAGGTACGTATGACCTAGATTGGCCACTGTTGGAAACAGGATACTGGGCTTGATGGACCTTGGTCTGACCCAGTATGGCATATCTTATGTTCTTATGTTCTCCTTCCAAAGAGGAACCCAAATCGCATTCCCAAAAATTATAGACCAATAACTTGTCTCCCTACAATCTATAAGCTGTTTACTGCAATAGATGCAGACAGATTATATGATCATATTGAATCCAGTAACATCATGGTGATTGAGCAAAAGGCCAATAAGAGGGGAGCATATGGAACCCAAGACCAGTTAATGTTAAATAAAGCCATTATGGCTAGCACTAAGAAGCAGAAATCTCAGTCTAGCATGGATAGATTATAAGAGAACTTTTGACAGCATCCCACACTCTTGGATAATAAATTGCCTTGAGATGTATAAGATAAATCCTGGTTTGATAGAGTAAATTAAGTTCACCATAACAATGTGGCAATCCACTCTATTTTTGAAGTATGAAGATGGTCAATATATTGTTCTAAATATCAAGATCCAGCAAGGAATATTTCAGGGAGATTCCCTGTTGCCACTTTTGTTTTGTATGGCTCTTAATCCAATGAGTATTCTCATTGACTCTTTGGAATATGGATTTATCTTGAATCCTAAAGAAAGTAACATCCCATTTACTATTTGTAGATGACCTGAAGTTTTACAGTTCCAGTAGCAGAGCAAATACATGTGGTGAAAAGCTTTTTTTGATGACATTGGGTTTACTTTTGTCCTTGACAAATGTGCTAAGGCAACCTTTTTTTTTTTTTTTTTATAAAGAGGAACATTTGAGCAAAACGGAAAACATGTCTCTGACTGAGGACTGTGACATCGAGGAACTTGAGCAGGAAGGCGTATATAAATATCTTGGAGTAAAGGAAGGAATGACATTCAAGCAGAAATTGAGAGAAAAAATCAGTAAAGAATACTATAGAAGATTAAAATCATAGCTGAAAAGTGCCTTAACATCACAGAATAAGATAGAAAACATCAATCAACTGGCAATTCCTGTACTTTTGTACAGCTTTGGGATTGTAGACTGGCCTCTTAAAATCTTGAAAAACTGGATGTGCGAACAAGAAGATTCCTCCATGCTCATGAAATAATTTACAAGAATCAGTGTATGCCAAGACTGTACTTTCGTAGAGCTGAAGGAGGACTAGGTCTCAGAAATTGACTACACATACAGAGCTACTATTATAGGCCTCCAGACCTAACAGCGTCATCGCATCCAAATACACAAAAAGTGCTGAAATATGAAAGTAAACGTCCAGAATCTGTCTCCATCGTCAAACTTGGACAATCATTGCGATGACTAGAAGGAATGTGAGAATCCACAAGCACACACAGGAAAAGAAGCTACAGAATTTGCAAATCAAGAGAAAAAAACTCTTCAAAGAATTAAATCTGCAAACGAGGAAAAACAAATGGCAAATGCACAAATACAGTGGGAAATACAAAGTGTTACTCTAGAACCCTTTGTCGATCGAGAATAGACACATGAATGGTTAAGGAGAGGTGAACTGTAATCAAAGTATGAGAAATTGATAGTGGCTGTCTAGGACAGCAGATTACGGGTGAGATAGTTTACAGTGAGCATTGAAAAAACTGGCAAGGGGAGCAGGAGGATTGAGAGCAGGAGAATTGTCTGGCTGCACATTGCTATTGAGGCCTGCCTTGGATTGGTGTGCCACTGGCATTTCTCTCTGCCTTCAGCATCATCACGGAGAGACCTTGCAACAATTTTTAAATCACAGCTGCCGTTCGGCATCAGAGGATGTGGCCCTTTGTGGCCACCTTGGGACCTTTGTGTCCCAGTGTTTGACGCTGGAGATGCCAAGGGCTCATGGAAAGAGGAAAATACAAGCTTTCGGAAGAACGATCTGAGACTGTAATGTCTACACCGAAGGGGATAGTTGGCCCTATGGATCAATATGTTCGGGTATTATCAGAAGTGAAGGTAGGACCGTAAATCGCCTCGCTTGATTCATTTTCTTCTGAATCCTTAGGTGCCTCATTTAGCCTCATCAGGACTCCGCCTCCGAATCCTGGCTTTCCTCTAGTTGGTGTTGAGGAGGCAGTATCTGCTCCCTCAATGAGTCTCAGCGAAGCGGTGGAGCAAGTGCAGCCTTACCGCTAGCTCATCCTATTGGATTTTCTTTGGAACCAATTCAGGCAATTAAGAAGTCAGTTGATCAGTTATTAGTTGTGGTGTCTCCTGATTGACATTTGGAAGGTGATTACAGAAACTAATTCTTTATTATAAGGATTTATAGTTCAAATAGTTAATTTCTCAAAAAAAGTACTAAAAAAGTCACAGGAGATAGATATCAAGACGTTGTTTAACAGCAGAGATACATATAAGATAGAAAATCAAGTTGGGACACTTCAGACCGCAAGTGGGTGGGGGTTAAAAGATAATTTGTTTATACAAAATGAAACTGAATATTTGGAAAATATGCTAAAAATCTTACGTTTTTTAAAATTTTCCTAGCACACATCTTCTTCCGATGATATTGTTTAGGAAATATTGTAAAGAGATCTTACAACGTTTGGATGTAGATACTATAATGGTTTCTAACATTTATTTTTTGTCTCCACATCTGGTGACAAGGGATGATGAAGTGGCACAAGTTGAGGAGTCTGAATTTGATTTAATAAATTTTCTTGAAACTACGAATGAAGAGATTGTCTCCTTGTGCTCCAAGGTAGAGAAGGCAAAAATATTGAAGGTTTTTTTTTCCAAAAAAAGATTACTTGTTTCATGGCCATAAAGTTTTCTTTGCTTCGGTCTTTACTTAGGAAGATGTAGAGATGTTACCCATGACTGAAGTGGTATTTAAAGGTGCGGAAGAATTGAAGGAAATATCGATACATCGGGAAGATGTATTACAACTATTAGATAAACTGAAGAGTAGCAAATCACTTGGGCCAGATGGTATACATCCAAGGGTGTTGAAAGAACTGAAACATGAGATTGCAGACCTGCTATTAGTAATCTGTGAACTATCATTAAAATCATCTCTAATACCTGAAGACTGGAGGATCGCCAATGTAACACCAATTTTTAAAAAGGGTTCCAGGGGTGATCCGGGAAACTACAGACCGGTGAGCCTCACGTCAGTACTGGGAAAAATGGTAGAAACCATCATAAAGAATAAAATTCCTCAGCATGTAGATAGCCATGGTCTAATGGGAGACAGCCAACATGGCTTTAGACAAGGAAGATCTTGTCTTACTAATCTGTTATGTTTTTTTTGAAAGTGTGAATAAACAGGTGGACAAAGGTGAGTCGGTTGATATAGTGTATCTGGCAGAGACTTTTGGCAAAACTAAAGAGTCATGGGATAGGAAGCAGTGTACTACTGTGGATCAGGAACTGGTTAAAAGATAGAAAGCAGAGGGTTGGGCTAAATGGCCATATTTCCCAATGGAGAAAGGTGAATAGTGGTGTACCCCTGGGATCTGTGCTGGGTCCGCTGCTTTTTGACATATTCATAAATGACCTGGAAAGTGGAATAACGAGTGAGGTTATCAAATTTGCAGATGAGACAAAACTATTTAAAGTTGTTAAAACCCAAGAGGATTGTGGAAAATTGCAAGAGGATCTTGATAAATTGGAAGACTGGGCATCAGAATGGCAGATGAAATTTAATGTGGACAAGTGCAAAGTTATGCACCTAGGGAAGAACGTCGCAAACTATGGTTACACGATGCAAGGTTCCACATTAGGAACCACCACCCAGGAAAAAGATTTAGGCGTCATTGTGGATAACATGTTAAAACCCTCAGCCCAGTGTGCAGCGGCAGCCAAGAGAGCAAATAGAATGCTAGGTATAATAAGGAAAGGAATGGAAAATAAAACAAAAGATATTATAATGCCTCTATACCGTTCCATGGTGAGACCGCACCTTGAATATTGTGTGCAATTCTGGTCGCCGTATCTTAAAAAGGATATAGCATCATTAGAAAAGGTTCAGAGAAGAGCCACCAAAATGGTTAAGGGGATGGAAGAATACTCCTTTGAAGAAAGGCTAAAAAGGTTAGGGCTATTTAACCTGGAAAAGAGACGGCTGAAGGGAGATATGATAGAAGTCTATAAATTAATGAACTTAGTGGAACGGGTAAACGTAGATCGATTGTTTACATTATCAGAATATAGAAAGACTAGGGGACATGCAATGAAGCTACAGGGTAAACTATTTAAGACTAATAAAAGAAAATATTTTTCACTCAACGTGTAATCAAACTCTGGAATTTGTTACCGGAGGATGTAGTAAAGGCTGTTAGTGTAGCTGGGTTTAAAAAAGGTTTGGACAGGTTCCTGGAGGAAAGGTCCATAAACCATTATTAAGAAGGGACCCAGGATATCAATGCTTGACCCAGTACAAGCATTGCGGAACCTGTGTCTTTTGAGGAAACTGCTAGGTACGTACGACCTAGATTGGCCACTGTTGGAAACAGGATACTGGGCTTGATGGACCTTGGTCTGACCCAGTGTGGGCATATCTTATGTTCTTATGTTTCCATTTTTCTGGATGTGTCACGGGTTACTCAGGCACGAAGAAAGTCCTTCCTGCAGCTGAAATCTCATGTTCTGACTGCAGGGGGACTTTATTTCTATGCTTTTCATGCGTCTGTCTGTTTTTAATGGGTTAGATATGTTTATACTGACCACTTAGAACTTGAAGCTTTTTTAGATAATTTGAACTGAAGTATGCTGGGAGAAGCCTTATAAAGTTTGTTCTATTTGGTGGTTTGATTTCTTAATGGATGTTGTTGTTTTTGGAGGGGTTATTATGTCCTGATTTGTAATTATTAATTCTCCTTCGATTAGTCCTATGCTCTCTCTGATGTGGGCTACTAAACTAAACATTGTATTGTAATGAAACTTGATCTCTATAGGTATTTACTTTTTTATTCTATTTACTTTTTGTTTCTTGTATTAAGGAATGTTCTATATTTTTTGGAAACTTATTAAAAAAAAACTGGCAAAACCAACATATGTCTATTCTTTAAGAAAGACCTGGAAACAATGACTCGTGTCATAGCTGACTGTGAAGTACTGATGGTGGAAAATTTCCATACAGAAAGGCACAGTAAAGCAGTACGCCTCATCCAATGTTCCCTCTAATTTTCTGTAGGCTGTGTGCGCATAAAATATCAGCTGTGCAGCTTTTGAAGGAAGGTTAAATTTTTGTGCACCACATAACGACACTCTGAGTTATATACTTTAAGATTTGACTACACGTCAGAATACAGTATGTACAGCACATTGATTGCACTAGAAAATATTGTAGAACTTGTGAAAACCGTAAATACACCACAACTTTTAAATTTTAAGTCGTCTGTGGTGTTTTCTATCAGAATCAGAACCGTAATTTTTGTGTGCTCTGTTGTAAAGTATGTGCGCTCACTTGGTGAGGTGTGTGCACGCGCACAGTTTAGAGGGAACAGTGGCCTCATTCATTGTTAACTCTGTAAGCACTATAACATCACTCTGCCTGAAAAGCACTGGGATTGTGACCCTAAGAGAATTACAGAGAATATAGTTATGATCACCTGGGACATTCCCATTCTGATGGATAAGAAACTGAATGCAAGGAAACCCGACATAGTGGTAAAGGAGAGAAACTCCAGAACGGCATTGATAATAGAGGTGTCAGTTCCAAGTGATTATTCTGTGACTTACATGAAGTGGCAGAAGATACTGAAGTACCAAAAAATGCAGAGACCAAGAAAAGGTGGCAAACGGATACAGAAATATTTTCCATTGTATTGGGAGCCACAGGCTTGATGAAGGATTTCCAAGCACATCTTGACAAACAATATCTTATGAATTCCAGAAGGAAGCTCTTTTTGGCACAATCCAAGTACTATGCTGAGCAGTAGCAGTAAATTTGAGAGACTGAGATCATACTCCTCATGCCCTGGCTTAGAAATGAGGTTCATGACTGTCATTGTATGTGCAAAACTATCCCATTTGGAGAAATTACCCCCAAAAAAGAGACCATATAGGTTAACATTTTTTGTGTGTTTTTTAAGGGCAGACTTTGAAATATATTAATTGAGAAGAACTGCTTTGGAAGAGCATTCTGGGTCTGTCTTATGGATTTCAAAATCCAAGGAAATTGTTTTATTTTTATTACAGTGCAAAAAGGGCTGAGTTATGGATGTGAGGCAACCATATAACTTTTGCATAAATTGCCTTAAGTGAAATGTAGTGATTAGGGAATTTCTTCTTTCAAAATATCTCTTTTTTCAAAATATCTATTCAATACTTTTCTCAACCCCATACTGCCCCATCCCTGAAAACTACCCTCTGTTGCTGCCCCACCACATCAATCTGCCCAAAACTACACTCGCTCAACTGCTCCACCCTTCATAATGGCCTACTGCTCTCCAAATATCTTCTACTCCCCAAAACAGCCCCCTGAAACTGTTCTGCCTCTTCAAAATTATCCCCCCTCGCAACTACCCCTCATTCCCTTCTATAACTACCCAACCACAAATATCCTACACCTGCAGATATAAAAATACAATACCCCAAAACTACCCCGACTTCCAAAATTACCACCTCCTAGCCACTCCCACCCAGTAACATCTCCCTCCTACCCCATCCTTCACCATTCCAGCTGCCCCCTTCTCTCATCTAAGTCAGCCACACACAGAGAGCACAACTACACATTCACATATGGTGGAGTTGGAAAAAATTCCATGAGCCATGCTCTGCCTGCTTTTGCCCACTTGTTAGTATTAAACTAAACATTTCAAATCATGCATATGTTAGAAGCATAAGAACAGGGTAGGCCACATGGGCCCTGGCCCCACCAAAGTTTTGCCTGTCGAGAGTACTCGCAATTGTTGCAAACTCCTGTCTATCCATGGGAGATCTGATCCCCGTAGGCAATGTGGAAGGCCGCTGCAATCACAACAAAGACAACTCCTATCTGTCTGCGGGTGATCCCTGCGGGCAGATAGAAGGGAGTCTTTGCTTTCCCCTCCTGCCCGTGAGGATGTTTTCCCGAGGGTGGATAGGAGTCCTCCGCGATTGCAGCCGTTCCCTCCTCTTCTGCCTGTGGGAGATGGGATCCCTGCAGACAGAACAGGAGGGAAAGGCCAAGGGGCTAGGAGCAGAGTCAGGGCAGAGCTTGACCCCCTCCCCAATCCAAGAGGCGTTCCACAGCCCCTGTATAATGTTGTCACTGTAAAGAATGTAATGTACAAGGTTATTCATACGGTTGACCGGGTCCTTTTTCAAAAGAGCTTATAGGCTAAACTTACACAAGGAGCTCATGTGACTTGCTGAGGCTCACACAACAATTGGTAAGAAATTGTTAGACTTGAATGTAGGCTGGGAAAAAAAATGTAAGATTTGTTGTGCAATATTTTAGAAAAGCTAGCTTTACAATATTTGTTTGCAGCATAACTTTCAAGAAATGTAGGTTTGTTTTGTTTCTATTTTTAGGGCTTTGTGCCTGGTCTATTTGGTACCTCCCATGGAGCACTTCAGTTTATGGCATACGAGGAGCTGAAAGTGGAGTATAATAAGTACAGAAACAGATTGTATGACACAAAATTGGTAGGCTATTGTGTTTTTTTTCTACTTGTTCTATTGTTTAAATGGCATTGTTGAAGCCAGTTAAAGTGTACTTAACAGGAAAAACCTGCTGGATCTTGCTGCTGATCCAGTACTTTAAAAAGAATTTAAAATTAATAAAAAAACTCTCTCTTTTATGATTTAAAAATGTCTTTGGAATCCCATTTTTCTCATAGCAATAGAGTCCTTGTCATAGACTTGTTAGTTGCCCTTACCTTTGGCTGAGGATGTCTAACTTTGATTGTAAAGCACTGTGTGCATCCATAGAGTCAAATTACTTGGCAGCGCATTGAGTGGAGCGGTGTTCTGTATACAAAACAGAAGCATTCGCTGTAGCTCTTTTTAAAATAAAATAAAATTCCTCTTTTATTATAAAGCGTCCAGAAATATACAATTTGCAAGGACCTTCTATAAAGATATTATTCATAGTGTGCTTTATAATGTTTGTCACCGCACAAAGGATGGGCTCACCATAACCTCTCATCTTGTGGTACTGACAACAAATTCTGTGCGCTGTCACAGCCTTAAACAGTAATACAAACCAGCAGCCATGTCAACTAACATACAAGCCAATGTATTAAGAATGCACTAAAAATCAGCATTACATTTTTCTGAGTTTATTATATATAAAACTGAGATAAAATTGAGACACCATTTTGATGGAAAATTTAAAAAAAAAAAAAAAAAGCTGCACTAAACTGAAATTGTGGAGTAAAACAGAAGTAAAAAGAAGGTAAGACTAGCTTGTGCAATAAAACAAAAAGTGTGTTTAAACATAGGTGGCAGTATTGTCCAGTTACAAAATAGTTTTGGGAAAAGACATGGAAAATACATATTACAGGTAGTTGGACATCATTGAATTATTCTCTAATTTTATTAGGATTATGGTCAGATAACAAAACTTAAGTAAAAAGGAGCTGTTTAATTTCTTGCTTTTAGCTATGAGGATGTTCATCATGGCCAATTGTAAAAATGTTTTGGCGTCATCAATTGAAATGTGGCTTCTAAATTCTTATATAGACTTCTGTACCGCTAATCTCCCATGCTAAGTGGTTCATTGTGGCTTGACAGAAGATTAATAAAGCACATAGGACTAGGTTAAAAGAAAACCAGAATTCCTGATCGTCCCTCCAGTCTAGTCCCAGAATCTCTGGGGTTGTGATCCTCCTCCAGCAGCTTTGGAGACTGAGAAACTTCACTCTTGTGATGTCACTGGTATATAAGCACCGGAACCACCGCCTCACACCAGTTTATCAGTCTCCAAGCAGCTGGAGGAGTAGTGAGCCCAGGGGTTCAGGGCTCACTAGAGGAACGATTTAGGAGAGTTAGGATAGCAGTTAGAGGGAGCTTTATTCCTATTTAAAAAAAAAAAAAAAAAGTCAAAGGGGTTTCCATTCGTTTGGTGTCGGATTGCTCAGGTGCTCTTTACCCTCCCGTTGCTCAGGGGTCCTCCTTTCCCTGCCCCTTCCTTTCCCTTCCCTCCCTTGGGGTAGCCTTGAGCCTGCCGTACAGCTAAAGCAGGCTGGGGAGAGGACCGCAGCTGGTTACCGGTCTGATCAAGTGTGGAGAGGAACCGGCGGTGTACAGAGCTCAGCGTGTGCAGAGGTATTTGCCTGCCAGCGCTTTGAGCCGTCGGGTGCAACTTCTGCTGCTTGCTGCAGCATTTGGCACCAGCTGGTTAACACCATAAAGTCTGCTCCCGCTAAGCAGTAGAGCACGGGAGAGGAGGCACCAGACACAACGCCAGTGGCAGACGAGGTAAGGAGGCTGTTTTAGGTGGGAACGGCAGCAGGGAACGCCGAGGGAGCGGAGCATTCAGCGCTGAAGACCAGACCGCGTGTTAAACACGTGGGAATTGCCGTTTGCTTCTTACAGGCTACAAGGCCTTCTAATTCAGCTGGAAGCCTCATTTTTGGAAGACTCCCCTCAGATTTGGCTGAGGAAGCGTTTCTGCGGGTTCAGCAGTGAGAAAAAAATATTTATAGTAATCCGAGGGGGTACTGGATTCTGTTTGGACAGGCTAGTAAACCCTTTGCGGGGCTCCGGGAACACAGTATGCCTTCTAGACAGCACTATTTGATGTGCGGTGCCAGAAGGGGCTCCGTGTCACAGGAAGGAGTGTGCAGGGGCTACAGTCAGGAATCTGAGACTGGAGCCAGCTGCAGAAGCAGGGGCAGGGGGGCAAGAGGGCTTGGGGGCCCTTCTAGAGCCCATTATATCATCATTGCCTGCTCCAGAGCCGGTGCCCAGTACATCGTACTGCTCCGGACCTCCCAGTTTTGCAACCATCTTTACCGGGGAGTTTGGCGGCGATCTTTTCTTCAGATTTTGTGGCTCTGCTCCCGAAGGCCTTGAGCAGCTCCCAGGGTAGGCCGGCAACCAGTTCCTCAGAGGCTGAGCTTGGAGAGAAGAGACTGAGGTCGCCTTTGACGGTGGAAGTGTCCGGCATCAGTGCAAAAAGGCCCAGGGGGGATAGGGAATGGCTGGAGCAGTCGATCATTTCAGAGGACATACGCTCAGAGGAGCCGGACCCGGTCGGGGGCCTGGAGGAGGATCTAGAGGAAGGCGAGATTAAGGAACAAGAGGATCAAGCAAGGGTGGTGCGAGTGTTTCGTAGGGAAGAACTACCGACGCTCATTGCTGAGTCCCTCAAGACGCTTAATATGCCGTCCGGAGGGCCTACAGAGGATTCTACTCTGGAAGACCCATTACTGCAGGCCTTTTGAAAGACTCAGAGGGTGTTCCCAGTACACAGAGTGTTAAGAGAGATGATTCAGGAAGAATGGGACATGCCCGAGGCTGCGCTTAAGGGATCGAGAGTTATGGCGCGGCTTTATCCTCTGTTAGACCAAGATTGGGAGTTATTTAAGGCTCCGAAAGTAGATGCAGCCGTGTCAGCGGATTTCAAGAAGACTACCATTCCGATAGAGGGTTCCGCTGCGCTCAAGGGTGCGCAAGACCGTAAGTTAGAGGCCTTGCTGAAACAGGTCTTTGAAGCGAATGCGCTCTCTTTACAGGCGTCTGTTTGTGGGGCCTGGGTGGCGAGAGCCTGCATGCGTTGTGCGCAACGGATTCAGGGGGAGCACTCGGTGGAGGAGACAGAGGAGGCGTCCAGACTGGAATCCGGAGCAGCATATCTAGCTGATATTTATTATGACCTTATCTGGGGATTAGCGAAGAGTATGGCTTCGGTAGTCGCGGGTAGGCGATGTCTTTGGCTGCGCAATTGGGCAGCGGATGGCTCATCCAAGGCGAGGTTAAGTAAACTTCCCTTCCGGGGTAAGCTACTATTTGGAGAAGAGTTAGATAAACTGGTGAAGGATTTAGGGGAGTCCAAGGGTGGTAGATTGCCAGAGGCCAAGCAAAAACAGGGACCCTCCAGCCCCGGGCTGCGGGGACAGCAACGGGAGTTTCGATGTTTCCGTTCTCCAAGGTTTGGGCAAAGTCAGCGGGGGCGTTTTCCTAGTCAAACCCAAGGGTTTCGTGGATTTCGAGGAGCGAGAGAGGAGTTTGCGGCTTCCTCCTCGTCCTCCAATTTCAGAAAATCTCAATGAAGTCAGGAGGGCTCAGATGGGGCTAGTTCCCGTAGGGGGTCGGTTGTGGGAATTTTACCCTGCCTGGGTCCAAATCACTTCCGATCAGTGGGTGTTAGAGGTTATTTGGGAAGGTTATGCATTAGAGTTTCAGTGGCCGGTGACCGATTCTTTCGTTCAGTCTCCGTGCAAGGCAAGGGCAAGGTGGTGCAGGAGACAGTGCAAAGACTATTTTCCCTCAAAGCAATAGTACCGGTTCCTACCAACCAGTTAGGATGCGGTCGATACTCCATTTACTTCATGGTTCCAAAAAAGGAAGGAATTTGTCGACCAATTTTAGATCTCAAAAGGGTAAATCGCTGTCTCCAGATATCTCATTTTCGGATTTTATTTTATTTATTATTTATTTATATTTTATTTACATTCTCTTATATACCGCGCTATTCTGCATCAGTGCGGCTTACATTGAACAAACTGAAATTACATTGAACAGGGCATTATTATTTGGAGATAACCCTCCATAGCCCATGTTCCCTGTAAAATAGTTAAGTGGCTTGCCCAAGACCACAAGGAGCACCTGTGGGACTAGAAACCCCAGTCCTTCCGGCCCAAGGTTGCTGTTCTCTAGTGGGATTTGAACCCCCGACCTTCCGGCCTGAAGTACCTTGCCCCAACCACTAGGCCACTCCTCCACTCCACTCGGATGGAGACCCTTCGGTCGGTTATCGTAGCAGTAAGAAAGAGGGAATTTCTGACGTCCCTAGACCTGTCGGAGGCGTACTTTCACATTTCGATACGACAGGAGCATCAGAAATTTCTCAGGTTTGCGGTGCCTTTGGGGCATTTTCAGTTTCAGGCGCTCCCTTTTGGCCTCGCAACAGCGCCAAGGACGTTAACCAAGGTGATAGTGGTGGTGGCTGCGGCCTTGCGAAAGGACGGAGTATTGGTACACCCTTATCTGGACGATTGGTTGATCCGGGCAAAGTCCCAAGCAGGGAGTGTGTCGGCTATGACCAAAGTGGTGTCTCTACTGCAGAGTCTCGGCTGGGTGGTCAACGTAGCAAAGAGCAAGTTGGAGCCATCCCAAAACCTGGAGTATCTGGGGGCGCGCTTCGATACGAGCGTGGGACGAGTTTTTCTGCCTCATCAGCGGGTGCTGGGGTTCAGACACTTGGTCTCCCAGTTTCTCAGCAAGCAGAGTCCCATGGCCTGGGATTATCTTCGGTTGTTAAGGACCATGGCAGTGACCCTCAAGTTGGTACCGTGGGCGCAGGCCCATATGAGGCCGTTGCAAAGAGCGCTGTTGAGAAGGTGGTCGAATCAAAGGGATTCGCTGTCCCAGAGGTTGACTGGTCCGCTGCAGACTTCCAAGGCACTACAGTGGTGGCTACGTCCTGGATGTCTGGAAAGAGAGATGTCATTGGAGACGCCTGCATGGATATCCCTGGCGACGGATGCCAGTCTTGGGGGCTGGGGAGCCCATTATCAAGGACGATTTGCGCAGGGACAGTGGTCCGCCCTGGAGAAGAGTTGGTCAGTCAACAGATTGGAGTTGAGGGCGGTGACACTAGCTCTGCGGGAGTTTCGACCATATCTCCAAGGAAAGGCCATTCGATTCTCTAGGACTAAGCAGGAAGTCAGTCCTCACATATGGGTGACGTCAACGTCGATGGAGCCCCCATGCGGAGCAATTCCCCAGCTTTCTAAGAAAGCCTTTGGGAATATACCCACGCATGCGCAGTCCCCTTCCCGCCCAAAGGTGCCATCTTGCTCAGTCTTTCTTTTTCCGTGGAGCCCAACGGACGTGAGTCCGTGTCACCTGGAAAAGTTAGATTTTTTTTCTGCGATTTTCGCTCCCTTTTTGTCCGGTTCGACACTGGTTCCCCTTCCCACCTGGGTTCAGTACGCCAGTTTCGACCCGATCTCTATTTTTTGTTTTTTTGCCCTTCGTGGCACGCGTTCGCGCTCTTTTTCTTTTTCCCTGGAGGGCCGGTCTTTTGACCTCGCTGGGGCCCTTTTTTCCCCGATGGCCTCCAGTGATTTTAAAAAGTGTGATCGTTGTAAGAAGCTCATGTCTCTTACCGACACACACGACTGCTGCCTGCGTTGCCTCTGGCCGGACCATGATCCCAAGGTCTGTGTCCAGTGTGGAAAGATGTCCACTAAGGCACTCAGAAGCCGGCAGCATCAGAAGGAGAGAATTTTTTCTGACTCTGCCTCCGGTCGAGCCTGGACCTCATCAGAGGCCTCGACGTCTCGGGAGTCTGACCCCCGAGCTTCGTCGGGGTTCCTCTGAAAAGGGGTCCCCCCAGTCGGGAGCATAAGAGGACGAGAAAGCTCATGAGGGTGACGTCGGAGGATGCCCCTGGTTCCTCAAGGGCCAGGTCTCGGACCCCTGACTGCCGCCCTGGGCCTTTGGAGCTGGAGAAGCCAACTAAGATATCCCGTGTAGAGCCGGAGTCCGTTGAGCACGTAAGTCCTGTTGTCCTCGAGGACTCTCCTCCCAGGGAGCCGACGTCTGGGCCCGGCGCTGCCGGGGCCTGAGTCGGTGGCTGCTGAGTCTCCTGAGCTTGGACTCAGGCTGACAGCCTTGGAGTGCAGACTGTCTGCCTTCATGGATCAGCAGCGGGTGCTGATGGCCAGCCTGACTGGTGCATCTGCTCCGCCCACCGGGACGTCAATGTCTAAGTCGACCCCGGAGACCAAGCCGGTTCTCGAAGCCATGAAGGCCTGAGTCCGGACTCGGTCACGGTCTCCCTCGTCCTCCCGTTCGGGACCGAGGGCGTCGACGCCGATGCCGATGACCCCGGCGTCGGGGCGGGTGTTGCCAGAGCCCGCGTGGTCGGAGCCCCTCGACTCTTCCTCGGATGAGTCTGCATGGGAGACGGAGGACGAGGAGTCCTCCCAATACCTTTCGGACTCTGTGTGTCCCTTCGGACTCACCGCAGTCCGAGCCTCGGAGTAGGTCCCCACTGGCGGACACCCGGTTCTCGGAGTTTGTCAGGGACATGGCCAAGGCTTTGAGTGTTCCTGCGTATCCCGAGGAGGAGCCTCGAGCTGAAGAGCTCGATGCCCTACAGTACGACTCTCCCCCACGGGAGGCCTTTACTGTGCCTGTTCCTCTGATGCTGGAACGGCTCCTCTTCCGAATGTGGGAGGCACCGGCCTCGGCGCCGGTTTTGAGCAAGCGAATCGATTCCATGTATCGAGTCCGAAAGAACCCTGGGTTCCAGAAGGCGCAGCTGCCGCACCATTCTATGGTTGTGGAATCGGCCATGCATCATCTGAAGAGCCAGAAGATGCACTCTGCGGTGCCCCCCGGCAGGGAGGCCCGAAGCCTAGATGCCATCGGCAGAAAGTGCTTCCAGGGCTTGATGCTTGCTTGCCGTGTCCAGTCCTACCAGCTGTACATGGGCATGTACTTGTGGGACCTGGCTAAGGAGATAGCCGGGTTCTCGGCTGGCCTCTCCGGGGAACCTTTGCAGAGGTTCAAGTCCTTGTCCTCGGGGATCCGGGAATGCTCAATTCATCTCCCTGGCGGCCTACGATGGCTTCAAGGCTTCGACCCGCGTAGCGGCGGCCGGCATCGGTGCTCGACTCCAGGCATGGCTACAGTCATCGGACCTCGAGCCATGGGTACAGGACAAGTTAGTCGATGTCCCATGCCGTGGTGAAAACCTCTTCGACAAGCCCATGGCTGAAAAGGCTGCTGAGCTCGAGACTGAGACTCTGACAAGGACAAGGTTGTCCAGAAAAACTTCTGCCCCTTCTCATAAGAAGAAGGGCTAGGGAAAAAGACCTTTTACCTGAGGAAGGCATCTGCCTACAAACCTTTCCCTCATTATCAGGCCTCCCCAGTAGGGTCAGCAGGCCAAGGGGCAGGGACATGGGCTCCATAGGCAGAAAGCCCCCAAGCCTCCAGCTCCTGCTCCTACTCAGCAGGGAGGGGTTTTTTGACTCCCACTGCATAGCCTCTCCACCTCTGCTGACCCATCTCAGCACGGGAGGTCGGTTGGCCCTGTTTGCCCACCAGTGGCCGCCCATCACAAAAGATGCTTGGGTACTGAGCATAGATCTGCTCCATCTCAATCAAGTACCCCCCTCCTACTTCCCAGGGGGAGCCTCCAAGGCCTACTCTGCATCAGGAACTCCTTCTCCAGGAACTGTAAGGTCTTCTTCAAGACAGGGCGGTGGAGCTTGTACCTCCCCACCAGCTGGGACAGGGCTTCTACTCCAGGTACTTTCTTGTGCCAAAGAGAACTGGAGGTCTCCGGCCCATTTTGGACTTGAGAAATCTCAACAAATTCTTGGAAAAGGAGAAGTTCAAGATGCTTACTCTTGGAACAGTGCTGCCCTACCTCCAGCAGGGAGATTGGCTATGCTTCTTAGATCTGAAGGATGTGTACACTCACATCCTCATTCATCCGGACCACAGAAAATACCTAAGGTTCATGGTAGAAGGAAGCCATTTTCAGTACCGAGTACTGCCCTTTGGCCTAACCTCCGCCCCAAGGGTCTTCACAAAGTGCCTGGCGGTGGTAGCGGCCTACTTGAGAAACCAGGGTATATTTGTCTTCCCCTATCTGGACGATTGGCTCATCAGGGGTCAAACTCTCCTGGAGGCCAGACAAGCCACCCTCCGTACTGTCTCTCCTGCAACAACTAGGCTTCGTCATAAACTTTGCAAAGTCCACTTTGCTCCCTTCCCAGAACATGGAGTTCATAGGGGCACGGTTAGACTCCCTGCACGCAAAATCTTACTTGCCAGAAGACAGAGCGGGAAGGCTGATGGACTTGGCCAGCCAGTTTCTAGGCAACCCACTGGTATCCGCCAGACTTTGTCTAAGGCTCCTGGGCCACATGGCTTCAACAGTGCATGTGACCCCCAATGCCCGCCTGCATATGAGGCCTGCACAGTGTGTCTCAGGACTCAGTGGAAGCAGGCTACAGGAAGCCTAAGAGACAAAGGGTGTCCAAACTCTTCCTGAACTCCCTGCAGTGGTTGCTGCACTCCCCCAACCTTCTACAGGGAATTCCTTTTCAGGTACCTGTTTCTACTGTGGTACTCATACCGATGTCTCCTTGCAGGGCTGGGGTGCACATTGTCTGGACAAGTGCATACAGGGCCTGTGGTCTCCTTGGGAGGCCACACAAAAAATCACTCTCCTGGAACTCAGGGCGATACGCTTAGCCCTCAAGGCCTTCTCTCACACCCTGGCCCACCAATCTGTCTTGGTGCAGACGGACAACCAGGTGGCGATGTTCTATGTTAACAAACAAGGGGGCACGGGGTCTAGGCTCCTGTGTCAGGAGGCACAGACCCTATGCTCTTTTGCACTTCGACACAATATGCTGTTCAGGGCAGTCTATCTTCCTGGCCAGGAAAATTTCCTGGGAGACAGATTGAGTACGGTTCTACAGCCTCACGAATGGCAACTGCACCCTTTGGTGGTTCAGAACATTTCCCTGAAGGGGGGACTTCCATCCATAGACCTCTTTGCCAGTCACCTGAACCGGCAGCTGCCTCAGTTCTGCTCCAGGCAACCGCATCCCACGAGATTCGCAGCGGATGCCTTCCTGATATCATGGTCCAAGGGCCTCCTGTATGCGTTTCCTCCCACGCCCCTGGTGGCCCGAACCTTGCTCAAGATTCTAAGGGACAGGGCGTCAGTCATATTGGTAGCCTCCAGATTGGCGAGACAGCCCTGGTTCCCGCTTCTGTTACAGCTGGCGGTGGACACCCCACTCCCTCTGGGGTTGCAACCCAATCTCTTTCTCAGGATCAGGGTTCCCTTCTGCACCCCAATCTCAAAACTCTAAATTTGATGGCCTGGAGACTGCAAGGGTAGTGCTGGCCCCTTAGGGCCTGCCTCAGGAAGTTGAAGAGGTGGTCTTGGCCTCTAGGGAGCAATCCACAAGAAAGACCTATGCCCTGAAGTGGAAGCGGTTCTCCTTGTGGTGTGATAAACCCCAGGAGAACCCTTTCTCCTGTCCTGTGCCAGTGGTGCTTTAGTACCTGCTGCACTTGTCTAATCAGGGTCTTAAGTCCAATTCTGTTCGGGTGCACCTTTCTGCTCTGGCAGCCCACCACTCACAGGTGGAAGGGCACTCTTTATCAGTTCACCCCTTGGTATCCAGGTTCCTCAGAGGCTTGCTCTTGCTGAAGCCTCCTCTCCGTCCACCGGCTCCTGAGTGGGAGTTGAATGTGGTCTTGCAGCAGCTTACTCGCCCTCCCTTTGAGCCGATGGCTACGTGTCCTCTACGCTTCCTTTCTTGGAAGGCTCTTTTCCTAGTGGCACTGACCTCGGCCAGACGAGTGAGTGAACTTCAAGCCCTGGTCTGTGACAGGTCATACACTCGTTTCTATTGGAACAGGGTAGTCCTTGGGACTCATCCTAAGTTCCTCCCGAAGGTAGTCTCCTCTTTCCACCTCAATCAGGAGGTGTTTCTTCCAACATTCTTCCCTAGGCCCCATGCCAGCCGGGCTGAGGAAGTCCTGCATACCCTGGACTGTAGAAGGGCCTTGTCTTTCTACATTGAGCATACTAAGGGTCATAGAAGGGCTACTCATATCTTCATCTCCTTTGACCCAAACAACTTGGGGTTGCCTGTCTCCAAGCGTACCTTGTCCATATGGGTGGCGGACTGTATCACCTGGGCTTACAGGGCAGCAGACCTTACCTTGCAGGGTCGCGTCACAGCCCACCGTGTCTGGGCAATGGCTGCATCAGTAGCTCATCTCCGTTCTGTACCATTGGCAGACATCTGTAGGGCTGCAACTTGGTCCTCAAGCCAGACTTTGCAGCCCACTACTGCCTGGAGAGGGAGTCCCGTAGGGACAGTGCTTTTGGTCAGGCAGTACTCCGGAATCTCTTTGAGGTTTAGGCAACTCCTGCTCTCCAGCCCTCTTGTTGGGCTACCGGTGGGTTCTCTTCTCAGTAAAATTCTTTCCCTGATGCTGAGGCTTCACAGAGGGAGCTCTATTTTTCAGCCTGGGTTCCTGGTAGCCCAGAGCTAGGGAGTCACCCATATGTGGGGACTGACTTCCTGCTTGGTCCTGGAGAAAGAGTAGTTACTCGCCTGTAACAGGTGTTCTCCAGGAGCAGCAGGAATCAGTCCTCACAACCCTCCCTCCTCCCCTGGGAGTTGCAGTTGTACATAGTTCATTTGTTTTTTGTGCTGTCTTTTAGCTATGTCATCTGACTGAGCAAGATGGCACCTTTGGGCGGGAAGGGGACCGCGCATGCGTGGGTATATTCCAAAAGGCTTTCTTAGAAAGCTGGGGAATTGCTCCACATGGGGGCTCCATTGATGTCGATGTCACCCATATGTGAGGACTGATTCCTGCTGCTCCTGGAGAACACCTGTTACAGGTGAGTAACTACTCTATATTCTCTGACAATGTGACTGCGGTGGCTTATATCAACTGTCAAGGGGGCACCAGCAGTGTGGCACTGGAGGCCGAAGCCGAGAGTTTGTTAGAGTGGGCCAAGGAGAATCTGGTGGCCTTGTCGGCAGCACATGTCGCAGGGGTGGACAATGTGGAGGCCGACTTTTTGAGTCGCGTGAAGGTAGATCCAGGGGAGTGGGTCCTGCATCTAGAAGTGTTTGCGATGTTAGTGCGTCATGGGGGGATGCTGGTGATGGATCTCATGGCAACTTTCCAGTCAGCAAAGGTCGATCATTTCTACAGCAGAAGAAAAGAGAGAATGGCTGAAGGCCTGGACACGCTTATTCAGGCCTGGCTGGAAGGGCAGCTCCTGTACATATTTCCACCGTGGGTGTTGATCGGTCGGGTGTTGCAGCGCATAGAGATCCACAAAGGACAAGTGATTCTAATAGCGCTGGATTGGCCAAGAAGGCCGTGGTACGCGGACTTGGTGCGGCTCTTGGTAGGAAAACCCTGGAAGCTTCCACTATGCAAGGACCTTCTAACTCAGGGGCCCCTCTGCATGCCCCAGGTGGATCAATTCTCTTTTATGGCCTGGCTGATGAGAGCAAGGGGTTATTCGGTGGAGGTGATTTCTTCCTTGCTGAAAGCTGGGCGGAAGTCTACTTCTTTGGCTTATGTTAGAGTGTGGCGTATCTTTGAGGCATGGTGTGCGGATAGGGACTTTGTTCCCTTAAGAGCGTCAGTACCGCAGGTTCTGCCTTTCTTGCAAGATAGGTTTCAGAAGGGCTTGGCAGCCGCTTCATTGAGAGTTCAGTTGGCAGCACTGTCCTGTTATAGGGGTAAGGTACAGGGCGAGATGCTTGGTGGACATCCAGATGTGAAACATTTTTTGAGGGCGGTAGCGCTAGTGCGACCGCCGTGTAAGCAAATAGTCCTGATGTGGGATCTCCCTTTGGTCTTGGAGGTGTTGGGAAAAGCGCCTTTTGAGCCATTGGCGAGAGCGTCGTTGAAAGATCTCTCTTAAGGTGTGTTCTTGGTGGCTATTGCTTCGGCTAGGCGAGTCTCCGAATTGCAAGCGCTGTCCTGTAGGAAGCCTTCTCTGTCTTTCTTCGAGTCCAAGGTAGTGCTGAGGCCAGTGCCGTTGTTTTTGCTCAAGGTGGTGTCGGCTTTTCATATGAACCAAGTGGTGTCTTTGCCAGTTTTCGCAACAGAGAGGAGAGGGTCATGCCATGGGGCATCTCCATCGGTTGGATATTCGGCGAGCGTTGAAGTATATCGCTAGGATGGCGAATTTCCATAAGTCGGATAGACTGTTTGTGCTGTTTGCGGGTTCAAGACAGGGAGAAGCGGCTTCTAAAGCATCGATTGCTCGTGGTTGAAGGAGGCGATCGCGTCAGCGTATCTTTTAAAAGGCCGGGTGGTTCCGGAAGGACTGAGAGCTCATTCCACTAGGGCGCAAGCGGTGTCCTGAGCAGAGTGCAGTTTGGTGCCGGCGGTGGAGATCTGTAAAGCAGCGACCTGGTCGTCTTTGCATTCTTTTGTGAAGCATTGGCGTCTAGATGTTCAGGCGGAAAGGGACACCTGTTTTGGATCGGCTGTGCTTCAGGCTGGTCTAGCAGGACTCTCCTGTTGAATGTATTCACTGCTCTGTTACATCCCCAGAGATTCCGGGACTAGACTGGAGAGACGATCAGGAAGGTTAATTTAGACTTACCTGCTAATTGTACTTCCTGGAGGAACTCCAGTCTAGTCCCGTATCCCGCCCTGATACGTAGGTGGATTGTGGCCTGAAGCAGGAGCGACTTTACAGGTAAGCGGCACCTTTAGTGGTGTTGGGGCATAGTTCACAGTAGCACAGGGTGCCACGTGGGGGTGGTTGTCGGGGCGACATTCTTCATACGGGAGGAAAGGGGGACCTCAGTTTGTAGGAAGCGTTTCAGAAATTGTGTGCATAGTTGGACCTAGGGTCCTTAAAAGTTTGTTAGTGGGTTAGTTTTGGTGGTGCAATTCACTACGTAATTGTTGCTCTGGTGAGTCTGCTTTGTCAATAGGGTACTGGTGTGAGGAGGCGGTTTCGGTGCTTATATACCAGTGACATCACAAGCGTGAAGTTTCTCAGTCTGCAAAGCTGCTGAAGGAGGATCACAACCCCAGAGATTCCGGGACTAGACTGGAGTTCCTCCAGGAACTACAATTAGCAGGTAAGTCTAACCTTTAAAATCAAATTTTAGATTCAAACAACCATGCTTTCAAATTTTTCCTATAAAGCAAAATGGAGGAGAGACCTTTTACTCTCATAGGTAACTTAGCCCATAATTCAGCTGTTTTGTAAGATAGTGTAAATCGTGCCTTACAACTCATTCTTTTGCTAGAAGGGAAAAGAGAGAATCCAGATGCCTGCAATCACAGACTGTCATCAGCATTGGTAATAAAAGAGAAGAAAAACAAAAACATAAAAAAATGTATGCAGTAACACACAAAAAGAATCTGTTGAGGAATTCTAAGCCAATGTAATTTATATAATAACAGAGTAACCAAAGTGTACCTTGAAGCTTCAAAAATCATTCATGCTGCTGTGTTCTGACATAATTGTAATCTCTGTAGTTCATATTTGGAGCAGATACTGGTCAACAAATTTTTACAAAAGTCATGTTACTGAAATAAAAATAGTCATTTCTTATCAATTTTTATATGCTGAACACGAATATGACAGTGAAATTGCAAAGTTGGCTCTAGTTTTTTTTGTAATCTACAAGAATTAATGTTTACTATTGACATGCATTTCTTGATGTAAATAATCTCCAGGAACAAGCAGGAATGAGTCTTCACATATGGGTACGTCGGTACCGACGGAGCCTGCACGGGAATGCTCCCCAGCATCCAATCAGAAAGCCTTTGGGAGCGCGCCTGCGCACTGCCTTCCCGCCTTTTCCACTGCCTCTCCTCAGTTTTCGTTTTTCTGCGGAGCCGGCAGGACGTCCTCCTGTCACCGCAGAAACTTTTTTCTTTAAATTCTTTATTTCTTGTTTTCTTATGGTCGCGGCTGTTTTTCCTGCCGCCACCGGTACCGCCGGTGGGTTTTTCTTTTCTTTTTCTTAAACTCAGAGATTTTTCCCTCTGTTTCTGTCTTAACTTTTTTGGGCCTACAAGGCCTCTCCATCATGGAGCCGCCTTCTCCTAAGAAGTGCCTTCACTGTGGAAACAGTTTTCTTTTTAGACTCCAATGCCTGGTGTCTAACCTGTTTGGGTCCTGACCCTTTTTCCCATGAACAATCAGGCTGCAAATCTGTGAGAAGAACTTCCCTCTTTCGAGTTTCCCTCGATACCGTTTTCCCTCCCGGAGTGAGGGCACTGGCCTTTTCTTCTCTACAGGATCAGGTAACCCACAAACAGTCTGTTAAGACTAGCCAATTCTTGAGTGGTAGGTCTCATGCCAAGCATGATGACGGCTCCGGCCTTGCCCTCAAGACCCCATTGGCATTAAAACCCCGGCGGGAGTCTCCGGGCTCCAAAGCATTTCAGGGGTTTCAGGTTGTTCCTGGGGCTCACCCCTCACAGAACATACCTGAGCCATGCTCAGTGGTGGCATCCGCTTCGAGCGGTACCGATACCCCAGCATCGGCACCGGTGTTGTGAGTGTTCCACTCTTCACCAAGGATCATCATTTGGCGTCCTCGGTACCTTCGGGACCGATCGATACGTTCCAGATTGACTTTCCAGTATCTGAGCCATGCTCGGTGGTGGCATCCGCTTCGAGCGGTACCGATACCCCGGCATCGGCTCCGGTGTTGAGTGATCTACTCTTCACAAGGGATTGTCATCTGGCATCCTCGGTACCATCGGGACCGATCGATATGACCCAGATTGACTTTCCTGTATCGGCAACATCGCCGATACCACCACCGACGTCGGTACCCTCTGGACATGCATCGTTAGACTCGCTCCCTTCTATGCCGAGTCTGGAATCGATATCTAGTCTAGATGACTGGGTACCGACACGTCTCGGAACCGACCCTTATCGTTTCCGGATACGCAGTACCGAGGATATTCACCAGGCGTTTCTGGTTGCCTCGGTACCGCTTGAGCAGCCTCTGATGACTGCTTCGAGGGCATTACCGTCTCCGATTCCGACTCGGCTACCGGTATCGGTATCGATGTCAGGTCCTGCAGTTACATCGGTACCATCGATCCTTTCTATGCCTAGTTTGGAATCGATACCTGGCATGGACGAGGCAGTACTGACTGCCTCAAATCGTGACTGCCAGTACCACTATCCATCTAGTGGGGTTCTTTTTCTGCACCAAACCAGTACATCCTCTGGTGCTCAGGCTGCTTCTTCAACCTTAGCCTACCCAGGGATAGTTCCCATTGGAGATCCCTCTTTTCAGGAATTTCTCCTTGACATGGCAACCTTTCTTGCTATTCCTATCCCTACTTGAGGCTCTCCTGCAGAAAAGGAAAATATAATGCTTCCTTTACATCATTCTTTGCAGGATCTTCTTCTGAGAATATGGCAATCCCCTTTAAGGGTTCCCTCACCTTCTACAGCAACTGATGTTCTGTATCAGGTGCCCCCCTCTCCAAGGTTTCAAAAAACTCCCCCATCATTCCATTGTAGTGGAATCAGCAATGAGGAAGGTAAAAAGCAAGAAGAAGCATTCTTCTTATCCGCCAGGTCGTGCATCTAGAGCACTTGATGCCTTTGGACGTCAAACCTTCCAAACATCTATGCTGGCATCAAGGATTATCTCTTATATTTTTTATATGAGTCTATCTCTCCAGGATGTCACAAAGAAATTATCTCTTTTGACCCCTTTTTTATCAGAGCCTAAGGCTGCAGACTATTCCTTGCTTCTTAGTCATAGCCAAAATATCTCTTGGTTTCTTTCTCGTGCTTCTCTAGGCTCTTTTGAGTCTGTTAGCAGATCCTCTGCTATTGCCATTGGAGCATGTCGTAGAGCCTGGCTCCAAGCTTCAGACTTGAGCAGATGGGCACAACACACACTGGGTAATTCTCCTTGTACTGGAGAAAATCTCTTCAATAAGGAGGCTTTACGTCAGGTTGCTCATTGCTCCACTGACTTCCCTGGTTCTCGAGACCATCCTAAGCCGCCTTCTTCCCCAGGAGGTAGGAAATGTCCTACCAAACCTTCTTTCCCTAAGAAAAGAAGGTTTCACTCTTCTCCTGCCCATCATCCAGATGTACCCAAGCAGGGGACACCTCGTCCTGGTCTGAAGAATCCAAACTCTAGCCAGTCTGAGCATACCCAGCAACCATAGGTTCCTGAAGGTTGCAACCTACAGTTAATTTCTTAGCAGAAGTTGGTTCACTGTTTTTTTCTTTAAAGCTCTACACGTGGTTTCCCTTGTTCAGTATGCTAAGCTGTCAGGATATTCTTGTCCATGGGTTACAGATTTCTCCTCTTCTTCCTAACAAGAAGAGAAGTTACAACTATCCCATGATAGTTTCTGTCCCAACATGAACATTTTTTCCTTCAGCTGACTCACCATGTGGTAAGTCACCCTTCAGTTACCTGTTTTCTCTACCCCTCATCCAGGGTTTCCCCTGAATGAGTGGTACCATACTGAACAGCTTCTCTAGCCTTTCATTCCAGTGTAGACTTTTTCTCCTTGAATAAATTCTCTGGACAGCTCATCAGACAGGGACAGGAATATTTCCTCTCCCTTTGTCTGTTTTCTCTGTTTTACACAGAAAGATTCTCTCTGCTGTCTCTTTCAGCTGCTGTTCATGCAGGAGTTCCAGTGATTGAACTACTGGTACTTTCCCACAAGTTTCCAGTCTATCTCCATTACTTTTGTCTAGCCTTAGTAGTGATTCCAAGATAGTTCTCATCTATCTTGCATAATCCTACTCACTTCAGGCTTCTCACATTATCTTCTTTCTGGCCATCTCCATTTCCTTGGATATGGCAACACACCTGACTTACAGTCAGTTTTATCTCCTAATTCTCCTGCATAATGCTCTCTGCAGTCTTCAGGGAAGCTTTCTACTATGGGCCCTTGCTACAGAGCATTGAACTTTGTCTCTAATGGCTATTCTATATAGTAGAAAAAGCTTATCAGTCATTTCCCATGACTGTGAGGGTTCTCCACACCCTCTTGTCTCCTGTTATAATACAGAATATAAGCTTTTTCTGCGTGAATGTCTAAGGAGTTCCCAATCCTGCAGGAATATGCTCTTTTTTCCTTACAGCTTGGCCTCATGCTATCCTACTCCTCATGGACAGCACATATTCTACTAGTAACGCATGATACCCCTGTGTCCCTCCAGTGGGTTATCCTGGTATCTCCTCCTATGCGTTTCTGTCCATTTACCATGTCAGAGTTCTGCAGAACTCACTACTTGCTCTCTACAGACTATATATCTTTCAAGTAGGTTCCAGCTTCTTGTTATTAGATGAATCTTTCCCCTTCACATCTTCCATGTGAATGTTCTTATGGGGCTTAGTTGCAGACATGTATCTTCAGACTTATATATTCATGTATGTATATATCTCTATATACTTCTATACATACATGTCTGTAAGCTGTGTGTGCATAGGTTATGCATATATATATATATATATATATATATATATATCCCGAGATGCTTTTTATAGGTTGATATGTATTCACATACTATCTCCCTAACTGTCTGTGCTATAAAGGTTTTTACCTTCTTAGAGGTTCCAGACAGTGGGCTTGCATATTCTCATACTGCTCGGTATGTGGGGGCTGTTATGCACACAACCACTACTGTGGTACTAACAGCTTACACTTTACTCTAGGTCTCGCTATCCCTGAAGCATCATGCTTCGATGTCTTTCCTATCTCTCCCCAGCTAGGAAAGACAGTGTAGATCTTCAGTAGTTCTGAGTTTTCAGCCCTTCACACATCTGTTCTCCTTGGGAATACGGGCTTTTTTCCATACCACTTCTTCCCTCCAGGACTGGGCTAGTTGTCCAAATTGGTCAGTCTTCTTTTACTACTCAAAGTTAATGAGACTGTAGCTAAAAGAGTTTTCAGCTTTTTCCCATAAAGCTTTCCGCTGAAGACCTGCCGTTCTTATACTACCCCAGTTGACACCTGGGTCACCTGCCACTTCCAGGTTTGGACCTTCATCCTCACTGCTGTGAGGTCACCTTGAGGATTCCTCTACTGAATCTCCAGTAGACTCCATCACGCTCTCTACTTCCTACAATCCAGTAGGTAAGCTCCATATTATGATTGTTCATTAAATAATTTTAATGGTACTTATCATACATACCAAGGACTCCTCTCCTGTAGTCCTTAGGTTCGCTGTTTTTTCTTACAGCTCCTCTCTTTTCAACTCCTACCCACCATCCCTTATGGGATGCCGGAGATCCATGTGTGGGAGGTTCAGTCCTGATCCAGGGACATGCATTTTATGGGATCTCCCCCTGGCATCTATAGCTAGGGAGTCCCCATATGTGAAGACTCATTCCTGCTTGTTCCTGGAGATAGCACAGTTACTTACCTGTAACAGGTGATCTCTGGGAACAGCAGGAATAAGTCTTCACAACCCACCCACCTCCCCTAGGAGTTGTATCTATCTATCTTCCTTTCCTCTTTCTCTCCTTTTGTCTCAGCTATGAAACTCAACTGAGGAGAGGCAGTGGAAAAGGCAGGAAGGCAGTGCGCAGCCGCAAGGGGTGCTCCCAAAGGCTTTCTGATTGGATGCTGGGGAGCATTCCCGTGCAGGCTCCGTCGGTACCGACGTACCCATATGTGAAGACTTATTCCTGCTGTTCCCAGAGATCACCTGATCTCCAGGAACAAGCAGGAATGAGTCTTCACATATGGGTACGTCTGTACCGACGGAGTCTGCACGGGAAATGCTGCCCAGCTTTCAATTAGAAAGCTTTTGGCAGCATCCCTTGTGCCTGCGCAGTGACTTCCTGCCTTCTCCACAGCTTCTCTTCAGTTTTCGTTTTTCCGCGGAGCCCGCAGGACGTCCTCCTGTCACCGCAGAAACTTTTCTTTTTAATTGCTTTAATTCTTTTAATTTTTTTGTTTTCTTGTGGTCGCGGCTGTTTTTCCCGCTACCACCGGTACCGCCGGTGGTTTTTAGGCTAAAGTCTGTAAAACTTTTCTTCAGTTTTTTTGCCTTAACTTCTTAGGCCTACTAGGCCTTTTTTTCATTATGGAGCCTTCTTTTCCCAAGAAGTGCATCCGCTGTGGAAACACCTGTTTCTTTTTAGACACTAATAGTTGGTGTCTCAACTGTGTGGGTCCTGACCCTTTTTCCCCTGACTTGTCAGGAGATAATTTTGTGAGACAACCTTCAATATTTAGAGTTTCCCTCGATACCGTTTTTTCTTCGGCAGTGAGGGTACCCGGTTTCTCTACTTCACAGGATCAGGTAACCCAAAAACAGTCTGTTAAGACTAGTCAATGCTTGAGTGGTATGTCCCATGCCCAGCATGGTGACGGCTCCGGCCTTACCCTCAAGAATCCATTGGCATTACCCCTGCGGGAGTCTTCGGGCTCCAAAGCGTTAAAGGGGTTTCAGGATGTTCCTGGGGCTCACCCCTCACAGAACATACCTGAGCCATGCACGGGGGTGGTATCTGCTTCGAGCGGTACCGAGCCTCCGGCATCGGCACCGGTGTCGAGTACTCCACTCTTCACCAGGGATTGTCATCGGGCATCCTCGGTACCTTCGGGACCGATCGATACGCACCGCATTGACTTCCCTCAATCTCAGCCGTGCTCCGGGACGGTACCGACGTCGATCGGTTCCGATACCCTAGCATCGGCATCGACATGGATGGGTGCTCATCGGGTATCCTCGGTACCGTCGGTATCGATTGATGTCACCCAGGCTGCCTTAGTGGTATCGGCATCGCCGATACTACCACTGGCGTCGGAACTGTCGAGACATGCATCGCTACTCTCGCTCTCTTCGATGCCGAGTCTTGAGTCGATATCGAGTCTCGAGGACTGCGTACCGACGCGTCCCGGAACCGACTCCTGTCGTTTCCCAATAGGTAGTTCCGAAGATCCTAGCCATAACTCCCTCATGATCTCGGTACCACTACAGCAGTTCCCGATGACTACTTCACCTGCTAGTCCTTTATCAGTAGCGAGGTTGATGCCTGTTCTTGCACCGCTGCCTAGTTTGGAACCGATACCTGGCATTGGTGCAGTACCTTGTACGTCCTCTGATACCCAGGCTCTTTCTTTAGCCTCACCAGGAATAGTTCCCATAGGAGATCAGTCTTTTCAGACTTTTCTCCTGGATATGGCAACCTTTCTTAATATTTCTATCCCTGGTTGTGATCCTACCCATGGCTCACCGGCACAAATGCAACAAATACAGTTTTCTTTACATCCTGCTCTGCAGGATCTCCTTCTTAGGGTATGGAAATCACCCTTACGACCTCCTCAAGTTTCTACTGACATTGAGGTTCGGTACCGTGTGCCACCCTCTCCAGGGTTCCAAAAACCTCAACTTTCTCATCGTTCCCTTGTAGTGGAATCAGCACTGAGGAAGGTTAAGAGCAAGAAGAAGCATTCTTTTCCGCCAGGTCGTTCTTCAAGAACACTTGATGCTTTTGGCCGTCAGGCCTTCCAAAACTCTATGCTGGCTTCCAGAGTTCTCTCATATATTTTTCACATGAGTCTAACACTCCAGGAAGTCACAGAGAAATTGTCTCTTTTGACCCCTTTTTTACCAGAGCCCAAGGCTACTGATTATACCTTGCTCATCAATCACAGCCGGAATATATCCTGGTTTCTGTCTCGTGCTTCTATAGATTCTTTTGAGTCCATTAGCAGATCCTCTGCTATTGCCATTGCAGCACGTCGCAGAGCCTGGCTTGAGGCTTCAGACTTGAGCAAATGGGCACAAACTATACTAGCTCATTCTCCCTGTACAGGGGAAGGTCTTTTTAATAAGGAGGCTTTACGTCAGGTTGCTCAATGCTCCCCTGACTCTTCTTCCACTAGAAACCATTCTAAGCCACCTCCTCCTTCAAATAGTAGGAAATGTCCTACCAAGCCTTCTTTTCCTAAGAAAAGAAAGTTTCATTCCTCTCCTGCCCATCATTCGGCTCTACCTAAACAAGAGATGCCTCAGCCTAGTCTGAAGTCCTCCAGTTCTGGCCAGTCTCAACATTCCCAGCAACCATAGGGGCCGGGAATTGTAACTTACATATTAAAAGATTATTCACTGTGCTTTTCTTTTTCAGTGTACTAACCTGTCAAAAAATTATTTTGTTCAGGTACTACACACTTCTCCTCTTCTTACTCTTCAGAAGAGCAGTTGCAACTATCACCTGATAGTTTCTTTCCCAACTGAACATTTTTCCTTCAGTTGACTTACCCCATGGGTACGTCACCCTCCAACTACTTGAGGGCTTCCATACTGAACTACTTCTCTGGTAGTTCCCCAGACAGTGAGAAGAGATATCCCCTCTCTTTTCTTATCTGTTTTCTTATTCAGCACAGGACAATCTCTCTGCTGTTTCTGTCAGCAGCTCTGCCTGCAGGAGTTATAGTAATTGTATTACTGGGACTTTTCCAAGTTCCAGTCCCTTGTTCAAAATTTTTGTCTAGCCTCCGTAGTGATTCCAAACTATCTTGGATCCTCCTACTCCTTAGGCTTTCTCACATTATTCTAACCATCTCCTTTTCTAGGATATGGCAACATAACTGATTTTCAGTCAGTTTCTCTCATAGCTCTCCTGCACAATGCTCTCTGCAGTCTTCAGAGAAGCTTTCTACTATGAGGGCTTTGCTATAGAGCATAGTCCTTGTCTCTGAAGTTCCTCTATTATTAGAGAGAAACTTATCAACCCTTCCTATACCTGTGAGGGTTCTCCACACCCCCTCTAGTCTGGGGTGTTCACACGAGATAGCACTTCTTCTGCGTGAAAATCCAAGGCATCTACCATGTCAGTGTTCTGTAGAACTCCCTGCCTTGTTCCCTACAGATTCATATCTTCATCTGTTCTCACGCGAACGTCACGGTTATCTCATTGGATTGCTTTCCTGTATCCCTCAATCCACGAAAATAGATTCTCTATGCATATCCCAAGTGGGCTCACCCTCTTGTAGAACGCAGAATCTTTTTCTTTTACATTCCCCATGTACAATTATGGGGCTGGGTGGTAGACATGTTTCTCAATCTGTTGTCTTGTATGTAGCATCTCCATATATGTCTACATACTTGTATCATTTCTCTGGTGGTGCTAAACCATGCCCCACAAATTTCCATATATCTCGGTATATCATCCATATCTCTCTATCTCTATCTCTATCTCACCACCCATATCCTAATATACAAATCTGGACGTATGTATATTTATATATCTATATCTATATATATATATATCTATATCTATATCTATATATATATATATATATATATATATATATATATATATATATATATATATAGATATATATATATATATATATATATATCTATCTATTCCAGCCACACATATATATATATCTCCCCATATGTATGTGTTTCATGGGGGGCTTCTAAAGGGTTGGTCAATCTTATTCACTATCACCCTTACTGTCTATACTACCTGATTTACCTCTTAGAGGTTTTAGACAGGTTGTTGCCCTACGTCCCATATCAAATTATGATACAGGACATGTTAAGCACCAACACCCACTTTGGTGCTAACATCTTCCATTTTTCTTTATGTCCTTGAAGCATCCAGCTTCAATATTTTTCCTATCGCTCGCCAACTAGAAAAAACAGTGTACATCTTTATCTTCGAGTACACAACTGTTTTCCGTAGGAATAGGGGTTTTCCATTCCCCCTTTACTCCCAGGACTGGGCTAGTTCTTCAACTCCGTCAGTCTTCTTCCTTTAGTCCTCAATGTGCATGATGCCTAAAGGACTTTTCAGCTTTTCCCATAAAGCTTTCCATTGAAGACCAGACGTCTACTCCTACCCAGTTGACACCTGGATCATCTACTACCTCTAGGTCTGAACCTTCATCCTCACTCTGAGAGGTCACCTTGAAGATTCCGCCACTGCTTATCCAGTAGACTCCATCATGCTTTCTACTTCCTACAATACAGTAGGTAAGCTGCATATTTTAAGTGTACATTAAATTTGTTTAATGCTACTTATCATATCTACCAAGGACTCCTGTACTCTGTAGAACCTTCTAGTCCTTGGCTATGCTGTTTCTTTCCTTACAGCTCTTTTATTATCAACTCCTACCCTCCATCCCACATTGGATGCCGGGGATTCCTGGAAACAAAATGCACCCCTGTTCCAGGCACTTGCATTTTTATGGGATCTCCCCCTGGCATCTCCAGCTAGGGAGTCCCCATATGTGAAGACTCATTCCTGCTTGTTCCTGGAGATAGCACAGTTACTTACCTTTAACAGGTGATCTCTGGGAACAGCAGGAATTAGTCTTCACAACCCTCCCACCTCCCCTAGGAGTTGCATCTTTTTTATTTTTTTCCCTTTCTCTCCTCGCCTTTGTCTCAGCTCTGAAACTCAAGTGAAGAGAGGCTGTGGAGAAGGCGGGAAGTCACTGCGCAGGCGCGAGGGATGCTGCCAAAAGTTTTCTAATTGAAAGCTGGGCAGCATTTCCCGTGCAGGCTCCGTCGGTACCGATGTACCCATATGTGAAGACTAATTCCTGCTGTTCCCAGAGATCACCTGTTACAGGTAAGTAACTGTGCTTTACAGGTAAGTAACTGTGCTTAATAGGCCTTTGGTTAATACCTGTAAAAAACCAAGTCATAGACTAAGATTTTTTTCGCCTGTCTCTTGTACAGCTGTTTGGGAGCTTCTCTAGGGAGTGTCCAGCAGTAGTCAACCCACCAGGAAGCGAACAGTACACTGCCACGTAAAATGTGCAGCGAACAGTACAAAGACGTGGGCAGTAATTAAAACTCACAATTTTTTATTGGTCCTTATAAAGTGTAGGGTAGCCAGACCCAACACAGGCCGTGTTTCGTAAAATACTTCTTCAGGGATGAGGCACACCATAAATCCTAGGGCCATAAGGTGATGTATGAGATCAATGGATCTCTAGGACATGTCCTATTTTTACAGTCTTGAAGAAATGATTGAATGATCATAAGAATTCATGCATATCTGAAAGCAATTGGTGCATACTGCATCGTGAGCTCATTGATCTCATACATCACCTTATGGCCCTAGGTTTTATGGTGTGCTTCAACCCCTGAAGAAGTATTTTACGAAACCCTGCCTGTGTTGTGTTTGGCCACCCTACACTTTTTATAAGGACCAATAAAAGTTGTGAGTTTTAATTACTGCCCACGTCTTTGTACTGTTTGCAGCAGTAGTCAACCAGCATTGTAGTGGACCGTTTTCCCTGGTATCTTTGCTCCATCATTGCAATATCCTGGTGAAAACGTTCACCCTGTTCATCACTAACCATACCACAGTTGTCAGGAAAGAAATTGAGATGGGAATCAAGGAAATGGATCTTTAGAGACGTATTGCAGCCAAATTTCTGATACTGCATCAGCATGTCTTCTACTAGTTCCTTGTAGTTTTCTGCCCTAACATTCCCGAGAAAGTTTGTTGACACGAGGCAAAAAGCATTCCATGCTTGTTTTGCATCACCCTGCAGCAAGTTGTTGAACTGGTCATCTTTGAAGAGCTCTCGAATCTGAGGACCCACAAAAACTCATTCTTTAATCTTTGCTTCGCTGAGTCGAGGGAATTTTTCATGCAGGTATCGGAAAGCTGGCAAAGTGCGGTCCATGGCTATCACGAAGTTTTTCATCAAACCTAGTTTGATGTGAAGGGGTGGTAGCAGGATTTTGTGAGCCTCAGCCAGAGCTGGGTGCTGGATATTCTTCTCTCCAACTGTTACATTTTGTCTGCGATTCCATTCCTTCTGCAAGTAGTGCCAATCCCTTGCTCGGCTATCCCACTCGCATAAGAAACACATGTATTTTATATATCCATGCTGCAGTCCCATTCAAAGAACAACTACCTTCAAGTCACCACAGAGGTGCCAGCTGTACTTGTTATAGTTAACTTAAAGCATCTACTGACTTCCATTATCGTATATCTCTTTCATGTGGACAACACCTACAAAAACCCTGTCCGTAACATGAACTAACCCCTCAGAGTAGACCAATTAATTTTTTGTCGGAGTTGCCAACTCAGTGAATAGGAAATATCCTAACACCACTGTGGCCCTTCTATTTTAATAAAGGAAAAAAAAATTTGTTCAACAGCTTGACTTAGTTGATCAATGGCTTGATTCCAAGGCTGCTCCCAGTAACACCGCAATCTGCTAATCCGACATGTCACGTTTCGGGTGACCCCAGTTAAGCACCCTGATGACTACTCGCGTATTGCTTGACCTGAAGCAGGGTGCTTAACTGGGGGCACCAGAAACGTGACACATCGGATTAGCAGATTGCGGTGTTACTGGGAGCAGCCTTGGAATCAAGCCATTGATCAGCTAAGTCAAGCTGTTGAACAAAATTTTTTTTTCCTTTATTAAAATGGAAGGGTCACAGTGGTGTTAGGATATATCCTATTCACTGAGTTGGCAACTCCGACAAAAAATTAATTGGTCTACTCTGAGGGGTTGGTTCATGTTACAGACAGGGTTTTGTAGGTGTGTGTTATTTTTGACCCTGTTAATAGGTTTCTTCTGTCCCTCTTTCATGTGGACGGCATGCGCTGCTGGAATAGATGGAAGACGGTTTCTATTGTTCAAAAGCACAGCCTTCAGACTCAGTTTCGAAGAGTCTATAAATAGTCTCCAGTCTTGTGGGTCATGAGTGATTTTTAAGGCATTCATGAGGCTTTCAATATTGGAACAGAATACCAGATTACTTTCCTTTCCGACTGCGTATAGTACACTGCTGATGTCAGATGGCTTCAGCAGCCGTCTGGCAGTAGTATTGCATTGCATCAGAAAATGATGCAATCAACTCTGGATGATGTGTGCATGCTGGTATTATGCAATGTGATGCAATATTACATCATTCAAGGCTTATTTGGGATGTTGTTAATGTTCTACTGGATAAATTTACACTGTGAAACATCAAATATGACCTACATGCAATATCTAAAAAGGTTTCTGGCTCTCGTTTTGAAATGTTATATTCGTGTTCCGCTCACCAAGATACTACAGATTAGGGCCTTTTAAAGTCAGTAACGATTTCAATGTTGACCAACACCAAGTTAATATAATCTAAAAGTACTAAAACAGTGCTCTGTATTAAAAATCGAAAATGTTCCTAAGAAAAATAAGGCCGAAGCCATCTTACTTGCCTTATTCTAAAAAAGGATTTAGAAATCATCGTATTCACTTGTGCTCAAAGGTTAGATTCCCATCCAATAGTACCTCTAATACCCACAATACCAGTTCAGTATTAAAATCTAGCTGAATTCAAGCCTCAGTAAAGTGGGACTGGGTTTATCATTATTTGGACGAAGAACCTTCATTTTTGATACATTTAACTGTAACCAAAGAGTCTTTGCCCTTCCACCCAATTTATCAAGAATATTATTTATGACTGCATAAAAATCAGTGGTTTGTGGAGGAAAAGACAAAAATATAGTAATATCATTGGCATATGTATAGTAGTTAAACTCTACACTATCAAAAAAACAACCCAACAAAATTATCAGTACATTAAAAAAATTTAGGAGAAAGTGGGGATCCATTGCAGAATCCCACGTTCGAACCTAAATTTATTTGAAGTCATAATGTTAAATCCCCACCACCTGCCACTATAATTTGATCCAACACACAACATCTTAAATCCGACATTTGGTGCCCCTGGGCATCCCAATGTTCCATTAGGGGTACTGTAAGTATCTCTCATCGGCCTGCTTCCTAAAATTCTGTTCAGAGGAACACACATGTCGCACCTGCAAAAATTGACCCATGGGACTATTGTGAAGATGGCGTGGGTGAAAACTAGAATAATTCAATAAACTATTACGATCCGTGGGTTTTCGATAGAGTAGTATGTAGTACTTCATCACCCGAATGAATAATTAACACATCCAAAAAGTGGACATGAATAAACAAATACTCTGGCGTAAATTTTAAATTCTCATGTGAGCTATTCAACCAATTAAAAAAACTGTTTGAGTCTCATTTCAGTCCCACGCCAAATGAAAAAGATGTCATCAATGAATCTAATCCACAAGGCAACTTCTTACCAAAATTTCCGAGTTACAAACCACTTCCTCTTCAAAAACACACACAAACAAGCAAGCTACTGAAGGGGCCACAGTAGCCCCTGTGACCACCCCATGGATTTGATAGTAATAGTGATTTTCAAAGGCAAAATAGTTGCGTTCCAGAATGAGTGGAGTAATTGTACCAAGAATGCCCGAAATGCCTCAGAAATAGTTGTTAATTGCTGTAAATAATGGGCTACCATCGTAATAGCCGAAGTCTGGAGGACGTGAGTATATAAGGCTACAATATCCATAGTAACCAAAATCCAAGAAGGTTGTATAATCATCTCTTTCAACAACAGTAACAAAGCTCCTGAATTCCTAATGTATGATTTAGACTGTCTCACCAAAGGGTTTATTAATGATCCAGGAATTTTGATAAAGGTTCCAATATGGAATCCCTTGCAGACACTATGAGGACAATTCCACGTGAGGCACATCCGGGCTGTTCAGACATCCAAAATCTGGATGGCCCGGTTTTTCCCCCTGATTTTGCTCCTGTGGGAGCTAGATGGCCCCACGGGAGCAGAATCGGGACACAGGCTTGGATGTCCCAGATGTACTCCAATTCTATGTCGCCATACGTCTATCTGTGTCCCCCCACCTGGCTAGCCCAGTATAGGCTAATGCATGATGCCGTGGCATCCCATTGCTATGGCACCGGGACACCATGCGGGAGCCCCGATAGGCCGCACAACTTAAAGGTGTTTATTCCCTGCCGCCCAACCCGCCCCCTCCACCCCCTGGATCGGGCCTCTGAAGTGGAATAACATAGTAACAAAGTAAATGACGGCAGATAAAAAAAACAGTATAGTCCATCTAGTCTGCCCAGCAAGGTGGCAAGAGTAGGTGCACTTGCCGCTCTGTGCAGGTCACCTCTCCCCATGCCTTTGTTTAGGGATATACCCACCGCTCCATGTAGGTCACCCCTATTTGTTCAGATATAAGAGATAGTTATGCTTATTTTGATTTTATCCTGTTGCTATAAAGGGATCCACTGTGTCCGTCCCATGCCATTTTGAATTCTGTCACTTTGTTTGCCCCCACTACTTCCATCAGGAGAGCATTCCAAGCATCCACCACCCTCAGTGAAAAACTATTTCCTGACATTGCCTTTCAGTTTATCCCCTTGCAGCTTCATGTTATGCTCTCTAGTTTTACAGCTTCCCTATCTTTGGAAGAGGTTTGTTTGTTCATTGATACTCTAAGTATTTAAAGGTCTGAATCATATCTCCCCTGTTCTTCCTCTCCAGAGTGTACATATTTAGGTCTTAAAGTCTCTTCTCATAAGTCTTCTGACGCAGGCTCCAAATCATTTTGGTTGCCTTCCTCTGAACAGTTTCCATCCTTTTAATGTCCTTTGCGGGATATGGTCTTGTACTTGTACAGTGGCATTAGTACCGCTTCCTTTCTGCTGGTCATTCCTCTCTGTATCCTTCTGGCTTCTGCTACTGCTTTGTCACACTGTTTCGTCACCTTGAGATCATCAGAAACAATCACTCCGAGATCTTTCTCCTGGTCCATGCATATCCATCTCTTGCCCCCTATAGCATACAATTCCCTTGGATTTCTGCTTCCCAAGTGCATTACACTGCACTTCACATTGGTCTATCTCAATGTGTTATTTCATTGTAGTAAAGTTGTTCCTACTGTAAACCGCACTGATTATAATAGCGCGGTATATAAGAAACATAAATAAATAAAATAAATATTGCTTGGCAGTTAAGATTTATTCTTCCAGCTTTTGTAGATCTTCCCTCATGTTCCCCACTCCCTGAGGGGAGTCCACTCTGTTGCAAATTTTGGTGTCATTTGCAAAACGACAGACTTTTCCATTCAGCCCTTCGGCAATATCACTCACGAATATATTGAACAGTACCGGTCCTAAGCCCAAACCCTGGGGCACACCGCTAATCACCTTCCTTTCATCAGAGTGAGTTCCATTTACCATCACCCTCTGTCTGTCAGTCAACCAATTTCTGATCCAGTTCACCATCTTGGGACCAATGTTCCCTCTAATTTTCTGTAGGCTGTGTGCGCATAAAATATCAGCTGTGTGCAGCTTTTGAAGGAAGGTTAAATTTTTGTGTGCCACATAATGACACTCTGAGTTATATACTTTAAAATTTGACTACACGTCAGAATACAGTATGTACACCACATTGACTTTAATCAAATTAAATGAAAATAGACGATTACTAAATGAAGCAGGAAATTTCTAGTAATTACAATCATAACTTTTAAATTTTAAGACGTTTGTGGTGTTTTCTATCAGAATCAGAGCCGTAATGTTTGTGCGCTCTGTTGTAAAGTATGTGCGCTCGCTCAGCGAGGGGTGTGCGCGCGCACACGCGCACAGCTTAGAGGGAACAGTGCTTGGGACCCATCCCCAAACTATTGAGTTTATTGATAAGCCTCCTATGAGGAACAGTATCAAAGGCTTTGAAATCTAGGTAGGTCATATCCATTGCATGCCCTTGATCTAGTTCTCTGGTCACCCAGTCAAAGAACTCAATCAGATTTGTTTGGCAAGATCGTCCTTTGGTAAAACCATGTTGCCTCGGATCATGCAACCTGTTGGTTTCAAGGAAGTCCACTATTTGCTCTTTCGGGAGCACCTCCATTACTTTTTCCGCCACCAAGGTAAGGCTTACCAGCCTGTAGTTTGTCACTTCTTCCCTACTGCCACTTTTCTGAAGAGGTACCACATCAGTCCTTCTCCAGTCCTGTGGAACTTCTCCTGTCTTCAAGGATCTATTAAAAACATCCTTTAATGGCCCTGCAAGAACCTCTCTCAGCTCTTTCAGTATCCTAGGATATATCCCATCTGCTTCCATAGCCTTAGTCACTTTCAGTTTGCATGCTGCTCTAACACATCTTCTGTGAATGGTGTTGTATCTACGCCATTCCCATTTATATATTTGGCAATCACAGGTGGTCCTTCTCCAAGATTTTCTCTAGTAAAAACAGAGCAGACGTATTTGTTTAGTATTTTTGCTTTTTTAATGTCACTTTCCACAAATCCGTTCTCAGCGCTTTTGAGTCCTGCAATTCCACCTCAAATTTTCCTCCTCTCCCAAATATACCTGAAAAAGGTTTTGTCGCCACACTTCACATCTTTAACCATCTTTTCTTCTGCCTTTGATTTTGCTATCCTTATTTCTCTTTTTGTCTCTTTTAGTTTGATCCTGTATTCTTTTCTGTTCCTCTGTTTGCAAACTTTTGAATTTTGTAAAAGCTGTGTTTTTTGCCTTTATTTGTGCAGCCAGTTCTTTGGAGAACCAAATAGGTTTCCTTTTCCTCTTGTTTTTATTTACTTTCCTTACATACGTATCTGTTACCCCTTTTATTGCCTCCTTTAGTTTTACCCATTGCAATTTCACTTCCCTTATCCCC
Source organism: Ichthyophis bannanicus (assembly GCA_033557465.1). Lineage (NCBI taxonomy): Eukaryota > Metazoa > Chordata > Amphibia > Gymnophiona > Ichthyophiidae > Ichthyophis > Ichthyophis bannanicus. The sequence continues at coordinate 1,688,356,560 of CM066031.1, read as the reverse complement.
TCCCACCCTGCCAACTCTTCCTTCAGGTACTTGGCCATTTTGCTGAAGTCAGTGTTATTGAAGTCTAGGACTCTGAGCTTGCTGTGATTGGATTCTACCATGGCTTTTATCTCAAACCACACCGTATGATAACTGCTGTCATTCAAGACAGGGAGAAGTACATTGATGAGATGCTTCTTGCAGCAACCAAGCTCTCCAGCACAGGAGAGGATGAGTGCCAACAGAATGTCGATGGTTGGACACAAGTCACCAGGGCCTGCAAAATCACCAATCCAACTTCTCCAGCCCTTGAATTGAAGAACCATTATGCAGCTCTGGAGGTGGAAGATGTGAAAGCATCCCTGGAAAGGGAAGAACCAGAGTTCAAGTACCCCAAAGTTGCAGAATCAGTGACCAGAAGGAAACGAAGGGTAGTGGTGGTTGGAGACTCTCTTCTGAGGGGTACTGAGGCGTCCATCTGCCGACCAGACTTGATGTCGAGAGAGGTATGCTGTCTGCCTGGTGCCAAAATCCAAGATGTTACGGAGAGTTTGCCGAGACTCATTAAGCCCACTGACTATTACCCAATGTTGCTAATCCATGTTGGAACAAATGATACTGCCAGGTATACCTCGGAACGTATCAAAAGTGACTTCATGGCTCTGGGACTGAGGGTGAAGCAGTTAGGTGCACAGGTGGTGTTCTCTTCAATCCTCCCTGTTGAGGGTAAAGGCCAAGGCAGAGAGGCTCGAATCCTGGAGATGAATACATGGCTGCGTGGAGGGTGTCATCGAGAGCGTTTTGGTTTCCTAGACCATGGGATGCTGTTCCAAGGATTGCAGAGCAGAGATGGCATCCATCTGTCCAAGAAAGGTCAACGCATCTTCGGTAGTAGACTGGCTAATCTACTGAAGAGGGCTTTAAACTAGATTCGTTGGGGATGGGTGAAGAAAGCCCCCAGGTAGGTGATACATTAAATACCTTTATGGAAATGGGTAACAGTGGTAACATATGGAAAGCAGTGTGTATTAATGCCCGTAGCATGGAAAATAAGATCCCTGAAGTTGAAGCTTTGGTGGGAGTGGCTGACTTGGATTTAGTGGCAGTTACAGAAACATGGTTCACAGAAAACCATGACTGGGATGTAAATATACCTGGCTATACTTTATTCAGAAAGGACAGGGTATGAAGAAGGGGAGGAGGAGTGGCACTATATGTAAAAACTACTATTAAAGTTTTGGAATTACAGAGCTTAAAAGGGAGAGAGGAGGCATTGTGGGTTAAACTAGAAAGAGGGAAAGAGAAATCTATTTGCATTGGTGTGATGTACAGACCTCCCTCACAAGAGGAAGAGGTGGACAGAGAGTTAATTGAAGACATACGCAGCATTGCTAGGAAAGGGGAAGTGCTACTGATAGGAGATTTCAATATGCCAGATGTTGATTGGCACATTCCTGCTGCAGTATCTAGAAGTAAGGAGATCCTGGATTCTCTACAGGGAGAACTATTCAGGCAATTGGTAACAGACCCCACACGTGAAGGGGCCATACTGGACTTGGTGCTTACCAATGGTGAAAGTGTTTCTGATGTTGTAGTGGGAGATCATTTTGCATCCAGTGATCACCAGATGGTGTGGTTCAGTATTAGGACTAGGGCTGTTAGAATCCATTCCAAGGTGAGGATCTTAGACTTCAGGAAGACTAACTTTGTGAAAATGGGCCAATACGTCAGGGAGTCGTTAGTGGGATGGGAACAGCTGGGGGATGTAGAAAAACAGTGGGCAAAACTGAAAGGGGGTATTTTAAGGGCAACCAACCTTTTTTTGTTAAAATGGTAAATAAAGGCAAAAGAAACAGGAGACCGCTATGGTTTTCGAAGGAAGTAGCTGAAAAAGTGAAGAAAAAGAGGGAGGCCTTCATGAAATACAAGAGATCACAGAGAGAGGAAGACAGGCATCTGTATTTGGAAAAGAGAAGCTAGCAAAGTAGTCAAGAAGGCAAAGATTCAAAAGGAGGAGGAAATAGCCAGTGCAATAAAATGGGGGGATAAGACATTTTTCAGATATATTAGTGAGAAGAGGAAGGGCAAAAGTGGTATTGTCAGACTCAAGGGTGCAGGGGGGGAATATGTAGAAGCTGATAAGGATAAAGCGGAATTGCTTAACAAATACTTTTGTTCTGTGTTCACAGATGAAGAACCAGGAGCAGGACCTCAGAAAACACCCACAAATAAGAACAGAAGCGAGGGACATCTTGAACAATTTTCAGAAGACTGTGTTCGTGAGAAACTAGCTCAACTTAAAGTAGACAAAGCGATGGGACTGGATGGGATACACCCTAGAATACTGAGGGAACTTGGGGACGTTCTAGCAACTCCACTGACTGACCTTTTCAATGACTCGTTGGAGTCGGGAGTGGTGCCAAAGGACTGGAGAGAGGCTCATGTGGTGCCTTTACACAAAAGCGGAAGTAAGGATGTGGTTGAAAACTACAGGCCGGTTAGTTTAACTTCGGTGGTGAGTAAATTATTGGAAACGCTGCTGAAAGAGAAAATAGTGAGGTTTCTGGATTCCAGCGGATTACAGAATCCGAGGCAGCATGGATTCACCAGAGGCAGGTCTTGTCAGACAAATCTGATTGATTTCTTTGACTGGGTGACCAGGGAGTTGGACCGAGGAAGAGCTCTAGATGTGGTGTATTTAGATTTCAGTAAAGCCTTTGACACTGTTCCTCACAGGCGACTTATAAACAAACTGAGCACCCTAGGGATGGACCCTAAAGTTACTGCTTGGGTTAGAAATTGGTTGGGTGGGAGGCGACAAAGAGTACAAGTAAATGGAGCTCACTCTGAGGAGAAGGATGTTACCAGTGGTGTGCCCCAGGGATCTGTCCTTGGTCCGATTTTTTTAAACATATTTGTTAGTGATGTAGCGGAAGGGCTGTCGGGTAAGGTTTGCCTCTTTGCAGATGATACCAAAATCTGCAATAGAGTAGACACCCAGGAAGGTGTAGATAACATGAGGAGGGATCTAGCTAAGCTTGAAGAATGGTCTAGAATTTGGCAGCTGAGATTTAATGTTAAAAAATGTAAGGTCATGCATTTGGGCTGCAGCAATCCAAGGGAGCAATACAGTATAGGAGGTGAAGTACTTTTGTCCACTAAAGAAGAGCGGGACCTAGGCGTGGTTGTGTCTGATGATCTTAAAGTAGTTAAACAGGTAGAAAAGGCGATGGCAAAAGCTAGAAGGATGCTTGGGTGCATACGGAGAGGAATGGCTAGCAGAAAAAAGGAAGTGATAATGCCTCTGTATAAGTCTTTGGTGCGACCTCATTTGGAGTATGGTGTGCAATTCTGGAGACCGCACCTTCAAAAGGATGTGAACAGGATGGAGTCGGTGCAGAGGGTTGCTACTAAAATGATTAATGGGCTTCATTATAAAGCATATAAGGACAGACTTAAGGATCTTAATATGTACACCTTAGAGGAAAGGCGGGATAGAAGTGATATGATTGAGATGTTTAAATACCTCCGTGGCATAAATGTTCAGGGAGAAGAGCCTCTTTCAATTGAAAGCAAGTTCTGCTACGAGGGGACATGGGATGAGGGGGAAGGGAGATAGATTCAGGAGTGATATGCGGAAATATTTCTTTACAGAAAGAGTAGTGGATCCGTGGAATAGTCTCCCAGTGGAGGTGGTAGAGATGAAGACAGTAACTGAATTCAAAAAAGCATGGGACCAACACAGAGGATCTCTAAAGGTAAAAAGTGGACTGTTGTAGTTGTTGTTATGGAAGGACAGACTAGATAGACCATGTGGTCTTTTTCTGTCATTATGTTTCTATGCTGCTCACAGGGGCACCCATCCGGATATTCAATATGCTATCTTCGTTGGTGAGCACTAAATGCAGTACCAAGTACTCTCTGGTCAATTCCATCACCATTTACCTAAGTAATGCATCTTGGAAGGCATCCACAATTTTTTTTTATTTCATTCCAGATTTGCAGAAGTAATACTCCGATCCATATCAGGTAGATTAAAATCACCCAATATAATCACTTCCCCCTTGATGGCTCTCTTTGCAGTATCAGCAATCAGTTCGCTATCCATTTCTTCGGTTTGAGTTGGAGGCCTGTAGACTACACCAGTATGGATGACAGTGCCATCTCCTCTTTCCAACACAATCGACAGTGCTGCTTCTGTTCCCCACATCTCCTGCATTTCAGCAGCTTTAATATTGCTTTTGACATATATGGCTGCTCCTCCTTCTTTTCTGCCCTCTCTCTTCTAAATAGATTATAGCCAGCTATGGCTATATCCCATTCATGTGACTCGTTAAACCATGTTTCTGTAATGGCCATAATGTCCAAGTCCATTTCCACCATTAGGGCTTCCAGATCAGGAATTTTATTGGCTAGGCTTCGTGCATTTGTGCTCATTGCTTTCCAACATTCGTTGACTGGCTTGCCTGTGTTTTGCATGGATTTTGATCCATACGCCCCTTCCCACTTGCCATTCAGCCCCTTTGCTATATCATTCATAGATTCAACGTTGGATACAAACTCTGCGCCGATGACATAATGATCTTCACTCCATTCTACACCACCTCCTCCAACTACTCCATTCTTACCGCCTGTTTCAGAGAAATTGTCTCATGACTACAGCTCCACAACCTTGCAGTCAATTAAAACAAAACTAGATCCTTCATGTCTCCAGAGACCCTAACTTCACTCTTCCTCAAAGAATTAAACTCAGAGACACCGAAATACAAGTGAAGCCTCAGATGAAATACCTTGGCGTTATCCCAGATCACCATCTAAACTTCCATTCCTTATCGCTTCTCCGGGCCATTCCAGGGAAAGGTAGTGTTGTCAATCCCCTTTAGCAGCTGGACTGGCCCGGAGAATGCTCAAGGAAAGACAATTAGCAGGTAAGGTCTAATTTCATCATCTCACATTATGAATATCACCAGAAACATCTACTTTAAACTCAAATTCTTCATAACCTCTGCCCTCTCCTCTCTCCTGACAACGTTCACACAGTTTGTAAAGCCTCCATCACTCCACTACTTGACTACTGCAACTCTCTCCTCCATGGACTTTCCAAGGCCATCATTGCCCCCCTGCACCTTGCCCAAAACACTGCTGCATGAATTATAGCCGGAGTCCCCAGACACTCTCATATGACCCCTATTCTAAAATCTCTTCACTGGCTCCCCTTTGCATCCCGAATCAAGTTCAAGATACTTGCCATCACCCACCCCTTCAACACCTCTGACAAGCAACTCCAAAATCAGAAATCCTGACAGTAACAAACTCCATCGTCAAAATGCATCAAATCTTATCCTCCCACCAATGCAGATTCAAAACAAATCTCAATGAACATGCACAAGAGCTTTTGAATTCTGTGCTTCCACCACATGGAAACAACTACCCCTTCCCCCCCCAAAACGCTGCATTCAGTCCCACATTTTATTCAGAAAGCACCTCAAGACGCTCCTCTTCGAAGAACACTATGGTGTATCCACTAGAACAAATCCTCAGCAAGAGCATCCTCCCATTCCCTCATACCATTCCCATCACCCCCCCCCCCTTAACCACCTAGAATTGCTCAATCCTCCCTTTTTTCTATTTCCCATCTCAAATACTCTTCCTTGTCTGCCCCTTCTGCTCCCCCCCCAACCCCTCACTACATCTTAAGCATTATGTAATATAGGTTCCAAGCTTTATCTTCCCTGTATCTTATCTCCCTCCCCCACCTTAAATGCTGTTAATACAGATACAACTAAATTATAAAGTTGCCTGTACACATTTTCAATTGTTCCATGTAAACCGTTTTGGCCTGGTAGAAAAAATGGTATATTAAAACCAGTTAAATAAATAAATATAAAATGTGCCATTCTGTGAGACCAGCATTTTGTCCTTGAAGGATCTTGACAATGGTCCATTTAGAACTCGTGGAAGTTACCCAGTAGGTCCTTTTCTTCTTGTGATCCTTAAACATATCTGCCTAATGATAAATAGGGAAAGAATGGGAATTTTTGGATTTGGCTCATGCGTTTTTCAGAAGTAGCTCAAGGCAAGTTACATTCAGGTACAGGTACTTTCCTATCCCTGAGGGGTCACAGTGCTTAACCTCAAGAAACTTGCCCAAACCTTTTAGAAACTCAGCTAGAATACTAGACTTGAACATGTTCTCTGGTCACAAATTTCATTGTTTGTATGTTCTCTGAAAATATACTTTCTTAAATTTGTTAAATGTTGAAATAGCTAGGTAAACACACAACCCCTGCCCCCCCCCCCCCCCCTAGTTGCCTGTGGCTTAGATTTTGGTCAGCCTTTCAATGTTTGCAACACTGAATAAGAGACCTGTGAGCATTTCTTGTGCTGTTTCATTGAAAGGATAATTGCCTGCAAAGAATCTAGTTTGCATTTATTTATTGTAACCCCATTTTGAGGCTGATCCATGAAGGCTTTTACTGTATGTCTGTAAGAAAAAATCTTAGAGGCTGGTGCTTTTGTCTTTTATCTTGATTACCAGACTTCACAATTGATATTTGCTCAAAAAAGATTCTTTGGAAGAGGTGAATTTCTGCCAGGTACTTTTAGTTGAATTCCTGGGGGGGAAAATCAATTTGTTATATTATTTGACTACTATTTGACTACGTTTTTCTCTGTAAAACTTTTCCTCAGAAAATTATGACTATTAATGTTAATGTCTAGGTTTCTCTCTCTAGAACACAATAGAGTATATAACTATGGCTGCACTGTCCAAGATATTTGCTGCAACAGCAACGTACCCATATCAAGTAGTGCGAGCTCGTCTCCAAGATCAGCACAACAAATACTCGGGGGTGTTCAATGTCATCACTCGAACTTGGAGGTAGGTCATAAAACTTAAGTCAGCGTTATAAATGTTTAAAGTTAAATCATAGCCTTCAAATTAAGAAAGAAGATGGTCATGTTTTTCTGTTGCTGTAAAACCATATATTCTCCAAGAACAAGCAGGAAATCAGTTCTTACTTATGGGTGACGGCACAAGCAGAGCCTGCGCAGAGCAATTCCCCAGTTTTCAAAGAAAGCCTTTGGGATTGCTGCCACGCATGTGTGGTCCTCTTCCCGCCCAAAGGTACCATCTTGCTCAGTCTCCCTTTTTCCACCGAGCCCTTCGGACGGACGCACGTCCTCATCCCTCGGAAATAGTGTTTCGTTCTCGCCTCTGGCCCTGTGTTTTCCGATTGCATCAGTCCTCTACCCATCCTCCCCTGCTCCCTGTGGGTGAGAGGATTCCTTTTTTCAACCATTTTTTTTTTTAGTTTTTTCCCTTTGGGCCCTTTTTGTGCCCTTTTTTCTCCCCATTGGCCTTGAGGGTCTTCGACCTCGCAGAGGCCCTTTTTGCCCCAGTGGCCACCGGTTGCAAGAAATGTGACAGATGCTCCAAGAAAATGTTGCTCACAGACACCCATGACTGCTCTCTGCGGTGCCTGGGGGCTGACCATAACCCGGAGCTCTGCTTGTTATGTAAGAAAATGACCACCAAGGCCATGCTACACTGTAAGCAGAAGTCAGATGACATTTTCCGTAGGGTAGCCCCAGAATCCCTGGCGTCGCCACAAGCCATCCCACCCTTGTTGGCTCCCCGGTTGAGACCCCACGGCCCAAGGCAGCACTCCGACCAGGGTTATATAAGAACATAAGATATGCCATACTGGGTCAGACCAAGGTCCATCAAGCCCAGTATCCTGTTTCCAACAGTGGCCAATTTGGGTCATACGTACCTAGCAGTTCCCCAAAAGAGACAGGTTCCACAATGCTTGTATTGGGTCAAGCATTGATATCCTGGGTCCCTTCTTAATAATGGTTTATGGAGTTTTCCTCCAGGAACTTGTCCAAACCTTTTTTAAACCCAGCTACACTAACTGCCTTCACTACATCCTCCGGTAACAAATTCCAGAGCTGAATTACGCATTGAGTGAAAAAATATTTTCTTTTATTAGTCTTAAATAGTTTACCCTGTAGCTTCATTGCATGTCCCCTAGTCTTTCTATATTCTGATAACGTAAACAATTGATCTACGTTTACCCGTTCCACTCCATTCGTTAATTTATAGACTTCTATCATATCTCCCCTCAGCCGTCCCTTTTCCAGGTTAAAGAGCCCTAACCTTTTTAGCCTTTCTTCATAGGGGTATCCTTCCATCCCCTTTACCATTTTTGGTGGCTCTTCTCTGAACCTTTTCTAATAACGCTATATCCTTTTTAAAATACGACGACCAGAATTGCACGCATTATTCAAGATGCGGTCTCACCATGGAACGATATAGAGGCATTATAATATCCTTTGTTTTATTTTCCATTCCTTTCCTTATGATACCTAGCATTCTATTTGCTCTCTTGGCCGCTGCTGCCCACTGGGCCGAGGTTTTTTTTTTTTTTTTAATTTATTGTTTATAATCTTTTAACATTTAAATCAAGAAAGTTCACAGAACCATTTTGAAAGAAAAAGAGCAGATACAATCAGAAACAAAGCATGCAAAGATATTGTAACAAAGCAAATCAAAAGAAACAATGTATCTGTTCAGCCTAGCCCACAATATAAAGGAGAGAGAATTTCCAAATAAATTGTTACTAACAAAGTGAAAAGAAAAGAAAACAATTAACTCCAGTGCATTATTTTATGAGAGCTCAGGTGAAGCTCCAATAGAGGTCTCCAAGCGCCTGGCATTAATGAAAGCCATTAACTGGGAAGGCTCATAAAAAATATAAGAAACAGCTCTATATTTCACCAAACATTTACAAGGATGTTTAAGAAAAAAGAGCCCTCCCAGTTGAAGAATACCAGGGCGTAACAGGAGAAACTCCTTGCGACGCCTCTGTGTTTCTTTAGCTAAATCCGGAAAAATACGTACCGTTAAACCCTTAAACAACAAATTTCTTTTCCTAAAGAATAGCCTAAAAAGCCACTCTCTATCTGATAATAATGCAAAGGTAACAAGCAACGTAGATGGGACCGGAGTCTCACTTTCAGAAGTTTCTAGTATATCTGTAACATTCAATACATCAACTTGGTCCTGTGCCCCCCCCCCCTAAATCAGCCACATTTTCAGCTAACTTAGCCTTAGGAAGATAGTAAATTCTCACCAAAGGTGGTATTAATTCAGGGGCCACCCCCAACGTTTCCACCAAATACCGCTTAAACATTTCTCTAGGAGATAGACATTAATCTGAGAAAATTAATTAATCTAAGATTATTACATCTGGAAACATTATCCAAACGTTCCAACTTAGCTTGAAGAAAAGACGTTCTTTTGAAAAGCATCTGCTCGTTCTTCCAGAGTTGTTACTTTCCTCTGAGAGTCATCCAAATCTGTTCGTGTTGTCAAGACCTTCTGTTCCAACTCTTCCACAGCAGTCACAGAATTATGCAACTTCTGTTCTAATAGTGCAATCTGGGGCACCACTACTTCACCTAAGGAAAGAATAGCCTGCCAGATAGATTCCAAAGTGGAGTTCTCCGGACGTTGTAACATAAACTTTATCCCAGGACCAGCCTCCGATGAAACAGCTTCCATTCCAGCCCCGGTCACTTGGGCTCTATACGCCGCAGGAGACACTAATCCTGTGGTCACTTCCTCCACCGCCGCCAAGATTGTACGCGGAGAGCGCTGCTCAACAACCGCACTCTCCTGACTCCGTAGCCATTCCGTTCCTGGCCCCCTCGAACCAACGGCTTCTCTCAACTCTGGAGGGGAGCCCAGCTTCAGGAACCCTTCGGGCAGGGGCTGACCTCTAAAGGCTTTTGGCGCGGGGCTCTCGGGGTAAAAAGATGCAGCAGAAGCCAAGCCACCCGACTCTGGACAAACTGCAGCTCGGCGTTCACCCCTGGTATCCACTGGAGTCCGGTCAACGCATACCACGAAGGCATCAAGGGGTCCAGCAGAAACCGGCGTAGAGGTCTGTAAGGGCTGAGAGGGCACAGACCCGCCTTTTCCTTTACGCTTCCTGCCCATGAAGAAAAACGTGTTCAGCACGGACCGTTAGCTGCCGACATATTGAATAGGACACTCCCCCCGGGCCGAGGGTTTTAATGTTATCCACAACGACGCCTAAATCTTTTTCCTGGGTGGTGGTTCCTAATGTGAAACCTTGCATCGTGTAACCATAGTTTGGGTTGTTCTTCCCTAGATGCATAACTTTGCACTTGTCCACATTTAAATTTCATCTGCCATTTTGATGCCCAGTCTACCAATTTATCAAGATCCTCTTGCAATTTTCCCCGATCTTCTTGGGTTTTAACAACTTTAAATAGTTTTGTGTCATCTGCAAATTTTATAACCTCACTCATTATTCCTTTTTCCAGGTCATTTATGAATATCTCAAAAAGCAGTGGACCCAGCACAGATCCCTGAGGTACACCACTATTCACCTTTTTCCATTGGGAAAATTAGCAATTTAGCCCTACCCTCTGCTTTCTATCTTTTAGCCAGTTCCTGATCCACAATAGTACACTGCCTCCTATCCCATGACTTTTTAGGTTTGCCAAAAGTCTCTGATGAGGGACCTTATCAAAGGCTTTCTGAAAGTCCAAATACACTATATCAACTGACTCACCTTTGTCTACCTGTTAATTCACACCTTCAAAAAAACATAACAGATTAGTAAGACAAGATCTTCCTTGTCTAAAGCCATGTTGGCTGTCTCCCATTAAGCCATGACGGCTGTCTCCCATTAAGCCATGATTATCTACATGTTCAGCAATTTTGTTCTTTATGATGGCTTCTACCATTTTTCCCGGTACTGACGTCAGGCTCACCGGTCTGTAGTTTCCCGGATCACTCCTGGAACCCTTTCTAAAAATTGGTATTACGTTCGCCATCCTCCAATCTTCAGGTACTACAGATGATTTTAATGATAGTTCACAGATTACTAATAGCAGGTCTGCAATCTCATATTTCAGTTCTTTCAACATCCTTGGATGTATATCATCCGGCCCAGGTGATTTGCTACTCTTCAGTTTATCTAATAGTTGTAATACATCTTCCCGATGTATCGATATTTCCTTCAATTCTTCTGCACCTTTAAATACCACTTTAATCATTGGTAACATCCCTACATCTTCCTCAGTAAAGACTGAAGCAAAGAATTCATTCAGTCTCTCCGCTATTGCCTTGTTGCCTCATGGTGCCCCTTTAACCCCTCTATCATCTAATGGACCAACTGACTCTCTCACAGGTTTTTTGCTACAAATGTACTTGAAAAAGTCTCTATTACGCATTTTTGCTTCTGCAGCAAGCTTCTTCTCAAGTTCTTCCTTTGCCTGCCTTATCAATGCCTTTCATTACCTTGTCAGTGCTTGTGCTGTTTCCAGGTTTCGTCGTTTGGCTCTTTTTTCCATTTCCTGAAAGATGCTTTTTTGGCAACAGCCTCTCTGACCTCACCTTTAAACCATGCTGGCAGTTTTTTGGACTTCCTTCCACTTTTTTTAAAGCGTGGAATACAGCTGGTCTGGGCTTCCAAGAGAGTATTTTTAAACACCACCCAAGCTTGATGTAAGTCTTTAACCTTTGCTACTCTCCTTTTAGTTTTTTCTTAACTATTTTCCTCATTTTATCATAGTCTCCCTTTCGAAAGTTAAAAGGGTAGTACTGTTCATTTCCTTACCATCCCTCCTCCATTAATTAGATCAAACGCGATCATGCTATGATCACTATTGCCAAGTGGCCCCAACAACCTTTATCTCTTGCACCAGATCTGGTGTTCCACTAAGGACTAGGTCCAATATGGCTTCTCCTCTGGTCAGTTCATGAACCAGCTGCTCCAAGAAGCAGTCATTTATTTCATCTAGGAACTTTATCTCCCTAGCATGTCCTTCCGTGACACTGACCCAGTCGATACCGGGGTAATTGAAATCACCCATTATTATTACTGTGGTGTAACTTTTGTTAGTTTCCTTGATTTCTTTGAGCATTTCATCATCCATTTGTTCATTCTGGCCAGGCGGTCAATAGTACACCCCCACTACCATCGCCTTCCCCTTTTAACATGGAATTTCAATCCATAGAGATTCTACAGCAAACTTTGTTTCCTTCAAAACTTGAATCCTTTCTTACTCAATGCCCTCTCTAACATAGAGTGCAACCCCTCCACCAATTTGATCAGCTTTATCATTACGATATAGTTTGTACCCAGGTATCACAGTGTCCCACTGGTTGTCCTCCTTCCACCATGTCTCTGAGATACCAATCATATCTAACCTCTCATTTAGTGCTATATATTCTAACGCCCTCATCTTATTTTTTAGACGTCTAGCATTTGCATACAAGCATTTTAGAGACTGTATTTTATTCATATTTATTTGGCTATTGGTAGGCATGGGTAATTTGGGATCTTTAAGCTCTGTCTGCTCTATACTCGAGGGTATTTGGGCTACTTTACTCTTTTTTGGAACCTCTGCTTTTGGTAGTATCCTTCAAGGATACAGTCTTCTGAACCATGCGCTCTTTTGCGACTGTTGGCTTTCCCCTATCTCCTTTTCAAAGGTTAATGCCAGCAGCCTGGTTCCATCCCAGTTAATGTGAAGCCCATCCCTTCGGAAGAGCGCCTATTTTCCCCAGAATGTTCCCCAGTTCCTAACGCATCCAAACACCCCCATCCTTGCCCCATCGTCTCATCCACGCATTGAGACTCCGGAGCTCTGCCTGCCTTTTGGGTTCTGCGCATGGAACAGGAAGCACTTTGGAGAACGCTACCCTGGAAGTTCTGGCTTTCAACGTCCTACCTGAAATCCTAAATTTAGCCTCCAGAACCTCCCTACCACATTTTGCTATGTCATTGGTACCGACATGTACCAAGACAGCAGACTCCCCCCCCCCCCCCCAGCATTATCTAAGACCTTATCTAGGTGGCACATGAGGTCCACTACCTTTGCACCAGGCCGGTATGTTACCAGGTGATCCTCACGTCCATCAGCCACCCAGCTATCTACATGCCTAATGATTGAATCACCAACTATAACGGCTGTCCTAACCCTTCTGTCATGGGCACATGGCTCTGGAGAAACTTCCTCGGTGCGAGAGGGTTTTACATCACCAGGAGAACAGGTCCTAGTTACAGGATCACTTCCTGCCACACCAGGGTGATGCTTTCCTGTCACGTGACCTCTCTCCTCCATGGCAACGGGGATGCTGCCAGACTGGAGGTGGGACTTCAGGACTATATCCCTATAGGTCTCGTCTATGTACTTCTCTGTCTTTCTTGTTTTCCAAGTCTGCTACTCTAGCCTCTAGAGAATGGATTCGTTCCCTGAGAGCAAAGAGTTCCTTGCACCTAGTGCACACGTAAGACCTCTCACCAACTGAGAGAAAATCATACATGTGACACTCGATGCAAAAGACTGGACAGCCCCCATCTTGCTGCTGGATTGCTGTCTGCATTTTAGTTTTAAGCTTGTGTTTAGATCTTTAAGTTCTTTACTTACTAAGAGTTGCTATGGATACTTACATTAATAAAATAGTACCTAAAACATTTAATATACCTTGTTCACCTGAAGCTTAATTAATCTCAGGTCCTTAGTGTATGACTGATTTGGATAACGAGCTGCACATGAGAGCACCTCCTTTCCTTTAAGATGTGTAAGTACCTATAAAGCTACGATTATCCCAAGGGTGGGTGGGTGTTGGGGAGGGAGGGAGGGATGGAAATAACACTTATTAAAAGAGGGCTGCTGCACAGTGCCCTGTCCTGTGCTGCTGAGGTAAGCTGTGACCAACTTCCTGGGTGATTAACAGTCCTTGCTTGGATAGAGGTCTTTCAAAATGGCCTTTTGACTTGCCACCTGACGTTAACACCTATTGAAAATGTTTCACAGGTCTCTTGCCCCCTAGGTAGAAGGCCTCTTTGTAAAGGTCTGTAGAAGACTTTATTTGTTGCTCAAAGAATACAGACCCTGTTTTGCCTTTTATGCTAAGTTATATTATGATTTTATTTAAATTAAAGCTCTGTGCTGCTGCTAGGCTCTGACTTATTATGAAATTTAAACTAGAAGCTCTCTGATGGGTTCTAAATTTAACCAGAAAGCTCTCTTCTGTGTGTTAAATTTAAACTAAAAGTACTTTGCTGATACTAAGCCCTGAGTGAGTATTAAATTTAAACTACAAGCGCTCTGCTGGGTATGAAATCTAACCAGAAAGCTCTCTTCTGTGTTTTATATTTAAACTTAAACTGCTGCTACTAGCCCCTGACTGATTTAACAAATAAACTGGTTTCACAAATTAATCGGCTTTAATCCAAAGAAGTCCCTTTAGAAAAATTCCCAGAAGTATATACTCACAATTGCAGATCTCTCTCCAGAAGTAGCAGTCCCCTTTTCTAGTCCCCTGAAGTGGAGCAGTGTAAGAAAACGACGACCTCAAAGTCGTTGTTGGGGGCACCGGACAAGCGCGAGCATTCTCGTGCTCTTTCCCTTGGCCCTCCTCGGCGTTCCCGCGAGTCTGACAAGGAGCAGCCTTGAAAGGTACCTCGTACAGATACGGAGGTCTCCAGCGAAGGTGCCGGTCTCGTGAGGGTCGTTCCTGGGAGGACCCCCTTTCCTCCTCATCTCCAGATCCAGTAACTCCAGCGTCTGCATTGCAGGGACCCACTCCTGAGTGGGAGTCCCAAATGCTGGCACTGGAGTGCAGAATTTCTGCTGCCTTAGCTGCCCAGCAGGCGCTTCTACCCAGCATGGCTGGCTCGTGCCCAGAGACCACAAGGCCTTCAAAGAAGGGACCCATAACTGCCCTGGAAACTCCCGAGAGCCATGGGACTCACGCGGGTCTTCGGCACTGGTCTCACTCGCCATCCCGTTCCTCAGGGTCGAGATCTTCCAAGGCCAGCGCCTATGGCTCTAGACAGGCCTCGGCCATGGAGCAGGGTGACCAGCCCTCCGAGTCCTACTCGAACCTTTCAGGCTGGGAATTGGATGGGGATATCTCCCCCGAGACCCGTGCCCACCAGGACCTGCCCTCAGATCCCCCCCCCACCCCACCTCACAGAGGCGTTCGCCTCCCAAAGACGACACCTTTTGGTGTTTGTGTGGGGCATGGCGTGGGCCCTCAATCTGCAGACGCAGACTGAGGAGGAACAGAGGGCCGAGTAGTTGGACATCTTACAGTATGAGTCCTCGCCTTGGGAGTCCCTCATCGTCTCAGTGCCGCCCATTCTGGCCCGGCTGCTCTTCTGCATGTGGGAGACACCAGCCTTGGTCCCCATTGTCAGCAAAAGGCTCGACGCCCTGTATAGGGTTCAATGAGCCTCGGGGTTCAGGAAGACTCTGCTTCCCCCACACCTCAATGGTAGTTGAGTCCACTATGTGGAAGCAAAAGAGTCCAAAGTCGCACTCTTCAGGCCAGCCCGACAGGGAGTCCCATGTCCTCGATGCCCTCGTGCGCAAGGCCTACCAAGGGTCCATGTTGGCATGCCGCATTCAGGCTTTACCACTTTAGCTGGGCATATTCCCGCGTGACCTCGCTAGAGAGCTCGGCAGTTTTGCAGCGGGCCTCGGGGTGACCACCTTCTCACGTTCCAGACCCTCCTGAGGTCGGTCGTGGACTGCTCAAAGTACCTCTCCTGTGCTGCATACGACGGGTTTGAATCCTTGGCCCAGGTGGCAGCGGCTGATATTGAGGCCCGGCACCAGGCATGGCTCCAGTCCTCAAACCTGGAGCAGTGGGTCCAGGGAAAGCTCCTGGACGTACCCTGCCTTGGCGAACAATTGTTCGACAAGCCCATGGAAGACAAGGCGGCCGAGATAGACTGAGTTCATAACTCTCACGTGTCTCTCTCGGAAGACTTATTATTATTATTATTATTATTACAGTTGCTTATATACCGCACTATTCGGTATCAGCGCGGTTTACAGTATAACAAAAACAACCTAAACACAAACTGTTTGGTTTTACATAGAACAGGAATATCAACTTGGATAATAGGGTTGAACTATATACATGAGGGGTCAATTAAATAACAGGGTTGGATTATATACATGAAATTTTAGTTGCACTGAGTTATATGCAACACAATAGCGTCAGAAACGGCAAACTAAGAAACCCTTCTACCAGCAGAAGGGACTCCCCTACCGAGGGTATCCACCTTAACCACCTGCTCCTGCACCAGCTTCTGTCATGCTGGGAAAAGGGGGGGTTCCAGGGCCATCGAAAGGGCCTAAGACCCAACCACCAGCGCCAACCCAGGGGTTTTGACACCGAGCGCATAGCCTCTTGCCCCCAGCGGCACTGCTATCCATGGGAGGACGCCTGTCCCTCTTCGCACCCGAATGGGCAGCGATCACATAGATGCCTGGGTCCTCCAGGTGATCCGGGATGGTTACTGGCTTCGCCTAGCTGAGCCTCCTCCCTCATTCTCCTTAGCCGGGCCTTCTCGGCTTCCCGCGCACCAGGCTTTCCTGCAACAAGAGTTGGATAATCTCCTCGGTCAAAAGGGTACCACACCACCTCCGAGGCCAGGGGTTCTACTCCCGATACTTTCTCGTTCCGAAGAGGACAGGGGGCCTGCACCCCATGCTTGACCTCTGGATCCTGAAGAAGTACCTGATGCGGGAGAAGTTCAGAATGCTATCTCTTGGCGTCCTAGTGCCCTTTCTATGGCAGGGCGATTGGTTGTGCTCCTTGGACCTCTGGGATGCTTATGCTCACATACTGATTCACCTCAAGCACAGGCAGTACCTGTGCTTCAGGGTGTGAGGGGAGCACTATCAGTACAGGGTACTCCGGGCACATGGCTTCGACAGTTTGTCGTTCCCCATGCCTGCATGCACATGCAGACAGCCCAGTGGTGCCTGAAAAGGCGCAATGGACCCAAGTCTCCGGTCACCTTCGGGATCTCATCCGGGTCTCTCGTGAGCTAAGCAGCTCCCTGGATTGGTGGCAGAGCTCCCAAGAGTCTTCAGAGGCATGCCCTTCCAGGCCATGCAGCATGAGCTCTTCCTAACAACAGACGCCACACTACTGGGTTGGGAAGCACACTGCAGCAACCTATGTACCCAGGGGCAGTGGTCCCTCGAAGAGTCGAGGCAGCAGATCAACCTGCCTGAGCTCCGAGTGGTCTGGTGGGGCCTGAAAGTCTTCGAGCCCCACTTGAGGGGAAAACCAATACTGGTACAAACCGGCAACAAAGTTGCGATGTTCTACATGAACAAGGAGGGAGGGACAGGCCCTCACCTCTTCTGCCAAGGGGCGGTCCTCTGCTCCTTTGCTTTGTGCCAGGGTGTGACCCTGAGAGCGGTCTACCTCCCGGGCCAGGACAGTATCCTCGTGGACAGACTCAGCAGGCTCCTTCGCCCTCATGAGTGGCGCCTGGACCCAGAGGTGGCTCTCCTCCTGTTCCGTCACTGGGGGACTCCGTCCCTTGACTTGTTCGCCAGCCTGGTGAATGTGCAGCTTTCCTGCTTCTGTGGGCCGGTCCTGCACCTTTGCAGGGTGGCCCCAGATGCATTTCTCCTGGACTGGACCTCTGAGCTGCTGTATGCGTTCCCTCCCACCCAGCTCATCGCGAGGATCCTCCACAAGAACCAACGGGACAAAGTCTCTGTGATCCTCGTGGCCTCGCCAGCCTTGGTTTCTGCTTTTGTTCCGACTCCTTGGAGCCACCTATTCCCCTGGGCTGCGCCCCAGACCTGCTAATGCAGGAAGAAGGGCGGGTACTTCACCCAAACCTTTCATCGCTATCCCTCACTGCCTGGTGGCTGAGCGGGTCACTTTAGCTCCGCTGCACCTCATGGGGGAGTAAGGAATCGATGAGACGGGCCTACGCCTTCAAGTGGCGGCGCTTCTCGGTCTGGTTCTCCGAGCTCCAGATTGACCCATTCTCCTGCTCCACCAGGTGGGTTCTCCAGTACCTCCTCCACCTCTTGCAGGAGGGACTGAAATCCAACTCTGTCAGGGTTCACCTGAGAGCCATCTCGGTCAACCACCTTCCCGTCGAGGGCAAACCCCTCCCAGGCCAGCTCCTGGTCTTCCGCTTCATGCAGGGCCTCTTGCTTTCCAAACCCCTCATCCAACTGCCGCTGGCGGAGTAGGACTTGAACGTCGTGCTCATGCAGTTGACACAGCCACCCTTCGAGCCAATGGCGACGTGCTCGCTCCGGCATCTCTCCTGGAAGGTAGTCTTTCTTGTGGCTCTAACCTCGGCTCAGCGAGTCAGCGAACTCCAGGCCCTCATGGCTGAGGCTCCCTACACCAGGTTCTATGGGAACAGAGTGGTCCTCCGCACCCACCCCAAGTTCCTTCCGAAGGTGGTCTTGGACTTCCACTTCAATCAGGAGATAGTCCTACTGACTTTCTTCCCGAGGCCTCACGCCAACAGGGCATCGGCGATCTTGCACACACTCGACTGCAAGAGGGCTCTCGCCTTCTACCTGCAGCATACTCAGAGCCATCACAAGTCCGACCGGCTCTTTGTCACCTACAATCCTAACCATCTGGGGCTGGCAGTCACCAAGTGTACCCTCTCCATCTGGGTGGCAGACTGCATCATGTTTACCCAGGCAAAGGCTGGGGTCCCATTGGATCGCCAAGTCACCGCACAAGGTGTCCGTGCCAAAGCGGCTTCAGTGGCTTTGCTGCGCTCTGTGCCTCCGACGGACATCTGCCGGGCTGCGACCTAGTCTTCAGCAAATACCTTTTCTGCGCACTATGGCTGGAGAGGAAGTCCCGCTGGGACAATACCTTCGGCCAGGCTGTTCTCCATGATCTGTTCAGGGTATAAGCAACTCCTGCCCTCCTACCCTTCTTCTGTGGCTACTGAGAGCTTGCCCTGAGAACCCGAGGACTCTGGCTCCTTCGGGCATTGGCTTCTGCTCACGGTCTCGCGGAGGCGTTTTTTGACTATAGGTTCGGTAGCCTGTAGCTGGGAAGTCCCATAAGTGAGGACTAACTTCCTGCTTGTTCCTGGAGAAAGCATAGTTACTCACCTGTAACAGGTGTTCTCCAGGGACAGCAGGAATCCGTCCTCACTACCCTCTCATCTCCCCTGAAGAGTTGCTATTTTTGTCCTTCCCTTGCTATCTGCTTAGTAGGGGTCTAGCTATGGAACCTGACTGAGCAAGATGGCACCTTTGTGTGGGAAGAGGACCACACATGCGTGGCAGCAATCCCAAAGGCTTTCTTTGAAAGCTGGGGAATTGCTCCGCACAGGCTCCGTCGGTGCCAACATCACCCATAAGTGAGGACTGATTCCTGCTGTCCCTGGAGAACACCTGTTACAAGTGAGTAACTACGCTTCCTAATCGTCTCTCCGGGCCAGTCCAGAACCAATGGGTAGTCAAATCTCCCTCCTCTAGCAGCTGAGGACTGAATACTAATTCTTGTTGCTAGGATACCTAGCCCTCCCCTGGTGACAGGAATCAGTCTTAATGTCCTCAGCAGCTGAGCTGGAGATGTGAAGATTTGACTCCCCACCAAGTTCTGTACTTTAGGTCCTCTTTTTTTATTTTCATGGAAGAGTTTCTCAGAGGGCTGCTTGCTTTACCCTAGCAGGGTTTTAGCATTGCTCCTTTGCTAGCTATTTGCTGCTTTTTGGTGTCTGCGAGCTGTGTGCTCGATGTAGGGAATGAGACAGAGCCTGTCTCCGCTTCTCTAGTCTCCCGCCTAGTTGGGAACAGGCCTGGGGGCCCCAGCTACTGTTCCCGGTGGTGTTGCCTTCGCTTCTCTGAGCCGCTGGCTGCGGGTCGTGGGTAGCGTCTGTTCCTCTCCCGGACCGGCAGCTCCTTCAGGTATTTGGTCGCGGCGCTTTTCTTCTCCCGACGTGTTTCGCGGCTTTGTGTCCCGCGGGTGCTTTTCGGCACAGAGAATCTGCAGAGGGGGTTGAGTTTGCAGGGGTTCTCTGCCTGGCGTTTATTTCGGCACTGCGGGTCTAGGGAGCTATGCCGGAGCAGTTCGGGGAGCAAACAGCGAAGATGCAGGCCGGGGGGGAAAGCGCGGGAACGGCGGCCATTTTAGCAGAGCCATCCGCTCCCGCACGCCCGCTGGTGAAACCTGGCAAAAAGAAAGTAAAATCGCGCCATTGTACGGCGGTGCAGGAGCAGCCCGTAGTCCCAGCGCTCCCAGCCTTGCCTGAGGCCATGGATCCACTGCTGTGCCCAGAGTTTATCCTGGCGTTTCATCGGGCCTATTTACTTAAAAAGGGGCAGTCTCCTGCTCCCTTAGTGGCGGAATCGCTAGCGGCTCCAGAGGGGGTCTCTGGTCGGTCTCAGCTTAATGAAGGGCTTCCTGTTTTCTCGGCTCCGAGAGAGACTAGAGATGATTTTTCTCTGGCGGCGATGGACGCCGTGGGGCCCGAGGAGGGGGAGCTATTGTCAGACTCTGGCATGGATTCCTGGCCTGCTGATTTGGAGGAAGGGGAATTAGGGCCAGGAGAGGACCCTAATATTTTTCGAGTTTTTAGGAGGGAAGAGTTGCCTGCGCTGATTGCGCAGTCGCTCTTGGCCCTCAGTATTCTTCCTCCAGCAGCCCCTCAGGAACCTTTAGAGGATCCCTTATTGCAGGGGTTCAGGTCCGAGCAAAAATGTTTTCCACTGCACAGAGTCATCAAACAAATGATAGAATCTGAGTGGGAATGTCCGGAAGCGTCGTTGCGCGGGGCTCGGGCAATGGCGCGTTTGTATCCGCTGCCTCAGGAGGAACGAGAGCTCCTCCGTATGCCCAAGGTTGATGCGCTGGTTTCGGCGGTCACCAAGAAGACCACCATTCCTGTGGAGGGGGCAGCGGCCCTTAAGGATGTTCAGGACCGTCGTCTCGAGGGGCTTTTAAAGCAAGCCTTTGAGGCTAGCGCCCTGGCGCTGCAAGCGTCCGTCTGTGGCGCTTATGTCTCTAGAGCGGCTATTCGCTGGAGTCAGTTGGCTTCCGGTCCTGCAGGGGAAGCTGCTTCTTCCACAGAGGGAGCTAAGCTCGAATCTGCGGCGGCGTATCTGGCAGATAACTTCTACGATTTAGTTCGCATTTCCGCAAAGTCTATGGCCTCCATGGTCGCAGCCCGTCGGTTTCTCTGGCTACGTAACTGGTCGGCGGATGTGCCTTCAAAAGCCCGGCTCAGTAAACTTCCATACAAGGGCAAGTTTCTCTTTGGGGAGGCGCTGGAAAAGATTGTGAAAGTTTTGGGGGACTCCAAAGGGGGTCGGCTTCCCGAAGATCGCCCTCGGGCGACTATGCAGAGCTCCTTTTCTAGGGGTCAGGGGCGTGAGTTTCGCCGTTTTCGGGGAGCTTGTTTTGCCCCTTATCAGCGGGGCCGGTTTCAGTCCCGGGGACAGTCCTTTCGAGGCGCTAGAGGCTCCGCAAGGGGTTACTTCGGCGCCGCTCCGGCGGCCCTTAAAAAGCCGCAATGACGTGCGGCAGGTCCAAGCGGAGTTTCCAGTTGGAGGTCGATTGCAGGAGTTTCTCTCCGCTTGGACCGCCATTACAACCGACCAGTGGGTTCTGCAAATTATCCGCGAGGGCTATGCTCTCGAATTCGCTGGTCCGCTGGCGGACGCATTTCTATTTTCTCCGTGTGGTCCGAGCGCCAAGCGAGCGGCGGTCCGCAAGACGTTGCTACGTTTACTGCGGCTCCGAGCCGTCGTGCCCGTCCCTCCAGACCAGTGCGGCTTCGGTCGATACTCGATTTATTTTGTGGTGCCCAAAAAGGGCACTTTCCGGCCAATTCTGGATTTGAAGCATGTGAACCGGCAGCTGCGGATCTCTCATTTCCGTATGGAAACCTTACGCTCAGTGATCAGTTCCGTGCGTCCGGGGGAGTTTCTCTCTTCCATCGATTTGACAGAGGCCTACCTTTACATTCCGATCAGACCGGATCATCAGCGTTTTCTCCGGTTCGCGGTTCCGATGGGTCATTTTCAGTTCCGAGCGTTGCCGTTCGGGTTGGCGACAGCGCCGCGCACTTTCACGAAAGTGATGGTGGTGGTGGCGGCGGCGGCTCTTCGCAGAGAAGATGTGCTCGTCCACCCTTACCTGGACGACTGGCTGATTCGGGCGTCGTCGCGCGAAGAGTCGGTCAGGGCGACCCGGCGTGTGGTTTCCTGTCTCGAGAGTCTTGGCTGGATCGTAAACCAGGCAAAGAGTCGCCTGGAGCCGGTGCAGCAGCTCCCATACCTTGGGGCGCATTTCGCCACGGACAGGGGTCTGGCTCTCTTGCCTCCGGAGAGGGTTCGCAAACCTCTCTCTCACGTGGCAGCGTTCTTGCGGGTTCGAGCTCCAACGGCGTGGAAGTACTTGCAGTTGCTGGGCCTGATGGCGGCGGCATTGGACCTGGTGCCTTGGGCTCGGGCGCACATGTGTCCGCTTCAACAGGCGCTGCTTTCGCGGTGGTCTCCGCAACGGCATCCTCTTTCCCGTCGCTTAGCCTGTCCCGAAAACGTGCGGCTCAGCCTTCAGTGGTGGTTGGTTCCGGACCATCTTGTCGCCGGTGTTCCCCTGGCGCTTCCGGAGTGGATTTTGGTCACGACAGATGCCAGTCTCTCCGGCTGGGGAGCGCATTGTTTGACGCACATCGCGCAGGGCTCCTGGTCGCCGGAGGAGAGTCTGTGGTCCATCAATCGCTTGGAATTGCGAACAGTGTATCTGGCGCTGGTAGAGTTTGCAGCGCTGCTCGAGGGCAGCGCATCTTTTCCGACAATCTTGTGACCGTCTCCTACATCAATCGGCAAGGCGGAACGGGAAGTCTCCATCTCCTGGAGGAGAGCCAGCGTTTGTTTCACTGGGCAGAGGTGCACCTTCTGGCGCTCTCGGCGTCTCACGTGGCTGGCAAAGACAATATCCAGGCGGATTATCTCAGCCGCAATGTGTTGGATCCGGGAGAATGGGAGCTCAACGCGGAAGTATTTCACGAGATAACCCTTCGTTGGGGTCAGCCCGTTCTCTATCTCATGGCCACTCTTTGCAATGCGAAGGCGCAGCGCTTTTACAGCCGGCGCAGGGAGCACATGTCGGAGGGTCTCGACGGCCTGGTACAGCCGTGGCCGCAGGATCAGCTCCTGTATGTGTTTCCTCCATGGCCCTTGGTCGGCAGGGTCATTCGGAGAATCGCCACGCACGGGGGTCCAGTGATCCTGATTGCTCTGGATTGGCCCAGGCGTCCTTGGTACGCCGATCTGCTGAAGCTTCTGGTGGAGCCGCCCTGGCGATTGCTGGCTCGGGTGGACTTGCTGCTGCAGGGTCCCGTCCCTATGCCGCAGGCGGATCGGTTCTTGCTTACGGCATGGCTATTGAGCGGCAACGGTTGCGCCGCAAAGGTTATTCGGCAGCAGTGATTGCTACGTTGCTGCAATCTCGCCGACGTTCCACATCTTTGGCGTACATTCGGGTGTGGCGCATTTTTGAGGCATGGTGCGAGGATCGTGCCTTGAGAGCACGTAACTCTTCCATTCCCGATATTCTCTCGCTTTTCTGCAATGCGGTTTGGAGAAGGGTCTTGCTCTCAGCACCTTGAGAGTGCAGTTAGCGGCACTGGCGGTTTTCCAGGGTGCCGTGCGTGGTGTTCGTCTTTCGTTGCATCCAGACATTCTGCGTTTTCTCCGAGCGGCCAGGCATCTGCGACCACCAGTTCGTCCGGTTGTTCCTCCTTGGGATCTGAATATGGTATTGGAGGTGCTGACCGGCGCTCCTTTTGAGCCGCGGGCGGCTAGTTCCATCAGAGAATTGACTTGGAAGACGGCTTTTTTGGTAGCCCTGTGTTCCGCGAGACGCATTTCCGATTTGCAGGCTCTTTCTTGTCGGCCTCCGTTTCTGCAGTTCTCGGCTGAGAAGGTGGTCTTGCGTCCGGTTCCGTCCTTTCTGCCCAAGGTGGTGTCCGCTTTTCATCTGAATCAATCGGTTTCCCTGCCCACCTTCGTGGTCTCGGGGACAGAGGCTTCTGTGGATCGTTCTCTCCGACGTTTGGATATGGGTCGCGTGCTCCGTCGGTACCTTTGGGAGACTGAGTCCTTTCGTAAGTCCGATAGGTTGTTTGTGCTTTTCGGGGGACCGTCCAAGGGCCAAGCGGCCTCAAAAGCCTCTCTTGCACGTTGGGTGAAACAAGCCATTCGTGTCGCCTATGAGACCAGGGGCAAAGCCGTTCTAGTCGGTCTTCGGGCTCACTCTACCAGAAGTCAGGCGGCCTCGTGGGTGGAATCGGCCTTAGTTCCGCCGGTGGATATTTGTAGGGCTGCATCCTGGTCTTCTCTTCATTCTTTCTCCCGTCATTATCGTCTGGATGTGTTCGTGCGTCGAGATGCTTGTGTGGGTGCTTCGGCCATAGTAGCGGGGCTCACAGGTCCCTCCCAGGGTTAGATACTGCTTTGGTACTACCCATTGGTTCTGGACTGGCCCGGAGAGACGATTAGGAAGAAGAAATTAGACCTTACCTGCTAATTGTCTTTCCTTGAGTTCTCTCCGGGCCAGTCCAGACCCCGCCCAGTTGGTTTTCGGTTGTTTCTCAAAGTAGTACAGCATGGCAGTCTTTTGGGGTTGATCTATAGTGAATACCATAAGGCTGTTTTTTTCCATCGTTAAAAAAGAAAAAAAAAAAACAAAAACAAAAAAAAGAGAATCTGCAAACAGACACAGACGCACAGCGCCGCTGCCGCGGCTGACAGCATGTGTTGTCACTGTTGCATGAAACCGTGCTTTTGCACGATCTCCTGGGACACTCTTCCATTCTTCGGGGTTTCCATAGTTCTGCTACTCGTTTCTTATTTTTTATCTGCTTGGTACGTTCAGACTGATTCCTTTCACCAGGGGAGGGCTAGGTATCCTAGCAACAAGAATTAGTATTCAGTCCTCAGCTGCTAGAGGAGGGAGATATGACTACCCATTGGTTCTGGACTGGCCCGGAGAGAACTCAAGGAAAGACAATTAGCAGGTAAAGTCTAATTTCTTCTTTATCTTTGCAGTTTTCCGGGTCATGCCGCATCTTAGTAACATTTCAGCCATTGTGCCATGGCTTTCTTCAGGGAAACCCAAGAGCACATTTATTCATATATTGTTTTAATTGGGGTGGAATGATTTTATTATGCATCTGATTTTTATTATAAATTGCCTTGAGATGTTTTGTAGATAGAGTAGTGTATAAATTGAATGAATGAATTTATTTAATTAGCTAGCAAATCTAAGAGTCTAAGAGGTTCACAATAAAAGAACATGACCATAAATGTCTTACATAAAACAAGTGATATGTAACTGTTAAATATTACATACAAAGAATAATGCAGAATGAATGAAAGAATGCGGTGGTTACTTGTGACAGTGGCCAGGGACAGGGAGGTTACAGGCAATTGCTGGACACCTTTTTTTGCAGATAGCTGGGCAGTGCACCTGTGTACTGTCGTTTCAGTATTGGTCTTCTCCTGAATGGAGCCTGCTGGACAGGCAGAACTACTCAGTTTGCTAATGAAAACAAACATACACCATCGTTTAGACTGAGACTTTATAAATATTATGTCTGATTGCAGTGGCCTCTATCAACTAATACAAAGTGTGTGTTTAACCCGGATCCACAAATGCAGTATTGTTACTGAACCATCAGACCAACTTTTTAAATTGATCATATTTCTGTGGCCTACTGATATAATAACATCATGAGGAAACCTATTTTTAAAAAATGATTATTAGGCACAAGACACTGTTCAACTAGCCAAAAACATGCTTTTGGGAAATGTAGCAAATGTAATTCAAACAAATCCAAAGTGTAAATAATTCATTTTGTCAGTATGTCGAGCTGATTGTTTTGGTTTTTCAGTAGTGTGTGTAATAATTCATTCCCATTTTTACTGTTAAGGGCTCCTAGTTAAATTTCAGTCCCATGCTGTTCATGGTTAATATAGGGGCCCTGTTACTAAATGCTGCTAACCAGTTAACATGCGTTTTTAGTGAGCAGGAACTGACTGCAGTGGGCCCTAATGCATGGGCATGCCAGCTACTCACTACTGAAATGCACATTAACTAGAACTGGCACACCAATGCAGACAGTGGGCGGGTTAAAGACAGAATGTGGGTGTGGCGAATACAGCATGTGATTGCAGTAAACGTAGCACTTAATGTAAATTCACCTAATGGCATCTTTATGGGTGTCGTTTGGTGCACCCACGTTACTTGCTGCTCATAATGGTCCCCAGTCCTGCTTTAGCTGCAAGGAACATACTAATCATGCCCCTGAAAGATACTGTGAACTCGTTTTCAAAACCTTAGTGACATTTAGTAAAAGGGCTCCACAGGATCTTCAAGAGTACCAGCACCAAAACGGAGAAATGATCCTGTTCATAGATGCTTGATAAGGCAGTACAGTACAGATTAGTCTGCTATGCTTAGACTTTGAAGAGTTACACAACTAAGTTGCTGCCATTCATAAATAGTTCCAGACTGTTTGTGCCAAAACACTGACCTGATAGCCAGAAAATAAAATGAGCAGTTCATTGTGTTTACACCCTATTAGGATTTTATTTTTTTTAAAGAATAATTCCATATTGTCCTGCTAGACCAGTCCAGACGAGTGGATTGTGTTCCCCTACCAGCAGATTGGTGGAGACAGAAGCCAGTGAAATGCTCAGGTTTCAATGACATCACTCCCATGCCTCTACCACCATGATTCGCTAGAGAGCACCTCAGTATTCTTCTGTCTCCAGCAGATGGTGGATGGTTTTTCTCATTTCTAGAGAAAATCTGAACAATTGAGAGGAAAGAGATTTATTCGCTCTTGAACGACCACCTTGAGAATGACTCCCTCACTTGAGCGTGATGTGGGAGGCTCCATTAGATTAAGGTATTTTCCTTCCTCCTTTGGCTACTGAAATTTGGTTCAGTTCCATGCTGTTATCCTGTTAAGGGCCTGTGAGCAGCTAGAAAATTGGAGGATTTGGAAGAGTTTGGCAGCCTCATACAACATCGACACACCCTCCCTCCTCCGCGGTCCCCCCTTGTTGTCCCCAAAAACTGAAAACACCTGAGAGGTATGTGGGTGTTAGTCTGTTATGCAAGCATATGAAAGAAAGAGACAGCGGCTGGGGAGTAGCACTGAGTGGTTTGCCCTGCCTGATGCTCCCAGGGGGTGAGTAGCAAGGTTTGACGCAGTATTTGTCCTTGTTGGGAGCTCACGCTCTCATCCATTGGGGTGACAGACAGGGTGGACTGCAGGCGATTGTTGACTGTGTCGGCACTTCCCTCCATTTTCCAGAGTGTGCTGTTAACAGCTTATAGTAACATTTTCTGTGTTTGCATGCCTTGTGCCCAAGCAGTCCCAGTGCACGTTCTGCCTGAGCAGCTACAATGCACGTTCCTGACCATGAACCCGTAACACGTACTCTTGTACACACTCCTTTGGTGGGTACCTTTGTGGCCTTATTGAGCGCAAATGTTTTCCTTGTCTCAACTGTCATCTTCCAGGAAGCGTTGTTTGAAGGCAAGCGAAGAGCCTTCTCACTGGATTCATCCTGAATGGCAGCTTCTGACTCTTCACGGGGGCAGGCAAGAAAGGGATTTGGTTGTCCTGGCATTTTCATTCGCAAGGTAGGAGAGGATTGATGGCACTTTGGATAAGAATCCTAGCCCAGCTTTGAATTTCGGTGTCCACGCTGCTGGCCATTCCCTTCTTCTGAGAATTTGACTCTAGCTGTGTCCCCTGTGTTGAGGATCTATTTCAAGGTAGGGAGCTCCCAGAGTCTGGGTTGTCTTCTCTGGAGATCTTTTCCTCTTTCGGCAAGCCTTGTCATTAGCGCGGAAAGTCAGACCCTTCAGCCTTTGGATTCCTTCAGGCTCAATCATGTGAAGGATGGGTGGAGTGTAGAAGCCTGGCTTGAGTACTTCCTCCTAAGCAACCCAAATGTGGGTCGGCTGGGATCTCTCTGAGACCTGTACATGAATGCTAGTCCTGGCATCTCAGCTGAGGAGTCTGATGCAAAAAAAAAAAAAAAGTGTTTTCTCTGTTAAAGGTTCATTTGGAGGCTGACAGTTTCTGCCTGTCGCAGAAGTAGAGACTTAGCGGCTTTGATTGCTCGAGTTTTCCTCCACCTGGTATACTGTTGATGCTCCAGTGACAGAAGAGGGGCCGTGAGTTCCCCCCTTCTATAGATGGTGTGGATATGTACGGCAGTCATCCAGACTTAATCCAGAACATGTTCTGGTTGGAATGGATCCTGGCATATTGAGCCCTCACTCAGGGAAGTGTGCCACTAGGTCCTGCCCACCCAAGGTGAAGGCGGAAGTCACAGCAGTCATGCAGTGGGCCTCCACGACTGTGGAAGTTGGCTTGGCTTTGAAGGGCACTATGGATAGACAGATGGATCCTCTGCTGGAGGGCCAATTCGCAGTGGCAGCTTTCTCCTGTTGGCTGTGTGTACAGGCCTGGTGTGCAAGTTCTTTTCCTGTGGATTCAGTCTCTCTTGCTGGATGGTGCTGTGATGACATGTACATTCTAGCCCACAGGCAGCTAGGGATATCATCCTGTCGGAGGTGATGCGGAGTTGATTATGGCTCTGCTGCTGTGCAGTGGAGTACGTTCTCCAGAGCCAGGATAACTCAACTGGCCTTAAGGGAAGTCTCCTTTGTGATTAGAGAAGTTGATGAAGGACTTGGCCAGGGCAGAGTCATCTTGCCTTCTGATGTGCTGGACTAATTTTCCAGAGGTCTCGGGACTCCTGGCGTTTCATCCTGGAAAGTCCTTCTCTGCCTCTGGCTTGCAGTTAGGTTTTGCAACCCATTCCCACATGTCACCAAGGATAGAAGGGTGCTAGACATCATTCAGAGTGGCTATGTCCTGGACTACAAGCAGCCAATCCCGGAGGCATTTGTCATCTCTCCATATGGGTTGGCAGAAATGAGAGCCACTGCATGGGCCATGTTGGATAAGTTACTGCGCATACAGGAGGTGGTGCCAGGGCCCTGGCCAAGCGGGACAAGGACAACTGGGATGCCAAAGAAGGATGGCTTTTTCTGATCCATGGCCTTTAGGTGGTCAGTGCTCCTTTGCACATGTGCTTCCGAATGGCAACTCTGAGATCAGTGATTTTGGCAGTGCTCCCAAGGGAGTTTCTAGCTACTGAGATGTGATGACTTTTCTGCAAGTTGCATGCCTTCTAACCCAAAGATCATGAGGTCAAGACCAGCCTCCTACTGTGAGGAGGAGGGGGGGGGTTAAGTCTCTGGCTTCTTGACTTTGGCCAAATTGTGTGTTTATATCCTGATCCAGGTGTTTGGCCATGTTAGGATGGCAAACGGAAGGCATGAGCCAATCTTCAGCCTCTCCCTTGTTCCGAGGATGCTCTCCAGGGTCATGGTGGTGATGGCTGCTGCGCTATGGAGCTATATGTACACCCATTCCTGGAAGACTGGATCATCTGAGCCCATTGTCAGTCGGAGGCTTCACAGGTTTTGGCCCGAGTTGTGCTCTGCTGGAAGGTCTCAGCTGGGTGGTGAATTGGGAACAGTGTCTGTTGGCGCTTCCCCAATCCCTGGACTTCCTGAGATCGCGGTTCAATATTCAAGCAGGCAGAGTCCTCCTGCCGGAGGAGAGAGTG
Source organism: Ichthyophis bannanicus (assembly GCA_033557465.1). NCBI lineage: Eukaryota > Metazoa > Chordata > Amphibia > Gymnophiona > Ichthyophiidae > Ichthyophis > Ichthyophis bannanicus. The sequence goes on along the minus strand of CM066031.1, from coordinate 1,688,327,055 downwards.
CAGAGATGGTTGGAACGACTTGCACTGTGCAGTTCTCGACAGCCTCCGAAGGTTTGGGATTATCTCCAGCTTCTCAGCTTGATGGTGGCAGCAATAAACTAATGCCATTGGCATGCTCATATGAGGCCATTCCGGCAGCCCTTCCTGACTGGGGCTTGAACTCGGGCTCCTGCTCCTGCAGCTTGAGGAGGCGGCTACACCCACGCTATCTGATGGAGGGCATACTGTTGGATATCACTTGTGTATTCTTCTGGAGTCAGGCGTTGGTTTTACAGGCAGGGAAGTCCTTGTCTAGACTGAGCAGCCCAAGACTGTTGTAGCTAAATGCAGGCAGTGTGGTCCATCAACTGTCTCGAAGCAAGAGCTATCGACTGGCCTTCTTGTGTTTCCCGTCCTTGGTCAAGGGCAGGGTGGTTCTTCTTGGACACCAGCGTCCTCTGGAATGGTGCGTAGCTCAGTAGCCCCTTCAGACATTGTTGGGTGGCACCGTGGGCATCACCTTCCACGTTTTGACAAGCATTACAGCTTGGATGTCCACGTTTGGGCGAATATGACCTTTGACTCCAAGGTTTTGCAAGCTGCTGTGTTGTCTTCCTGCCTAGTAGAGGTGTAGCTTTGGTATATACCACTTGTCTGCACTGGTCTAGCAGGATGATATGGAAGGTGACATTTTGCTTACCAGATAATGTACTTTCCTTGAGTCCTACTAGACCAGTCCAGAACCCACTCCTGGAACTGTTTGGTCTGTTATTCTGCGGCGGTACTTGGTCCACTAGGAATTTTCTGCTTGGCTCTGCAGCTTAAGTTCCTACTGACAACCTTCTGGTCAGTTTCTCATATACATAGTTTTCTACATGGTTTCTCGATTGTTTGATTCATCATTGTTGCCCATGTTGAGGTTGTGTGAGGTTTGCCATGTTTTCCCATATTCTTTGGGATGAATACTGAGGAGCCCTCTAGTGGTTCAGGCTGATAGAGGCATAGAATTGATGTCATTGAAATCTGGGCTTTTCATTGGTTTTTGTCTCCATCAAACTGCTGATAAGGGAACACAACCCACTTGTCTGGACTGGTCTAGCAGGACTCAAGGAAAGGACAATCTCCAGGAACAAGCAGGAATGTAGTCTTCACATATGGGTACCATCGGAGCCTGCGTGGGAACGCTCCCCAGCGTCCAATTAGAAAACTTTTGGGAGCATCCCACAGCGCCTGCGTGCTGCTTTCCCACCTTTCCCAACTGCCTCTCTCCAGTTCTTCGTTTTCCGCGAAGCCAGCAGGTCGTTGTTCCTGTCACCGCAGAAAAGTTTTTCCTTATTCTTTCTTTTTGTGGTCGCGTCTGCCTTCCTCGATGCTATACTGGTACCGCTGGTGGTTCTTTCTTTCTTTTAAAAAAAAAAAATATATATATATGTAGTATAGTTTTTTCCAAACTTTTCCTTTTCAGATGCACGTGCCATTTTGGGCCTTAGGCCCAAAATTTCCTCCACTATGGAAAAACCTGCTTCGGGTTTCAAAACGTGCACCAAGTATGGCGGTACCATCTCCATCACCGACACCCATGAGTGGTGTCTTAAATGTTTAGGTCCTGACCACTCCATCTCGGAGTGTATGGCTTGTGCCATGATGTCCAAGAGGGGTCGACAGAACTGAGCTGCTAAGCTCAGCACCCTTTTTCCTTCCGATGCAGCCTCTGTGGCATCGACGTCTTCCAGGGCTTCGTTTTCCTCCCATGGATCTCAGGTAACTAAACATAAGTCTAGCCGGTCCTCAAAGGGTAGATCTCCTTCTAAGCATCGAGACACCTCTGGCGTTACCCTTGAGGGTTCTGTACCGGCAAAATTGCCCCGGCTGGAGGCTTCGGCTTCCAAAGCATTATCGGGGCCCCAGGATGTTCTCAAGGCCTCGACCTCGGCAGAACTACTGATGCCATGCTTTGGGGTACCGGCTGCTTTCTCCGGTACCAATACCCAGGCATCGGCAGCATTGATAGACCAGAGGTTCCTGGCTATTGAACGCAGTCTGGCGGCTCTCCTTGCGGCATCGACACCCTCGGAACCGCGTCAGACAGCTCAACCGGCACCGACTCCAGCACCGGTATCTGTACCGGTGCCGACACCATCGACATCGGTGTCGGCTTTGCTGGCACCCAGTCTTGCTATGCCTTCCGATACCGATCCCCCCCCCCCCCCCCCCGGTACTGACTTCGGTCGGTACAGGTATCGGGCTCTACAAGAGCATCCGGACAGAAGGTACTTTGAATCCTCGGAAGAATCTGAGGATTCTGATAGCTCTGTCGGTACCGGAGTACTTCTCCCAGAGGAGCCTTCCTCTCCTAAACGCAGGATGTCTCCTCCAGATGATATCTCCTTTCAGGATTTTATCAGGGAGGTGGCTCGAGGTCTGTCCATTACTGTGACTCCTGAAATAGAGCATAGGGCAAGGGAGTTGAAGATTTTACAATATCCCAAGGCTCCTAAGGAGGCAGCTACCTTGCCTGTCCATGAGATCTTGCATGATCTCATGTTGAGAATGTGGGAGACACCTCTTACCACCTCTCCTCACTCTCGCAGACTGGATACCATGTATCGAGTCCCTCCTTGTCCTGGTTTCCAGAAAACTCAGCTTTCTCACCACTCTATTGTAGTGGAATCAGCTATGAGAAGGATCAGGAGTGCAAAGAGGCATGCCTCTAATCCTCCAGGACATGTGTAGAACTTTGGATGCCTTTGGACGTCGTACTTTCCAGGCTTCCATGCTTTCTGCCAGGATCAGTTCCTATATTTTATATATGGGAATGTTCCTTAAAGAAGTAACAGGAGACTTGGGGATTTTAAGCCCTCTCCTTCCTGATGACAAGAGGCAGGACTTTCTCACACTGGTTAAACATGCCCAGGATGTTTCTAAGTTTGTCAATCGTGCAGCTTTTATTTATTTTATTTATTTATTTATTTATTTATCTGCATTTATATCCCGCTTTTCACCGGGTCAGAGCAGTTGGGGGATACATTTAACATGAGGGGATATGAGACACATACACTAATACTTACAGGGAACATGGGCAATGGAGGGTTAAGTGGCTTGCCCAAGACCACAAGGAGCACCTGATCCGGGAAACTACAGACCGGTGAGCCTGACATTAGTACCGGGAAAAATGGTAGAAACCATCATAAAGAATAAAATTACTCAGCATGTAGATAGTCATGACCTAATGGGAGACAGCCAACATGGCTTTAGACAAGGAAGATCTTGTCTTACTAATCTGTTATGTTTTTTTGAAGGAGTGAATAATCAGGTGGACAAAGGTGAGTCGGTTGATATTGTGTATCTGGACTTTCAGAAAGCCTTTGACAAGGTCCCTCATGAGAGACCTTTGGCAAAACTAAAGAGTCATGGGATAGGAGGCAGTGTACTATTGTGGATCAGGAACTGGTTAAAAGATAGAAAGCAGAGGGTAGGGCTAAATGGCCAATTTTCCCAATGGAGAAAGGTGAATAGTGGTGTACCCCAGGGATCTGTGCTGGGTCTGCTGCTTTTTGACATATTCATAAATGACCTGGAAAGTGGAATAACGAGTGAGGTTATCAAATTTGCAGATGACACAAAACTATTTAATGTTGTTAAAACCCAAGAGGATTGTGGAAAATTGCAAGAGGATCTTGATAAATTGGAAGACTGGGCATCAAAATGGCAGATGAAATTTAATGTGGACAAGTGCAAGGTTATGCACCTAGGGAAGAACAACCCAAACTATGGTTACACGATGCAAGGTTCCACATTAGGAACTACCACCCAGGAAAAAGATTTAGGCATCATTGTGGATACCATGTTAAAACCCTCGGCCCAGTGTGCAGCGGCGGCCAAGAGAGCAAATAGAATGCTAGGTATGATAAGGAAAGGAATGGAAAATAAAACAAAAGATATTATAATGCCTCTATATCGTTCCATGGTGAGACCGCACCTTGAATATTGTGTGCAATTCTGGTCGCCGTATCTTAAAAAGGATATAGCGATTTTAGAAAAGGTTCAGAGAAGAGCCACCAAAATGGTAAAGGGGATGGAAGGATACTCCTATGAAGAAAGGCTAAAAAGGTTAGGGCTATTTAACCTGGAAAAGAGACGGCTGAGGGGAGATATGATAGAAGTCTATAAATTAATGAACGGAGTGGAACGGGTAAACGTAGATCGATTGTTTACCTTATCAGAATATAGAAAGACTAGGGGATATGCAATGAAGCTACAAGGTAAACTATTTAAGACTAATAAAAGAAAATATTTTTTCACTCATCGTGTAATCAAACTCTGGAATTTGTTACCAGAGGATGTAGTAAAGGCTGTTAATGTAGCTGGGTTTAAAAAAGGTTTGGACAAGTTCCTGGAAGAAAGGTCCATAAACCATTATTAAGAAGGGACCCAGGATATCAATGCTTGAACCAATACAAGCATTGTGGAACCTGTGTCCCTTAGGGAAACTGCTAGGTACATATGACCTAGATTGGCCACTGTTGGAAACAGAATACTGGGCTTGATGGACCTTGGTCTGACCCAGTATGGCATATCATATGTTCTTATGTACCAGCCTCCCGAAAACCCTCCACCAAATGGGCTTATGCCTTTTAAGTGGAGAAGGTTCTCTTCGTGGGGTGTGGAAAGGGAGGAGAATCCTTTCACCTGCCATGTGCAACTAGTACTCCAGTACCTTCTATACCTGTCAAACACCGGGCTGAAATCTAACTCTGTGAGAATACATTTGAGCGCCACAGCCGCTCACCACCACCCTATTGGGGAAAATCCCTCTCAAGCCAGCTCCTGGTCTCCAGGTTCCTCAAGGGCTTCCTGTTATCCAAGCCCCCTCTCCGCCCTCTAGCGGCAGAGTGGGACCTCAATGTGGTGCCTTCCCAGCTCAACAAACCACCATTTGATCCTCTGGCTACTTTCCACTTGCGGTACCTGTCTTGGAAAGTGGCCTTTTTAGTGGCCCTCACGTCTGCTCGAAGAGTGAGTGAACTCCAGGCCCAGGTGGCAGATCCACCATATACAAGCTTCTATAAGAACAGGGTTGTGCTCCGCACATACCCCATATTCCTCCCAAAGATGGTGTCGCCTTTCCACCTCAACCAAGAGGTGGTCCTCCCCATTATCCCGCAGCTCCACGCCGGCAGGGAGGAATTGGTACTTCATACACTAGACTGCAAACTCCCCTGTCCTTCTACTTACAATGCACTCAGGCCCATCGAAAAGTTCCTCAGCTTTTCATGTCTTATGATCCCAGCAGACTGGGGCTCCCTGTGACTAAGCAAACTCTGTTCACTTGGGTGGCGGACTGTATTGCCCTCACCTATGAGCGAGCTGGCCTCTCCCTCGAGCACCGGATCACCGCAGATCACTTGAGGGCAGTGGTGGTTAACCTCCGCTCAGTGCTGGTGACGGAAATATGCAGGGCCCCGCCACATAGTCTTCAATTCATACATTTGCAGCTAACTACTGCCTGGAGAGCGATTCCCACAGGGACAGTGTCTTTGGCCAGGCAGTACTCCATAATATTCTCAGGGTGTAGGCAACTCCTGCCCTCTGATCTTCTGTGTTCAGGCTACCAGAGTGATAGTGTCGCTGGACGCTAGGTTCAGCAGTGTCTTTCAGTGGGGACTCACCACCTGCAACTCATGGCTACCCGATTGGTCGCCGTTGGTGCCGTCTTTGTTCGGTCCTTGGCAGCCTGGAGATATGGAGTCCCATATGTGAGGACTGACTTACTGCTTGTTTCTGGAGAAAGCGTAGTTAGTTACCTATAACAGGTGTTCTCTGGGAACAGAAGGAATCAGTCCTCGCAACTCTCTCGCCTCCCCTTGGAGTTGCCTCCGTACCTTGTTTTATTTTTAACTACCATCCTAGCTATGTCATCTGACTGAGCAAGATGGCACCCTTGGGCGGAAAGGGGACCACGCATGCGTGGTAGCTTGTCCCAAAGGCTTTCTTTGAAAGCTAGGGGAATGCTTCATGTGTGTTTCGTAGGTGCCGACGTCACCCATATGTGAGATCTGATTCCTGCTGTCCCTGGAGAAAACCTGTTACAGGTGAGTAGCTATACTTTCTCTTATTAGTCTTTCTGCTCTTTGATGGCATAAACAATCGATGTACGTTTACCCATTCCACTCCATTCATTAATTTGTAGACCTCTATCATATCTCCCCTCAGCCAACCTCTCCTCATAGGAGTATCCTTCCATCCCCTTTACCATTTTGGTGGCTCTTCTCTGTACCTTTCTAATTCCACTATATCCTTTTTAAGATAGACGACCAGAATTGCGCACACAGTTCAAGATGCGGTCACAACATGGAATGATACAGAGACATTATAATATCCTTTGTCTTATTCTCCATTCCTTTCCTTATGATTCCTAGCGTTCTATTTGCTTTCTTGGCTGCTACTTCACTCTGGGCGGAGGGTTTCAACATATTATCCACAATGACGCCTAAATCTTTTTCCTGGGTGGTGGTTCCTAATGTGGAACTTTGCATTGTGTAACCATAGTTTGGGTTGTTCTTTCCTGAGTACGTAACTTTGCACTTGTCCACATTAAATTTCATCTGCCATTTGAACGTTCATTCTTCCAATTTATCAAGGCCCTCTTGCAATTTTTAACAATCCTCTTGGGTTTTGACAGTTTTAAATAATTTTGTATCCTCTGCAAATTTGATTATCTTGCTCATTATTCTCATTTCCAAGTCATTTACAACTATACTAAAAAGCAGCAGACCCAACACAAATCCTTTGGGTATTCCACTTTTCACCATTCTGTATTGAGAAAATTGGCCATTTAGCCCTACCCTCTGCTTTCTATCTTTTAACCAGTTCCTGATCCCATGACTTTTTAATTTCACCAAGAGTCTCTCATGATCTTGTCAAAGGCTTTCTGAAAATCCAGATGCACTTTATAGATCAGCTCACCATTGTCTACTTATTTATTCACACCTTCAAAAAAATATAACAAATTAGTAAGACAAGACCTTCCTTGGCTAAAGCCATGTGGGCTTTCTCCCATTAAACCATGACTATACATGTTCAGTAATCTTGTTCTTTTATAATGGCTTCTACCAGTCTACCTGCTACTGTCATCAGGCTCACCGGTCTAGTTTTTCTGGATCACCTCTGGAACCCTTTTTAAAAATTGGTATTACATTGGCCATTCACCGGTCTTCGGGTATCACAGATGATTTCAATGATAGTTCAGATTACTAATAGCAGGTCTGCAATCTCATATTTCTTTTTTTTCTTTGTCAAAAACACAACAACATAATATTACAAAACAAAGACACATTTTCCCTCCCCCCCTCTTCCCCCCCCTTCCCTCCCGCTTCCTCCCCTTCCCTCCCGCTTCCTCATCTAATATCACACAACAGTCGGAGTCTAGCTGTCTTACCAATTAATATATACAATGGTCCTGTACATGTCAAAGTTAGTCAGAGGCCTCACCCCATTTCTCCCCCCTCCAGAGCCAGTTCTTTTTCGGTCACCATGTTATTTCCCTTCCGCCATTCATGATAGACCGCCCATGTTTTTTGAAACCCCAATGGCCTTATCAATCACAGGGCTGTAAGGCGATACATCAAATACAATTGCTCCACCCTAGTTTGTATTGCCTTCAAAGAGGGCATCTCCACCTTCCTCCAGTTCCTAGCAATCAACTGCCTAGTCACCACACATACAATTTCACACCATCCAGAAGCTTCGGCAGATCCCACCCCACTCCTTAGGCTTAATAGAGCCAAACAGGGACCCAGGTTAAGTTCCTCCCCCACTATCCCCTTCATCCATTCTTCTACCTCCTTCCAGAGGGAGGTAACTTTTTTACACCCCCACCAAATGTGAAAAAATGAGCTCACTTCTCCACACTCTCGCCAGCATAGTCCCTGCCATCTCTGCAACCTCTGGGGAGTCAGGTACCATCTATAAATCATTTTATAATTGTGCTCCAGTATATTAATGGCCACCACTCCTCTGAACAAACATTTATAGACAGTCCGCCATTGCTCCTCATCCCAACTCCTGTTCAGATCCCTCTCCCACGCCTTCCTGTGTGACCATTCAACACAATTCACTGCCTCCATTATCCTATACAATTTTGAGATTAAACCCATGACTTCCCGACTATCAAATAATCCATCAATTATATCACGCTTAACTCCCATACCTCTCTTTTCCATCTTCTGACAAAAATGGATCGCTTGCATATATCTATATCTGTCCTCAGGTGGCAACAGGCATTTACCCCGAAGATCTTCAAACCCCCCCCCCCCCCTTCTTAAACTGACCAATATACCTCAGCCTCTTCCCAGCCCACCTATTAAAGGTGGGGTCTAAAGTCCCCGGCGGGAACTCCCAATTGCCTACCAGGGGCATGAATTTTGAGCATCCCTGTGTTCCATACCATCTTGTCTGCCACTTTCGCCAGTGCTTCAGAGTGAGGTTGAGAAAAGGGTTATCCCACTTCTGCACCCGGGAGTCCCCCTTAATCCATAATCTGCAGGAACAAGCAGGAATGAGTCTTCACATATGGGTACGTCGGTACCGACGGAGCCTGCGTGGGAACGCTCCCCAGCGTCCAATCAGAAAGCTTTTGGGAGCATCCCTCAGCGCCTGCGTGCTGCCTTCCCGCCTTTCCAACTGTCTCTCCTCAGTTTTCGTTTTTCCGCGGAGCTGGCAGGAAGTCCTCCTGTCACCGCAGAAAATTCTTCTTTTAATTCTTTTGTTTCTTGTGGTCGCGGCTGTCTCCCCGACTACACCGGTACCGCCGGTGTTGCTTTTTTTTTTTTTCTTTTTCTGTAAATTTTTCCCTTCAGGGCTTAAATTTTTGGGCCTTCTAGGCCTATCCATGTCCCTCATGGAACCGCCAGCCTCTTTCTCTAAGAAATGTTTACGCTGTGGTGGTACAGCTTTATTCTTAGACTCCCAAAAGCTGGTGTTTAACCTGTTTGGGTCCTGACCATTTTCCTCCGGAGCCCTCGGGCTACACTTTTGTGAGAAGAGATTTTCATCGTCGAGTTTCCCTCAATACTAGGTTCCTTTTCAGTGTCAGGGCACCGAACATTTCTTCTTCTACACGGGATTAGGTAACCCACAAACAGTCTGTTAAGACTAGCCAACCCTCGAGTGGTAAGTCTCATGCACAGCATGTAGACGGCTCCGGCCTTGCCCTCGAGAGCCCATTGGCTTCAAAACCCCGGTGGGAGTCTTCGGCCTCCAAAGCCTATGTGGAGTTTCAGGTTGTTCCTGGGGCTCACCACTCACAGAACATACCTGAGCCATGCTCGGTGGTGGCATCCGCTTCGAGCGGTACCGATACCCCAGCATCGGCACTGGTGTTGGACGTAACACTCCTCACCAGGGATCGTCATCTGGCTTCCTCGGTACCTTCGGGACTGGTGGACACGCTCCAGATTGACTTTCCAGTATCGGCATCGACGCCGATACTACCACCGACGTCGGTACCCTCTAGACATGCATCGATAGACTCGCTTCCCTCGATGCCGAGTCTGGAATCGATCTCTAGTCTGGAAGACTGGGTACCGAGGATGATTACCGAAGGCGTTCGGTTACCTCGGTACCGATTGAGCTGCCACCGATGACTGCTCCGGTGTCGGTGTCGCCTTCGATTCCGACAGCGCTACCGGTATTGGTTTCGGTACCGGTATCCGCAGTAGCATCGGGGCCGTCTCCTTCCAGGCTTCCTTCACCAGGGTCGCTCCTTTCTATTCCAAGTCTGGAGTCGATACCTGGCATAGACGATGTAGTACTGACTGTCGCAGGTCCTGACCTCCAGTACCAACATCCATCCCTTAAGGATCCTTTTTTGCACCGTGCAGGATCTTATCTTCCTATATACTCAGGTAGATCCTCCGGTGCCCAGGCTAGTTCTTCAGATCTAGCCTGTCCTGGGAAGGTTCTCTTTGGAGATCCTTCTTTTCAGGATTTCCTCTTGGATATGGCAAGATCCCTTACCATTCCTATCCCTGGCCATGATCCCACACAAGGCTCTGTTTCTACTGGAGCAAAGGAGAACATAATGCTTCCTTTGCATCATTCCTTGCGGGATCTTCTTCTAAGAATGTGGGAAGCACCTTTAAGGGTACCCCCACCTTCTAGAGCAACTGATCTTCTGTATCAGGTGCCCCCCTCTCCAGGGTTTCAAAAGACTCAACTTCCTCATCATTCCATTGTAGTGGAATCAGCAATGAGGAAGGTGAAAAGTAAGAAAAAGCACTCTTCTTACCCACCAGGTCGTGAGTCTAGGACACTAGATGCCTTTGGATGTCAAACCTTCCAGACATCCATGCTGTCAGCAAGAATTCTCTCATATATTTTTTATATGAGTCTGTCTCTTCAGGAGCTCACAAAGAAATTATATCTTTTGGCTCCTTTTCTTTCAGAGCCCAAGACTGCAGACTATTCCTTACTACTTAGTCATCTTCAAAATATCTCTTGGTTTCTTACTCGTGCTTCCCTAGACTCATTTGAGTCTATTAGCAGAACTTCTGCTATAGCCATAGGGGCACGATGTAGAGCCTGGCTCCAAGCTTCAGACTTAGACAAATGGGCACAACAAAGACTGGGTAATACTCCTTGCACTGGAGAAAATCTCTTCAATAAGGAGTCTTTACATCAGGTTGCTCAGTGGTCCACTGACTTCCCTGTTTCTGAAGGCTTTCCTAAGCCTTCTCCTTCCCCAGTAGGTAGGAAATGCCCTACCAAACCTTCTTTCCCTAGGAGGAGAAGGTTTTATTCTTCTCCTGCTTTTTCACTGTTTTTTCATTCAAAACTCTACACATGGATTTCTTTTCTCAGGACATCCAGTTGCTCCTAGATATGCTGAGCTGTCAGGATATTCATGTCTATGGGTCACAGGTTTCTCCTCTTCTTCCTGCCAAGAAGAGAGGTTTGACAACTATCACATGATAGTTTTCTGTACCAACATGAATTTTTTTCCTTCCACAGACTTACCATATGGTAAGTCACCCTTCAGCTCTTGTTTCTCTACCCTCTTATCCAGATTTCCCCTGTAAGAGTGGTACCATACCACTGGAAGGCTTCTTTAGCCTTTCTAGTCTTTCTTTCCATTCCAGTGTGGAGTTTTTTCTCTTGAGTAAACTCCCTCCTTTTTGCCTGGGCAGCTCATCAGACAGGGACAAGGATTTCTTACTCTTGTTCTTTCTGTTTTACACAGAGAGATTCTCTCTGCTCTCTTATTCAGCAGCTGCCCATGCAGGAGTTCTAGTGATTGGACTACTGGTACTTTTCCACAAGTTCCAGTCTTGTCCTCCACTACTTTGTCTGGCCTTAGTAGTGATTCCAAGACAATGCATACATCTTTCTTGGATAATCCTTCTCACTACAGGCTTATCACACTATCTTCTATTCTTGCCATCTCCAATTCCTTGGGTTTGGCAGCATAGTTGATGTGGCTGCTGGGTTTCCAACAGCCAATTCTATCTCCCAATTCTCCTGCATAATGCTCTCTGCCACTCTACAGAGAAGCTTTCCACTATGGGCCCTTGCTAGACAGCATGGGGTTTTTCTCTGACTATCCTACATGGTTGAAAAAGGCTTCCTCAGTCATGCCCCATGACTCTGAGGGTTCTTCACACCCTACCATCTCCTTTTAAAACAAAGGACATAAGCCTTCTCTACGTGAAAGTCTAAGGAGTTGTCCAATTCCTACAGGGAATATGCTCTTTTTTCCTAGCAGCTTGTCCTCATGGTATCCTAATCCTTCCTGGACAGCACATATTTAACTAAAAAACGCATGATACCCCCTTTTGTCCCTCAAGTGGGTCAACCTGGTATCTCATTCTATGCGTTTTTCTGTCCTTTTACCATGCTAGAGTTCTACAGGACTCAGGACATATATATGTCTGTCAGCTGCGTGTGCATATGTTATACCCTTCTAGATCTCACTATAGATATACATATATACCCATATATATATATCTATACATATGTGTATCTGTCGAACGACTTTGTTATAGGTAGATATGTATTACATACTTATCTCTCTAACTGTCTATGCTCATAAAGATTTTTACCTTCCTATATGTTCCAGACAGTGGGCTTTGCCCATGTTCATGCTGTTCCACAGTATGTTTGGGATATTATTCACACAACCACTGCCGTGGTACTGACAGCTCCTACCATAACCCTAGGTTTAGGTATCCCTGAAGCTCCATGCTCCAATATCTTCCTACCTCTCACCAGTTAGGAAAGACATGGTGGATCTTCAGTAGATCTGAGGTTTCAACTCCTCAGACACCTGTCCTTTCTTGGGAATACGGGGTTTTTCCCATACCCCTTCTTCCCTCAAGGACTAGGCCAGTTTGTCCAAATTGGTCAGTCTTCCTCTTTTGCTCCTAACTGTGAATAACTCTGTAGCCAAAAGAGTTTTCAGCTTTTTCCATAAAGCTTCCCACTAAAGACCTACCGTTTTTGTACTACCCCAGTTGAATCCTGGGGTCACCTGTCACTTCCAGATTTTGACCTTCACCTTCATTTCAGTGAGGTCACCTTGAAGATTCCTCTACTGGATCTCCAGTAGACTCCATCAGCCTCTCTACTTCCTGCAGTCCAGTAGGTGAGGTCCATATTGCAATTGTTCATCTCAATATATTTCATGATAATTATCATACATACAAGGACTTCTTGCCTGTAGTCCTTTCCTAGGTTAGCTGTTTTCTACAGCTCCTCTCTTTTTCAACTCCTACCCTCCATCCTCAGGATGCCTGGCCATAGGAGGTGTAGCATGTTTCCATCTCCAACATGCTAGGGCTCCAGGCATCTTAGCTTGGGAGTCCCCATATGTGAAGACTCATTCCTGCTTGTACCTGGAGATAGCACAGTTACTTACCTGTAACAGGTGATCTCTGGGAACAGCAGGAATAAGTCTTCACAACCCACCCACCTCCCCTAGGAGTTGTATCTCTATCTTTCCTTTCTCCTCTCTCTCTTTGTCTCAGCTATAAAACTCAACTGAGGAGAGACAGTTGGAAAGGCGGGAAGGCAGCACGCAGGCGCTGAGGGATGCTCCCAAAAGCTTTCTGATTGGACGCTGGGGAGCATTCCCGCGCAGGCTCCGTCAGTACCGACGTACCCATATGTGAAGACTTATTCCTGCTGTTCCCAGAGATCACCTGTTACAGGTAAGTAACTGTGCTTTATGTTTGCTAACTTTTCTTTTGGTCCTAGCCGACACTCCTCTAATTCCACCCATTTAGCTTGCCCCCTTAACTCCCATTCTATGACTGCCCTCACTCGGGCCGCCTCATAATATCAGGATAATAACGGCATACCCATACCTCCTATTTCCCTGCTCGCACACAAAATATTCCTTGCAACTCTAGGTCTCCTCCCTTTCCAGACAAATTTCATGAATCTATCCTGTAACCCCCTTCAGGAAGGATGCTGGAACCTCTACTGGAAGATTCATGAATAGGTTCAAGAACCGGGATAGCGAAATCATCTTTATCAGCGCCATCCTGCCCAACCAAGAAACCTCATACCTCTCCCACCTCTCCAATTCCTTAAATATATTATTTCTAGCCGGCCCATAATTCACTGAAAACATATTGTCCATTTGTGCCATTATCTGTGCTCCTAAATAACGAATGCTACCCTTTGCCCATTTGAAAGGGAAATTTTGTTTCAATCTCTCTACCTCCTCACGTCTAATAGTAACGTTCAATAATTAAGATTTGGTAGCATTCATACGAAAACCGGACACTTCTCCATAGTTATTTACTTCATCCTGAACCGCTGCCAATGATCGCACTGGGTCCGTTATAAAAAAATAACACATCATCTGCAAACAAAGATATTTTGTGGAGCAGTTCTCCCATTTTAATCCCAGGGACATCCACGCGATCCCGAATGCGCTGTGCCATTGGTTCCATAGCCAATATAAATAGCAGCGGAGACAATGGGCAGCCTTGCCTAGTCCCTCTATGCAACTCAAAGGCCCTGGTAATAGATCCATTAATTTTTAAACACGCCATCGGCTTACTGTATAAAATTTGCACCCATACCAGAAATGCCCCTTGGATTCCCACTTCTTCCAAAGTCTTAAACAGAAAGGGCCAGCTCACCCTATCAAATGCTTTTTCCGCATGAACTGGTAAGAGAGCTAGCGCCTTCCGCTGACACCTTCCATGCCACATTAAATTTAGAGCTCGACGTATATTCCTTATCGTCCCTCCAGTCTAGTCCTGAACTCTGGAGTTTATTCTCCTTTTCCAGCAGCTTGGAGACTGAGAAACATCATTTCTGTGATATCATGGGTACATAAGTACAAACATCTCCTTCACACTCCAGTTCTCTGTCTCCAAGCAGCTGGAGGATCAGTGAGCCTGGTGGTTTCGGGCTCACTGGAGGAGCAATTAAGGAAAGTTAGGGTTTAGTTAGTTTACATAGGTTTAAAAAAAAAAAAAGAGAAGCAGCTAACTCTTCCTTTATTTCTTTTGTTTTTTTTGTACTTTAGTACTAGTTGAAGCTGAGCCCTCCCCCCCTCTCCTACTGATTTCGATGGGGAGCACGGGGCAGCTTAATTTGTGAGCAGTCACCTCCGGGGCAGGAGTCTTCGCGGTGACTGAAGATCCGTCAGTGAGTGCGGCCCATAGCCAGCGCAGAAGAGTCTGTCTGCCAGAGCTATTGGGTCGCGGGTGTCGGTGGGCTCGTTAGTTTTCCGGCAGCACTGCTCGGAGGGGATCTCGGCAGCGGCAGCTCCCAATTCGCCCGAGGTGGCAGCTCTTGCTTGGCGATTGAACGCCGCAGGAGCGGGGCTTCGCTTCGCAGGAGGTCTGGAGTGAAGGTACGATGTTGTGGTGTTGATCCTGAAGCAGGGCGGGAGCCAACAGCGCACTGAGATGTGGCCGGCGAGAGCAGGCCGAGCCGTGTGTCAGCTGCGCGGGAAAACGCCATGGTCAGTCAGCGGCGGCAGATCGTCGCTGTAGACTGAGTGGGAAGCCTCGTTTTCACTCCTGTTCCCCAGGCATGGGCTGGGGGGCTTCTTTTGAGTGGAATGCAGTGGAAAAAAAAAAAAGAAAGAAAAAGTTTTATTGCGTTCGGGGGGGTTCCTATTTAGCTGTGCTGAGGCAGCTTACTGGATTCCAGGTGTGTTTGTGTTCTGGGAGTCCTCTGGAGGTTAGAGAGAAGCCTCTAGGGCAAGATGCCTTCTAAGGTGCTCTGTTTGCTTTGCGGGGCAAAGAGGAGCACGGTGTCCGAAGCAGGGGTGTGCAGGAGCTGCAGTTTGGAGTCTGCAGCTATGGGGCAGGGCTTGGAGGTGGTAGCAGAAGCTCAAAGAGGCGTGCCTACCGCCCTGATGGAGCCAGGGTCCCCTCTTCAAACATCCCCAGAGCCGGTGCCTGGAACCTCCTCTACTCCAGATGTACGGGGCTCGCAGCCCTCGTTAGCGGGAGGGCTGGCAGCAATTTTTTCACCAGAGTTTGTGGCGGTAATCCAGCAGGCATTCGGCTCTGCCCCAGGGGCTTCTCCGTCGTGGGTCATGGACGCGCTGCTGGGGGTAAAGAGACTGGGAACACCTCTGCCTGCGGGAGTTTCAGGTTCAGGGGTGAAGAGGCCCAGAGGTGAGAAGGAGTCAGTTGTCTCGGAGGGAGACCGTTCGGAGGACCCCAACCTGGATTTGGACAAAGAGTTTGAAGGAAGGCGAGATTACAGAACAAGAAGATCAAGCGAGAGTGGTTCGCGTCTTTCGATGAGAGGAATTGCCCGCACTCATTTCAGAGACTCTCAAAGCTCTTAATATGCCCTCGGGAGTTCAGGCGGAGGAGACAGCCCTGGAGGACCCGTTTACTGCAGGCCTTTAAAAAAACTCAGAGGGCTTTCCCGGTGCACAGGGTGATTCAAGAAATGATCCAAGAGGAATGGGACCTTCCCGAGGCAGCTCTCAAGGTGTCTAGCGTTGTGGCGCGGCTGTACCCTCTCATGGACCAGGATCGGGAGTTGTTTAAGTCTCCCAGAGTGGATGCAGCTGTTTCAGCCGTCACCAAGAAGACTACCATTCTGGTGGAGGGTAGTGCTGCCCTCAAGGATGCTCAGGACCAGAAACTTGAGGCCTTGTTGAAGCAGGTCTTTGAGGTAAATGCACTATCCTTGCAAGCGTCCATTTGTGGGGCGTGGGTGGCCAGAGCGTGTCTTCGCTGGGTGCAGCGTATTCAGGGTGATCAGTCGGAGGATACAACGGAGGAAGCGGCGAGATTGGAGTCCGGAGCGGCCTATCTGGCTGATATTCATTATGACCTTATCAGGGGTCTGTCGAAGAGCATGTCTTTCGGCAGTTGCGGCAAAACGCTGTCTTTGCCTGCGCAATTGGGCAGCAGACAGCTCATCTAAGGCTGGGCTTAGTAAGCTCCCTTTTCAGGGGAAGCTACTTTTTGGAGAAGATTTGGATAAGATCGTAAAGGATTTGGGAGAATCCAAAGGCGGTAGGCTGCTGGAGGACAGGCAGAAACAGGGGCAAACGTCTTCTCTGCCTAAAGGACAGCAGAGGGAGTTTCGGCGTTTTCGCTCCCCGAGGTTTGCGCAAAGTCAGAGAGCGCGATTTCCCTATAGAAACCGGGGGTTTCAAGGCTTCTGAGGAGTGGGAAGAGGGTTTGCGGCGCCCTCTTCCTCTTCCTCCGCTGCCTCCAATCTCCGTAAGTCACAATGAAGCCAGGGGGACCCAGGTGGAGACCATTCCCGTGGGGGGTCGTTTGCGGGAATTTTACCCTGCCTGGGTCCGAGTTACATTAGATCAGTGGGTGCTAGAGGTTATCCGAGAGGGTTATGCCTTGGAGTTTCAGCGCCCAGTGATGGATTCCTTCGTGCAGTCTCCATGCAAGGCCAGCATCAAATGCCAGGCAGTGCGGGAGACCATACAAAGGTGGTTGTCTCTCAAAGCGATAGTGCCGGTTCCTCCTGACCAATTAGGCTGCAGTCAATACTCCATTTACTTCATAGTTCCAAAGAACGAAGGGACATGTCGACCAATTTTGGATCTCAAAAGAGTAAATCGCTGTCTCCACATGTCTTATTTTTGAATGGAAACCCTGCGGTCCGTCATAGTGGCTGTCCGGAAGGGGGAGTTTCTTACATCCCTGGACCTGGCGGAGGCGTATCTTCACATTCCAGTTTGGCAGCAGCATCAGAAATTCCTCAGATTCACAGTTCCTATGGGGCACTTTCAATTCCAAGCGTTGCCTTTCGGTCTAGCGACAGTGCCATGGGTATTTACCAAGGTTATGGTCGTCGTGGCGGCGGCCTTGTGAAAGGAGGGCGTATTGGTACACCCTTATCTAGACGATTGGTTAATCGGAGCAAAATCCATGGAGGAGAGCGAGTCGGCTACAGCCAAGGTGGTGATGTTCCTACAAAGGAGTGGAGGAGTAGCCTAGTGGTTGGGGCAAGGTACTTCAGGCCGGAAGGTCGGTGGTTCAAATCCCACTAGAGGACAGCAACCTTGGGCCGGAAGTACTGGTGTTTCTAGTCCCACAGGTGCTCCTTGTGGTCTTGGGCAAGCCACTTAACGCTCCATAGCCCATGTTCCCTGTAAAATAGTTATCTCCAAGTTATAATACCCTGTTCAATGTAAACCGCACTGATGCAGAATAGCGCAGTATATAAGAGAATGTAAATAAATAAATAAATAAAGTCTCGGTTGGGTAGTCAACATGGTGAAGAGCAAGCTGACACCATCTGAGTCTAGAGTATCTGGGAGCGCATTTTGATACCAGTGCAGGAAGAGTCCTTCTGTTGCGGAAGCGGGCGCTAGCGCTACGGCAGTTGGTCCGCAAGTTTCTCCACAGGCAGCGTCCCACAGCGTGGCATTACCTGCAGTTGCTCGGGACGATGGCGGCAACTCTCGAGTTGGTCCCATGGGCGCGGTCCCACATAAGACCGTTGCAAAGAGCGTTGTTGAGAAGGTGGTCACATCAGAACGATCTCTTGTCAAAGCGCCTTCCTTGCCCCCCGGAAACGTGCAAGGCCCTTCAAAGGTGGTTGCTTCCCAGATGTCTCGAAAGAGGAATGCCATTAGAGGCGCTGGTGTGGCTGTCGCTGACGACGGACGCAAGTCTCTATGGCTGGGGAGCTCACTTTCAAGGAAGGTTCGCCCAAGGGCAATGGACCAAGTTGAAAAGGGGTTGGTCGATCAACAGGTTAGAGTTGAGGACGGTAGCTCTAGCGCTTCGACTTTCATCCTTATCTTCACGGGAAAGCCATTCGGGTATTTTCCGACAACGGAACCGCAGTGGCTTACATTAACTGTCAAGGAGGAACGAGCAGTGTAGCGCTCGAGATGGAGGCCCAGAGTTTGTTTGAATGAGCCGAAGAAAACCTGGAAGCGTTGTCGGCGGCGCATGTAGCGGGGGTAGACAATGTGCAGGCCGACTTCTTGAGCTGGGTGAAGGTAGACCCGGGGGAGTGGGTTCTTCACCCGGAGGTCTTCACAATGCTGGTGCGGTGCTGAGGGACGCCAGTCATGGATCTTATGGCGACCTTTCAGTTGGCTCAAGTAGATCGTTTCTTCAGTAGAAGGAAAGAGCGGATGTCGGAAGGCCTGGATGCGCTCATTCAAACCTGGCCAGAGGGGCACCTCCTATACGTGTTCCCTCCGTGGGTGTTAATCGGTCGAGTGTTACAGCACATAGAAAGGCACAAAGGACAGGTAGTCTTAACCGCGCCAGATTGGCTGAGGAGACCATGGTATGCAGACCTCATGAGGCTTTTGGTCGCGGACCCGTGGCAGCTTCCCCTGTGGGAGGATCTGCTGTCGCAGGGCCCCTTGCTCATGCCTCAGGTGGCTCGATTCTTGCTTACGGCTTGGCTCTTGAGAGGGCAAGGATGATGGCGAAGGGATATTCGGCGGCGGTGATTTCCACCTTGCTGAAGGCTTGTCGTAAGTCGACCTCGTTGGCTTATATCCAGGTTTGGTGGATTTTTGAGGCTTGGTGTGTGAATAGGCAGATGGTGGCGCTAAAGGCCTCTATCCCACAGGTTTTGGCTTTCTTGTAGGAAGGTTTTCAAAAAGGCTTGGCAGCTTCGTCGTTGAGGGTGCAATTGGTAGCGTCCTGTTATAGGGGCAAGGTTCGAGGAGTAGCACTTGGGGGGCATCCGGATATAAAGCATCTTTTGAGAGCGGTATCTCTCTTGAGGCCCCCTCGCACACAAGTAGTGCCCGCTTGGGATCTTCCTTTGGTCTTACGGGTGCTAGTGAAAGCCGTTTGAGCCACTGTTAAGGGTGTCTCTGAAGGATCTTACTCTTAAAGTAGTGTTCTTGGTAGCTATCTGTTCTGCTAGGCGAATTTCAGAGTTGCAAGCTTTATCCTGTCGGAGACCTTTTCTATCCTTTTTGGGGTCTAAAGTGGTTTTGAGGCCGGTGCTGTGCTTTTTGCCCAAGGTGTTATCAGCGTTTCATGTGAATCAGATAGTGTCCTTGCCGGTGTTTAGCGCAGGTAGTGGAGAACAGCCTTCAGGGTGGTTACATTTGTTGGATGTTCGTCGGGTGTTAAGTATTTGCGTCAGACAGCCGGCTTCCGTAAATCGGATAGGTTATTTGTTCTCTTTGCAGGACCTAGCAAAGGGGAAGTGGCATTGAAAGCGTCCATTGCGCGATGGGTGAAGGAGGCCATAGTGTTGGCATATCTTCTAAAAGGCAAGTTGGTATCGGAGGGCCTGAGAGCTCATTCTACCAGAGCTCAAGCGACTTCGTGGGCAGAGTGCAGTTTGGTACCTGCGGCGGAGATTTGTAAGGCAGCTACCTGGTCTTCGCTGAATTCCTTTAAGCATTACCGTCTGGATGTTCAGGCGGGCAGGGACACCTGTTTTGGATTGGCAGTGCTTCAGGCTGGTCTACAGGATCCCTCCCGGTAAGTGCTATCACTGCTCTGTTACATCTCCAGAGTTCGGGACTAGACTGGAGGGATGATAAGGAATGTGAAATTAGACTTACCTACTAATTGTTGTTCCTTGAGGAACTCCAGTCTAGTCCCGTATCCCACCCTAGTGGGTCTGGTGGACTGTAGCCTGAAGCGTAGGAGTCTTAAGGGTAAGCTGCAGTTAATGACGTGGGAAGATATAGTTCTTCACGGTAGGGTGCGGGCTGGGGTATATGTGGGTGTGGGGATCCACGTCCTTCATGGAAGGGAGGGACGGGCCTCAGCACTTGTCAAACACTGTAAATAAGAGAAGAGTTTAAGTGTACATAGTGTTCTCTTGGGTCATAGGCAGTTTTGGTTAGTATGTTTAGTGTATTGGTATCTATTACTTAATTGTTGCTCCGGGGAGCCTGCTTTGTCAATAGGTTACTGGAGTGTGAAGGAGGTGTCTGTACTTATGTACCCATGACATCACAGAAATGACGTTTCTTAGTCTCCAAGCTGCTGGAAGAGGACCATAAACTCCAGAGTTCGGGACTAGACTAGAGTTCCTCAAGGAACAACAATTAGCAGGTAAGTCTAATTTCACTTTATCCGACATATACCGACCAAGCACAAACCCAGACCTATTCAGGTGGATTAATCGTCCCAAGCACGGCAACAGCCTATTCGCCAACAACCTAGTAAAAAAATTTTAAGTCACTTCCTAAAAGGGAGATTGGCCTATATGAACCACACTCATCTGGGTCCTTCCCTTCTTTATGTAATATGCTAATTCCCGCCAGTCGCAATGATACGGGCATCATGGTCTCTTTTCCAAACGAATTATACATTCTTGTAAGCGGCCCCACTAAATTCCCGGAAAATACTTTATAGAACCGGTTAAAAAACCCACCCATACCTGGAGCTTTATGGGGTTTTAGATTCTTAATCACTATCAACACTTCCTGCTCACTAATTCGGCTAGAAAGCCCCTCCATCTCCTCCTTCGATAGTTTTGGTAATATAACACTATCCAGGTAATCCTGCATTGTCTTTTCCTCTACCTGGTGCTCCGGCGTATACAAATTCTGATAAAACTGGATAAACCTTTCCTCAATGTCCTTTCCTATCCACACCGGCTTCCCCGACGCTTCCTTAATCCGAACAATAATGCGTGCCTGCATCATCTTTAGTTTATGGGAAAGCAATCTCCCAGCCTTGTTACCAAACTCAAAATTTCTCTGCCTCAGTGTATTCAATTTATGTTGAATATCATATAATTGCAATTCACTAAGTTCCCTTCGCAATCCAGTCAATACACCTTTCAACTCCACCTCTTGGGGGTCCCTCTTTAATATATTCTCAATATCTCTGATGGACTCAAGCACCCTCATTTGTTGCAGCCGAACCTGCTTCCGGTGTGTTCCCACCGCTATGAGCTTCCCCCTTACCACCGCCTTTAAACAATCCCAAACAGTCCCTGGAGAGCATTCACCCGTGTCATTCAACAACACATACTCATCTATTGCCTTCTTAATCTGACTCACGACCTCTTGGTCCTCCAAGAGAGATTCATTCAATTTCCACCATGCCCTACTCAGGCCTTGCCTTGCCTTGCCTTACCAGCTGAATACTACATGTTACCAGGGCATGATCTGACCACGTTCGCTCTCGAATTTCACACTTCCCTACGCCCGCTACCAGAGATTTGTCTATGAGAATTAAATCAATCCTGGAGTTGATCTCATAAACCGGGGAGTAAAAGGAGTAATCTTTCTGTCCATAGTTCACCTCTCTCCACACATCTACCAAATCCAGCCCCCCCATCATCTGTTTCAACCATAACAGATGTACTCTAGATGTGGAGGCCGCCCCCCTGGAAGTATCCATTAGAGGATCAAGGGATACATTAAAATCCCCCCCCCTCCCCCCCCCCAATAATCAATTTTCCTTCTACCTTCCCAAATATAATCTTTTGGAGCTCTTGAAAGAACTCTGCTTGATTAATATTTGGTGCATACACACTAATTAAAGTGTATAGTTCAACTCCCAATTTAAGTTTAATAATCACATACCTTCCCCCCCTTATCTTTTACATTTTCGACCACCTGCCCTGCGACCCTACTAGACAAGAGAATCCCCAACTCCCCCTTTCTTCTTATCCAATTTTTTAGAAGCAAAAAACTTCTGTGGGTAGAGTGGGTGACTCATACGCCCCTCATCTTTGGGTAAGAGATGAGTCTCCTGCACAAAAATAATATTGCCCCTCAGCCTCGTGCACTCTTTTATAAGGAGCTGACGTTTCTTAAAGGAGTTAAGGCCTCTGACATTCATTGTTACTAAGTTATACATAGCCATTTCCCTTTCTTGGCCTCCCATTAATACCATCTTCAACTATAACTTGTCTCATCCCCCCTACCCCCCTCTCCCCCCCTTCACCCTTCCTCCCCTCCTTCACCCTTCCTCCCCTCCTTCCTCTCCCCTCCTTCCAGCCCCCTCCACCCATCCCCCCTCCACCAACAGATCCACTAAGTAGATCTGATTCCAGGTGACTTCAGACCCAGAGAGCCCAAAATTTGCCATAGAAATAATTACATACCCATGATACCCTACAAACAACCCTCAGACGTTACCCACATCCAACATATCCTCATACTTTTCATAAAACTTTCCATAAAACTCCCCATTCCCCCCACACCCCCATTATACGTTAACCCAGACTATTTTCATATTACACAATAGGAACACAAACCCCTTGACATCCACCACCCGCAGAGCCCGTATTTCCAGTATCTATTTTTTTTTTTACTAATAACAATACAGGGCCCCTTAAATCCAAATACATTTATCAATCCGCCACTATCTCAAGAGTCTTTTTGGGGGTGTTCCTTCGTTGGTCTCTGTTGCCTCAGCCTCTTATCCCTGCCTGCTGCTCAGCTCCATTGCGTGTAGACATTTTTTGGAGGTCCTGTTTTCATAACACTCCCATCCTCACTTCTCGGGATAACTGGAATGTCTGAAGACCCTGCTTGACTCATACTCAGGATTGCTGCCTCCACTGAGTGAACCGTGATTGATTTTCCATTAATAGCATACTGCAGTCCAACTGGAAATAGCCATCTGTAACGGACATTCTTCTCTTGGAGCTTCCATGTCACCACCTGGTATTCCCTGCGTTTTCTCATAGTAATACTGGAAATATCCGCAAACACTTCCACCTCTGCTTCGTTCCATTTAATTTTTCCCAGTCGTCTTGCCACTGCAGGCAATCTCATATTTCTGTTCTTTCAACACTCTTGGATGTATACCATTCAGTCCAGGTGATTTGCTATTGTTTATCTAATAATTGTAATGCATCTTTCCGGTTTATCAATATTTCTTTCAATTTTCAAATGCATCACCTTTTTGAATACCATTTGTCATGGGTAACTTCCCTACATCTTCTTCAGTAAAGACCAAAGCACAGAATTCGTTCAGTCTCTCCGCTTTGGCCTTGTCCTCTCTTAAGGCCCCTTTTACCCCTCTATCATCTAATCGTCCAACTGATTCTTTTGCAGGTTTTTTGCTATGAATGTACTTGAAAAAATATTGTATTATGTGTTTTTGCTTCCACAGCTAGCTTCTTCTCAAATTCTCTTTGCCTGCCTTATCAATGACTTGCATTTAATTTGCCAGTGCTTGTTTCAAGTTTTTGTCATTTGACTCCTTTTTCCATTTCTTTAAATATGCTTTTTTTGGCTACAACAGCCTCTCTGACCTCTCACCTTTAAACCAAGCTGGCAGTTTTTTGGACGACTTCCACTTTTCTTAAAGTGTGGAATACAGCTGGTCTGGACTTCCAAGATAGTATTTTTAAACAACGCCAATGCTTGACGTAAATCTTTAACCCTTGCAGCTTCGCCCTTTAGATTTTCCTTAATTATTTTTCTCATTTTTATCATAGTCTCTCTTTTGAAAGTCAAAAGATGGTTCTGTGGGTTTCCTTGCCATCCTTCCTCCATTTATTAAATCAAACCCTATTTATGCTATGATCACTATTATCAAGTAGACCCAACACTGTTATCTCTTGCACCAGATCTTGTGTTCTAGGTTTCCCCTCTTGTCTGTCCATGAACCAGTTGCTCCAAGAAGCTGCTGTGTCATTGACCCAGTCGATACCATGGTAATTGAAATCACCCATTATTACTGTGTTGTAACATTTTTTAGCTTCCCTGATTTCTTTGAGCATTTCATCATCCATTTGTTCATTCTGGCCTTGCGGTCTGCAGTACACCCCAACTGCCATTGCCTTCCCCTTTTGACATGGAATTTCAATCCATAGAGATTCTACAGTGTATTTTGTTTCCTGCAAAACTTTAATCCTTTGTGACTGAACAACCTCTCTAACATAGAGTGCAACCCCTCCACCAATTTGATCTACTCTATCATTGTGATATAATTTGTACCCAGGTATCACAGCGTCCCACTGGTTGTCCTTCTTCCACCATGTCTCTTAGATACCAATCATATCTAACTTTCATTTTTTTTTTTTGCTTGTTTTTAGTGCCATCAAGTCAGTGTTGACTCATAGCGACCCAGCTACCTCTGGGTTTTCTTGGCAATGTATCACCGGAATTATATTGCCAGCCTTTTGTTCTGAGGCAATGGAGGGTAAAGTGACTTGCCCAAAGTCACAAGGAGTGCCAGTGGGAATTGAACCCTTGATCTTCTGGGTACTAGGCAGTTGCTCTAATCACTAGGCTGCTCCTCCACTCACTTTCATTTAGTGCTATATATTCTTACTCTCCCATCTTATTTTTTAGACTTCTAGCAATTGCATACAAGCATTTTGGAGGTTGTATTTTAATCATCTTAATCTGGTTATTGGTAGGCTTGGGTAATTTGGAATCTTTAAGTTCTGTCTGCTCTGTACTTAAGGGCATTTGGGTTTCTTTTGTCTTTATTGGAACCTCTGTGTCGATATGGCCAAGCTTTGCTAGTATTCTTCAAGGATACTTCATTCCGAACCATGCACTCTTGGGTGACTGTCAGTTTTCCCCTATTATCTAGTTTAAAAGCTGCTCTATCTCCTTTTTAAAAGTAGTTGTAACTTCAGTGCTATGGCTCCAAAGGATTTGTGTGCACCCAAATTTGGACCTGGCTAACCTGTGCCCATTCTCTTCCAGAAGCATCTTGGGTAGCTTCCCCAAGTGGTATCCTTTCTAATAAGCCTCGGTTGGGTGATCGATTGAGAAAAGAACCAGTTGTTGCATTCCCAGTCCCTAGAGTTCTTGAAAGCATGTTTCGATACTCGAGTGTGCAGAGTCTTCCTGCCAGAGAAGAAAGTCTAACGTTGTTGGATTGCCTTGCACTGTTTTGTTCACAGCAGGTTCTCAGTGTCTGGGTTGATCTTCAGCTCCTCGGATTGATGGCAGCATTAATCAAGATGGTGCCATGGGCATATGTTCATATGCAACCACTCCAACACTCCTTACTGACTCTTAGTCCCTGAGTTCTCAACAGTTCGAGCTCTGTTTGCAGTGATGGTGATGGCCAGCCTGCAGTGGTGGCAACAGTCCAGTCTTCTGAGGAACAGCGTGCCCCTTGACGATTGCTTATGGATCCTTCTGGTGACGGATGACAGTTTCTCAGACTGGGAAGCGCATTGCCAGGGCCAAACAGCCCATGGCCATTAGAACCACAGGGAAGCAGTGTGGTCCATCAGCTGTCTTGAGGCGAGGATCCTCAGGTTGGCTCTTATGCGTTTGTAGCTCCCTGTTGAGGATTGGGTAGTTCATGTTCTTGGACAATGCCGTGGTGGTGGTTTATGTCAATCGGTAAGGCAGCATGGGGAGTGCCATGGTAGCCCTGGAAATGGCTCTCTTGTGTACCTGGGTGGCGAAGGAACCTCCTAGTTTCTGTCCTGCACATTGCTGAGATGGATACTTTGGAAACAGATTTTCTTAGCCAGCACTCTCTGGTTCCATGAGAGTAGAAGTTGTCAGGAAGCATTTAGGTTGTTTCTGTGCCACTGGGGTCACCCCGAGAGGGGTCTGAGGGTGTCAGTGCCCTGACTCAACCTGCTATATGCGTATCTCCAGGAACAAGCAGGAATGAGTCCTCACATATGGGTACGTCGGTACCGACGGAGCCTGCGCGGGAATGCTCCCCATCTTCCCAGGATGAAAGCTTTTGGGGCTTCCCACAGCGCATGCGCGCTGCCTTCCCGCCTTTCCTAACCAACTCCTCTCAGTTCTTCTTTTCCGCGGAGCCAACAGGTCGTGTTCCTATCACCGCTGAAGAAGTTATTTATTTTAATTTATTTCTTTGGTCGCGTGTCTGCCTTCCCCGATGCCGGACCGGTACCGCCGGTCTTTTCTTTAAAAAAAAAAAAAAAAAAAACTATCTTTTTTCCTCACTTGGTGTATTTTCTTCTTAGGCCTCCAGGCCCACAAGAAATTTTTCCCTTATGGAAAAACAAGCCTCTGGGTTCAAAAAATGCACTAAGTGTAGTGGTACAATTTCTGTCACAGATACCCATGAATGGTGTCTGAAATGTTTGGGGCCTGAACACTCCATCCCGGATTGCCAGTCCTGTTCTCTAATGTCTAAACGAGGGTTACAGAACCGGGCAGCCAAGCTCCATGTGCTGTTTCCCACGGATGCACCGGCGGTGGCATCGACATCTTCCAGGTCTTCTTCTCCTTGCAAGCCATCAAGGAGGGTTTATTATTACATGGTGATATCACCACTGACATGCTGGATTTTCTGGTGGCATGTGCTGAGCTGGCCCTTTGTCATAATTATTTTTCTTTTAACAATGAGTTGTTTCAACAAGTGAGTGGTATTGCGATGGGGGCATCTTTTGCCCCCTCTGTTGCTAATTTTTTTATGGGGTTATATGAACAGCGTTGGTTAGTTTCATCTAAGTATCAGTCTCATATGTTGATTTGGCGCCGGTATATAGATGATGTCTTTCTGCTGTGGGATGGCCCTCTTGATCTCTTGTTAGAATTTCACATTTGGTTGAATACATTGGATTCTCATATTCAGCTTACCATTAGTTACAGTTATCAAGAAATTGTATTCCTGGATGTTAAAGTATTTCGATTATCAGACTCTTGGGGTACTACTGTCTACCGTAAAAAGACAGATAAGAACACCTATTTACATTTTTCTAGTATGCATCCTAGGGGTTTATTACGTGGATTGCCATTTTCACAATTTATTCGTTTCAGACGCAATTGTTCTTTTGTTGAAGATTATAAGATAAAGTCATTAGATTTGCAGCGAGATTTTTTACAACGAGGGTATCCGCTTAAGATAGTGAGTCGGGCCTATAAAAGGGCATTGCATAATAATCGATCTTGGTTGTTATCCCCCAAACAGCGGGCACAAAGTGACAGTGATCAAGTAAATCTGATCTCTCGTTATTCTCCTCATAGTAAACAAATACAATCAATTTTACAGAAATATAAGCCAGTTTTAGGTATGGTCCCTGGTTTAGAGTCTAAACAACTGCGTTGTGTATGGCAGCGAAATTTGAATATGAAAGATCTTTTGAGTCCTTCTTCGTTAAGACCCTTGTCGCCTACCACTTTTGTTGGCTCTGGACATAAAAAATGTGGTGTATGTTCCTGCTGTGATGTGATGTGGGAAATTGATAGTTTTAGCTATAATGGGGTGTTAATAAGCTTGAAGGATAACACTTCTTGTAATTCTGACTTTGTCATCTATGGTATTTTTTGCCCGTGTGGGCTTCTCTACATTGGCAAGACGGTACGCAAATTTCGAATTAGATTACTTGAACATAAAAGTAAGCTCCATTGTCAGCGACGAGAAGCTCCTATGGTTGAGCATTGCCTGTCATTGCATCATGGTTTTAATGATCTAAAATGCTTTGTTATACAACAAGTTCGAAGTGGCTCGAAAGGGATGTCCCGGGACCAATTTCTTTTATACAGGGAACAATGGTGGATATTCCGTTTGAATACAGTGTCTCCGTCTGGTTTAAATTCATGTATTGAATGGGGAGCTTGTGTTTAGTTTTGCATTTACTAGCTATGGAATTTTAGAATTTCATCGTGATAGCTGTTAATTGGGGTTTTGTTTTACCTTCATTGTTCCAGCTGTTTTTGCTTGTCTGCCTGATTGGCTTTTGCATAAAATCATGTGATCGGAGGTTCTCATAGTGCTAGAGACGAGCTCTGAATGATGGCTGTTGTGTGAGCTGGCTGTTTGGCTAGCATTTGATGTCTTTGTGTCGGGGTAAGTCCCTTGCTTTCTGTTCAAGCTAGGTTTAGAGCCTTTTCTTTCTCTTTTAGTATAATGCGACATGTTATTAAGCTATTGTGTGTGTTTTTTATTTATTTCAGAGTTGAACCCCCTTGAGACAGCAATAGCGAAACGCTTATGTAAGATGTCTTGAGAAAGGCGTCGGGGCATTCAATCTCTCCTCAATTCACGGACCTGGTGATTTAAGTGCAGTTCTAATGGATATCATAATTCTAGTTGTATAAACTTATTGCAAATGTCTGTATATGGTCCTGTGAATTGTGATTGATAAGATAAACGAGTGTTAGCCATTGATGTTATGAGTACTCCTGATGATGCTTTATCAGTGAGTTTCTGCTGAGGCTTTCACTCGTTGGCCTAGATTTAAATGTTGCATATTGTTAAGTTTAATGAAGTCTCTTTCTAATTTATATGGAGAACCATGAGATATAAACATGCCAGCTTAGCATGAAGAAGAACAAACGGCTTCCAGTATAGTTGTCAGAACTCGGGGATATTTCTTGGGAACAGAGGGGTGGGAGAGAACCAAGCAAAAAGAACTGAGTGAGTGGGGCAAAGATCAGATAACAATATAAATCTGACAAGGCCCAAACTGATAATTGCAGCCATGGGCCTGAGAATAGGTCAACAGAGGTGTACAGATATGAGTAGAATAACATTGCAAGTCACACAAGTGGGGGGGCCCTTAGACAGTTGGAACGAGAATTAGCTAATTAGAGAAAAATACTCCGAATGGCAAGTATGGTCCTAAGCAAGGGTATATAATGTGACAGGACCAGATAGGCGATGAGTTCATCTCCTACGCAGTGAAGGCTGCGTTGGGGTATGGATTCCCTGGGTTCCCTATGGCCCCAGTATCCCTGTTGTCATGTCTGCGAGTTTTGTATGTGTGTTAGTTTGTCTTGTGTGTGTCTAACACTGATCTCTTTTGTCCAGAATGCCTGTCACACATTCTCTCTTTCGTGTTAGACAGGACAGAAAGATGTACTTTTGTTTGCTGTTTCTGAGTCAGGAAGTAAGACAGAATCATGCAACGAAGAGCAGACATTCTTGCTTGTAGCTATTTACAGATCTGCACCCAGATAAGTATAGAATGACCCTGTTTGCTGTGAGAGGTGGTGGCAAGATCTGTAATGCCACTCGACTGCTTTTTTCTTAGTCTCTTTGTTTCTGTAAGATAGGGAATAATAAAAGGTTTCTTTTACAAAGAAAAATCTGTGACTTATTACCATGTACGAGCGAGTGTACTTTCTTGCATAAGGTTAGGTTTTATTGGGAAGTGATACGTCCTCTGAGTGTGCATTTCCCCTTTGTACGGAGAAAGTGGTCTGGTGATTCCGTCTGGCCAACTGAGTCTGCCTCCCATTGGTCCGTACAGTTCCTGTCCCGGGCCACCTATAATGGGTTCGAGGCTGCAGCCTAGGCAACAGTCGTAGGCATCGGTGCTCGGCGCCAGGCCTGGCTGCAGACCTCAGACCTCAAACAGTGGGTCCTGGAAAAGCTGCTGGATGTCCCCTGCTCCAAGGAGAACCTGTTTGGAAAACCTATGGCCGACAAGGTGGCTGAGATTGAGGCCGAGGTGGTGACCAGGCAGAGGCTCTCAAAGAAGAACTCTATCCTACCCCACAGGAAAACCTCGGGGGAAAAGGCCAGTTTTCTTGAGGAAGAAGCACCCTTTCCATCAGTCACCATTACCAAGCCTTCCCAAGCCAGCAGCAGCAGGGATACCACCCCAAGGGCCAGGGACACGAACCCAGGAAGCCAAAGGCCCACAAACCACAGAAACCAGCTCCTGCTCATCCTGGTGGGAGCTTTTGACTCCCAGGCAGGGCCTCCCTCCCCCTGGGACCCGCCTGGCACTTTTTGCCCACAAGTGGCCCAGAGGTCTCCTCGGACCAGTGGGCGCTCCAGGTGGTGAAGGAGGGTTACCATCTCTGCTTCCAGCTGCCACCTCCGGGGCATTTTCCAGGAGAGCCAGTCCTCTTGCTCTCAGAGCTAGCAAATCTACTAAGGGACAGGGCAGTAGAGCCTGTTCCCCAGTACCTCTGGGGCAAGGGCTTCTATTCAAGGTACTTTCTTGTCCCCAAAAGAACCGGGGGTCTCAGGCCCATCCTGGACCTCCAAGACCTGAAAATGTTTCTGATGAGGGAGAAATTCAAAGTGCTCTCTCTTAGGACACTGCTGCCCTACCTCCAGGGAGATGGGCTTTGCTCCTTGGACCTAAAGGATGCCTACACCTACATCCTGGTCCACCCATCTCTCTGGCAATACCTGAGATTCATGGTAGGGGGGAGGCCACTACCAATACAAGGTACTTTCCTTCAGCCTGGCCTCCTCACAAAGAGCTTTCACAAAGTGCCTAGCAGTGGTAGGTGCCCATCTGTGCCTGCAAGAGGTGTTTGTCTTCCCCTCTTTGGATGACTGGTTCATCAGAGGTGGCACAGCTGCAGAGGCCAGTCAGGGCACAGAGCATACTATCCTCCTCCTGCAGCATCTGGGGTTCGTCATCAACTACCTCAAATCACATCTCTCTCCAGTGCAAGACCTAGAGTTCATCGGTGCTCAGCTGGACACGGTGCGGGCCAGAACCCTCTTCTCAGGACAGGGCAGAGTGCCTCAAACAGATGTCAGGGGAGGTCCAACACCGCAGAATGGTGCTGGCTTGTTTTCTCTTCTGCCTGCTGGGACACATGGCCTCCACAGTCTATGTCACACCCCTAGCCCACCCGCACATGCAGACAGCCCAGTGGTGCCTGCATTCTCAGTGGACCCAGGTCACTGGCCAACTCCGGGTCATGGTCTCCCGCCTCAGCTGGTGGCAAGACCTGGGCCTACTCTGGGCAGGAATGCCCTTCTAGGTGCCCCTACCTCAGAGGACCTTGACCATAGATGCCTCTCTCCAGGGCTGGGGAGCTCACTGTGGAGTTCACTGCACTCAGGGCTGCTGGTCCAGGGAGGAGTCTCTACTACAGATCAACCTCCTGGAACTCCGGGCAGTATTCCTCGCCCTACATGCATTCCACACCCTCTTGTGAACAGACCTGTTCTGGTCCAGATGGTCAACCAGGTCGCAGTGTTCTATATAAACAAGCAGGGGGGGCACGGGCTCGTACTCCCTCTGCCTAGAGGCAGTAGCCCTCCTCTCCTTTGCAGTGCACAATGGCATGTTCTTGTGAGCAGTCTATCTCCCGGGCCAGGACAGCTACCTGGCAGACAGCAGAGTCCTGCGCCCTCTCGAGTGTTATCTCGACCCCGCAGTGGTGGAGAAGTTCTTCCGCCTTTGGGGCTAGCCTGAGATGCACCTGTTTGCCTCTCCAGACAACACATAACTGGATCACTTTTGCTCCAGCTAGCATCACCCACAGAGGATAGCAGCAGACACGTTTCTGGTCTTATGGTCTGAGGAACTGCTGTATACATTACCACTGACTCCTCTGATCGCCATGACTCTTTTCAAAATTCAGAATGAGAAGGCATCAGTGATACTGATTGCCCCCAGGTGGCCTAGGCAACCCTGGTTCCCACTACTGCTCTTGCTAGTGGTGACACTCGCAGTACACCTGGGTCGATCCCCAGTCCTCCTGACTGAGGAGGAGGGCTTCCTCCTGCACCCCAATGTGGGTCTCTGACTCTAGCGGCCTGGCTGCTGAGACAACAGCCTTGGCCCCACTCAACCTGCTAAAAGAGGTTGAGGAGATCCTGCTGGCCTCCAGGAAGCCCTCCACGAGGAGGGCTTACACCTTTAAGTGGCACAGGTTCGTCCTGTGGTGCGCAGATAGGAAGGAGAACCCATTTTTCTGCCGCATACAGCTGGTACTCCAGTTCCTAGTTCATCTGTCGCATTCAGGGCTGAAATCTAACTCGGCCCAGGTGTATCTGAGCACCATAGCCGCTCAGCATCATCCAGTAGGGGGCAAGCCCTTAGCCAGCCAGCCCCTACTACTACTACTAACCAGCACTTATAAAGCACCACGCACGCACGCAGCGCTGCACAGCTAACCTACAAGAGGTAGCCAGCATACAAGAGACAGTCTCTGCCCGTCAGAGTCATGCTCATCGGAGCTTACAATCTAGCTAGAACAGTACAGAGCATTTGTCAGTTCTGCGCAAGGTACGGTGTGGTACAGTTTGGTCTGTAGTTTGGTCATAAATGTTGACGGGGGTTAGTGTAGGATGAGGAAGGAGTCAGGATCTGAATGCAACGTTGAAGAGGTGGGTCGTCAACCTGGATTTGAAGAGGGCCAGGGAGGATGCCTGGCGCACACACGCAGGTAGGCTGTTCCAGGCGTGAGGTACAGCAAGGTGAAAGGAGCGCAATCGGGAGTTCGCGATGTGGGTGAAAGGCATTGATAGAAGTAATTTGTTAGCGGAGCGCAAATATCGAGAGGGGATGTAGGGAGAGATAAGAGATGAGAGGTATTGAGGGGCAATAGAGTGAATGCATTTATAGGTCAGCAGGAGAAGCTTGAATTGGATGCGGAACTGGACAGGGAGCCAGTGAAGCGACTTGAGAAGAGGAGTAATGTGGGCATGGCGAGGCTGGCAGAAGATTAGTCGAGCAGTGTGATTTTGTATAGATTGGAGGGGAAGGAGGTGGCTCACCGGAAGACCATCGAGGAGTAGGTTGCAGTAATCGAGGCGAGAGGAGATTAAGGAGTGGATAAGCATTTTGGTAGTGTGTTCAGAGAGGAAGGGGCGGATTTTGCTGATGATGTAGAGAAAGAAGCAGCCAGTCTTAGCTACAAGCTGGATATGAGCAGAGAAGGAGAGAGAGGTGTCAAAGATAACCCCTAGATTGCGGGCCGAGGGAACAGGAAGGATAGCAGATCCATCCACATGGATTGAGAGAAGGGAAAGTGGGGGGAGGAGTTAGGTGGAAAGATAAGGAGTTCAGTCTTGGCCATGTTCAATTTCAATCGGCGATGAGACATCCAGGCAGTGATGTCCGAAAGACAGGCAGAGATCTTGGACTGGGTTGCCAGGGACATATTAGGTGTAGAGAGGTAGATTTGGGCGTCATCGGCATAGAGATGGTACTGAAAGCCATGGGAGGAGATAAGCACGCCAAGGCCTTGGGTTTAGAGAGAGAAGAGGAGGGGGGCCCAAGACAGATCCCTGGGGTACCCCTACATGGAGCGGGGTAGGGGGGGAGGAGGAGGAGCCACCAGAGCATACACTGAATGAGCGATGGGAGAGGTAGGAGGAGAACCAGGATAGTACAGAGTCCTTGAAGCCAAGCGAGGAGAGGGTGATGAGGAGAAGGTCGTGGTCAATGGTGTCAAAGGCAGCAGAAAGGTCAAGAAGGATGAGGATAGAATAGAGGCCCTTGGATTTAGCCAGGAACAGGTCGTTTGTGACTTTTGTGAGTGCCGTTTCAGTGGAGTGTAGGGGACGGAAGCCGGATTGAAGTGGGTCCAGGAGGGCCTGGGAGGTGAGGAAGTCAAGGCAGCGATGGTGGACTGCTCGTTCTAATAGTTTGGATATGAAGGGAAGGCGGGAGATAGGTCAATAGAACGGCATGTGGGATCAAGTGAGGGTTTCTTGAGGAGGGGTGTGACAACAGCATGTTTGAAGTCAGCAGGGACAGTTGCAGTGGAGAATGAAAGGTTGAGGATATGAGTGATGAAGGGGACAATGGTGAGGGGGATGGAACGTAGGAGATGGGTGGGGATAGGGTCTGATGAAAAGGTGGTGGGCTTGGAGGAGGACAGAAGGAGTGTGGTTTCTTCCTCAGAGATCAGAGGGAAGGAGGAGAGGGTGGCAGAGGGAGTATGGATGGGGGAGGAGAATTGGGGAGGAGGGGAGGTAGATGGGGGGGTAGGGAATTGGAGGGTAATCTTGTGGATTTTGTCATGGAAGTAGTCAGCTAGGGTTTGGGCAGAAAGGGAGGGAGGGATCGGGGTGGAAGGACCTTGAGGGTATTAAAGAGACGGCGAGGATCAGAGGCAAGGGAGTTGGTCAGGTGGATGTAGTAATGTTTGGCAAGTGCTAGGACTGACTGGAAGGAGTCAAGCATGAATTTGAAGTGTAGAAGGTCTTCCGGGGAGCGGGATTTGGACCAAGCTCGTTCGGCAGAACGGGCGCAGATGCGTAGGTAACAGATTGTAGGTGAAAGCCAGGGTTGGGGAGTAGATCATTTGACAGGATGTGGGGTAGGAGGGGCAAGAGTATCAAGGGCTGAGGATAATGTAGCATTGTATGAAGATAATGCCTCGTCGATGGACTTGGAGGATAAAATGGGGGAAAGAGATGGAGAGATGGTGGAGGATAGAGTCAGGGGATCAATATTATGAAAGTTTCTAAATATGTCGGAGGAGACAGGACGAGGTTGGGACGGCAGAAGCTGAAGAGTAAATGTTAAGAGATGATGGTCAGATGAGGGAAGGATTGATTTGCGGAAGTTTGAAGGAGAGGAGTTGAAGAAGAGTATTAGGTCAAGACAGTGGCCGTGTAGATGTGTGGGGGCAGTGGAGCAAAGTTTGAGGTCGAACGAGGAGGTAAGAGCGAGGAACTTTGAGGCATGGGGGTCAGAGGGATTGTTGATGTGAATGTTGAAATCGCCAAGAATAAGAGTGGGGGAGGAGGGATCCATAAAGGCAGAAATCCAGGAGTCGAAGTCGGTGAGGAAGGTTGATTTGGATTTGTCCGGTGGGCGATAAATAACAGCTATTCGGAGGGGAAGTGGTGAGAGGAGACGGAGTGGACTTCGAAGGAGAAAGGGGTATTGTGATTGGGGTGGCAGGAGGGGTTGGAATTTGCAGGAGGGAGAGAACAGGAGGCCAACGCCACCACCGCAACCAGTAGATCGAGGTGTATGGGAGAACTGGTAGCCCCCGTAGCAGAGAGAGGTGTTGTCTGGGGGGAGCCAGCTCTCGGTCAAGGCAAGAAGGTATAGGGCATTGGAGATAAAAAGATCATGAATTAGTGTGTTTTTAATGACTGAGCATGCGTTCCATAGGGTGCATGAAAACGGGAGAGTGGAGGGGGGGAGGAGAGGGATATGGATAAGGTTGGATAAGTTACATGTAGATTTTTTTATCAGAGTAGCGTGGGGGTCTATTTCTAGGGTAATGCCGAGATTTAGAGGGAGCAGGGTGTGGGTGGGTGTGTCTGGGTGAGTGTGCTCTCCAAAAGCGACATGAGGGAGGGGAAATGAGGGGTAAATTGATGGTATAGGGTAGGTTATGTGAGGGATTATTTTTGGGGGTAGGGTTGGAGTTGATATCTATGGATGAGTGGTTGTGGGAAGAATGAGGGAGGGCGGAAGGAGGGAGGAGCGGGATGTGGATGAGATTAGATAAGTACGTGAGGAACTTTCTTTAGTGTGAGAAAGAAATGGGGGGGGCAGGGTTGGGGTTGATATTACCTGATGAGAGGAGTATTAGAGAGCGAGGTAAAGTGGAGATAGTACGGCGGAAGCGAGGGTGGGGTTGCCTTAGAGAAAGGGGGTTTGGTTGAATGTGGGGGATGGTGTGAAGAAGCTCAAGAGCAGGTGTTAGGCTAGGGGGCAGAATGGAGGGGGAAGTGAACAAGGTAGAGAGGGGGGCTGGTTGAATGCGGGGGATGGTGTGAAGAAGCTCAAGAGCAGGTGCTAGGCTAGGTGGCAGAGTGGAGGGAGAAGTGAGGAAGGTAGGGGGAAGAGGAGGGAGGGTGTTGGTAGGAGGGGAGGATAATGAAGAGGAGGACAATGAGATGTGGGGCCATGGTAGTGGGCAGCAAGGTCTGAGCAAGCAATGGGTAGCAAGGTCTAGGCAAACAGGTAGCAAGTGATAGGCAAACAAGCAGGCAGTGGGTAGCAAGCAGAAGTTAAGCTGTGGATAACAGTTCTAAGCAACAATGGGGGCAACAGTATGTAACAATGGGTAGCAGTACTATGCAAACAATGGATAAGCAATGGATAACAGTTCTATGCAAACAATGGGTAGCAGTACTAAGCAACAATGGGGCAATAGTATGCAAACAGTGGGTAGCAGTACTATGCAAGCAATGGATAACAGTTTTATGCAGCGGTGGGTAGCAGTTCTATGCTCCAGGGATAGGTACCAGTACGATGTAGGCAATGGGAGCAATGCTAAGCAAGCAGAGGGTAGTGGTGCTATGCAGGCAGTGGGTAGTAGTTCAGTGCCAGTGAAAGGCGGCCTTCTTGGTGGCGTTGTCGTCCACTCGCAGAGTAAGCAAGCTGCAGGCCCTGGTGGTGGACCCTCCCTATATGAGGTTCTGTATGAACAGGGTGGTGCTTGGCACGCACCCCAAATTCCTCCGAAAAGTGGTGTCCGCTTTTCACCTCAATCAGGTGGTAATCCTCCCCACCTTCTTCCCACGCTTGCATGCCGGCAGGCAGGAAGTCATCTTGCATACCCTGGATTGCAAGAGGGCCCTGTCTTTTTATTTACAGAGGACCAAGGTCCATCGAAAAACTCCTCAGCTTTTTATCTCCTATAACCCCAGCAGACTGGGGCTACCTGTGACCAAGCGAACGCTGTCCACCTGGGTGGCAGACTGTATTGCCCTTGCTTATGAGCGAGCTGGCCTCTCTCTTGAGCCGCCGGATCACTGCTCATCACATAGGGGCTATGGCCACATCGGTGGCCAACCTACACGCCCTGCCTGTGCAAGAAACCTATAAGGCCGCCACGTCTTCAGTCTATATGTTCGCAGCCCACTACTGCCTTAAGAGGAGTCCCACAGGGACAGTGCCTTTGGCCAGGCAGTGATCAGAAGCATTCTTGGTGTATAGGCAACTCCTGCCCTCCAACCCTTCAATGTTCAGGCTACCAGAGTTATGGTGATTCTGGATGCTTGGATCTTCAGAGTCTCTTGGTAGGGACTCACCTTCTGCGACTCACAACCTCCCTTGGGTCACCGCTGCTGCTGTCGTGGTTTGGGCCCCGGCAGCTTGGAGTTGGGGAGTCCCATATGTGAGGACTGACTTCCTGCTTGTTCGTAGAGAAATCATAGTTACTCGCCTGTAACAGATGATCTCCAGGAACAAGCAGGAATGAGTCTTCACATATGGGTACGCTGGTACTGACGGAGCCTGCGCGGGAACGCTCCCCAGCGTCCAATCAGAAAGCTTTTGGGAGCATCCCACAGCGCCTGCGTGCTGCCTTCCCGCCTTTCCAACTGTCTCTCCTGAGTTGTTGTTTTTCCGCGGAGCCAGCAGGTCGTGTTCCTGTCACCACAGAACAATTTCCTTATTTTTTCTTTATTTCTTTTCTGTCGCGTCTGCCTTTTTCAACTCTGTACCGGTACCGCCGGTCGTTGTTCTTTTCTTTTAAAAAAAACAACAAAAAAAAAACCCCTTTTTTTCATTTATTTTCTTCAGGTGCACTTCAGTTTTGGGCCTTAGGCCCAAAACCTTTTTCCTTAAATATGGAAAAGCCTGCCTCAGGATTTAAGAAGTGCACAAAATGTGGCGGTACTATCTCCGTCACCGACACCCATGACTGGTGTCTAAAATGTTTAGGCCCTGACCATTCCATTACAGATTGTGTGTCCTGTTCTATGATGTCTGAGAGGTCGACAGAGCCGAGCTGCCAAGCTCAGTACCCTGTTTCCCTCTGATGCGGCTTCGGTAGCATCGACGTCTTCCAGGGCTGCTTCTTCCTCACATGGATCTCAGGTAAGTAAACATAAATCCAGCCGGTCCTCGAAGGGTAGATCTCCTTCTAAGCATCGATATGCCTCTGGCCTTGCCCTCGAGGATTCTGCACCGGCAAAATTACCCCGGCAGGAGACTTCGACCTCTAAAGCATCATCATCGGGGTTCCAGGATGATCTCGATGGCGTGGCCTCGACAGATCTCCTGGTGCCATGCTCTGGGGTACGGTACCAACTTCCAGGCATTGGTGGCATCGATGGATCAGAGGATTCTGGCGACTTTCCTTGTGGCATCGACGCCCGTGGTACCGCAACAGACTAACTCAGTCGGTACCGGCTCTGGCATCGCCATTGGCACCGATCCCGGTACCGGTGGCATCGACATTGGCATCGGTGTCCGCTATGCCAGTACTCTGTCCTCTGCAGCCCTCCGGTACCGATACCCCGGTACCAGTGATTCCCGATACCGATCCCAGTCGGTACGGGTATCGGGCTTTGCAAGAGCATCCCAACAGACGATACTTCGATTCCTCTGAGGATTCTGAAGAGTCTGTCGATGCAGTGATGCTTCTTCCACAGGAGGAGTCCTCTCCTAAACGAAGGATGTCTCCTCCAGAGGACTTGTCTTTTCAAGACTTTATCAGAGAGGTGGCTCGGGGCCTCTCTATTACAGTGGCCCCAGAGTCTGAGCCTAGAGCTAAGGAGTTAGATATTTTACAA
Source organism: Ichthyophis bannanicus (assembly GCA_033557465.1). NCBI lineage: Eukaryota > Metazoa > Chordata > Amphibia > Gymnophiona > Ichthyophiidae > Ichthyophis > Ichthyophis bannanicus. Next base: position 1,688,288,569 of record CM066031.1, on the reverse strand, counting down.
TATCCTAAAACTCCTAAGGAGGCAGCTACCTTACCTATTCATGAGATTCTGTATGATCTCATGTTGTGGGAAGCACCTCTAACCACCTCTCCTCATTCTCGCAGGTTGGACACCATGTATCGTGTCCCTCCTTGTCCTGGTTTCCATAAAACTCAGCTTCCTCACCACTCTATTGTGGTTGAGTCTGCAATGAGAAAGATTAGAAGTGCCAAGAGACATGCCTCTAATCCTCCAGGACGTGAATGTAGAACCCTGGATGCTTTTGGTAGAAGAGTCTTCCAAGCTTCCATGCTTGCGAGAATTAATTCTTGTGGTCTCTACATGGGAATGTTCTTAAAAGAAGTCACTGACCATTTGCAGACTTTAAGTCCTTTTATGTCTGACAATAAAAGGCAAGACTTTCTCACTGGGCTCAAACATGCCCAGGATATCTCCAAATTCTCCACCCGTGCAGCTTTCGACTCCTTTGAATGCATAAGCAGAGCCTCAACTATAGCTATAGGTGCACGTAGGATTGCTTGGCTTCAAGCATCTGATTTGGAGATCTGGATCCAAGATGAATTGGGAAATATCCCTTGTACAGGTGAGAATCTGTTTGGTAAGGATTGGCAAGCAAAAGCCAATCAGATGGATGCTGAAAATTCTGCTTTGGATAGACTATCCAAATCTACAGCTGCTCCTGCTAGGAAAAGGTTGTTCAAGAAAACACCTTTTTCTAAAAAGGGAAGATCCTATCCTGCTTATAGTCGGAGAGCATCTTCTGCAGCTCAGTTCCCTTCCAAACGTCAGCAATCCTCCAAACAGACCAAGGCAAAGGCTGCGAGGCCTGCTCCAGCCCAGCAATCTCAGCCCCCTCAGGGCCTTTGACTTTCCGCTAGAGAACTTAGCCTTCCTGGCTCTAGAAGGACCAGAGCCCTCCACCATTCCAGGAAGGTTATGTCACTTTGCTCCCAGATGGGGGCAAATCACAGCAGAGCATTGGACACACTCCATCATAAGAGAGGGGTACAAACTTCATTTTTCCAGCTTGCCCCCTCTCACAAGTGTGCACCAGTTCAATTCTCCAACCTCCCTCCTCAGCCTGTTAGAGCAGGAGGTTGCCACTCTTCTCAATCCTTCTCAACAACAGGGCACAGGGTTCTACTCCCCCTATTTTCTTATACCAAAGAAAATGGGGGGCTTCAGACCCATTTTAGATTTCAGAGAGTTGAATAGATTCCTAGTCAAAGAAAAATTCAAGATGGTTTCTCTAGGAACTCTGCTGCCATACCTTCAGAGTCAGGATTGGTTTGTTCTCTAGATCTCAAGGATGCGTACACTCATGTTCTCATCCATCCAACTCACAGAAGGTTGCTTCGGTTCCTTTTCCAGGAGAAGCACTATCAATACAGAGTGCTCCCCTTTGGCCTGGCCTCTGCACCAAGGGTGTTCACGAAATGCATGGCAGTAGTTGCTGCTTTTCTGCGCACCCTGGGAATATTTGTCTTCCCTTATCTGGACGACTGGCTCATTCGAGCTCCCACTCAATCAGAGGCCAAGACTGCTCTAACCTGCACAATGCGTATCCTTCAATATTTAGGGCTGGTAATAAACATCCCAAAATCCAATTTGATCCCTACTCAGTCCCTGGAGTTTATAGGGGCGTTGCTGGATACCACAAAGGCAAGGGCCTATCTTCCTCAGGCCCGTTGCCTTCGATTGATGCAGTTAGCTTCTCAAGCAGAGTCAAAACCCCTACTAACTGCTCGAGAAATGTTACAGTTGCTAGGCCACATGGCATCCACCGTTCATGTGGTACCATATGCTCGCCTTCACATGAAAGCAACTCAGTGGACTTTATCCACCCAATGGACCCAGGCATTAGGCTGCCTGTCAGACAAAATAGCAAACACAAGTTGCCTCATTTTGTCCCTCCAGTGGTGGAGGTCCCCTCAAAACCTGTTGCTGGGGTCTCCCTTTCAACAGCCTCTACCCCAGGCAACTCTTACAACAGATGCTTCTCCAATGGTCTGGGGAGCTCATCTTAAGGACGTCTTCACCCAGGGCATCTGGTCCCCACAGGAGACTTGTCTACATATCAATCTCTTGGAACTCAGAGCAATCTTCCTTGCTCTGCGAGTTTTCCACACCCTGCTCAGCCACAAGACAGTCCTTGTCCACACGGACAATCAGGTAGCCATGTTCTATATAAACAAGCAGGGGGGAGCTGGCTCTCTGTCGCTTTGCAACGAAGCTCTGCGACTGTGGGCCCTCGTCAGAGAGCATCACATTCATCTTCTGGCAGTCTGTCTTCCAGGTGTTCAAAACTCTTGGGTAGACACTCAGTCAAGTTCTGCTTCCACACGAGTGGTCCCTCCATATGGACCAGGTATCCAAGATTTTTCAAATTTGGGGAACCCCGGACATAGACCTCTTTGCAAGTCCGTGGAATGCCAAACTTCCCCGGTTCTGTTCCAGAACTCTGGCTCAGGCAAGGGATGCTTTCCTCCTTCATTGGGGTCAAGACTTCCTGTATGCCTTTCCACCCATTCCCCTAATTCCCCAAACCCTGTTCAAGCTTCAGAGAGACAGAGGCCACATGATTCTCTTAGCTCCACATTGGCCACGGCAAGTGTGGTGCCCTCTGTTTGTATGTCTCTCTCAAGCTCCCTCCCTAGAGTTAGGGTCTGCTCCAGACCTCCTCTCTCAGGAGGACGGAAAGTTGTGGCATCCCAATCCCCAGTCTCTGCATCTCAGGGCTTGGTTGCTGAAGGCCTAGATCTCCAGGATCTTCATCTTTCTCAACAAGTGAAAGATGTTCTTTATGCTTCCAGAAAACCTTCCACTAGACGTTCTTACGCCTTCAAGTGGAAAAGGTTTACCATCTGGTGTTCTGAAAAGGGTCTTAACCCCCGTGCCATACCTCTGGAATTGTTGCTGGAGTATCTCCATCTGTCTAATGCAGGCCTTAAGACAAATTTAGTAAGAGTCCATCTGAGTGCTATTGCAGCTTCCCTTAAGCCTCTAAATGGACAACCTGTTTCCTCTCATCCCCTTGTAGCAAGGTTCATGAGAGGCCTCCTTTTAACAAAGCCTCCCATTAGACCACCTCCGGTGGCATGGGACTTAAATTTGGTTCTTGGTCAGCTTATGAAACCGCCTTTTGAACCTTTAGCTACTACCTCCTTGAAATACCTTTCTTGGAAGGTTATCTTTCTCATTGCAATCACATCAGCACACCGCATCAGTGAATTGCAAGCACTAGTAGCTAATCCACCTTATACAAGGTTCCATCATGACAAGGTGGTCCTTAGGACTAATCCACACTTTATGCCTAAGGTGGTCTCGCCTTTTCACCTCAACCAAGAGGTCTACCTACCTGTCTTTTTTCCAGGACCTCATGCATCAAGTGCAGAGAGGAATCTTCATACCCTGGACTGTAAAAGAGTTCTAGCTTTTTACTTAGAGGACACAACAACATAGAAAGTCTTCTCAACTCTTCGTTGCTTTTGATCCTTCTCATTTGGGACAACCAGTCTCCAAGAGAACACTTTCCAACTGGATTGCCCAATGTATTTCTTTCGCCTATCAGAGCAAGAACATTTCTCTGGAGGGCCATGTCACAGCTCACAATGTGAGAGCCATGGCAGCCTCAATGGCTCATCTAAACTCTGTGTCTATCGACGACATCTGTCGAGCAGCCACTTGGGCCTCGGTCCGTACCTTCACAGCACATTACTGCTTGGACAAGGACTCCCGCTGGGATGCCTTGTTTGGTCAGGTTGTTCTCAAACACCTGTTCCATACTTAACTCCATCAACTCCTACCCACCATCCTTCATGGGATGCCAGAGATCCAGGTGGGGAAGTGCAGCCCTGTCCCAGGGTCACACAACTTATGGGCTCTCTCCCTGTCATCAAAAGCTAGGGAGTCCCCATATGTGAAGACCCATTCCTGCTTGTTCCTGGAGATAGCACAGTTATTTACCTGTAACAGGTGATCTCTGGGAACAGCAGGAATAAAGTCTTCACAACCCACCCACCTCCCCTAGGAGTTGTCTCTCTCTCTCTCTCTCTCTATCTCTCTTCCTTTCCCTCTCTCTCCCTCTTTGTCTCAGCTATAAAACTCAGCTGAGGAGAGACAGTTGGAAAGGCGGGAAGGCAGCATGCAGGCGCTGTGGGATGCTCCCAAAAGCTTTCTGATTGGACGCTGGGGAGCGTTCCTGCGCAGGCTCCGTCGGTACCGACGTACCCATATGTGAAGACTTATTCCTGCTGTTCCCAGAGATCACCTGTTACAGGTAAGTAACTGTGCTTTCTCCAGGGACAGTTGGAATCAGTCCTCACAACCCTCCCTCCTCCCCTTGGAGTTGCCTCTTTACCTTTTGCTCTTTTGCCTAAGCTATGTCATTTGACTGAGCAAGATGGCACCTTTGGGCGGGAAGGGGACCACGCATGTATAGTAACATTCTCAAAGGCTCTTTGAAAGCTGGGGAAATGCTCTGCGTCGGCTCTGTCAGTGCTAACGTCACCCATATGTGAGAGCTGGTTCCTGCTGTTTCTTGAGAACACCTGTTACAGGTGAGTAATTACGCTTTTTGTATTGGCATTCAAGGATAATTGGGTAGTTTTTGAAGAGTATTAAGCCTAGAAAAAAATGTTATTAGAGATGCATTAAAATAAATTAAATGAGCAAGTGTAAGCACAAAAGCAGCAGTGTGTTTTTCCCCAGAACTAATGATTTCAGACCTTGAAGTTGTGCTCATACATCTTAGGTTATTGGATTTTCAATGCTTGCGTGACCAGTAGTAACTCAGGTATCACTACTAAGAGATAATGTAGTGTCTTAGAAAAATACATTTATTTTATTTATTTACATTCTCTTATATACCGCGCTATTCTGCATCAGTGTGGTTTACATTGAACCAACTGAAATTACATTGAACAGGGCATTATAACTAGGAGATAACTATTTTACAGGGAACATGGGCTATGGAGGGTTAAGTGGCTTGAAACATTGAAACTGAAATAAAATTGGGAGTTCCAGCTGCTCCACAGATTCCCCAAATCTGACAGAAGTGATCTATAGAATACATCATGAAAATATGAAATGAGTCTTTTCTTCCCTAACTTTCAGTTTTCACTAGGCAGTCATTTGGTAAAGTTCTGCAGGTGAACTCTGATTAAATGGATTGAAAGCAATGGTATTTTATTCCAAAATATAGACCAATTGGTATTTTATTCTAAAATATAATTGTGATAGATGTTGACTTTGTAGTTTTACAGATAGACACCTGTAGGAAGTGTGGGGTCAGTCAATCAGAAAATCCCTTCTATTAACACCTTATTGTTTGTTTCCCTGTATTGATTATACATTTGTACTTGTATATTTGCATTTTAAAAGTTGCAGAGCTGATAACTAGCCACAGGGTAAATTTATTCAGCCCAACATAGTTGTGTTTCAGCATGATCCGTCTGCATCAGAGGCAATGAATGCAATCCAGAATTATATAACCAAATCTTGGGGGTCAGCGGTGACTTGTTGAGAGTATGAACTAACTGGATAATATGAAAATCATTCACAAAATTTTTCAGTTAATGCTGATATTGTCCAACAACTCTAGTTTTTCTGTAACACACTTAGTAACATAGTAAATGACGGCAGATAAAGACCTGCATGGTCTATCTAGTTTGCCCAGTAAGGTGGCGAGAGTTGTGCCCTCTGCTCAGTGCAGGTTTCCCCCCCCCCTCCCCCCGGCCTTTCTCTAGGTTTTGTATCCACTGCTTCATGCAAGTTACCTACCTTTGTTTAGGTTTGTACTTGTCACTCTGTGCAGGTAATCCCTCTCTATTTTTTGAAGTGTAAAAGATTTTAAGGTTGCTTTGATTATCTTTGCTAGAAATATAATGTTTGAAAGACTACTGTATCACTAATTACCTAAATTCTTTTTTGTTTTATTCTTGAAAGGAAAGAAGGCGTGTTTGGATTTTACAAAGGAATAATCCCTAATATACTGAAAGTAACTCCAGCCTGTTGCATTACCTTTGTGGTATATGAGAACATATCACACTTTCTGCTCAGCTTTAGGAAAGAAAGAAACTAGACTAAAGGTGTCTTGACTGCATGGAGAAGTTGTCTGCCTTCCTTGCTGTAATCCTAGAAGAGATGCTGTACAGCTGCAGACATCTGTCTTGCACAGAGTAGATGTGACGATGTCCAAGGATTTAACAGGACACAGACACTTCTGTTTTAAGGGGGAGAATATCACAGACCACCACTTTTTTTTTATACCTACCGGATAACTGTGATATGCTGCTGCCGTGGCTCCATACTAAACTTTGTATGGAAAGCCTAAGTGACTGCTGTAACAGAATAATTTATATCAAGGTACATACATATCATTCATATCTGTTTATCTCAGCTTTTTGTTTCTTTATATTTTTGTTAATAAATTTGTGGTGTAATTACAGTTTTGAACAAGTACTGTGGGATACTGGCTTATATTTATTAATGTAAATCAAGGAAATTGGGTCACGGATTCAGAAACACAGCCAGGTTCTTGTGGTTCAGGAGCCCACCACAGACTTCACTGTAAGCGGATGTATATGTCACATGCTCGCCAAGAAATCAAATCAAATGATGCCATTAAGAGTAGAATCTCTAAATATAAAGCAGCTACATTGGTAATGAAAGTGATGAAATTGTAATTATTGAATAAGTTCCTTCTCTCTTGGGCCATTTACTTGAATTTTTCCTGTTTGGATATGCTGGGTGTGTTTGAGCACTTGTTTGTTTTTTATATTATTGTTTTGGTATAGGAATAGCACTGTTGTAGACACAAATGGATATTGCAGTTTGCCTATAATAAAAGCACCAGTACTGTACTGACAAATGTGAATACTTCCTCTTTTGTTTTATTTGGTGATTTGTATGTGATGTCAAGTGTTTACGAGGTAACTGCATAAATTTGTTAACTTCTGAAGTAAATGGTTGCATTAAATAAAATATACCTAAGCCCATAACAGGAAAATCTAGTGATTGTGTTGCCAGTAGGCTGTTCACACAATCAAATGAAAAATCATGAACCTATCAGAACGCAAAAATATATAACCCTTCACCATTAAGATCCTGATATGAATCCCTCATCCAATTCTTTCTTTTTGTCGGAGCTGGTCAGCCAAGCAAACAGAAGCAATCCATGTGCCACTGTGACCTCTCCTTTTTAATTTATATAACCAAAAGTAAAAACTTCACTTAGCTTTTTCATAGTTTAGAGAACAAGCCATACTACTAGCTTGAAACAACTCATCCAGAATACAGAACTCGACGATGTGTCACGTTTCGGGCTGCAGTAACCAATTTTCAACCCTGCTTCAGGTCCAATCCGATTCTGGCAATGTCAAAGCTATAAAATAACATGGAAGGAACTCCACTTTATACTGGCTTCGGCGTCTGGTGTCATGCCCAACCGGAGACAGCTAACAACCAATCAGGTCCAAGATCTTTATATCCAATGGGGAAAGCCCACATACAAGGGAAAACCCTCAATGGGAAAGCAAACAGTGATTCTGACCAAAACCCCATATCAGATGATAGTATACCAGTCCACCTGTGCATTTAAACCCCCAGGGGTAACAGTGTTAAAACGATATATCCATCTCTGTTCCAATAATTGTAAACGTTGTTCCCGATCTCCTCCCCTCGGGTCTACTGGTACATGATCCAAGACTTGCCAGCGAAGAGACTCAAAACGTTTACAATTCACGTTCAGGATCACGTTCAAAGTGATGTCCTTGACATTCAAAGCCGTAAACAATTGCTCCTCTACATCAGTCAGTGACCTCATCCAGATGACACCCTCCAACAGAGCAAGAAGATCAGCTGCTATAAATACTTTGACCCTACCAAATCAGATCACAAAATGCTCACAAGCAGCCAGGTCCAGAGCGTTTTCGCTTTACGCACCTACCTGTTGGAATGCACTACCACCAGCTATCAGAGCTATCAATGACTTCTTACAATTTAGGAAGGCACTCAAGCATCACCTCTTCCTACAATACTACACTGATCAGGAGCACTATTTATTTATTTATTTATTTATTTAACACTTCTTTTATACCGCGCTATTACAATCAGTGCGGTGTACATTGAACAAGAACATACTACAATGCATACAAGTAACATTGAGTTTTACATTGAACAGGGAGCTTCAACAATAGGACAACCGGGGGAACTATGTACAGATTAACTTAATGGTATATACAGTAATATAAAACTCGTTTGGATGTTGCAATGTGGTTCACTAATAGGACTAGAGAGAAGGTTGACCAACTAGCCCTTTTCAGGTTGTATTGAGGTGTTAGTTTTGTTAATGTCTAGGTTGACTTCTGGGTAGCATTTTGTGAACAAGTGGTATTTCAATGCTTTTCTGAATAGGATTAGGTTTTTGATAGCACGATTTCGTGAGGTAGCGCATTCCAGTTTAGAGGTGCAAATAAGGAGAAGGCCCTGTTGGAGGTGGCCTTAGTGCACTTCGTTATTATTTTTGGGACAATTAAGGTGTTCATTGATGTGGTTCTCCTTTTTCTGTTTTCCAGGGTGCCATGGATAAGCTTGCTGATTGGCGTAGGGGGGCAGTTATTTAGTGCCTTGAAAGTAAGGACTAAAGACTTATACTGGATTCTGGCATGTAATGGTAACCAATGCAGTTCTTTCATGATGGGTGTTATATGGTCAGATATTGATGAGCCGGAGAGGACTCTGGCGGCTGTATTCATGGCTAGGCGGAGCGGATTTAAAGTTGATTGAGGGAGGCCATGAAGGATGATGTTGGCAAAATCCAGGTGTGGGAGGACTAATGCCTGGTAGTTCGGAAGTCTGTGGGATCTAGTAGGGAGCGGAGGTGACGTAGTGATTTGATCTTATAATATATAGTTTTTGTGATGTTCTTGACATGCGTTGTCATATCCAAGTGCTGATCCAATGTGATGCCGAGGTAACGGATGGTAGCTTTTGATTTCAACTCTGTTGTTGACGAGTAGTGATGGAGGAGGTATGAACTTACGGTTCCTTGTGACAAAAAGAACGTCAGTTTTGTTGTGGTTAATCCGAAGGTTTTGTGATAGCAACCATTCGGCTACAGCTTCAAAACAGTTGATTATTGGGGAGAATACTGGATGTTCAATTGTGAACGGCATATATAGGAGGATGTCATCTGCGTAAGCGAGACATTGTACATTAAAGGATCTGATCAAGTCACATATCGGCTGCATGTAGATGTTAAACATTAGTGCCGATAAGGACGATCCTTGGGGTACTCCCTGTGATTGCAGGAATGGTTCTGAGGATGCGTGACCTGTTTTTACTTGTTGCCACCTGTTAGATAGGTAGGATTTACACCACTTGAGTGCTGTGCTTTGAATCCCCTTATCTTTCAAGCGTTGTAGGAGTATGTCATGACTTACAGAGTCGAAAGCGGCGGAGATGTCCAGGAAGATGAGGACGAAACCCTGTTGTATGTTATTTATTCCTGTTACCAGAACATTGAATAGGGTTGTAAGGACTGTGTCAACTCCATGTGCTTCCCTGAAGCCATGTTGAGATGGATGGATCTAGTGGTGCTTCCGTGTCAATATGATGTTGGATTTGTTGTTGGGCGGCCTTCTCAATGATTTTTGCGAGCTGTGGTATGCTCGAGATAGGCCTGAAGGAATCAACCTTGGATGGGTCCAGTCTATTATTCTTCAGTAGGGGCTTGATGGAAGTGTGTTTTAGACTCTGCGGGAATGAACCTGTTGAGAGAGACTATCCACAGCAAACCTCTCCCAGTGCCTTATATAGGCAACCCACGAATAACAACCACACAAGTTCGAAACCTAACCCTCCAAACCCAGATCCCCCAGACCCGGATCCCCCTGACAAATAGCGTCTCTTCACACTATTGTCAGTTAATACGCTATCGAAACAATAGCTACACACCTTTGATACTCATGAGCATATGTTGTACTACCTGTATATATCTGTATATAGTTACTCTGTCCTGTTCTAACTGTATCTAGTTACACCGCTTTAACTACATTTAGTTATATTGTTATAGCTGTACTTTTGATAACTGTTATACTGTAAGTCCAGTACAGATATTCTGCACTGAACAGTTCGATGTAAACCGCACTGATACTGAAGAGCGCGGTAAATAAGAAAATTAAATAAATAAATAAAACCATGAGTAAACTGAATGCAATGCTCAACCATAGGAGCTGCAAGATTCTTAGTCCGCAGTCTTGAAGCGTGCTCCGAAAGCCGTTTTTTGATGGGCCTTTTCGTACGCCCCACATAGTATAGTAAGCAGGGGCATATTATCAAGTAGACCACAAACAGAAGAGCAATCAGTATGCCATAATGATGGGAATACTCGAAACGTATGGGTATCTGTCCAATTAGGGCCCGTTAGCGAACTATTGCAATGTACACAGTGTCCACAATAAAAGTGCCCTTTCTCCTCATGTGAAATCTCCAGACGGTCCAGCCCGTGGGTAGTTCTCATTACCATGTCCTTTAAATTTGGCTTTTCGCGAATATGCAATTTGTAAATGCTTACCACGAAAGAACGAATGGAGCCCCAAAACCGGCCAATAGCCATGTAACAATTTCACCACTTCTGGCATTCCACAAGTGTAGGGAAATACCCCAGTTATATTTTCCTCAGAGGTCCTAGACCCCGAAGGAGAAAGGAGCCATTCCCGATGCACGAACCAGGCTCTCTTATATGCCTTCCTTACAACAGTAGGAGGATACCCCCTCTGTAATAAACGCCGGACTAAATCCTCAGCATGTAAATGAAAGTCCTGCAATGATAAACAATTTCTACGAAGGCGCAAAAACTGCCCAAAGGGCAATCCCTGTTTCAGTGTCTGCGGATGAAAACTTCCATACCCCAGGAGTGTATTTCGTTATACTGATTTTTGATATAAAGACATCTCAGACCCCAAAGGGGTCAGACTAACCGTAATATCCAGGAACTGTATCTGAAGTCTCAATTTGTGCGGTGAATTGAATATTGGTCTTAAAAGTGTTCAACCTTAGCAAAAAAGAATCCAGATCTGCTTGCGTTCCTGTCCACAAAAAGAAAATGTCATCCAAGAGGGGGAGTGGCCTAGTGGTTGGGGCAAGGTACTACAGGCCGGAAGGTCGGTGGTTCAAATCCCACTAGAGGACAGCAACCTTGGGCCGGAAGGACTGGGGTTTCTAGTCCCACAGGTGCTCCTTGTGGTCTTGGGCAAGCCACTTAACCCTCCATTGCCCATGTTCCCTGTAAGTATTAGTGTGTGTCTCTCATATCCCCTCGTGTTAAATGTATCCCCCAACCGCTTTGACCTGGTGAAAAGCGGGATTTAAATGCAGCTAAATAAATAAATAAGAACCTTTTCCAGAAGGAATCATCTTAAATTAGGGATCCGAATAAATGTAAGCTGTCTCAAAATCATCCATATAGATCGTCGCTATCGATGGGGCAGCAGTTGCCCCCATCGCTATCCTGAATTTCTGCTTATAGAATTGCTGCTGGTACAGGAAAAAATTGTTGTTTAAAACCAAATCCAGTAAATCATGCAAAAAAGATCGAGGAATACACTCTGGTAAATCCAAAGGGTAATCCTTTAAACAAATAAGCACTTCCTCCTGATCTATATTCGTATATAGGGACTGTACATCCAAGGTCCCCAAAAATCTGCAAGAAGCAAAATCAATACAATCCGCTATCTGGTTTAGGAAATCCCCCATATCCTTAATATAAGATTTCACTTTAGCCACAGTTGTTTGCAAGAATATGTCACAGAACTTAGAAAGTGGCTCTAGGAGAGAGTCTCTACAGGAAACAATTGGTCTCCCCGGAGGGTCCTGTAAAGTTTTATGAATTTTGGGGACCAGGTAAAAAATTGGAGTTCTTGGGTGCTTCTTTACCAGGAACTCAAACTCCTGTTTGCTAATCCAATTATTGCTCAAGGCACTACCAACCACGGCCTGGATTCGTTCCTGAAGATCCATCGTGGGGTCAGCTCCCAGGGGGACATAATTCATTTGATTAGTTAGATGTTTGTCCATCTCCTGCTGATACTGAGCAGTGGAAAGCACCACCTTAGCTCCCCCCCTTATCTGCCCTTCTAATGATGATATCCATATTCGCCAGTTTTTAAGGCTTGAAATTGATTTTTTTGTCAGATTAGGATAGTAGCGTCTTTTTTTGTTTTTCTAATTTATGTAATTCCTGCAGGATCAAATCTTGAAAAGTCGAAATCGTTTGATCGGTCATACCAAAAGGTAACCATCTGGAAGAATTCCTCACTAATGAAACATCAGAAGCACTTGGAAACTTTGAAAAATATTGAATTACTCTCAATTTACGAAAAAAACTGTACAAGGCCACCCTAGTGGCAAAGCCATCATATTTAGGAGTGGGGACGAAAGACAGACCCAACTCTAATACCTGCATTTGATCCGGGGTCAGAGTCCTTCCCGATAACTGTCGATTCTTGGTCCGGGACCAGGTATCCGGACCCTCCCAAAAATCCTGCTGGTAATTCTTACAAGGTCTCCGACCTCTAAAGGAGTTTCCTCGATATCCGTCACTGTTACCTGGGCGTGATCCAGTGGCCCCCTGTATAGTAGATTCCCCCATATCTATATCTGACGAATCCTCAGAGCTAACCCCAAAGGACACCTTTTTCCCGAAACCTTGTTTTCTCATTGAGGGCCATTTATAAATGCAGTCATTATCGTAGTCCGACTTGTCACACTTAAATTTTTGTATTTTTAGACTACGGACATGCTCCTGAAAAGATTCAAGTTGTTTTTCAGCTTCTGCCCATTGTTCCTGGATACTACGGTTAGTCTGACCCCTTTGGGGTTTGAGACGTCTTTATATCGAAAATCGGTACAACGAAATACACTCCTGGGGTATGGAAGTTTTCATCCGAAGGCACTGAAACAGGGATTGCCCTTTGGGCAGTTTTTGCGCCTTCGTAGAAATTGTTTATCATTGCAGGACTTTCATTTACATGCTGAGGATTTAGTCCAGCGTTTATTACAGAGGGGGTATCCTCCTACTGTTGTAAGGAAGGCATATAAGAGAGCCCGGTTCGTGCATCGGGAATGGCTCCTTTCTCCTTCGGGGCCTAGGACCTCTGAGGAAAATATAACTGGGGTATTTCCCTACACTTGTGGAATGCCAGAAGTGGTGAAATTGTTACATCGCTATTGGCCGGTTTTGGGGCTCCATTGATGCTTTCGTGGTAAGCATTTACAAATTGCATATTTGCAAAAAGCCAATTTAACGGACATGGTAATGAGAACTACCCACAGGCTGGACCGTCCGGAGATTTCACATGAGGAGAAAGGGCACTTTTATTGTGGACACTGTGTACATTGCAATAGTTTGCTAACGGGCCCTGATTGGACAGATACCCATACGTTTCGAGTATTCCCATCATTATGGCATACTGATTGCTCTTCTGTTTTTGTGGTCTACTTGATAATATGCCCCTGCTTACTATATTATGTGGGGTGTACGAAAAGACCTGTCAAAAAATGGCTTTCGGAGCACGCTTCAAGATTGCGGACTAAGAATCTTGCAGCTCCTATGGTTGAGCATTGCATTCAGTTTACTCATGGTTTTGAGTCTCTTCGCTGGCGAGTCTTGGATCATGTACCAGTAGACCCGAGGAGAGGAGATCGGAAACAACGTTTACAATTATTGGAACAGAGATGGATATATTGTTTGAACACTGTTACCCCTGGGGGTTTAAATGCACAGGTGGACTGGTATACTATCATCTGATATGGGGTTTTGGTCAGGATCACTGTTTGCTTTCCCAATTAGGGTTTTCCTTTGTATGTGGGCTTTCCCCATTGGATATAAAGATCTTGGATCTGATTGGTTTTTAGCTCTCTCTGGTTGGGCATGACGCCAGACGCCGAAGCCGGTATAAAGTGGAGTTCCCTCCATGTTATTTTACAGCTTTGACATTGCCAGAATCGGATTGGACCTGAAGCAGGGTTGAAAATTGGTTACTGCAGCCCGAAACACTACACGTCATCTAGTTCTGTATTCTGGATGAGTTGTTTCAAGCTAGTAGTATGGCTTGTTCTCTAAACTACGAAAAAGCTAAGTGAAGTTTTTACTTTTGGTTATATAAATTAAAAAGGAGAGGTCACAGTGGCACATGGATTGCTTCTGTTTGCTTGGCTGACCAGCTCCGACAAAAAGAAAGAATTGGATGAGGGATTCATATCAGGATCTTAATGTTCACACAATCAAGCATTAAATTGAATTGTATAGTTAAGAGAATGATTTTGGTTCTAGGCTTGATTACTAGATAATTGCCCCGGCTCAAGTTTCAATCCAGAGTCAAATGTAAGAGCCTTATCTTGAGGGAAGGATAATAGCAGCAGAGCTATGTACAAAGCAGCTAGCTGTTTTTAAAAATCAAAATGAAGAAAGAAATAATATACCTTGATATTGTTTTTGTTCTGCTGGCAAATTCCAGCAAACATCTCTTTTCAGGCAGAACACTTGAGAACTTGCACTTAATTGACTAAAACAAGTGTTTTATTTTCCAAGTTTAAAAATATTTGCTTTTTTTGTGTAAATTGTCATATCTGAGTATAACACATTGAAAGCCTGATATTATAAAAGGGCGCCTGTGTGAAGAATCCAAAAAGAGACCTATTTTAAGCCTATTTATAAATCAATAGAGGCACCTTTGTGACTTTATAAAATAACTACTAGATTCAGCTGTAATAGATTCCAATGCATACAATTTACATTTTCTCTGAGTCAATTGTAAAATCTATGCATTCACTTGCATATTTTATAAAATACCCACATGCATCACAACTCTGTAAGTACCCACTATCTTTTCATGTGTACTTGTATATGCATATACAACTACACAACTTTATAAAAAGCCTTTGTATGCAAAAAAAAAAAAAACGCTATCTCCAGGAACAAACAGGAAGTCAGTTTTCACATATGGGTGACGTTGGCATTGACAGAGCCCGGTGCGGGAACATTCCCCAGCATCCGATAGGAATGCTTTTTGGGAGCGTTCCTCCACCCATGGGTGGCTGCCTTCCCTCCTGGTCTCCTCAGTTGTCTTTTTTTTCCGTGCAGCCATTGGGACCCTGTCCCTCTCAACCACATTTAGAGATTTCATTTTTTCTTCTTAGTACCATCAAAAGTTCTCCAGTTTGCCTTTCTGTCGCACGCCTCGACTTCTCGTCGATTCTGGTACCCCTTTTCTTATTTTGACTTTATTTTCATTTTTCACTACTTTTTTAATTTGAGGCCTACAGCCTCCTCGTTCCCAATTCGATTTTGCCTCCATTTTATTTTTAAAAAATGGAGAGGCCTCGAAGTGGGTTCAAGAAGTGCTCTAAATGTTTCAGTACAATTTCTATGACTGATGAGCATTCTTTGCCTCAAGTGTCTAGGCCCTGACCACAATGTCGATTCCTGCCTCTCCTGTCTACCACATGACCTCCAGACGTCGGAAGAACAGAGACAAACAGAAGGCTAAGCTGTTTCCATCAGACTCAACTCCTTTGGTGTACTCCTCGGGGGCATCGATTCAGTCAGTGTCTTCCCATGCCTCTAAAACCTCACCAGCAAAGCATTGCTCGGAGTCACCAGCACTTAGGAAAAAGACATCGGCTTCAGCATCAAGGTCATCAACTTCCAGGTCGGTGTTGGCTTCCGACACCGAGCATTGGCATCGCCATTCTTTGTATTCCGATGCGGCCCATCCATCCAAACAGCCCTGGCAGGAGGTATCACCCTCCAAAGCCATACAGGGGTTCGGGGATGCCCCCAAGGTCCAATCCTCAGTGAAGCCCCCGATACCAGCATCGAGAGTTGTGGCCCACACATCTGTGTCTGGAGCCTCTCCTCCCTCGGTACCATCACTGGATGGCCGTGTCATCACCATGGAGCTTAGCATCTCTAAACTCTTGTTATGCCAATGACTTCGGAAACTCCGCAGCCGGCATCAGTACCGATTTCACCAATACCTCTGGTATTCTCGGCTTCAAAGGGCTTGGAACAGCCAGTACCGAGGCCCTCAGAACTATCTGGTCCGATCCCCTGAACATCAAAACAATGAGCGTCTGAGCATTGAAGGTATCGAACATCTCATAGAGATTATTTTGATTTCCTTCCGGACTCCAATTCAGAGGACATGTCTGAGGTGGAATCAGTCGAGTCTGATACACCCAGGGATGTTTCATCGGATCCATCACCTCCTTATGAATGGAGACGTTCCCTGCCCGAAGACATGTCCTTCCAAGACTTCATTAAGGATATGGCGGCAGCTCTCGATGTTTGTGGCAACTGAAAATGAACCAAGAACTGAGGAGTTAGAGATACCACAATATCCTTCGGCACCAAAAGAGGCTGCTGCCTTCTCGCTGCACAACATCTTAAAGAACTTGATTCGTATGTGGGAGGCCCCCATGTTGACCCCCTGCAGTAAGTAAGAGGCTTGATACCCTGTACAGCAGAAATACTCAAATCCAGTCCTGGAGGGCCGCAAACCAGTCAGGTTTTTGGGGTATCCCTAATGAATATACATGAGCTATATTTGCATGCACTGCCTCCATTGTATTTGAATCTATCTCATGTATATTCATTAGGGATATCCCAAAAACCTGACTGGTTTGCGGGTCTCCAGGACTGGATTTGAGTACCTCTGCTGTACAGGGTTCCTGCCTCTCCAGGCTTCCAAAAGCCACATCTTCCCCACCATTCTATGATGGTGGAGTCCACCATGCGGAGGATCAAAAGTCAGAAAAATCGCTCCTCGGTACCTCCTGGCAGGGAGGGCAGGACACTGGATGCATTTGCAAGAAAAGCCTTCCAGGCTATTGTGTTAGCATCAAGAATTGATTTATACATGGGTATGTTTCTCAAGGATGTGTCCAAGGATTTCTCAGAATTCACGTCCTTATTACCCCCTGACAAACAGGCGGCTCACCAGGTCTTGCTTGCCCATGCCCAAAACACATCAAAATTCTTAACAAGATATGCTTTTGAGGCAAACAGCAGATCTGCTGCAGCTTGCATAGGTGCCAGAAAAACAGCATGGCTCCAAGCATCTGACCTGGAACAGTGGGTCCAGGATAAATTGATAAACATACCCTGTAATGTGAAAACCTCTCCGGTCAGAGGTGGAGAGAAAGGGCCGGAGAGATTGAAACAGACAATCTCACCATGAAGAGGCTGTCAAGGAGAACTGCAGACCCTTCCAAAAAGAAGGCTACCACCAAAAAGCCATTTCTTTCTAAAAAAGGAGAAAATTTTCCCTCCATATCAGGTCTATGCTACCTACGCTGGTCCACAACAGCAGCAGAGACAATTGGGGTCAAAAGCAGATCAGGAAACCCAAGGTTTTCAAACCTCAACCTGCCCATCTACTCAGTAGCCTCAGAGGTTTTGACTCTTTCAAAAGGAGCATGGCCAATTCTCCCATCATTCTCCCTTCTCCTTCCAGGATCCCAGGGAGGCTAGTGCATTTCGCACACTGTTGGATAAGTATCACCTCCGAGCCCTGGACCCTACCTTGAGTCTCTCAGGGCCTATAACTAAAGTTTCAAATTTATTCTCCCAATCATTTTGTAGGACAACCCACCCTGGATCCCCTTCACTCCTCCTTGCTTCATCAGGAGATCCTCTCCCTGCTAGAACAAGGAGCTGTCGAGGAGGTCCCCTCTGCCCTGCAGGGCCGGGGTTTCTACGCCAGATGTTTCCTGATTCAAAAAAAGGCAGGAGGTTACAGGCCTATGCTAGATCTCCGAAATCTCAACAAATTTATCGTCAAAGAGAAATTCAGGCTGATTTTTCTAGGCACCCTCTTGTCATACCTCAAACAAAACAATTGGTTATGCTCTCTGGATCTAAAAGATGCATATACACACATCCTCGTCCACCCAGACTACAGAAGATTCCTCAGGTTTGTCTTTCAGGGAAACCACTATCAGTACAGATTCTTACCTTTTGGACTCGCCTCAGCGACCAGAGTATTAAAGTGCTTAGCTGTTGTGGTGGCCTACCTGGGGAATCTTTCTGTTCCCCTACTTAGACGACTGGCTGTTAAGGGCAGACTCCGCTTCAGCAGTCGCTTCCTCCCTAAATCAAAACGTATGCAGTATGATGTTCAAGAGTTGGGGGTTTATGATAAACTGTCCAAAGTCATATCTCGGCCCAACTCAGAATCTCGAGTTCATAGGTGCTAGACTGGACACAACAAAACACAGCGTTCCTCCTAGAGGACAGACGTCTCAGTCTGATTACCTTAGCCATACAGGTGCAGCAACAACCATTAGTTCCTGCCAGAACGTTTCTACGCCTTTTAGGACACATGTCTTCCACAGTCCATGTCGTATCCTATGCTCGTCTCCACATGAGGATCTCGCAGTGGACTCTCTCAACCCAGTGGAGGCAGTCCACAGGTCATCTCTGACGTGATCAACATCACCTTGCAGATGAAGGCAGATCTACAGTGGTGGATCACGCAACAGAATCTAATCGAAGGGTCATCTTTTCAGAGGTCTGCACCACAGTTTATCCTGACCACTGATGCATCAAAACTAGGCTGGGGAGCCCATCTCGATGGTCTCACGATGCAGGGCCTTTTGGTCTGCTCAAGAGAGAGCCATCCAGATCAATCTTCTGGA
The DNA here is from genome assembly GCA_033557465.1 of Ichthyophis bannanicus. Classification (NCBI taxonomy): domain Eukaryota; kingdom Metazoa; phylum Chordata; class Amphibia; order Gymnophiona; family Ichthyophiidae; genus Ichthyophis; species Ichthyophis bannanicus. The sequence continues at coordinate 1,688,269,867 of CM066031.1, read as the reverse complement.
ACTCAGAGTGGTATCCAATGCCATCAGAGTCTTCTCTCCCCAACTCAAGCAGCATTCTCTTCTTGTACAAATCGACAACCAGGTGGCTATATTTTATATAAACAAATAAGGAGGGACAGGCTCTCAAGCCCTGTGCAAGGAGGCCTCATGCCTGTGGAACTGGGCAATTTCCAAGGGTTATTCACCGTCACACAGTCTACCTCTCGGAAGGACAGAATCAATTGGTTGACAGTCTAAGCTGGATTCTACATCCACACAAGTAAATGTTAGATCCTCAGGTAGCCCAACGCTTGTTTCAACTCTGGAATTCCTCTAATAGACCTTTGTGTCTCCCTTCAGTGCCCATCTACCTCAGTTTTGTTTGAGGATTCCCTTTCCCCACAGGGAATTGTCAGATGCCTTCCTCATTCACTGAGGTTGAGGGCTTCTTTATGCTTTCCCTCCACTTCCACTCATAGCGAAGACACTCTTCAAACTCCAGGCAGAAGGGGGACGAATGATTCTCATTACCCCATACTGGCCCAGACATCCGTGGTTTTTTTCACTTCTTCAACTTGCTCAAGCACCTCCCTCCAGCTCAATTACTCGCACTTCTCTCCCAGGAGCAAGGCACCCTGTTGCATCCCAACCTCAAACCACTCTGGTTGATGGCCTGGAAGCTGAACGCTTTGTCCTCTCACAGTTAAATCTCAAGGAGGATATTTTGTATGTCCTTTTATCTTCAAGGAAGGATTCAACCAGACGCTTTTATTTATTTGACTAGGTTTATATACCACTTTTCACACAAGTCAAAGCAGTTTACATCAAACAAGAGAGAATACAAGGAACATTTACATTGGAACATAATAACTTTGTACAGCGAACAAAGATAGGGCAGTTGTGAAGGTAACTATGTGCAAGGTTGATTATGCACGGGTATCTAGATTGACTGTGCATTCTTGTGGTGCTTGATAAGTTTAACTGTTTTGGGAGCAGGTTGTGACGGGTGTTTAGTTGTTTTAGTTGTTGAGCTGTTGGGGGGGTCGTGAAGTGCAGGGTGAAGAAATGAGTTTTGAGAAGTTTGCAGAAGATTAGGAGGTCTGTGGGGTTTCTTATGTTGTCTGGAAGGGTGTTGTAGGTGGTAGGGACATAAAATTCGAAGGCTAGGCTGAAGCTTGTTGGGTATCTTTGTTATGGATTGGAGGGTAGATAATGTTATCGTGATGGAGGTTCTCTGGGATCTGTGTGATTGGGGGTTGAGAGTGCTGAGGTAGGTGGAGTGGTGGAAGAGGGCTTTGTGTGTCATCAGCAGGATGCAGAGTATTCTACTTTGCAGCGGGAGGTGTTTGAGGATGGGGGGGGGGAATGTGTTCATATTTAGGTGAGTTTGTAATGATCCTTGCAGCAGTGTGTAATGCCATTTGGAGAGTGTGGAGCAATGATTTGTGGAGTCGGCGATATATTGAGTTACAGTAGTCGGCATAGGGTGTTGTGAGGGCTTGTAAGACTGATCAGAAGTCAGAGGGGGCAAGGAGGGGGCGGAGGTGTTGTAGTGTGCAGGTTTTGTGATAAATTGCTTTTGCTGTGTTTGCTATTTGTGATTTTACTGTGAGGTGGCAGTTGAGGGTGATCCCCAGATATTTAACTTCTGGTTTGATTATAATTTGAGTATTGAGAGTGATGGAGTCAGGGAGGGAGGTGAAGGATGTGTACCTGGTGACTAGTAGCGCTTCAGTTTTTTTTTTTTTTTTCAGGTTTATGGATAGGTAGTTTTCGGATAACCACTGAGAGACCTCAGAGAAGTATTATTGAACCGTAAAGTATGATGGGTTATTGAGGTGGAGTGGTGTGTAGAGCATATCATCTGTGTAAATGTGGTAGTTAAGGTTGTGAGTTTAAATGATGTTAGAGGAGTTGTAGGTAGATGTTGAAGAGGAAGGCAGAGAGGGTGTGGAACTTTGGGGGACGCCTTGAGTTTGAGTGTAGGGGGATGAGGATAGTGACCCAATTCTTATCAGCTATGTTCTGTCATGAAGGTAGTTCTTGAACCATCTTAATACAGTGCCCTGGATTCCGATTGATTGGAGGCCATGTAGGAGGTTGTTATCTTTGATGGTGTCAAAAGTAGCGGAGATGTCCAGGAAAGTCATGATGAAACCTGTAACAGGTGATCTGCAGGAACAGCAGGAATCAGTCTTCACAACCCGCCCACCTCCCCATCAAGTTGTCCTTATTTTGTCCTTCCTGGTATTTAGATTTTTTATTCTCCGCTATACATTTGACTGAGAAGACCAGGCGGGAAGGCAGCCACGTATGCGTGGAGGAACGCTCCTGAAAGCATTCCTATTGGATGCAGGGGAATGTTCCCACACTGGGCTCCGTCCATACTGATAACACCCATGTGTGAAGACTGAGTCCTGTTGTTCCTAGAGATCACCTGTTACAAGTGAATAACTACGCTTTACAAGCAGAAAAACGTCTTTTAAAATTGTCCCTAGTAGAGCTTGAGATTTCTGCTTTCCTGTTTTATATAATGTCTTCATTGCCTTAACAGTTATTCAAATTAGTTTTTCTGTAAGCAGGTCTAGTATGCAAGCTATTAACATCACAATTGACTGAATTCGAATGGGTGATTCACAAGAATACACAAGATCACCCCGCTCCATTACCAAAAACCTACTGACCATCCCAACAAATAAGATATAGCAAACAATCTACTAGTAGCAAGGCCTTCTCCCTCTATTTATTTATTTATTTATTTTATTTTATTTATTTAACTATTTCTTTTATACCGCCCCTTCCAGAGATCAAGGGCGGTTTACATATAACAGATTAACAGTCTTGTACACAATTTGTATACATTTTACATAGAACAGTAGAAATCAACTATTTACATTGAACAGTAAATATAAACTTTGTAGGTATTGTAACAAAAACAACTTGAAGGTATTAAAGCAAAATCTTTGTAGGTATTAAAGCAAACATATCAAACTTTGTACAAAAGTATATTTACATCGTGTAGTGTGTGTGGTGTATGGGGTAGAAATTGGCATAGGTGCTGGAATTTAGTTCCTTTTATTTTTGTCATCTTTGGGGCGTGTGTGGGGGGGACAGGCTTGTGGTTACATTGTTGGGGTTAAGGGAGTTTGTGCATGGGTGCCCACATTTGTAGTAGAGCTGGCTTTGGGGGAGTAGGGGATTTCGAAGTGTTCAGTGAACAGGTAGGTCTTTAATTCTTTTCTGAATTGGATGAGGTCTCTTATGGTGCGAAGTTCAATAGGGAGGTCGTTCCAGAGTGTAGGAGCAGTGAATGAGAATGCTCTAGAGCTAGTGGTATTCTTGGTTTTACAGATGGCTTTAGGTATGATGAGGGAGTGGGCTGCGTTTTGTCTGAGGGTCCTTGTCGATGTTGGAGATTGCAGTAATGTGGTTAAGTGTGAGGGGGCTATGTCGTTTATGAGTTTATAGGTTGTTAGGATAATTTTGTATTTGATTCGGCTGTTTATAGGAAGCCAGTGGAGTTCCAGCAGTATTGGGGTTACGTGGTCTGTTAGGCGGGCTTTAGCAATTACTTTTGCACAGATGTTTTGTGCTCTTTGTAGAAGGTATGTGCTTTTTTGAGGGAGGCCTATTAGGAGACTATTGCAATAGTCGAAGTGAGGGGTGATCAGTGTACTTACTACGGATCTAAAGTCTTGTGTTTCAAGGAGTGGCCTTAGGTGCTGAATAGTTTTGAGTTTGTAGAAAATGGTTTTTACTGTTTGTTTTATGTGTGGCAGCATGGATAGGGTGTGGTCTATTATTACCCCTAAGTATTTTACCTGTTTTCTGACAGGTATTGAAGTTTTGTTGATTGTGATTGTTTCCGGGTAAGTGTTCTCAGTCATAGAAGATCTTGTTACAAACATTACCTCAGTTTTTTTGAGATTTATGCTGAGGTAGTTCGTTTCCATCCAGGAGGAGGTCTCGGCCATGCATTTGGATAGAGAGTCATATGTATGGTTTTTAGTGTTTATGGGGGATAGCTAGCATGATGTCATCAGCATATATAAAATGGTTAATCCTGTGTTTTTTAAATATGTTTGTTATCGGTTGCAGATACAAGTTAAATAGGAGGGCTGAAAGGGCTGATCCTTGGGGTATTCCTTGTCCTTGGGGGAATGTTTCTGATGTTTGTTGATCAATTTGGACGCGTATTAATCTATGTGAGATGTAGGATTTGAACCAGTTAAGGACAATCCCGCCTATTCCTAGGTTTTCTAATCTGTTGATCAGTGTCTGGTGATTAATGTTATCAAAGGCAGCAGAGATATCTATAAATAGGAGTAAGAAGCCTTGGTGTTTGTCATCTGTGCCCTTGATGAGGAAGTCCATAAGGGTGATTAGGAGGGTTTCTACTCCGTGGAAAGGGCGGAAACCAAATTGGTGTGAGTCAAGTGGTTTGTGTTCATCAATGTGTTCCTGTAACTGAATTTGAATTGTTTTCTCTATTATTTTAGCTATGAATGGAATGCTGGCTATGGGTCTGTATGAGTTTGGGTCTTTTGAGTCGAGCTTATTTTTTATTATTGGTCGGAGTGTTGTGAGTTTTAGGGCATCAGGCATGATGCCCTGTGAAAGGGATTGGTTAACTATGTGTTGTAGATTTACCGCTAGTTCATCTTTCACACACTTAATCCATGAAACGGGGCATGGGTCGAGTGGGGAGGTGGTGGTGTTTATCATTGTTATGCCCCAACCTTATGGAATGCCCTTCCTCATGAGCTGCGAAACTGTTCAGACCACTCCGAGTTCCGAAAGAAGTTAAAAACTCTTCTCTTCCTCGAACATTTTTTCCCTACCACCTTAGAACTTAGCTCTCTGCCTCCACCTCCTCACCCCTGCCTTTTCAAAATCTATCATGCTACCATGTGGTATGATCAACTATATACCTATGTAAATAGTTGATCATTATAAATAGTTTCATATTTTCTACATTTTTTACACTTGTATCCTTGTCTCTTGTTCTATGTAAACAGTTGAAATATACTGCCATGTAAAGTTCTATGTAAAGCGTCTTGAATTGCAGAAAGACGGTATATAAAAATTGTTAAATAAAATTCATCAGACACTTTTTGTATTGTTAAAGCTCTTGGGTTTATCAACTCCCCAATCCAAATTGTCAGCATAAGAACATAAGATACGCCATACTGGGTCAGAACAAGGTCCATCAAGCCCAGTATCCTGTTTCTAACAATGGCCAATCTAGATCATAAGTACCTAGCAGTTAACCTAAAAGACACAGGTTCCACAATGCTTGTATTGGGTGAAGATGTGATACCCCAGGTCCCTTTTAATAATGGTTTATGGACCTTTCCTTCAGGAACTTGTCCAAACCTTTTTTTAAACCCAGCTACACTAACAGCTTTTACTACCGTGTTTCCCCGAAAATAAGACCGGGTCTTATATTTATTTTTGCTCCACAAGATGCACTAGGGCTTATTTTCAGGGTAGGGCTTATTTTTTGCCAATTTGTTTGCCTGTACAAGATCGTCTGATTTAAGCCAATCCACTGTAACCCAGGCCTGTCCTACCGGTACTTGTTAATAAATAAAACATACAATAAAAAAAGAATATAACGTGATGCCTTTTAATTAGACTAACATTTTGATTAGTTTTGGAAGGTTCAAATCTTCTTCCTCGGGTCAGGCGAGTATGATCAAAATTTACAGTTTATAAACTGCCCTGTTTGTAACGCTGAGGCCTCCTCTGGAGGATGGTCCATTGTCCCAGCTCAGCCCGGCAGCAGGCAGCCTCTTCCCCGTCAGCCCACAACCATCGGCATCCAGGGCTGAGCCAGGCTGGGAAGCGGGTTCAAAGCCCGCTCTGGCGCCCCTCTCAGCCAGGATTTACAGCCTGCAGGGCATGCAAGGAAGGAAGTTTTGGACGTATCTAAGGCCTTTGGTGAGTACAGAATTCCACTAGCTTTTTATGATCTACTTCAGAATAGGGGTGAAGCAAAGCCGGCCAATCGTGCTGCCTGTTCTCTGTGAGAACCTCCAGAGCAAGGTTATCGTGACGCTGAGCGGAAGATCTGGCTGCGCTGCTGCCGGTTAAGGCACAAGGAGAGCAAAGCTTCTGCAGACAAGTCTTGGGTGCACAACAAGCAGAAGCGAGAGATGACCACAAATTGCTTAAAAGGGTGCTTTATTGGAGTCCCCAACGCGTTTCGGCTGACGCCTTTTTCAAGGGGAGGGGTACTTACATAAAAATAGAGAAACAAATATATTAAAAACACTTATAAAAAGAATATATATGTCAAAACATATGTATCAAACAAAGCAACCAGAGCATTATGAAATAAATACATATAAATACATTGTAACAATAAAAGTTAAAGTTAAGAACATAATTTAATACATGTATATCTAGCACTTAAAAAACTTAAATATGAAAACCATAATAAATTAATTAAAACCAAAAGTAGCAAATAAAGTGTAAATGAAAACCATTAAAAAATAACTAAAAAACACCATGAATATAGACGCAGGGCAGACAAACTAATTTAAATTCAAAGCATTACAATCATAGATAAGCTACTCACTAATTATGCACTAAAGTGCCGTTTGGAATGAAAAGACGCTTTTATCCCCAATGATGTAAGAATCGTGTCACTACAAATGAAGGAGAAGAGATTACTCTGTGTTTTTAAAATATAATAGTGCTTGTGCATAAAAGCTGTAATACATATAAATTTATCGGTGCAAGTGGTTCAAAAGGAAGTTAAATTTAAATATCTGAAGAAAAGAGCACGATCTAAAATGTACGGTGGTTAAGAGACTTCAAGAAAGCCGATAGCAAGAAACTGCAAAATAACGTTATGAAATAAATGAATGGTATTGTGAATTTAAAACATATGTAATTATGCCAGCAAGTATTAATGAACAAAATGAAATGAAATAAAACAATCACGGATGATCCCAATATCCGACAAAAGCTACTTACTGCGGACGGCAAGGCTATTGCAGAAATATTCAAGGAAACAGATTAGCGCTGGATTTAAAATGGTGTTTTAAAGATGCCAATTTTCGTGCCAAAAGGGGCGTGGTTAGCAACATCCAATCAGTGTGATAAAACTCAATGTAATACATTTGTAAGAAAAAAGAAAATTATAATAGATTAAAACCTTGAGAAAAAGTAATGGTACCTGCAGGCATTTCTTAACACCTCCTCCTCAAAACATGATATTATAATAAAACATCGATGTCCACCAGGGAAACATAGTGAGAACCTGTCGATTCTGCAAAAAAGGGGGCTGAAACAATGAATGTGCAATAGCGTTTTTACCGTAAAAAAAAAAAAAGAAAACCTGCTTTTATATGTGCACAAAATTGTGGACCTATGTAAGGGGTAAATCAGAATGTATGTACAAGATTCCTACAGGCTTAACTTATTAAACAAACGTGAACAATGTAGATGTGTGATACGTTGTTATTTCTTAACGTGGAGAATCAATTGAAAGATGTATGGAAAGAACTTAAATGACAATGTTCATTATAAGTTACTCCTTAAAAAAAAAAAAAAATATATATATATATATATATTTATATTTATATTTATATTTATATTTATATTTATATATATATTTATATTTATATTTATATTTATATTTATATTTATATTTATATATATATTTATATTTATATTTATATTTATATTTATATATATATTTATATTTATATTTATATATATATTTATATTTATATATATATTTATATTTATATATATATATATATTTATATATATATTTATATATATATTTATATTTATATATATATATTTATATTTATATATATATTTATTTTTATTTATATATATATATATATATATATATTTAGTTAGTTAGTTAGTTAGTTAGTTAGTTAGTTCTTTATTTCTTTATTTATTTATGTCTTTCCAAACGTATATATATATACACACATGTAATAATGAATAATTAGGTATGGCTTAACACTTCTACCTCAAAAACTGATATAGGGCCATATTTTGTGCACATATAAAATCATTTTTTAAGTTAGCAAAATCATTTTTTAAGGTAAACATCTTTGCACATCCACTTTCTTTAACACGTTTCTGTAGATTGACAGGTCCTCATTAAGTCTCCCCGGTGGAACATCGACGTTGGATTATAACATCAGTTTTTGAGGTAGAAGTGTTAAGCCATACCTAATTATTCATTATTACATGTGTGTGTATATATATATATATATTTTTGTTTTTTATTTTTTAAGGAGTAACTTATAATGAACATTGTCATTTAAGTTCTTTCCATACATCTTTCAATTGATTCTCCACGTTAAGAAATCGATTTAACAACATATCACACATCTACATTGTTCACGTTTGTTTAATAAGTTAAGCCTGTAGGAATCTTGTACATACAAACATTCTGATTTACCCTTTACATAGGTCCACAATTTTGTGCACATATAAAAGCAGGTTTTTTTTGTTTTTTTTTTATGGTAAAAACGCTATTGCACATTCATTGTTTCAGCCCCCTTTTTTGCAGAATCGACAGGTTCTCACTAAGTTTCCCTGGTGGACATTGATGTTTTATTATAATATCATGTTTTGAGGAGGAGGTGTTAAGAAATGCCTGCAGGTACCACTACTTTTTCTCAAGGTTTTAATCTATTATAATTTTCTTTTTTCTTACAAATGTATTACATTGAGTTTTATCACACTGATTGGATGTTGCTAACCACACCCCTTTTGGCGCGAAAATCGGCGTCTTTAAAACACCATTTTAAATCCAGCGCTAATCTGTTTCCTTGAATATTTCTGCAATAGCCTTGCCGTCCGCAGTAAGTAACTTTTGTCTGATATTGGGATCATCCGTGATTGTTTTATTTCATTTCATTTTGTTCATTAATACTTGCTGGCATAATACATATGTTTTAAATTCACAATACCATTCATTTATTTCATAACGTTATTTTGCTTTTGCAGTTTCTTGCTATCGGCTTTTTTGAAGTCTCTTAACAACCGTACATTTTAGATCGTGCTCTTTTCTTCAGGTATTTAAATTTAACTTCCTTTTGAACCATTTGCACCGATAAATTTATATGTATTACAGCTTTTATGCACAAGCACTATTATATTTTAAAACACAGAGTAATCTCTTCTCCTTCATTTGTAGTGACACGATTCTTACATCATTGGGGATAAAAGTGTCTTTACATTCCAAACGGCACTTTGGTGCATAATTAGTGAGTAGCTTATCTATGATTGTAATGCTTTGAATTTAAATTAGTTTCTGTCTGCCCTGCGTCTATATTCATGGTGTTTTTTAGTTATTTTTTAATGGTTTTCATTTACAGTTTATTTGCTACTTTTGGTTTTAATTTATTATGGTTTTCATATTTAAGTTTTTTAAGTGCTAGATATACATGTATTAAATTATGTTCTTAACTTTAACTTTTATTGTTACAATGTATTTATATGTATTTATTTCATAATGCTCTGGTTGCTTTGTTTGATACATATGTTTTGACATATATATTCTTTTGATAAGTGTTTTTAATATATTTGTTTCTCTATTTTTATGTAAGTACCCCTCCCCTTGAAAAAGGCGTCAGCCGAAACGCGTTGGGGACTCCAATAAAGCACCCTTTTAAGCAATTTGTGGTCATCTCTCGCTTCTGCTTGTTGCGCTGCTGCCGGTACAGGGTGGCGCTACGATATTGCACTTTTAGTGGCGTGGCGCAAGCAGCGTGGTTGCTCCTTGCGCCTAAAAGCCATATCGCAGCACTGCGGAGGAAATTGTAGAGGGAAAGCAGGAGTCAGTGTTCTTTAGAGCCATACAAAAATAAAGTGAACGTCATTTGCTGTTTTTTAGAGGAAGGATAATAATGTAATAATAGAAAGTTAACTGAAAAGCCAAATCCAACAAAAGTGCTTCTCGGCGCGTGTGTACCCGGTAAGAATCTCCCGTGGACGTGATGGATTTGAAAGGCCCCCGCGAAGCACCGGGGCTCTGCTCTTACCTTAGTAAATGTGACACACGTCGGCGAGAAGTGGAGAGAAAGAGACGGTGTTCGTGCAGGGGGGTGGCAGGTGCAGTGAATTTAGGCTGAAACTGATCTACGGTATCAGAAACACGCTTCCTACGGTAGAACCTTGAGAAAGGGTTGAAATGAATGCATGGGGACCAAAAGGAACAATGCCTATTTATCTAAAAATGCATTCCCCTACCTCAAGAACACACACAGGCAGTCCTCCTCCATGATCTGCACTAGGGCTTATTTTCAGGGCAGGGCTTATATTAGGGTAATCAGAGGAAAACGTGCTAGGGCTTATTTTCAGGCTAGGTCTTACTTTCGGAGAAACACGGTACATCCTCCGGTAACAAATTCCAGAGTTTGATTACACGTTGAGTGAAAAAAATATTTTCTCTTATGAGTCTTAAATAGGTTACCCTGTAGCTTCATTGCATGCCCCCTAGTCTTTCTATATTCTGATGACGTAAACAATTGATCTACATTTACGCTTCCATTCCATTCATTAATTTGTAGATTTCTATCGTATCTCCCCTCAGTCGTCTCTTTTCCAGGTTGAAGAGCTCTAACCTTTTTAGCCTCTCTTCATAGGGGTATGCTTTCATCCCCTTTACTATTTTGGTGGCTGTTCTCTGTACCTTTTCTAATAACGCTATATCCTTTGTAAGATACAGCGACCAGAATTGCACACAATATTTAAGGTGCGGTCGCACCATGGAACGACAGAGAGTCATTAAAAAAACCCTTTGTTTTATTTTCCATTCCTTTCCTTATGATACCTAGCATTCTATTTGCTCTCTTGGCACCGCTGCACACTGGACGAAGGGTTTTAACATGTTATCCACTATGACACCAAAATCTTTTTCCTGAGTGGTGGTTCCTAATGTGGAACCTTGCATCGTGTAACCATAGTTTGAGTTGTTCTTTCCTAGGTGCATAACTTTGCACTTTTCCACATTAAATTTCATCTGCAATTTGGATGCCCAGTCTTCCAATTTATCAAGATCCTCTTGCAATTTTCCACAATACTCATGGGTTTTAACAACTTTAAATAGTTTTGTGTCATCTGCAAATTTGATAACCTCACTCGTTATTCCCATTTTCAGGTCATTTATGAATATGTCAAAAAGCAGCGGACCCAGCACAGATCCCTGAGGGGGGTATTCCACTATTCACCTTTCTCCATTGGGAAAATTGGCAATTTAGCCCTACCCTCTGCTTTCTGTGTCTTAACCAAATCCTGATCCACAATAGTACAGTTCATCCTATCCCATGACGTTTTAGTTTTGCCAAGAGTCTTTGATGAGGGACCTTGTCAAAGGCTTTCTGAAAGTCCAGATACACTATATCAACCGACTCACCTTTGTCTGCCTGTTTATTCACACCTTCAAAAAACATAACAGATTAGTAAGACAAGATCTTCCTTGTCTAAAGCCATGTTGGCTGTCTACCATTAAGCCATGACTATCTACATATTCAGTAATTTTGTTCTTTATGATGGTTTCTACCATTTTTTCTGGTAATGATGCCAGGCTGTAGTTTCCTGGATCATCTTTGGAACCCTTTTTAAAAATTGGTATTACATTGGCCATCCTTCAATCTTCAGGTATTACAGATGATTTTAATGATAGTTCACAGATTACTAATAGCAGGTCTGCAATCTCATATTTCAGTTCTTTTAACACCTTTGGTTGTATACCATCCGGTCCAGGTGATTTGCTACTCTTCAGTTTATCAAATAGTTGTAATACATCTTCCCAGTGTATCGATATTTCTTTCAATTCATCCGCAGCATCTCCTTTAAATACCATTTCAGTCATGGGTAACATTCCTACATCTTCCTCAGTAAAGACCGAAGCAAAGAATTCATTCAGTCTCTCCGCTATGGCCTTGTCCCCTCTTATTGCCCCTTTTAAACCTCTATTATCTAATGGTCCAACTGACTCTCTCACAGGTCTTTTGTTACGAATGTACTTGAAAAAGTCTTTATTACGCGTTTTTGCTTCCACAGCAAGCTTCTTCTCAAATTCTCTCTTTGCCTGTCTTATCAATGCCTTGCATTTAACTTGCCATTACTTGTGCTGTTTCCAGTTTGTCATTTGGCTTTTTTTTCCATTTCCTGAAAGATACTTTTATGGCAACATCCTTTCTCACCTCACCTTTAAACCATGCTGGCAGTTTTTTAGGACTTCCTTCTACTATTCTTAAAGCGTGGAATACAGCTGGTCTGGGCTTCCAAGATAGTATTTTTAAACAGCCAAGCTTGATGTAAGTCTTTAACCTTTACAACTGCTCCTTTTATTTTTTTTCTTAACTATTTTCCTCATTTTATCATAGTCTCCCTTTCGAACGTTAAAAGGTAGTACTGTGGATTTCCTTACCATCCCTCCTCCATTAATTAAATCAAACGTGATCATGCTGTGATCACTATTGCCAAGAGACCCCAACACCCTTATTTCTTGCACCAGATCTGGTGTTCCACTAAGGACTAGGTCCAAATTGGCTTCCCCTGTGGTCGGTTCATGAACCAGCTGCTCCAAGAAGCAGTCATTTATTTCATCTAGAAACTTTATCTCCCTAGCATGTCCTGCTGTGACACTGACCCAGTCAGTACCTGGGTAATTGAAATCACCCATCATTATTACTGTGCTGTAACCTTTTTTTTTTTTTAGCTTCCCTGATTTCTTTAAGCATTTCGTTATCCATTTGTACATTCTGACCAGGTGGTCGATACTGCACCCCCCCCCCCCCCCCCACTGCCATCGCCTTCCCCTCTTTACAGTACATGGAATTTCAATCCATAGAGATTCTACAGCAAATTTTGTTTCCTGCAAAATTTTAATCCTTTGTGACTCAATGCCCTCTCTAAGATAGAGTGCAACCCTTCCACCAATTTTATCTGCCTTATTACGATATAGTGTGTACCTTGGTATCACAGTGTCCCATGGGTTGTCCTTCCACCATGTCCGAGATACCAATCATCTAACCTCTCATTTAGTACTATATATTCTAATTCTCCCTTTAAATTTTTTGACTTCTAGCATTTGCATACAAGCATTTTAGAGACACTATTTTATTCATATTAATCTGGCTGTTGGTAGGCAGGGGTAATACGGAATCTTTAAGCTCTGCTCCGTAATCAAGGGCATTTGGGCTACTTTTTTCTTTATTGGAACCTCTCTGCTGATATGCCCTAATGTCATTCTTTTGGTAGTATCCTTCAAGGAACCATGCGCTCTTGGGCAACTGTCGGCTCTCCCCTGTTATCTAGTTTAAAAGCTGCTCTATCTCCTAGGAACTAGAGCAGGAATCTATGGTGGTGAAAGCTTTTACTCCTCCAAAAGATTTCTGTGAGGGCACATGTTTCGTGAATACTTTAGGGGTGTGCAAGGGAATTATTCTCTCACTTAGTTTGCAGCTTGTCATGCTGTGAGGGCTTGCGTGCATCAGTGATGCTGAGAGCTAAACTATCGGTAGTTTAACTACTGGCAGGGTCTCCCAAGATGAACAGGTCTCAGCTGAGGTGCCAGACCAAGACAAACCACCCATCTGGGCAGCAGCAGAATGGGACAGTGTTGACGGCAGAGGATCACATATTTGTGACAACGGCAACAACACCAAACTTAAACTGCGTGGAAGAAAGGCCTGGCAATCTACTTCTGTATCTTGCCATGAAAACCCAATGGATAGTTACAACAAAACAAATTGTGCTATGGTGCTGGAAGATGAGACCCCCAGGTCGGAAGGCACTCAACTAGCTACTGGGGAAGAGCTGAAGACTTTTCAGAGTAAAGCCAGCATTTATGATGTGGTTGGATCAAAGCCCTTGGGAAGTCTGACTGCTGATGTAGCTGCGCATGAAATGAGTGTCAGAAGCTGTAAAGATGTCTTACACATTGGAACATGGAACGTACGAAGCATGAACTAAGGGAAGTTGGAGGTGGTCAAGAATGAAATGGAACGTGTACAACTTGATCTGTTGGGTGTCAGCGAACTGAAATGGACTGGCATCGGGCACTTTGCATCATGATCACATGGTCTACTATGCTGGAAATGAAAGACAAAGAAGAAATGGTGTTGCATTTATAATAAAGAAGAAACTTGCAAGAACTGTAATGAAATACAATGCAGTCAGCGAACGCTTAATCTCTGTTCGTCTACGAGGATTGCCTATCAACACAACTATATTTCAAGTATATGCCCCAACAACAGCTGCAGAAGAGAATGAAATTGAAGAGTTCTATGAACAAGTACAAGCTGAAATTGACAGAACATGCAAACAGGATATCCTGATAGTCATGGGTGACTGGAACGCAAAAGTTGGTAACAAAGAAGAAGGCAAAGTAGTTGGAAAATATGGACTTGGCAACAGAAATGAAGCTGGAGAAAGACTGATAGAATTCTGCAAGACCAATGATCTATTCATCTCACACCTTCTTCCAGCAACACAAGCAGCGACTGTACACATGGACTTCATCCAATGGATTGTATAAAAATCAAATTGACTACATCTGTGGAAGTCAACGATGGAAAAGCTCTGTAACGTCAACAAAGACAAAACCTGGAGCTGACTGTGGTACAGATCATCAACTACTAGTATGCAAACTCAAGCTAAAGTTGAAAAAGAGCAAACCACTCATGAATGCAGCAAAATATGACCTTGTGAATATACCACTGGAATTTAAAGACTGCCTGAAAAATCGATTTGCTGCTTTAGGTACAAATGACAGAGCTCCGGAAGAGTTATGGAATGACATCAAGAAGATTGTGTTGGAAGAAAGAAAGAAGTCTCTACAAAAGGTGAAAAAGCAAAAACGGCCAAAATGGATGATGGAAAAAACTCTGAAAATTGCCCAGAAACGCAGAGAAGCTAAAGCCAGAGGAGAAAGAAAGATAATCGCAGAACTCAACAGAGATTTCCAACGTGCAGCAAGACAGGACAAGGAAAAGTATTACAATGACACTTGCAAGGAAATAGAAGCAGAAACTATTAGAGGAAGAACAAGATCGGCTTTCCTAAAGCTACGAGAGTTAAAGAAAAAGTTCCAGCCTCGAATTGGAATGTTACAAGATGCTCAGGGTTCTATGTTGAATGATGCTGAGACTATCAAGAAAAGGTGGAAGGAATATACAGAGTTTTTATATGATAAAGATCAAGTGGACCAACAGCCGTTTCAACCTGTACCTTATGATCGGGAACCATTGGTGATGAAAGAAGAAGTTGAAGCAGCATTGAAAGCCTTATCAAAGAACAAAGCACCAGGCATTGATAGCATTCCCAATAGAAGTACTGCAGCAATACTTACAAGGCTCTGCCAAGAAATATGGAAGACAACATCATGGCCAACTGACTGGAAAAGATCTGTGTTTCTACCAATACTAAAGAAAGGTGATCCAACTGACTGTGGAAATTATCGCACAATCGCTCTGATCCCACATGCCAGCAAGATTCTACTGAAGATTATTCAAAAGAGACTACAACCATACCTGGAACAAGAACTACCTGAAGTGCAAGCAGGGTTCAGGAAAGGGCGAGGAACGAGAGACATCATTGCAGATGTGAGATGGATCCTTGAAAAGTCTAAAGAATACCAAAAGAATATCTATTTGTGCTTTATCGACTATAGCAAGGCTTTTGACTGTGTAAACCATGAGAAACTCTGGACCACATTAAGAAGCATGGGTATACCAGAACACCTGCTCGTTCTCTTGCGCAATCTGTACATTGATCAAGAAGCAACAGTTCGAACGGAACAAGGAGAAACAGAATGGTTTAAAATAAGCAAAGGTGTAAGACAAGGCTGCATACTTTCCCCTTACCTGTTTAATTTATATGCAGAACAAATCATATGAGAAGCAGGATTGTATGAAGACAACAGAGGTGTGAAGATTGGTGGAAGACTCATCAACAACCTTCGCTATGCTGATGATACCACATTACTGGCTGAAAGTGAAGATGATCTGAAACATTTGCTTCTCACAATCAAAGAACATAGTCTCAAAATGGGCCTGCACCTTAATGTAAAGAAGACAAAGATCATGACAACTGGCATAATCAACAGGTTCATCATTGAAGGAGAAGAAATTGAAATTATGAACAACTTTAACCTACTTGGATCAACTATCAATAAAGAAGCAGCAAGCAGTCAAGAAATCAGACGACGCATTGCTCTTGGCAGAATGGCTATGAAAGACTTGGATAAGATTCTCAAGAGCAGAGATATGTGTCTCCATACAAAGATTCGACTTGTTCAAGCCATGGTATTTTCAATAATATCATATGGATGTGAAAGCTGGACAGTGAAAAAGATAGATAGGAAGAAAATTGATGCCTTTGAATTATGGTGCTGGCGGCGAATACTGTGTAACACGGACTGCCCGAAGAACAAACCAGTCGGTACTAGAGGAGATCAAACCTAAGCTTTCTTTAGAAGCTCAGTTGACAAGACTTCGACTTTCATACTTTGGACACATCATGCGAAGAGAGAAATCATTAGAGAAAGACATTATGCTTGGCAAGATAGGTCAACGCAAAAGAGAAAGGCCAGCAATGAGATGGATCGATACAATAACAGCAGCTACGGGTACCAGTCTGTCAACAATGAGCTGCCTGACTGAAGACCGAACACAATTTAGGATAGCTATCCAGAGGGTCGCCATGAGTCGACTCCGACTCGACGGCACTTAACAACAACAAGGGAATTATTTTCATTTTGTTATGGTTTCTCAGTTTAATTCATTTTTTAATTGTTTATGCGTACATGATTGTGCGCAATAAAAACAGCTATGTTGTATATAGTTACCCCTGTTGAAACCCGTTATACCTGTTCTTTGTAATGTACATTGCATGTTCCGCTGCATTGTACAAATTGATGTTACCTGTAAACCGCGCTAATTTTAAAGAGCGCGGTATAGAAATAATTTAAATAAATAAATACATGTACTTTATGATGTAGAACAGCATCTTATGCGCTCGGGTAGGCACTTTATAAAATTGCCCAGGGCTACAAGTGCATAAAAGTAGACACTCAGAAAACACAGCACCTACATTTATACGATAGATAGGCATTCCTGAGGACAGAGAATGGGTGGATTCTTTATTTTGCACATACAGATACACAGCACCTACATTGAAAAGATAGGTAGATAGGCATTCCTGGGGATGGAGAATGGTTGGGATCAGTGTTTTGCATATACAGGTACAAAGTTAGATCTGACTTGGAGCAGGTGTAACTTTGTGCTTTTGATTAGGCTTTTTTATAAAAACATGTTGACAGCAGTGTGCCTTAATCATTCCAGGCAGCCTTTTAAGAGGTAATTTTATAAACCATTTTCTGTGCATATATCATGTTTCCATATCGTCCTGCTAGACCAGTCCATACAAGAGGATTGTGTTCCCCTAGCAGTAGATTGGTGGAAACAAAGAACCAATGAAAAGCCCAGGTTTCAATGACATCATTCCTATGCCTCTATCCGGTTCAGCCACCAGAGGTCCCTTCAGTATTTCTTTATCTCCAGCAGATAGTGGGTGGATTTTCTCCTCTCTGTAGAAAATCTGAAGATTAAGAGGAAAAGAGATTGATTAAATGCTTGTAGATGACCACCTGAAGTCCTAAAGGGGTGACTCTCTCACTTGAGTGTGACGTGGGAGGCTCCACTAGACTGCGGTCTTTTTGGTAGCCATAGGAGGAGGGAAATTTTGTTTCAGCTCCATGCCCTTATCATAAGGGCCTGTTGAGCAGCCACAAATTGGAAGGATCTTGAAGAGTACAACAGCCTCACTGTCTCATCCTCCTCTGCCCCCTGCTCTCTCCCGAAGATTGCAGAAGGCTCTCTGAGGGGTCTGCCTGTCATCTTTCACATGGTGCTGCTGAAAAGTAAACTCAGCCAGTGAATCAGTTTCAGGGGAGTAGAGCTGAGCCCAGTACAGATCTATGCCCAGGGCTCTCAGGAAGTGAGTACCAAGGATTGACCTTGTCATTGTCCTTGTTGGGGCTCCTGATTCCGTCTCTGAGGGACGCAATTGGGGTGGACCACTAGCAACCACTGGCACTTTGTGGGGGTTTCCCACCATTTCTGCATGCATTAGTAAAATTTTTCCTATTGTGCACCTGGGGATCGCGCATTCCTAAAGCGCGTTCCACCCAAGTAGTTCCAGAGTTATATTGTTTAATTATTTTATCAAAGTGTTCCATGTAATGTTCACATTCTTTGTTATCGCTAGTTCTCTGTAAACTGCTGTGACTAGTAGATACGGCAGCATAAAAAAGTTGTTAAACATGCACTTCTTCCCTAGCATCTTTAACATGCGTTCTGTAAAAGCGCAGTTAATGCATGCTTGCAGGCCAACGCAGCCTTAACACACCTTCAGGTGATACCTTACCTAACTTTTTGTCGTCTTCCAGGAAACGTACGTTTGACCTGTGGTAAGCAAAGAGCCTCATTCTTGGATTTTGGACTCTGTCTTTCCTGTATGCCAGCTTCTAAGTTGCCCCTGGAGGGCATACTTTCCTCCTCTCAGCCGGGGGTTACAGTTAATCTCCAGGAACAAGTCAGTCCTCACATATGGGTGATGTCTGCACCGATGGAGCCCGCACGGAAGCATCTTCCCAGCTTTCAAAGAAAGCCTTTGGAAGATGCACCGCACATACATGGTTCACTTCCCACCCAAGGGTGCCATCTTGCCTCGGTCTCCTTTTTTTCCCCACAGAGTCCTTAGGATGTCATCCAGTTTTCCCCGGGAAAAAGTCTGATTTTTATTATTGTGTTTTGTCCAGTTGCATATCAGTTCCTTTCCGCACTTGAGCCAGCTTGCCTCGGCGTCACTCCTCGGGTTCATCTATTAGGGTTTTTTTTTTTCATTTTTTCATCGAGGTGCTCCTTGACCAGCATTCACGCCCTTTTCCAGCTGAAGGCCTCAGATGGAAGACGGGGACCACCTTTTTCCAATGGCCTCCAGTGGCTTCAAAAAGTGTGACTGGAGTGGCAAAATGTCACTCACTGATCCACACGATGGCTGCCTCCGATGTCACGGCCCAGAGCACAACTACTCTGACTGCAAGCTCTGCAGATCCATGACCTCAAAGGCCTTGAAGAGCTGCCATCAGCAGCAGATAAGTTTCTTTCAGAAGTCCAACTCCATGCCAGTCCCTCGGTGCCACATCGATACCTCAGTGCCCTGCAAAGCCAAAGTCTCCTCGGAGTTCCGTGGCTGCAGTTCCTCCAAGCAGAAATCCACAGAGGTGGAGCAGAAGAATAAGAATTCCTTGAAGATCACCTCAAAGGATGGATTCAGGAAAAAGAAATCCCAGCCCAGGACCCGCAGCCCTAGGCGTGAGTCAGAGGAGTCAGGGCAGGAGCGGCCCGCTAAGCTGTCCCACAAGGAGTCGTCAGCACCCACCAACTGGCCTCTGAGGCCATTCTCATCGAGGACTCCCCCTCAACATTACCGACACCAGGCCCGAAACCCTATGTGCCTGCATCAAAGGCTGCAGAGCCAACTGATATGGAGACCAGAATGGTAGCCCTAGAGAACAATATATCTGCCCTAGTGGCCATGCAGCAGCTGTTTGTCTGGCTCGACCGGTTCATCCACCCCGACGGTGGGACCCTTGACATAGAGGGCTTCCCTGTATGTCGAGTCGGTCCTCGAATGTCATCGGCCTCGTGAGAGCCTCCAGCACCAGATGAGGTCCTGTTCCCATTCCTCAGGACACCAGTCCTCCCCGGCAAACGTCTGCAGCTCGGACAGATGATCTCCCAGAAGTCACGGACCGCTGACAGCGGCCCTAGACTGAGGTAATTATGTGGCATCGGACTCGTACTTGTACTTAGAATCCGAATGGGAGATCAAGGATGAAGAGCCTCCGGACACAAGATGGCACCGCGATGTGCCCTCATACCAGTCTCCCCCGATGACCCAATGCTGCTCCCTGCCAGAGGACGTTGCATTCCTCGATTTTGTGCGGGACATGGCCAAGGCCCTTGCCATTGAGACCGAGGCCGAGGAGGACCCGTGCACTGAGGAATTGGAAATACTCCAATGCGAGGCACCCCGAAGGAGACACTTACAATCCCAGTGCTCTAAATCCTTGACAGCTGTCTCTTCCGAATGTGGGAAACACTGGCATCTGTACCAGTTGTTAGCAGGCACCTTGACACTATGTACCGGGTGCACCAAAGCTCTGGGTTCTAAAAAACCCAGCTTCCCCACAGCTCCATGGTCGTGGAGTCAGCAATGTGCCGGCTTAAGAGCCCAAAAAAGCATATGTCGGTGCCACCTGGCAGAGAGGCCCAAACCCTCAATCCCCTCAGCTGGAAAGCCTTTTAGGGCTCGATGCTAATATGCTGGATCCAGTCCTACCAGCTCTACACATCGGCATGTACCCGAAGGAACTGTCGAAGGAACTTGGTGGACTCTCGGCAGGCCTCGAAGTGGAACCCCTACAGAGGTTCAAGACCCTAACCTCAGCAGTAAAAGAATGTTCGAAGCATTTCCCCACCAAGAATTTCTTCAAAGGTCCGAATAAATGAAAATCCGAAGGGGCTAAGTCCGGACTATACAGAGGATGTAGCAGGACCTCCCACGTCTGCTGTGTCAACCACAGATTGGTTTGTTTTGACAGGTGGGGTCTTGCGCCATCGTGCAGAAGTTTAACTCCTTCGCGTAATCGTCCCGGCCTTTTCCGTCAAATGGCTGTATGCAATGTCCGGACTTAGCCCCTTCGGATTTTCATTTATTAGGACCTTTGAAGAAATTATTGGCAGGGAAATGCTTTGCAGAGCAGGAGGAATTGCAAGACACCGTTATGGACTACTTCAAGCAACTTGACACGCAACTGTACCATGAAGGTATGTTCAAACGTGTCACACTGAGATAAATGTCTCAATGTTTACGGTGATTATGTGGAGAAGTAAACAAAAGTACAGTCAAACCTCGGTTTTCATGATTAATCCGTTCGAAAAAGTCTGACTAAAACCGAAACGTATGAAAACTGAAGCAATATTTACCATAAGAAATAATGTAAATCCAATTAATCTGTTCCAGACACCCAAAAATATTCACAAAAAATACATTTTATAGAGAATAACTATTTTTACATACAGAAAACAATGAGAAATAAATATAAATGATTAATGAAATGGATAAATGAACATTTAACATCACTGAAAGCAAGCTAAGTACAGTACTGTACAGTACAGTATGTTAACATCTGGCCTTAGCCACCCCTGACAAGCTGCAGTGCCCAGCTCTCTTCGGAATCACATTGGATTCAGCCCATTAAAATACCTTTACATTATCTGCTCAATGCTTCAGAATGGCAGAAAATCTTAATGATATAGCTTCAGACGTACCCTGCAAGAGAAAGAACTGCCTCCCACATTCATGCAACATCTCCTGCTTACGTTGACAGCTTTTCTTCCCTGCTACTTCCGAGCCTGAGGGAGCGCTCCAGAGAACGGGCAGGCGGTGGACGAGATCGGGGCCTTCCTCTCTGCGCAATCCTTGCTTCTCTAACTCTGACCAGGCTCGAGGATGTGTTTCATTTACGTGCTCAGCTGGCTTTCGCTTCTCATCACGCAGGCGATCGGTGAGTCCAGGGGACAGTGCTGCCTGGACCGGGTGGGCGTTCTGGCAGTGTATACAGACCGGTGTGCAGCGCGAGGGTGTATGTATTTACAGTACTGTACTTTACGAAAACCGAGGCGATGTACGAGAACCGGGACAAAATCTCAGTCAAAAAAGACGTTGAAAACCGAAGCGATGTATGAAAACCGGGACAAAATCTCAGTCAAAAAAGACGTTGAAAACCGAAGCTTATGAAAACCGGGGCAAATGAAAACCAAGGTTTGACTGTATGTAGTTTTTGGTGGAATGTATTGAATAATTACTTTAAATACAAATGTTAGTGTAATTTTGGCCTATACCTTTAATATCAGACACCCCTCGTACATGGAGAGCTTCAAAAACTACTGTTAATAGGGAAAATTACATTCTCATGCTATCTAGATATCATAGTCACATTAACTTAACAAAAAAGACCTATTACTCAAAGCTGCTCATAAAATCAATCAATAAACCTAAGGACCTTTTCTCCATAGCTAAATCCCTCACATCCCACCCAAACACCACCTCTCCTTCACTACACATCTCCCCCCAAATACTAGCGGACTATTACAAGTTTAAAATTAGCACATCTACATATCCCATCAGTACCTGTGCAAATCGCACATTACCCCCTATGGAGCTCTGGGGAAATTTTCATCCAACTCATCTAGAACCCCTTAAAAGTTAATTTCAAATATGAACACTACAATATCCATTTCAGACAAATGTCCAGTCAAATTGATAAAGGACACAATCACTGAAATAGCTACTGTCATACTAACAATCGTCAGTAGGTCACTTTCCCAGGGCTATATGCCACTTGATCTCAAAAAGGCTATCATGGCCAATTCTAAAAAACTAAATCCTTGACAAAACCTGCCCAGCCTCATACAGGCCTATATCTAGTCTACCTTTTCTCGCCAAAATAATTGAGAAAACTGTCTACATGCAACTGCAAGACCACATTGACCTATATGCTCCTCTTGATGATGATAATAAGGATTCAGGCCATTCCACAGTGTTGAGACACTGATACATTTACTTTATAATAAACTCATAAAAAGAATAGATAACATTAAACAAGCATACATTCTTATTTTCCTGGACATAGCTGCTGCTTTTGACTCAGTTATACACCGCTATTAATTCAAAGATTACAGCAAATAGGTCTAAGTGATATAACACTAAAATGGTTTACATCATACCTTTCTGAATGATCCCAACAGGTCAGCATTGGTCCCATATGCTCTTATTCCCAACATACAGGCCTTCCCCAAGGATCTGCGTTGTCTGCCCTGTTATTTAATATATATCTCCAACTGGTCTGTCAAATCATAAAATAATTCAAGATCGATTATGCCATCTAAATTGATGACATAATGCTGTTCATGCCTTTCAACATAACTACGCCCAACTTCAATTCTATAACATCTTGCTTCAAGGAAATTGCAAACTGGCTAAAGTCTTCCGGGATTAAATATTAACTACAAAAAAAATGAGGCGTTAATTATCACCAGAAACCAAACTTACACTGCACCACAACACTTACTATTTGATGATATTAAACTCAAAGTCAAAGACGAGGTTAAATACCTAGGAGTAACATTATTTTATTTATTTATTTATGCTTTTCTTCTATACCGCTTTTTCCCAAGATCAAAGGCGGTTTACAATTAACATAATGAACATGGTTTTACATGGAACATCGTATTTTTTCAAACTATGTACAATTAACTTTTCATGAACAATAACATGGAACATATATTAGATAAACATTAGATAAACGTCTCTTTTCAGACACATTAAGAATACAACGAAAACAATATTTAACAAAATCCGGCTCCTCCAACACCTAAAACCCCTACTCCAAAGTTCTGACTTTCGAACACTAATGCAAGCCATGATCATCCCACATTTAGACTATTTAGCCAGTTTTGTATACCACCTTATCCTTCAATCAAAGTGGTTAACAGAGATTGCAGGGATACATTTAACAGGAAAGGGGGTCAGACATACAAATATACAGACTATCTACATTTAGTTTTCATCTGAGTGTGGTTGTTGGTGGGTTGATTGCAGTGGAGACCAGTACTTGGCAAATTACGTTACTTGGCCATAGGACTCTGTGAACAGGAGGGTCTTGAGAGATTTGCGGAAGTCCTTGGTGTCATTTAGGGCGCTTAGTTCTTCAGGGAGTGCGTTCCATAGGGCAAGAACTGACCGTGAGGGAGCCCTTTTAAACATAGCTTATTTTGTTTTATGATATCCTGCTGGCATGCTGAGTCTGTTACCATTGTTGGACCTCCTAGATCTGCTAGTTACTTCCCTGATTATTAAATCCTGGAGCGCATCTGCTGAACAGTGGTGGATGACTTTGAATATGTTCAGGATTGACTTGTATTTTGCCCTTGCAATTATTGAGAGCCAATGTAGTTGTCATATGGGTGTGATGTGTTCTGACTTTGCAGTGCTCGTGATGATGTGTGCTGCAGTGTTCTGGACCAGTTGTAGTTGGGTGGATAGTCTGTTTTGGACATCCTTGATATAGTGAGTTTCCATACTCCAGAATTGGTGTTACGATTGCTTGGCATGTGGAAATGGTCTTGGTTGGTTTAAGTCTCCTGATGGTCTGTAGTCGGTGATAGGCTTTAGTCGCAGTTTTGCTAATGTGCAATGGTAGGTTAAGAGCTTTGTCCAGGGTTATGCCCAGGTATCTTACTTCATCCTTTATTGCTATTGTCTTATCTAGGATACTGATTGCTTGGGGTGGGTTGAATGTGAGATCCCTAGTTATGAACATAGCCTCTGTCTTGTCAAAGTTGACCGTCAGGTTATTGTGGTGAGCCATGTATTCATGTCTTCGAGGCATTTTGTCATCGAGTTTGTCAGGTGAGAGCAGGTTGACTGGGGCATAGACCATGATATCGTCAGCATAGAGGTGGTAATGTATTTTGTGTCGTTTGATATTGCATATGGGTTGAATATATATGTTAGAGTATGGATGAGAGTGCCAAGCCTTGTGGTATTCTCTGCGTGACGGGGAATTGTGCTGATTTCTTCTCGCCGCATTTGACTTGTTGCGTTTGGTTGCTCAGGTAAGAGGAGAACCATCTTAGGATGTTTTTGCATATTCGTATCTCCTGTAGGCACTGTAGTAGTATGGTGAGGGATACAACAATATAACTGGTAATAGTCTACTGCATGGTCTCCCCAAAGTGTCCCTCCACCCACTAATAATGGCTCAACATACTGCCACTCACATTATACATAACTCGCGATGGATCGATCACATAACCCCAATTCTATTTAACTTACATTGGTTACCTATACAGAGCTGCATAAAATACAAAATACTGATGACGACTTTCAAGATCATTAGAAAAATAACCCCTGCTACTCCCTCCCAATTAGTTAAAACTGCATCCAACGATCAGCAAAGAAGAGAATACAATGAACTCCCTAACTACACCAACTGAATTCCGGAAGTCCAAATAATGCACAAAGCAGAAGAGCATTTGAGTATATTTTTCCAAAACTCTAGAATGCTTTACCATTTAGCCTCAGAAATATTAGACTTATCTTTTCGTTCTCATCTAAAAACCCACCTTTTCGTTGAACATTTTGGTCATAATGAAATCACAACCTATGAAGACCCCACATAAACTACAGTCTCCTCTACATCGAGGCCTTCAGTCTCTCAATCCACTCAGCATTCTGCCAATCCCCTTGAACTTCCCCACATTCCCCCAGAACTACCCTTCACTCTGAACACCACCCTCCTTTTATCTCAATTGTAATTAAGTTAAATAGACATAATTATGTAAATCTTTGATTGTTCACCACCAGTTATATTGTTGTTTTTTGTATCTGTTAGTAATGTAAACTGCTATGATTACCTGAAATAGCGGTATATAAAACACACAAATAAAATTAAAATAAATAACGTAATTCAATAAACATAGCCCTGTGTTTTTGGCACTCACACAAACTTATCAAGTTCTAAAATGCACAAAATATAATTTTTTTTGTCATTTCACCTTGAAAACATAAAAATAAAGAAATGTCTTTTTGAAATTAAAGCACATTCCTAGAGGGTTTTGGTGCCGGAAATGTTTCCCAGTTGGATGCACCACTACTGGTGGCATCTTACACATTACCTGCACATATAGGAAGTTAAAACAAGGTACTCTTGGTTGGTCAAGGCTTATCATATCTGGAAAACTGAATATAAAAGCATTTGGAATTGATAGTTTGGTCTACCATTAGCCGCAAAGTGAGTCAAGTATTTCTTGTGGCCCACAGCTAGGGGTTTGCAGGGAAGCAGTTTTCCTCCTCTGATAGCATACTTAGGGAGTGATTTTAGAATCCTTATTCACAATGTCCATGTGGAAATGGCATCCATGGGTAAATAGTGATTTTAGAAAGGGCTCAATAGATAAGAATCGCAAGGGGGCATGTTTACAGCATGGTTTGGGTGTGGTCTGAGCAGGTCAAAATCATGTGTCTTCCCCATTTCATAAAGGGAATGCACCTTTAGGACCTAAATTTCCATGTCAGGATTTACAGCTTCTCCCTGGCATGTAGCCAACGTAGCCCCACACAGAGCATTTCCCCAGCTTTTAAAGAAAGCCTTTAGGATATGCTACCACACATCTTGCTCAGTCTCCTTTTTTCTGCGGAGCCCAACAGACGTCTGTCCAATTTCCCTGGAAAAAAATCTTTGCTATATCCTTAAAAATTAGCTGTTCCCAGTTTGTGTACTAGTTCCTCTTCCCGCCTCGAGCCAGCATCGGCTGCAGCACTGTTCTCTGCTCCTTTCCTCCTTTTTTTTTTGATAGAGCCTCGCCGCAACTGGCGTTTGCACCCTTTTTTGCCTGGTGGTCATAGAGTAGACACCCAGGAAGGTATAGATAACATGAGGAGGGATCTAGCTAAGCTTGAAGAATGGTCTAGAGTTTGGCAGCTGGGATTTAATGTTAAAAATGTAAGACCATGCATTGGGCTGCAGCAATCCAAGGGAGCAATATAGTATTGGGGGTGAATTAATTTTGTCCACTAAAGAAGAGCGGGACCTAGGTGTGGTTGTGTCTGATGATCTTAAAGTAGCTAAACAGGTAGAAAAGGCGACAGCAAAAGCTAGAAGGATGCTTGGGTGCATACAGAGAGGAATGGCTAGCAGAAGAAAGGAGGTGATAGTGCCCTCTGTATAAGTCTTTGGTGTGACCTCATTTGGAGTATGGTGTGCAATTCTGGAGACCGCACCTTCAAAAGGATGTGAACAGGATGGAGTCGGTGCAGAGGGTGGCTACTAAGATGATTAGTGGTCTTCATTATAAAGCATATGAGGACAGACTTAGGGATTTTAATATGTACACCTTAGAGGAAAAGCAGGATTGAGGTGATATGATTGAGATGTTTAAATACCTCTGTGGCACAAATGTTCAGGGAGAGAGCCCGTTTCAATTGAAAGCATGTTCTGCTACGAGGGGAGATGGGATGAGGGCGAAGGGGGATATATTCAGGAGTGATATGCAGAAATATTTCTTTATGGAAAGAGTGGTGGATCCGTGGAATAGTCTCCCAGTGGTGGTGGTAGAGATGAGGACAATAACTGAATTCAAAAAAGCATGGGACAAACAGAGGATCTCTAAAGCTAAAAAGGGGACTGTTGTAGTTGTTGATATGGAAGCACAGATTAGATAGGCCATGTGGTCTTTTTCTGTCGTCATGTTTCTATGTTTCATGGCCCTGTGTGTGTTCCACCACTGCCTGTGGCACCAACCTGTGATGATCCAGATGGACAACCAAGTAGCCATGTTTTATATCAACAAGCAGGGGGGCACAGACTCGTACTCCCTCTGCCAGGAGGCAGTGGCCCTCTTCTCCTTTGCAGTGCGCAGCAAATGCTGCTACGAGTGGTATACCTGCCAGGCCAGGACAACTGCTTAGCAGACAGGCTGAGCAGAGTCCTCCACCCACACGAGTGGCGCTTGAATCCCAGGGTAATGGATCAACTCTTCCACCGCTGGGGCAGGCCTGCGAATGATCTTTTTGCCTTCCCGGACAAAGCACAACTACCACGCTTATGCCAGCCACACCTGGAGAGAGTGGCGGCAGATGCCTTCCTAATCTCATGGTTGGAGGGCCTACTATATGCATTCCCACTGACCCCCCCCCCCTCTCAGTCACCAAGATCCTCTTCAAGGTCCAGAGCAAGAGGACATCAATCATACTGATCGCACCAAGGTGGCCCAGACAACCATGGTTCCCTCTGCTGCCATCCCTGTGGCACTCCCAGTCCCACTGGGCCGGCTCTGGACTTCCTGTCCCAGGAGGGAGGGCTCCTTTCTGCACCCCAACCTGGGGTTGCTAACACTAACAGCGAGGCTGCTGAAAGGGTAGCGCTTGCCCCTTTCAGTCTTCCAGGGGACGTCAAGGAGATCCTACCAGCCTCTCGGAAACCTTCCACCAGGCAGGCCTACGCCTTTAAGTGGAGAAGGAGAGAATCCCTTCTCCTTTCATATGCAACTGGTTCTTCAGTACCTACTGCACCTATCACACACCGAGCTGAAATCCAACTCAGTGAGAGTGCATCTAAGTGCCGTAGCCGCGCATGACCACCCTATTGAGTGAAAACCCCACTCTAGCCAGCCCTTGGTCTCTAGATTCCTCCGGGCTTCCTGTTGTCCAAGCCCCCCCCCCCCTTCGCCCTCTGACAGAGGAATGGGACCTCAATGTGGTTCTCTCCCAGCTCACTAAACCACCATTTGAGCCTCTAGCCACCTGCGACTTAAGATATCTGTCTTGGAAAGTGGCCTTACTGGTGGCTCTCATGTCCGCCTGAAGGGTGAGTGATCTTCAGGCCCTGGTGGTGGACCCGCCATATTCAAGGTTCTATAAGAACAGGGTAGTGCTCCGCACTACTGGCTGCGAGGAGGTGGAAGATGACCCCAAGTCAGGGCAGTCTCCGGACCCATCCTAAATTCTTACCCATGGTCGTGTTGGCTTTTCATCTCAACCAAGAGAGAGTGCTCCTGACCTTCTTCCCGAGGCCCCATGCTGACCAGGCATCGGCAGCTCTCCACACCCTCAACTGCAAGCGAGCCCTCACCTTCTATTTGCAGTGCACCCAGACTCACCGCAAGTCTGACAGACTTTTCGTGTCCTACGACCCCAATAGGCAGGGACAAGCAGTCACCAAGCGCACCCTCTCTATTTGGGTGGCGGACTGCATCACGTTTGCCCATGCAAAGGCGGGCGTCCCTCTGGATTGTCAAGGCACTGCACATGGGGTCCATGCCAAAGTGGTCTTGGTGGCCTTGATGCGCTCCGTGCCCATGATGGATATCTGCCAGGTGGCAACCTGGTCTTCTACGAATACTTTGCCGCCCACTACTGCCTGGAGAGGGAGTCCCGCCGGGACAGCGCCTTCGGCCAGGCTGTGCTCTGTAATCTGTTCGGGGTATAAGCAACTCTTGCCTTCCCACCCTTATTCACAATTACCGAGGGCTTCGCCCTGAGGACTCGGGCTCCTTTGGGTTTCGGCTTCTGCTTGCAGCCTCGCAAGGCATTTTTTGGTTACAGGTTCGGTAGTCTGTAGCTAGGGAGTCCCATAAGTGAGGACTGACTTCCTGCTTGTTCCTGGAGAAAGCGTAGTTACTCACCTGTAACAGGTGTTCTCCAGGGACAGCAGGAATCAGTCCTCGCTACCCTCCTGCCTCCCCTGATGAGTTGCTGTATTTGTCCTTCCCTTGCCATCTGCTTGTTAGGGCTCGAGCTAAGGGATCTGACTGAGTAAGATGGCACCCTTGGGCGGGAAGAGGACCACACATGTGTGGCAGCAATCCCAAAGGCTTTCTTTGAAAGCTGGGGAATTGCTCTGCGCAGGCTCCCTCACTGCCAACGTCACCCATAAATGAGGATTGATTCCTGCTGTCCCTGGAGAACATCTGTTACAGGTGAGTAACTATGATTTTTTGCCTTTATTTGAGCATAAGAACATAAGATATGCCATACTGGGTCAGACCAAGGTCCATCAAGCCCAGTATTCTGTTTTCAACAGTGGCCAATCTAGGTCATATGTACCTAGCAGTTTCCCCAAGAGACACAAGTTCCACTGGGTCAAGCATTGATATCTTCGGTCACTTCTTAATAATGGTTTATGGACCTTTCCTCCAGGAACTTGTCCAAACCTTTTTTAAACCCAGCTACACTAACAGCCTTTACTACATCCTCCGGTAACAAATTCCAGAGTTTCATTACACGTTGAATGAAAAAATATTTTCTTTTATTAGTCTTAAATAGTTTACCCTGTAGCTTCATTGCATGTCCCCTAGTCTTTCTATATTCTGATAAGGTAAACAATCGATCTACGTTTACCCGTTCCACTCCGTTCATTAATTTATAGACTTCTATTATATTTCCCCTCAGCCGTCTCTTTTCCAGGTTAAAGAGCCCTAACCTTTTTAGCCTTTCTTCATAGGAGTATCTTTCCATCCCCTTTACCATTTTGGTGGCTCTTCTCTGTATCTTTTCTAAAATCGCTATATCCTTTTTAAGATACGGCAACCAGAATTGCACACAATATTCAAGGTGCGGTCTCACCATGGAACGATATAGAGGCATTATAATATCTTTTGTTTTATTTTCCATTCCTTTCCTTATCATATCTAGCATTCTATTTGCTCTCTTGGCCGCCGCTGCACACTGGGCCGAGGGTTTTAACATGGTATCCACAATGACGCCTAAATCTTTTTCCTGGGTGGTGGTTCCTAATGTGAAACCTTGCATCGTGTAACCATAGTTTGGGTTGTTCTTCCCTAGGTGCATAACCTTGCACTTGTCCACATTAAATTTCATCTGCCATTTTGATGCCCAGTCTTCCAATTTATCAAGATCCTCTTGCAATTTTTCACAATCCTCTTGGGTTTTAACAACTTTAAATAGTTTTGTGTCATCTGCAAATTTGATAACCTCACTCGTTATTCCACTTTCCAGGTCATTTATGAATATGTTAAAAAGCAGCGGACCCAGCACAGATCCCTGGGGTACACCACTATTCACCTTTCTCCATTGGGAAAATTGGCCATTTAGCCCTACCCTCTGCTTTCTACCAGTTCCTGATCCACAATAGTACATTGCATCCTATCCCATGACTCTTTAGTTTTGCCAAAAGTCTCTGATGAGGGACCTTGTCAAAGGCTTTCTGAAAGTCCAGATACACAATATCAACCGACTCACCTTTGTCCACCTGTTTATTCACTCCTTCAAAAAAACATAACAGATTAGTAAGACAAGATCTTCCTTGTCTAAAGCCATGTTGGCTGTCTCCCATTAGGTTGTGACTATCTACATGCTGAGTCATTTTATTCTTTATGATGGTTTCTACCATTTTTTCCCGGTACTGACGTCAGACTCACCGGTCTGTAGTTTCCCGGATCACCCCTGGAACCCTTTTTAAAAATTGGTGTTACATTGGCGATCCTCCAATCTTCAGGTATTAGAGATGATTTTAATGATAGTTCACAGATTACTAATAGCAGTTCTGCAATCTCATATTTCAGTTCTTTCAACACCCTTGGATGTATACCATCCGGCCCAGGTGATTTGCTACTCTTCAGTTTATCTAATAGTTGTAAGACATCTTCCCGATGTATCGATATTTCCTCCAATTCTTCCGCACCTTTAAATACCACTTCAGTCATGGGTAACATCCCTACATCTTCCTCAGTAAAGACCAAAGCAAAGAATTCATTCAGTCTCTCTGCTATCGCCTTGTCGCCTCTTAGTGCTCCTTTAACCCCTTTATCATCGAATGGACCAACTGACTCTCTCACAGGTTTTTTGCTACGAATGTACTTGAAAAGGTCTTTATTTCGCGTTTTTGCTTCCGCAGCAAGCTTCTTCTCAAATTCTCTTTTTGCCTGCCTTATCAATGCCTTGCATTTGACTTGCCAGTGCTTGTGCTGTTTCCAGGTTTCGTCGTTTGGCTCTTTTTTCCATTTCCTGAAAGATGCTTTTTTGGCAACAACAGCCTCTCTGACCTCACCTTTAAACCATGCTGGCAGTTTTTTGGACTTCCTTCCACTTTTCTTAAAGCGTGGAATACAGCTGGTCTGGGCTTCCAAGATAGTATTTTTCAACAACACCCAAGCTTGATGTACGTCTTTAACCTTCGCAACTGCTCCTTTTAGTTTTTTCTTAACTGTTTTCCTCATTTTATCATAGTCTCCCTTTCGAAAGTTAAAAGGTAGTACTGTGGATTCCCTTACTATCCCTTCTCCACTAATTAAATCAAAGGCGATCATGCTATGATCACTATTGCCAAGTGGCCCCAACACCCTTATCTCTTGCACTAGATCTGGTGTTCCACTAAGGACTAGGTCTAATATGGCTTCCCCTCTGGTCGGTTCATGAACCAGCTGCTCCAAGAAGCAGTCATTTATTTCATCTAGGAACTTTATCTCCCTAGCATGTCCTGACGTGACACTGACCCAGTCGATACCGGGGTAATTGAAATCACACCCATTATTATTACTGCGCTGTAACTTTTGTTAGCTTCCTTGATTTCTTTGAGCATTTCATCATCCATTTGGTCATTCTGGCCAGGTGCTCGATAGTACACCCCGACTGCCATCGCCTTCCCCCTTTTATATGGAATTTCAATCCATATAGATTCTACAGCAGATTTTGTTTCCTGCAAAACTTTAATCCTTTCTGAGTCAATGCCCTCTCTAACATAGAGCGCAACCCCTCCAACAATTTGATCAGCTCTATCATTACGATATAGTTTGTACCCAGGTATCACAGTGTCCCACTGGTTGTCCTCCTTCCACCATGTCTCTGATATTCCAATCATATCTAACCTTTCATTTAGTGCTATATATTCTAACTCTCCCATTTTATTCTTTAGACTTCTAGCATTTGCATACAAGCAATTTAGAGAATGTATTTTATTCATGTTAATTTGGCTATTGTTAGACATGGGTAAATTGGGATCTTTAAGCTCTGTCTGCTCCATACTTGAGGGCATTTGGGCTACTTTACTCTTTTGTGGAACCTCTCTGCTTTTGGTAGTATCCTTCAAGGATACATTCTTCTGAACCATCCGCTCTTGGGCGACTGTCGGCTTTCCCCTAATATCTAGTTTAAAAGCTGCTCTATCTCCTTTTTAAAGGTTAATGCCAGCAGCCTGGTTCCATCCCGGTTAAGGTGAAGCCCATCCCTTCGGAAGAGCCCCTCCTTTCCCCAGAATGTTCCCCAGTTCCTAACAAATCCAAAACCCTCATCTCTGCACCATTGTCTCATCCACGCATTGAGACTCCGGAGCTCTGCCTGCCTTTTGGGTCCTGCGCGTGGAACAGGAAGCATTTCGGAGAATGCTACCCTGGAAGTTCTGGATTTCAACTTCCTACCTAAAAGCCTAAATTTTGCCTCCAGAACCTCCCTACCACATTTTCCTATGTCATTGGTACCGACATGTACCAAGACAACAGACTCCTCCCCAGCACTATCTAAGACCTTATCTAGGTGGCGCGTGAGGTCCGCTACCTTCGCACCAGGAAGGCATTTTACCAGGCGATCCTCACGTCCACCAGCCACCCAGCTATCTACATGCCTAATGATCGAATCACCAAATAAAACGGCTGTCCTAACCCTTCCCTCATGAGCACATGGCCCTGGAGAAACTTCCTCGGTGCGAGAGGGTTTTACATCACCTGGAGGACAGGTCCTAGTTACAGGATCACTTCCTGCCACACCAGGGTGATGCTCTCCTGTCACGTGACCTCTCTCCTCCATGGCAACAGGGGTGCTGCCGGACTGGAGGTGGGACTTCAGGACTATATCCCTGTAGGTCTCGTCTATGTACCTCTCTGTCTTATGTTTTCCAAGTCTGCTACTTTAGCCTCTAGAGAACGGACTTGTTCCCTGAGAGAAAAGAGCTCCTTGCACCTAGTGCACACGTAAGACCTCTCACCAACTGGGAGAAAATCATACATGTGACACTCAATGCAAAAGACTGGAAAGCCCCCATCCCGCTGCTGGACTGCTGTCTGCATCTTAGTTTAAGTTTTTGTCTAGATCTTTAAGTTCTTACTTACTAGGGGTTGCTATGGCTATTTATACCAATAAAACTGTACCTAATACGTTTAATATACCTTGTTCACCTGAAGCTTAATTAATCTCAGGTCCTTAGTGTATGACTGATTTGGGTAATGAGCTTCACCTGAAAGCACCTCCTGTCTTTTAAGATGTGTAAGTACCTATAAAGCTATGATTATCCCAGGGGAGGGTGGGTGTGGGGAGGGAGGGAGGGAAATAACACTTATTAAAAGAGGGCTGCTACACAGTACCCTGTTTTGCCTTTTGTGCTAAGCTAAATTCTGATTTGATTTAAATTATAGCTCTTAGCTGCTGCTAGGCTTTAACTTCTTATGAAATTTAAACTACAAGCTCTGCTGGGTACTAAATTTAACCAGAAAGCTCTCTTCTGTGTGTTAAATTTAAACTAAAAGTACTTTGCTGTTACTTGGCCCTGAGTGACTATTACATTTAAACTACAAGCTCTCTGCTGGGTATGAAATGTAACCAGAAAGCTCTCCTCTGTGTTTTAAATTCAAACTTTAATTGCTGCTACTAGGCCCTAACTGATCCAGCAAAAACAGTGGGTTCACAGATTAAGTAGCTTTAATACAAAGAATTCTTTTTAGAAAATTACCAGAAGTATATACTCACAGTTGCAGATTTCTCTCCAGAAGTAACAGTCCCCCTTTCTAGTCCTTCAAGACAGAGCAGTCACTTCTTTGGGGAACCAAATAGGTTTCCTTCTTCTCTTGTTCTTATTTACTTTCCTTACATATTTATCTGTTGCCCCTTTTATTGCCACCTTTAGTTTAGCCCATTGCAATTCCACTTCCCTTATCCCCTGCCACCCTGCCAACTCCTCCTTCAGGTACTTGGCCGTTTTACTGAAGTCGGTGCTTTTGAAGTCTAGGACTTTGAGCTTGCTATGATTGGATTGCACCTTGGCTTTTATCTCAAACCACACCTTGTGATGATCGCTGCTGCTCACAGGAGCACCCATCCTGACATTCGACACACTGTCACCGTTGACAAGCACTAAATCCAGCATTGAGCTTTCCCTGGTTGATTCCATCACCATTTGTCTAAGTAACGCATCTTGGAAAGCATCCACAATCTTTTTACTTCTTTCCAGATTTGCAGAAGGAGTAATCCAATCCACATCAGGTAGATTAAAGTCAACCAATATGATCACTTCCCCCCCTTTGTGGCTATCTTGGTAATATCTATAATTAATTTGTCTATTTCTTCGATTTGAGTTGGAAGTCTGTAGACTACACCAGTATGGATGACAGTGCCATCTCCTCTTTCCAAACACAATCCAGAGTGCTGCTTCTTTTTCCCATACCCCCTGCATTTCAGTAGCTTTAATATTTCTTTTGTAGTTACACTGATAGCTGGTCAGTTACTGAACGATGCACAATCAGCTCTATATCAAAACAGTCGTTCACGTGTGAAATAGGCAAAAATATTTTATCCAATCTTCTCTAAATTAATCTCATACAATTAAAGAGGTCTCAGACTTAATCGGTTCTGCCACCGTGACTGACGTCCGTTGTCACAGCAGAAACCTTATTAGCATCAACGACCTCTGGAGCTAGTTGAACAACGCTTTTATAATATAGAAAGTCCAATCATCAAAGAAAGAAAAGCTGTAAACAATCCTTATCTGCGTCTTCAACAACACCCCATGGATTGGGTTGAGCTCGGATCCCGACGCCTCACTCAGGTACCAGTCATGCGTTTCACGACTTTAGCTTTCTTCAGGGGATCAATACGGCTCTCCCAGCCAACCGACAATTACCTAACAAACATACCACCAAACATACTAAACATTAACAATAAGCCCTATTTAACATGGACAAATCATTTAAAACTCTCCACTACCTAAGGAGATAAACTACCAATATAGAGAAACTATCTTACCATGTCATTCAAAGAAAGCTGCCCGCGTTTACACACTGCTTCTCTTCAGTTCTCAATCTTAACACAAAACGCCGCGCATGCGGACAGAAAGAACCCTCCCTCTATTTATCAGAAACCCCTCCCTCTTTTTCACATTGGTCTCGTGTTCTCCACTCCACCATTCATGACTTCAGCAAAGACCTCTTCATGAAACAACTCCTTACTTTCATTCATACAACCACCACCATGAATGAAAGTAAGGAGTTGTTTCATGAAGAGGTCTTTGCTGAAGTCATGAATGGTGGAGTGGAGAACACGAGACCAATGTGAAAAAGAGGGAGGGGTTTCTGATAAATAGAGGGAGGGTTCTTTCTGTCCGCATGCACGGCGTTTTGTGTTAAGATTGAGAACTGAAGAGAAGCAGTGTGTAAACGCGGGCAGCTTTCTTTGAATGACATGGTAAGATAGTTTCTCTATATTGGTAGTTTATCTCCTTAGGTAGTGGAGAGTTTTAAATGATTTGTCCATGTTAAATAGGACTTATTGTTAATGTTTAGTATGTTTGGTGGTATGTTAGGTAATTGTCGGTTGGCTGGGAGAGCCGTATTGATCCCCTGAAGAAAGCTAAAGTCGTGAAACGCATGACTGGTACCTGAGTGAGGCGTCGGGATCCGAGCTCAACCCAATCCATGGGGTGTTGTTGAAGACGCAGATAAGGATTGTTTACAGCTTTTCTTTCTTTGATGATTGGACTTTCTATATTATAAAAGCGTTGTTCAACTAGCTCCAGAGGTCGTTGATGCTAATAAGGTTTCTGCTGTGACAACGGACGTCAGTCCCGGTGGCAGAACCGATTAAGTCTGAGACCTCTTTAATTGTATGAGATTAATTTAGAGAAGATTGGATAAAATATTTTTGCCTATTTCACACGTGAACGACTGTTTTGATATAGAGTTAATATTTCTTTTGACATATAAGGCTGCTCCTCCTTTTCCAGTTTCTCTGTCTCTTCTGAATAGATTATAGCCAGCTATGGCTATATTCCATTCATGCAAGTCATTAAACCATGTTTCTGTAATGGCCACAATGTCCAAGTCCATTTCCACTATTAGGGCTTCCAGGACAGGAACGTTGCTGGCTAAGCTTCGAGCATTTGTGCTTTCCAGCATTTAACTGGCTTGCATGTATTTTGCATTGATTTTGTTCTGCCCCCTTCTTCCCACTTGTCGTTGATGTGTGGTTTAAAAGTGTGGCTGTGTCTGATGATCTGCTTTTTCTGGGAGTGACTTCCTGAACTTGTCCTTCTCCATCTTTCACTCCCCTTTTCTAGTTTAAATGCATATCCACATACTGCCTAAATTTTTCTCTTAGGATTCTTTTCCCTGCGACAGAGAGATATAGTCCATCAGCACAGTATAGTCTCTTGTTGGTCTGTTTCCTCAGTCACCTGTAAATCTGAATCCTCCTTGTTTGCACCAGGTTTGGAGCCATGTATTAAAGCTCTTTGTGATGCAGCCTTTCTGCCCCCTTATCAAGAACAGGTAGAATTTCTGAGAATGCTACAGTGTTAACAATGGGCTTGAGTTTCTCTCCCAGAGTCTGGAAGTCCCTTTGAACTGCAGAGGCACTGTTTCTAGCCAGGTCATTTGTACCCAAGTGGATAACGACATCAATTTTGGAGTGCTCACTTTCTGCGCCAAGTACATCAACAATTTAGTTTGCATTCCTGCTGGCTGAAGAGCCTGGGAGGCATTTGATTATCTTCTCTCCTTTGAACTGTGTTCCCAAGTTGGTGCCTCTGATGATGGAATCTCCAAGTAGTAGTAGTTTTCTGTTTTGTGAGTTTTTCTTCATATTTGGTGCTTTATCAGTAGATTGGGAATTGACTGTCTCATTTAAGGGCCCTTCAGTTTCCATGGATTGGGCATCCCCATTAACCAAAGCAGAGAATGCATTATGCAGGGATATCTCTTGATGTATAGGATGTCTCTGCGTTAGAGGTCACAATCTACCAGAGCCCACTGCAATCCATTTGTTTCTAGGATGTTTGATTCTTTGTGGGAGCGGTGGTGGACTTTGTTCGGTTTGTATCCTAGAAGAGGTGCGTTTCATTGCAGCTAGTTCTTCCCTTAGTAGAGTCAATTCTTTATGCATGGCAGCTAACTTGAGGCATATAGGACAAGCTCTTAGGTTCCAAATGATTCTTCTCAGAATGAAAGCACCACAGTTATTGCACTGGATACACGACATGCTGACTAAGCGGTCCTAGAAGGAGAAGAAAAGGTGGGTTCAACATCTAATTAAAAGGTTAGATGTCAACCTATGTGACCACTATATAGGCAATGCAGCCCTGGGGTGAGTGGGAACCTAAGTGTCCCTGGCCAGTAGGCCTTACATGAACTGAGGGCACACTCATATCTGATTTAAAGGCTACACAGGAATGTAGGCAGAATATTCCCAAAAATGAATCTATATCCAACAGATTTCATATTAGCAAACAAAACAGGTAAGAGACAGAAGGCTGAAAGCTTAGCTGTGTGGAGTCTCTGGAAGCTGTGAAGACTAGAGTTAATCAGGTACTTGTGGACAGGTTGTAAGGTAATTTAATCAGCTCCGCCTTGTGAGCAGGTTTGCAACAGACAATTCCAACAATGGAAGCAGAAATAGTCAAACTGAACTTTTTACTTCTATGTATCTGCCTACTGTGCAAAGGTCCCTGTAACTTTAAATGATACCTTTGCTACTAAAGTAAGGGGGAGACTCGGGTAAAAGACCAGCTCCTTCTATTCCGACAGGCTGAGCAGAGTCCTCCAGCTGCACGAGTGGCAGCTGGACCTCAGGGTGGCCAACCAGCTCTTCCAGATCTGGGAGAAACCTGTGATGGACCTGTTCGCCAGTCCGGACAACTTCCAGTTGCCTTGCTTCTGTTCCCAGCAGGCCCACCCCTCCAGGGTGGCAGCGGACACATTCCTCATCTGATGGTCGGAGGACCTCATGTACGCCTTCCCTCCCATGCTGCTGATTGCCAAAATCTTGTTTAGGACCCTCTGTGAGAGGGCCTCACTCATCCTGATAGCCTCTTGGTGGCTCAGACAACTGTGGCTCCTGCTGCTCCTCCGATTAATGGTGGAGACCCCTATCCCATTGAGAACTTCTCCGGGACTCCTGTCTCAGGAAGGGGGCTCTCTTCTGCACCTCAACCTGGGGTCCCTGTTGCTGACAGCATGGCTGTTGAAAGGGTGACCCTAGCCCCTTTCAACCTCTTGGGTGAGCTAGAGGAGATCCTGCTGGCCTCTCGCAAAGTCTCTACTAGAAAGGTTTATGCTTTCAAATGGTGCAGGTTTTTGGCCTGCTGTGCTAAGCACAGGTCAGACCCTTCTCCTGCCTGTTGGTTTGTTGTTACAATACCTAATCCACTTCTCACAATCGGGGCTCATCTAACTCCGTTTGGGTTCACCTTAATGCCCTGGCAGCGCACCACCACCCAGTGGATGGCAAGCCCCTCTCTGTCCAGCCATTGGTGATCCGCTTTCTTAGGGGTCTGCTCTTATTGAACCCCCTGGTTCGCCCTCCAGCAACCGAATGGGACCTCAACGTGGTATTGGGGCAGCTCACTTGCCCACCCTTTGAACCTCTGGCTACTTGCCACCTACGCTACCTCTCTTGGAAGGTGGCATTCCTGGTTGCACTCGCCTCTGCTTGTAGAGTTAGCGAGCTTCAGGCCTTAGTGGTGGAGGCCTCTTATACCAGGTTCTACAAGAACAGAGTGGTGCTCCACACATACCCTAAATTTCTTCTGAAAGTAGTATCACCCTTGCATCTGAACCAGGAAGTAGTACTCCCTACCTTCTTTCTAAGACCTCACTCCAGGAGGGCGGAAACAGTCCTTCACATCTTGGACTGTAGGAGGGTTTTGTCCTTCTATATCCAGTGCACTCAGGGCCACCGCAAAGCTACTCAGCCTTTTGTCTCCTACTACCCCAGTAGGCTGGGGGAGGCGGTGACCAAGCGTGTGCTGTCTACCTGGGTGGCAGACTGTATCACCCTTGCCTATGAGCAGGCAGGGCTCCTGCTTGGAAGGCCGTGTCAGGGCCATGGCGGCCTTGGTGTCAAACTTGCGCTCAGTCCCGATGGTGGACATCTGCCAGGCCACCACTTGGTCTTCAGTCCATACCTTCACAGCCCATTACTGCCTGGAAAGAGTCCCAATGGGGCTGTGCTCTGTAATTTGTTCAGGGTTTTGGCAACTTCTACCCTCCAACCCTTCTGTGTTCAGGCTATTGGAGTGCTGGTTTTCATCGGACACAGGGGTCCTACTGTGGACTATGGACACGGACTTGATTGCTGCTGCTGCTCGTGGCTCCCCTTGAGGGAGTCCGTGTTTTTGCTATAGGTTTTCGCTAGCTGTAGCTGGGGAGTCCCATATGTGAGGACTGACTTCCTGCTTGTTCCCGGAGAAAGCATTGTTACTCATCTGTAACAGGTGTTCTCCAGAGTCAGCAGGAATCAGTCCTCACAATCCTCCCTCTTCCGCTTGGAGTTGCTCCTTTACCATCTTTTATTTTTGCTGTCTTGTAGCTATGTCATCTGACTGAGCAAGATGGCACCCTAGGATGGGAAGGGTATCACGCATGCTTGATGGCATCTCCCAAAGACTTTCTTTGAAAGCTGGGAGGATGCTTCCGCGAGGGCTCAGTTGGTGCCGACGTCACCCATATGTGAGGACTGATTCCTGCTGTCCCCAGAGAACACCTGTTACAGGTAACTACGCTATCTGCTTCACCGTTATAATGTAAAAACTATTTCATTGTAAATTAGAAGTCATTTTGAACTACCTTGAAAATTTCCTCGATACATGTGAAATGAAAAAAAAAAATCTGTACTGGGACAAAGATGGTGCTCACTTTTTACCCATGCACTTTGCACCACTTCTGAAAGTAAAAACACGTCACTTTTGTTTTGAAGCTGGCTGCTTTTGCAAAGTACCTGTGGTCACTTGTACCTCCTGTGGTTACAGTTTACTTGAAATTATGCATGAAAATTTGAAATACAATATAAGCACGTTTCTTTCATTGCCCAGCCTAAACATGTTTCTAGGAATACCTCATCTCTCCGGCTAAATGTATTTATTTTATTTATTTAACAGGTTTTGGATACTGCTTTATCATTTCAGTCAAAGCAGTTTACATTGCAACTTAACCTTGGTAATGTACATTAAACAGGGACACCGATAACTTGGATTTTTCTGAGCCAATGGCAGGTTAAGTGACTTGCCCAAGGCCACAAGGAGTGCTAGTGGGAATCAAACCTTGGTCTCTAAGTTCCCAAGCCAGTGCTCTAACCATTAGGCGGCTACTCTGTCATGTATGTGTACTGTAGGAAGAGTCTGCCTTCTCTGTGTAGCTAAAATTCACAATTTTCAGTCAGCCAATTAACAAGGGTAAAATGCTTTGAAAATTGACCTCATGCTTTAAATGAAAATTTTGCCATTACAAAATTTCTATGGGGAAATTGTTCTAATATATTCTGAGATTCTCTACTCCATGGGAATGGGGGAAGTGTCACCTAGTGCAGGAATTTCATTGATTTAACACTCAATTTGTTTTTTGAGAGGTAAGTATGTGTTCTAAACTGTAGAGCCTGAGCCAAATGAGTGATAGATCCACTTTTAAAATAATATGTTGGATTAGTTGATACATTGACTACCAATAAAAAGGCAAGTTCAGATAGAGTAAGTATTGCCCTTTCCCCAGAGAGCTTACAAGGTAAGTATTAGATTTTATAATCCGCATTAATGCAGTGACCTACATTATTGTACTGTAGTGCACATTATTAGTAAGTAGGCCCCACTAGCAATGGGGCTTGCATTAAACCATGAAAATGCATGACATTTGCTTTGATTTGATCTCTGTTGTGATGTGTAAGTTACTAGTTACTAGAAATTGGACCTTAAAGGGCACGGGTCCAATGGAATGAATAAGTTGTCTTGAACATTAAGAGGGGTGACAAATCACAATCTCTTTCAAAAGAATTAAAAACAAGATTTTCTTTTATAGGAAGTTGATAGAGACCTGCTTAAGATAACTAGTTATTTGGTTAAACATAGGATCATTTATAATTAAGTATTTTTGGGGGCGTGTTTTACTAAAATGCAGTAGGTTTTTGCACTTTCTACACCTTAAGTACAAATGTTAAGGTGAAAAGCCTGTGTAATAAATGCAGGGCATGGGGCCAACATCTGCATTTACCACACAAGGCACATACGTAATGCAGGGACCTGTGTTCCATTCCTCAACAGATCACATGGGTGAACATGTGCTACTTGCCGAGGTTCAGAACACAGCCCTGCCACAAAACAGAATGCTTTCCATGGTGGAACAAGCCAAACCCTCAACCTGAACAGCATTCTCTCCATAAACAGCACTCTCCCTGGACAGTACTGCCCTCTGCCCTGGTCTGATCCTTCCCCTTGAGGTCAGACTCCCCCCCCCCCCCTCCCCTCCAAGATCATCCACTCTCCAACAGCAACCCCAAACAGAAACTCCCCAAAAACCATACCGCGCGCATCCCTCCATGGGATTTACCGAGGGGTTTCCCAAATTGAATAGACTCTAGAGGACCATGTTGGGAATGGTTCCCCTTCTGCTCCCACTCAGGAGCTACTGATGATCAAAATCGCAGCAGTGAACCCCTGGTGGTAGTTTTGTGATACTACAATTGAGAGGGGCCCAGCTATATAAAAAGAAATTGTATGTAACTGATACTTTCCTATCTCCAGGAACAAGCAAGAATGTAGTCTTCACGTATGGGTAACATCGGCACCGACGGATCCCGCACGGGAACGCTCCCCAGCGTCCTATAGGAAAGCTTTTGGGAGCATCCCACTGTGCCTGCGCTGCTGCCTTCCTGCCTTTCCAAACTCTCCCTCAGTTTTTTGTTTTCCATGGAGCCGACATGGAGCAATTTCTGTCACCGCAGAAAGTCTTTTCTTTTTGTGGTGTGTCTGCCTTCCCGTTGACACCAGCACCAATATCTTCTGTGTTCTTTACTTTTTCTTCTACTTCCTTGCCAAAAAAAGAAAGTTTTTTTTCTTTGAGGGTCTTTGCCCTCGGTGCTTAGGCCCCATTTTGGGCCGTAGGCTCCTTTGTTCCTCAGAATGGAGAAACCAACTAGTGGTTTCAAAAAGTGTTCCAAATGT
This sequence comes from Ichthyophis bannanicus, assembly GCA_033557465.1. Classification (NCBI taxonomy): domain Eukaryota; kingdom Metazoa; phylum Chordata; class Amphibia; order Gymnophiona; family Ichthyophiidae; genus Ichthyophis; species Ichthyophis bannanicus. Next base: position 1,688,227,059 of record CM066031.1, on the reverse strand, counting down.
AGCAGTTCTGGTATCTTAAATGTTTGGGACCAGACTATTCACTGTCAGAATGTCTCCTTTGCAGAAAGATGGAAAAGAGGGGCCTGCAGAACAGAGCTGGAAAACTCGGCACCCTCTTTGCCTTGGATGCAGTGTCCATGACATCGACATCGTCCAGGGCTTCATCTTCCTCCCATGGATCTCAGGTAACAAAACCCAGGTCATCTTCGAAGACTGGTCGGTCCTCAAAGGGTAGATCTCTTTCTAAGCATCGATATGCTTTAAGCGTTGCCCTAGAGGAGAATACACCAGCCAAACAGCCCCGGCGGGAGGTTCTTGCCTCCAAAGCGTTATCGGGGTCCTAAGATGTTCCCGAGGCATCCACCTCTGGAGAGCTCTTGGTGCTGTGTTCTGGGGTCATGGCCCGCTGTTTGGGTACCGATATTCAGGCATCGGCTGGCTCTATGGATCAACGTATCCTAGCCATTGAGCAGAGTCTTGCGGCATTGCTGGCGGCCTTGGTATCGCTAAAGCCTCTGCAATTGGTTCTGCAGCCATCGGTACCGGCATCGACCATTGCGCCGCTCTCCATGCTACCATTTATGCTGGCCCTGGAGTCAGCCTCCGGCATCGAAGGTCTGGTACTGAGGTAGTCTGAAGCCAATTTTGATCGGTACCATCGTTGGGCCGGGCAGAAGCACCCAGCCTGTTGATACTTTGAGTCCTCCAATTCCGATTTTTCCGATGAATCCATTGGTACTGGAGACCCTCTGCTGGAGGATCCGGCTCCTTCCCCACAACGCTGGATGTCTCCACCAGAAGACATGTCTTTTCTTGATTATGGTGACCTCCGAGAAGGAACCGAGAGCTGAAGAACTTGAAATTCTTCCGTATCTGGCAGCCCCTAAGGAGGCCGCAACCTTACCCATTCATCGGATATTGCATGACCTCATGCTTAGAATGTGGGTAACACCTTTAACGGTGTCTCCACATTCTTGAAGACGCGATACCATGTACCGGGTACCGCAGTGTCCTGGTTTCCAAAAGAGACAGTTACCACACCATTCTATGGTTGTGGAATCAGCAATGTGTTGAATTAAAAGTGCTAAGACACATTCATCTAATCCCCGGGCCGTGAGGCGAGAACTCTTGATGCCTTTGGCCGTCGATGCTTTCAGGCCTCCATGTTGTCGGGCAGAATAAGTTCATACATACTCTACATGGGTATGTTTCTTCGGGAGGTGACTAAAGATTTGGAACTAATGGCTCCTCTTCTCCCAGAAGAGGGCTGATTTTCTGACACTTGTCAAACATGCCCAGAATCACTGTTCCCTCTAAGCTGTGCGCGTGTGCGCGCGCACACACCTCGTTGAGCGAGCGCACATACTTTACAACAGAGCGCACAAAAATTACGGTTCCGATTCTGATAGAAAACAACACAGACGTCTTAAAATTTAAAAGTTGTTGTGTATTTACGGTTTTCACAAGTTCTACAATATTTTCTAGTGCAATCAATGTGGTGTATATACTGTATTCTGACGTGTAGTCAAATTTTAAAGTATATAACTCAGAGTGTTGTTATGTGGCGCACAAAATTTTAACCTTCCTTCAAAAGCTGCACAGCTGATATTTTATGCGCACACAGCCTACAGAAAATTAGAGGGAACATTGCCCAGAATGTTTCCAAGTTCATGAACAGGCAACTTTTGATTGTTTCAAGTGTATTAGCAGGACTTCTGCTATTTCCATTGGTGCACGTTGGATTACTTGGTTACAAGCATCTGATTTAGAACCGTGGGTGCAAGATAAGCTGGGGAATATTCCTTGCACAGGAGAAAACCTTTTTGACAAGGACTGGCAAGACAGAGCTTCTCAGCTTGAGTCTGAGAATACCACCCTAAACAGGCTCTCTAGGACCACTGCCAACCCAGCTAGGAAAAAGATGGTTAAGAAGCCCTTCAACAAAAATGTTTTATCCTTCTTACACCCATGCAGTCCACTGTCCAGTCCATGCTTCCCAGAAGGGACAGCAGCAACCGAAGCAGCAGAGGAAGGCTCAGGCCCCCAGAGCTCAACCAGCTCAGCAGACCCAGCCTCCACAAGGTCTTTGACTTCCTGCCAGAGAACTTAGCTATCCTACCCCTGGACGTTCCAAAGCCAGTCAACATCCCAGGCAGACTGTGTTACTTTGCCAAAAGGTGGCATCAGATAACAGAACGTTGGACTCTCTCCATAGTGGCAGAGGGGTACAAGCTTCACTTCCAAAGCATGCACCCTCCCTCCATTCCAAGAGAGTTCAACTCCAGGCCCCCTCTTACCAGTCTTCTGTGCCAGGAGATCACCACTCTTCTCGTTCAGGGTGTGATAGAGGAAGTGCCACTTTCCCAACAGGGCCTGGGCTTCTACTTCCCCTACTTCCTTATACCAAAGAAAACAGGAGGATACAGGCCCATTCTGGACCTCCAAGAATTAAACAAGTATCTTCTCCAAGAGAAATTCAAAATGATCTCTCTCGGAACACTTCTCCCTTACATCTAGAGTCAGGACTGGCTATGTTCTCTAGACCTAAAGGATGCATATTAACACATCTTTATCCACAAGGAACACAGAAGGTTTCTTTGATTCCTCTTTCAGGGAAGACCTTGCCCAGTACAGGGTTCTACCTTTTGGCCTGGCTTCTGCCCCAAGAGTCTTCACAAAACATGGCAGTAGTAGCAGCATTTCTAAGAACTCTAGGGATATTTGTCTTCCCCTACTTAGACAACTGGCCCATCTGAGCATCGTCAGCTCCAGAGGCCAGCTGTGCTCTCTCCCATACAATGCAGGTTCTTCAACAGTTGGGGTTTGTAATAAATTTTCCAAAATCCCAACTCGCCCCTTCTCAAACCTTTGAGTTCATAGGGGCTCTTCTAAACATGCAGCAGTCAAGGGCTTTTCTGCCACAGGTACGCTGTGCTCGAATAGTGCAACTGGCTTCTCAAGCAGCTATGAAAACCTCCCTAATTGCTCAAGAGATGCTTCAGTTACTAGGTGATATGGCTTCCACTGTACAGGTGGTTCCCTATGCTTGTCTACACCTGCGGGCAGCCCAGTGGACCCTAGCTTCGCAGTGGACTCAGGCATCAGGTCGTCTGGGGGACAAAGTCAGGAACTCTGCATGCCTCATTTCGTCCCTCCAATGGTGGCAATCATCAAAAAACCTACTCGTAGGGTCACCTTTTCAGAACCCACCACACCAGTCCACCCTGACAACGGATGTGTCCAAATTGGGTTGGGGAGCTCATCTGGACAATCTCTCCACTCGGGGGTCTTTGGACTCAGCAGGAGGCTTGGCTTTACATAAACCTGCTAGAACTCAGAACCATCTTCAATGCTCTGAGTATTCCAGGACTACCTCCGTTCCAAGACAGTTCTAGTCTAGATGGACAATCAGGGTGCCATGTTCTATGTGAACAAACAGGGTGGAACAGGTTCTCAGGCATTGTGTAACGAAGTCCTACACCTATGGTCCTTTGCCATATGCCTTCAGATACATCTAGCGGTGTATCTCCCTGGCAAGCAGAATCTCCTGGCAGACAAACTCAGTCGAGTACTACTGCCATATGAATGGTCTCTCTATTCAGAGCAAATTGCTTGAATCTTTCAAATCTGGGGAACCCCTGTTATAGATCTGTTTGCAAGTCCTCAGAATGCCAAACTTCCCTGCTTCTGTTCCAGAATTCCTGCTCAGAACAGTCAGGCCATGGAAGCTTTCCACCTCCACTGGGGTCAGGACTTCCTATATGCCTACTCCCCCATTCCCCTCATTCCCAAGACTCTGTTCAAGCTTCAGAGAGACAGGGGCCATATGATCCTCAGCCCCACACTGGCCACAACAGACGTGGTACATATCTACTGCTTCTGTGTCTCTCTCAAGTTAAACCTCTGGAGTTGGGATGTGCTCCAGATATTCTATCCCAGGAGAACGGGTCGCTGCTGCACCCGAACCCTCAGTCTTTGCACTTGATGACGTGGCTACTGAGAGCTTAGAACTCCAGGATATCAACCTCTCTCAACCAGGTTAAAGATATCCTTCTGGCCTCCAGGAAACCTTCCACAAGGTGTACTTATGCTTTTAAATTGAGACGGTTCTCAATCTGGTGTTCAAAAAAGGAACTTAATCCTTTTTCCGTGCCAGTAGAGGCGTTACTTGAGTATCTCCTCCACCTTTCATCCTCTGGACTTACAACTAATTCAGTAAGAGTTCACCTTAGTGCCATTGCGGCTTTTCACATGCTCTTTGATGGACAACCTGTCTCCTCTCAGCTGCTTGTAGTGCATTTTATGAGAGGTTTGCTCTTAATTAAGGCTCCCATTAGGCCAACACCTGTGGCATGGGATCTTAATCTTGTCCTCGTCCTCGGACAGCTCATGAAGCCACCCTTTGAGCCCTTAGCCACTACATCCCTGAAGTTTCTTTCTTGGAAAGTCATCTTCCTAATTGCCCTCACTTTCTGCAAGACGCATCAGTGATCTCCAAGCTTTAGTGGCTGACCCTCCTTATACATGGTTCCACCATGATAAGGTAGTCCTTAGGACACATCCTCACTTTATGCCAAAGGTGGTTTCACCTTTTCATTTGAACCAGTCTGTTTACCTGCCTGTCTTCTTCCCTAGGCCTCATGCCTCTAGTGCAGAAAGGAATCTGCATACTCTAGATAGCAAGCGTGCTTTGGCCTTTTATCTTCAGAAAACTAGCCAGCACAGAAAGGCTTCACACCTTTTTGTTGCCTTTGATTTCAGCTACCTTGGTCTACCAGTTTCTAAGAGAATACTCTCCAAATGGATTGCAGACTGTATCTCTTTTGCTTATGAGAGTAAAGGACATAGTAACATAGTGAATGATGGCAGATAAAGACCAGTATGGTTCATCTAGTCTGCCCAGTAAGATGGCAAGAGTAGGTGCACCTGCTGCTCTGTGCAGGTCACCCCTCCCCATGTCTTTGTTTAGGGGTGAACCCACCGCTTGCTGTAGTGCTGTAGAACTCCCCTGTTTGTTGAGAAATTAGATAGTTAAGTTTATTTTGATGTTATCCTGTTGCTGTAAAGGGATCCACTGTGTCTGTCCCATGCCATTTTGAATTCTGTCACTATTTGCCCCCACCACTCCCATCAGGAGGGCATTCCAAGCATCCACCACCCTTTCAGTGAAAAAGTATTTCCTGACGTTGCCTTTCAGTTTACCCCCTTGCAGCTTCATTTTCTGCCCTCTAGTTTTACAGCTTTCCAGTCTTTGGAAGAGGTTTGTTTGTTTATTAATTCTCTAAGTATTTAAAGGTCTGAATCATATCTCCTCTCCTCCAGAGTGTACATATTTAGGTCTTCAAGTCTCTTCTCATAAGGCTTCTGACGCAGGCTTTCTCTTGAAGCTCATGTCACAGCACACAATGTGTGAGCAATGGCTGCCTCTATGGCAAACCTACGCTCGGTGGTGATTGATGAAATATGCAAAGCAGCAACCTGGTCCTCTGTCCACACCTTTACGGCCCACTATTGCTTGGACAAGGACTCCCGTCGAGATGCCTCCTTTGGCCAGGCTGTTCTCCAGCATCTCTTTCAGAGTTAGAACAACTCCTACCCCTCGTCCTGGGTTTCAATACCAGAGATCCTTAGGAGGATACATGCCCCACTTAGGCCTGTGTGTTGCTGCTCTCTCTGGGGTCATCTCCCTGGCATCTCCAAGCTAGGGAGTCCCATACATGAAGATTACATTCCTGCTTGTTCCTGGAGATAGCGTAGTTACTCCCCTGTAACAGGTGATCTCTGGGATCAGCAGGAATTGAGTCTTCACAACCCACCCTCCTCCCCTAGGTGTTGTATCTCTCTTTCTCTCTCTCCATCTCTCCTTTTATCTCAGTTACAAACCCAATTGAGGAGGGAGAGTTAGGAAAGGCGGGAAGGCACAGTGGGATGCTCCCAAAAGCATTCCTATAGGACGCTGGGGAGCGTTCCCACGCAGGCTCCGTCGGTGCTGTTACCCATATGTGAAGACTCAGTTACTGCTGTCCCTGGAGATCACCTGTTACAGGTGAGAAACTACGCTTTTCTTGCATCCTGCTTGACCAGTCCAGATGAGTGGGTTATGCTCCCCAGTTAACAGGCGCTAGAAGAATAGAACAGCTTTCAGTGAGGACATCACTAGTATATACTGTAGTGCAGTATTGAGAGAAGTCAGAATGCAAGACTGAAAAACTCAGAAAAAATATTAATAGGCCATAATTTGGCTCTCTTAGTTCACTTTGCTCTGTATCAGGCACTGATGCTGATAATGTAGTTAAACACAGCAGGGCTCCCAAACCTGTAGAAATAGTCTTCCCAGGATAACTCCTGGACTGGTCTAGCAGGATTCATAGAAAGGAAATTAGCAGGCATGTAACATTTCTCTTTCCTTATCCTGTAAGACCATTTTTGACAAGTGGAAAGTACCCAAGCTATCACGACCCAGGATGGGAGAAAGACGATGCCCCAGACAGAACTGCTGGCCAAAGGTACCATATACTCCAACAACCACATGCAACTTTGTAGTACTTCACATAGGTGCTCACGGACAACAAGGTAGTTGCCTTACAAATGTCTTCTGGAGACATTATGGCAGACCTAGCCCATGCGGAGGATTATGCCTAAGTGGAGCAAGTTCCCATCTGACATAATTTAGCCCACCTCCTGTAGAAAATGTAACAGCCTCCTTAAGCCAGTGGGCAATCAAATACTTGCACTCCTATCCTTGGACCACCAGACAGGATGAAGTCTCCAGCTACTAGACCAATACCCTCCTCGCATCTAACAGATGTAGCAAGGATTCTGATTAAAGTTTCTCCTCCAAGAAGGAGGGCATAATCACAGACTGATTTTAAGATGAAATGAAAACGTCAAAAACACTGACTTCAATAAAATGGCCGAGTACTTAAAGGAGGAGATGACGGGGTGGAAGGAGATAAGGGAAGTGGAATTGCAATGGACTAAACTAAAGGCGGCAATAAAAGGGGCAACAGATAAATATGTAAGAAAAATAAATAAAAACAAGAGGAGAAGGAAACCTATTTGGTTTTCCAAAGAGGTGGCTGCGCAAATAAAGGCAAAAAACACAGCTTTTGCAAAATTCAAAAGCTTGCAAACAGAAGAACACAGAAATGAATACAGGATCCAACTCAAAGAGTCTAAAAGAGTAATAAGGATAGCAAAATCAAAGGCAGAAGAAAAGATGGCTAAAGATGTTAAGGGTGGCAACAAAACTTTCTTCAGGTATATTCAGGAAAGGAAGAAGATCAGAGTTGGAATTGCAGGACTCAGAAGTGCTGGGAAAGGACTTGTGGAAAGTGACACTGAAAAAGCGAAATTGCTAAACAAATACCTCTGCTCTGTTTTTACTAAAGAAGATCCTGGAGATGGACCAGCTGTGACTCCCAAATATAAAAATAGGACTGAAGTAGATACCACATCATTCACAGAAGATGAGGTGTTGGAACAACTTGCTAAACTGAAAGTGGACAAAGCCATGGGACCAGATGGGATACATCCCAGGATACTGAAAGAGCTCAGAGAGGTTCTTGCAGGACCATTAAAGGATGTCTTCAACAGATCCTTGGAAACAGGAGTGGTTCCTCAGGACTGGAGAATGGCTAATGTTGTACCTCTACACAAAAGTGGTGACAGGGAAGAAGTGTCAAATTACAGGCCCGTGAGCCTTACCTCGGTGGCAGGAAAAGTAATGGAGGCGCTCCTGAAAGAGCAAATAGTGAACTTTCTCAAAACCAACAGGTTGCAAGATCCAAGGCAACATGGTTTTACCGAAGGACGGTCTTGCCAAACAAATCTGATTGAGTTCTTTGATTGGGTGACCAAGGAACTAGATCTGGGGCATGCAATGGATGTCATCTATCTGGATTTCAGCAAAGCCTTTGATACTGTTCCTCATAGGAGGCTTGTCAATAAACTCAGTAGCTTGGGGATGGGTCCCAAGATAGTAAACTGGATTAGAAATTGGTTGACTGACAGACAACAGAGGGTGATGGTACATGGAGCTCACTCGGATGAGAGGAAGGTGATTAGCGGGGTGCCTCAGGGTTCGGTCCTGGGCCCGGCCCTGTTCAATATATTTGTGAGTGATATTGCTGAAGGACTGAATGGAAAAGTCTGTCTTTTTGCAGATGACACAAAAATTTGCAACAGAGTGGACTCCCCCGAGGGAGTGGATAACATGAGGAAAGATCTACAAAAGCTGGAAGACTGGTCTAATGCTTGGCAATTACGATTTAATGTGAAAAAGTGCAGTAGAAATCCAAGGGAAAAGTACACAATAGGGGGTGAGAGGTTGGTATGCACGGTTCAGGAGAAAGACCTTGGTGTGATTATCTCTGATGATCTCAAGGTGGCAAAACAGTGCGACAAGGCGGTGGCAAAAGCCAGGAGGATGTTGGGCTGCATACAAAGAGGGATTACCAGCAGAAAGGAAGAGGTACTTATGCCACTGTACAAGTCACTGGTAAGGCCTCACTTGGAATACTGTGTTCAGTTTTGGAGGCCATATCTTGCAAAAGATGTAAAAAGACTGGAAACTGTTCAGAGAAAGGCAACCAAAATGATTTGGAGCCTGCGTCAGAAGCCTTATGAGAAGAGACTTGAAGACTTAAATATGTACACTTGGGAGGAGAAGGAGGGACAGGGGAGATATGATTCAGACCTTTAAATACTTAAAGAGAAATGATGAACAAACAAACCTCTTCCAAAGATGGGAAAGCTGTAAAACTAGAGGGCATAACATAAAGCTGCAAGGTGGTAAATTGAAAGGCAATGTCAGGAAATATTTCTTAACTGAAAGGGTGGTGGATGCTTGGAATGCCCTCCTGATGGAAGTGGTGAGGGCAAACACGGTGATGGAATTCAAAACGGCATGGGACAAACACAGTGGATCCCTTTACAGCAACAGGACAAAAGCAAAATAAACGGTACCATCTAACTTCTGAACTATCTAGCGTCTGAACAAATAAGGGTGTCCTACATGGAGTGGTGGGTTCACCCCTAAACAGAAACATGGGGAGGGGTGGCCTGCACAGAGCGACAGGTGCACCTACTCTTGCCATCTTGCTGGGCAGACTAGATGGACCATGCTGGTCTTTATCTGCCGTCACTTACTATGTTACTATGGCACCTTTGGGGGAAAAAGGATGGCATGTCCTCAGGGAGACAGATACTGAAAAAGATGACCAGAAAGGGCTTCTTAGAGGACAAATCCTTTAGCCCTGACATCCACATGGTGAAAGCAGTAGCCACCAGGAATACCATCTTCAGAATTAAATCCTTGAGGAAGGCATCGCTGGCTATGCAGGTGTACAGATCTGCTTTATTTCCTTAAGGAAGCAAGGCAGTTAAATATGTGTCTCTAGTAGTATGCAAGGGTTGCTACCTGAGTAATGAGAGAGAGGAATGCCACCTCTCAAAGACCCTCCAGAACATAGAGGTCCTCTGGGCCTTAAAAAAAAAAGGTGTATAATGCCTCTCCAGAGTATCCTTTCATGGACAGCTTGCACTTCTCAAGGGCCAGGCCATAACCTAGAAGGGCATGGGTTCCTCCATGACTAGGAGCCCCTGCAACAGCGGTCCCCTCTTCTGAGCTAGCACCAGAGCAGACCCTGCCAACAAAGGTGACTTGCTGACAGATCATCTACTCAGCCAGGGAAAACTCAGAATTCTCAACCCGGCCCAAGGCATTTTGCCATCCTAGACAGAAACCCCAGCCTTGCCACCCTCCCAGCTGCTGCTGATCCCATCTCAGGAGCGGGTCTGGCGGAGAGCAGCAACATTTCCAAAAGCAGCAACTTTTTTCCACCGCTTTTGGAAATACTGCTGTTGCCTGCCTGCCTCCCCCCCCCCCCCCAACGGAATTGGTGGCTGCTGGGGGTGGTGTGGCTGACCATGTGTGCTGCTGTCCTTGGCAACCGCCTAGCTCACATCGTGGATGGGCCAGCCCTGTACACAACCCCTTACAAAATAGAGTCTACTGGTCATGAATGCATGGATAAGAAGTACCAAGTCCTCTAGGTGGAAAAACGATCTTTATAACAGATGCAAAGCTATAAAAGAGGAATAAACCACTGCAGATAGTTGGGCTCAAAAGTCAGATCCTCCTCCCATAACCTGGCTGAATTTCACATGGTAGACTAGAAGTCTACTGCCACCCTTGCATTGGGGGGCACACAAGTAGAACATTCTTCCAGCCAGGCTGCGACGGCTTCCAAACATTTGTCCACCCCCTATATTACTGATTGTTAGTCTTGACCCACTTCCACAACAAGCAAAATGTTGTTCACCTGTATATCACATTAAATGCCATATTTCAATATTACAGACTAAGGAACTCAGATAAAAATTTAAAGAGGGAAGGAGATGACACTGACTTTTGAGGCAGACTACACCATAACATCACAGGACTGTAGCTTTCCCCCTTACAAATCATGTTTTGCTTCCTACAGTCAGTCCATTAATGAGTACAACTATTACAAGACCTTCCCATGAACTTGTCAGCATGTAATCTATTCAGTAATACTAAATAATGTACTAGATCAAAAGCAGATACGTCTAATATAATCATCAAAAAATCATTGCCCTTATCAGTACCCACCTGAAATGTATTCAACAGGGAAACCAGCACTGTTTATGTACTGTACTCTCTATGAAAGCCTGATTAAACAGTGTAGTGCCCTCCTGTTCCTACAAGAAACAGGATAAGCTAGAAAACACTACCCCCTCAATAATTTTTCCTACAAATGGTACATTGGACACAGGCAATAGAAAGTAGGATTATTAAAATCCGATTCCACTTTCCTTCGTGAATTGAAATTAGGAGCGGTTCGTCTTCTCAAGAAACAACCCTCCAACAAAGATGAACTCACACTATTAGTCAGGAGTGGAACAATTGGTTCCAGGCACTTTTTGCAAATACTACTGGCAAGGGTCTAATGAACACCTGAAAGGGTTCAATTATTAAACAAAATCATTTACCGCACTGTGTGTAACACAGGAAAACTGATCTAACACACCACTGGGTACATCACCAGTGATGCTGCATAAACATAAGGATATATCATAGTTAATTTGCAACCGATTCCAAACACTAGAAAGAGAAGCTTGCAGCTGTTCAATTTTGTCCATAAGAAATCACCCAATAGCTTTGACAACTGTTCTGCTCCCAGCTGTTAAAAAGATTCCCCCTGGTCATTTTTGCTACATAGTAGCCATTTGTGCAGGCCTGGGCAAATGATTATTGCACATTAAAATTCACAATAAATGCTTACCGCACTTCACTAAATATGCCCTTTACTGAGTGCATCACTGCAATATATTAACTAAAGGATTTTTTCCATGGACAAGCAGGCATAAATCCTCATGTTGTGATAAGGAAGCTTATCATAGCTCAGGTAGGAGCTATAGAAAAGATGATGTGACTCTGAACAAGCAACCTGTCAGTTTTGGTAGAAGTAAGAAAACAGAATTTTCACATAAAAGACTACCAGTCCCAGAATGCACCAGGTTTCCAGCAGCCATGAGAGGGGCTGAAGTGAGAAAATGTGTGTGCAATCAAGAGAGCTATGAGGTAATCCCTAAGCACTCATCTCAAAGGGCAGGACCTGATTCAACACAGCTGCGCTGTGTTAGGGAGGAGCACACATTAGAACAGAATAAGAATAGAGCTTATTCTAGAGATAACAGTTTCAGGAAGGGCTTCAGGAACAGATACAGCAACAGCTTCAAGCTCAAGCACCAACATCATCTCGAGAAGCAGAAGCCAAGCCAAGCGGATAGAGAGAGAAGGAAACTCTCTGGAAGGAAGAGAAGAAAGGCCATTGGAAGGTCTGGGAGATTCCAAGGCAGTACCTATACTGGGAGGTATTCCAAATGCCAGCAGAGTCCATTGGACTGGAGTCAGCCAGAGGAATGGAATGGCAGAGATAGGAATCACCAGTGGCTACCTGGAAGAGAGAAGACTGCACGTGGAAAGGACTTTCAGACCTATGCCAGAAGGTATGTGAGAGAGGATCCAGTGTCCAGGGATCAAGATTGGAAGGCTGGACATCAGAACTGGATTACATACTGGCCAGGCTATACAGAGAGGAATTATGATAGCAGGATAGGCTCAGGTATGAACACTGATCCAGACCCTATCTATAATAGTGAATGGCAGCAAGGGAATAAGCATTCTCATGATAGTGCCTTATTGAAAGACTCATCTGTGCCAATGTATGATAGTGACCCTATGCTGATTGATGAAGGGGAAATTACAGCAGATGAGACTATTAATTACATGGACTGTTCTCTATCCCAATGCTATTGCTAGCTTTCTGTGAGCAAACACATCAGCCATCACAAAGAAACCTAACTTTGTTCTTTATTTCCACTGCAAACAGCTCTTAAAGCAGGATTTGGGTTCACACAGTAGCAGCCAGCCAGCTAAAGGGTTTCAGCTGGTCAATTGATAGTAATTAAAGCTGCACCTGATTGTGTGTGTGAGCAAGGGAGAATCACTGCTGGGATCTGCGTGGAAAATAAGCAGAAGTTAACCTAACAAGCAAAGTTTATTCATTTCTTTGTGCCTTTTTATTTGGTAATTATTTGCTAAGAAAACATTAGCTAATTGCCTGACAAGCTGAAGGTTGTTTTCTGATTTGCTTTGTGACTTTGTTATCCATTTAAACACTGCAAGCAAGTAACCTCATTTATATTGCTACCAAGCATATTTGTGCTGGGTGAATTAAACCCCATCAATAAAAGAAGTATTTTATTGGCTTTAACCACTGGTTTCACAACTCAATTATTGTCTTCAGCTGTGTTTGGGAGTGAATGAACTACATTACCCACAATATCTTGCAAGAGTCATATGAATATATGCATCGTCAAGATTGTGTAAGTTCTCACCCTAGGCAGCCGTCTGACAATGTATGGGTGATGTCTTCAACAGAGCCCCTTAGATTTTCTTTGGCAAAGTTTGATTCTTAAAATTGCTTTTTGTTAAAGGAATTTATTAATGTATGCAAGTGTTGAAATGTTTCATTTGTTTATATTTCGTTTTACAGCTCTTAAACAAATTTAATGTATGTTCATAAGACAAACTTGTTCTATTTCTACAAGAAAATATTCATAAGAGTAAGTTATGTTCATGCACTGTTCTGTGAGTTTTGTAAACCTTCACAAATTAAGGAATGTTAGATATGGTTAATATGGGTGTGGCATAGCCAGATATCTGTCTTCTGTAATGGTTAACCCTTCAGAGTGTAGAGTTTATTTTTTCTTGATGTACAGATGCATTAGAACTAATAAGAGAAGCTGAAACTGTATTTGCAGGATTTCAACCTCGATGGTGATAAATGAGAGGCAAGTAAGCAAATGTAGATACAGAACTTACAATTTAATTTATTTGTTTTTAATACAGTCTGGTTTAATTCTCAATTGCTTTAATTCTGTGTAACAAAAAAAATGACAACAATGGCTTGAATGATAGCCCAATTATAAAACTTGAAAGGGCCAAAGAGGAGACAACACAACCTGTTATGCTGAAGGTGATGGTATGGCTGCATCAGACTTCGAAGAAAGCTGAGCTAACCTGCATGGAGTGGCTATGGTTACAACCCTAATTCTCACAAGCACAGAGTAACTGGCTGTTTAAATGATAGCCTCAATAGTTTTGATAGCTGTTTATATTAGTACAAATCTCAGTGGTAAAATATTGAAAGAGGACTGGATATTGGATTAAGTGTGGTACTTGTAGAACCCAAATAGGAAGATAACAATGTTTTTAGTGGCCTACTTAAAATAGATGATGGAATCTAGTACTGTAAAAAGGCAGTGCTATGAAGAGGATTGGGTAAAGATGTGGAGGGAGGAACTGGGGTTGATTTAGCATGGTACTTTATATGCTCACCTGTCCACCTTTAGAAAACAGAGATGAAAACTAGATAGATGAGGTGGGTGAGTTGGTCCTTATCTGGCATCATCAATAAATTACTATTTTCTAGTATCTACAAAACTGTTTAGAAATAACTAGGTATAACTCTAGGCAGAGGGAGTATTTAGTGTACATGCTTAAAAGCATTGAGATAGTAGTAAACTCTGTATGTATGTAAACAGGTCTACTTCCTGCTCAAGCTAGCTAAGGTATACAGAGGTTTATAAAAAATAAAATAAAATGCAGAGCTTGATTTAATACTAAAAGGAAATGCTAAGCTCTTGCTGTTTTCAATTTTTTTAAAATCTATATGAAAAAAAGAATGTTGTGCATCTTCTATTTTGGCAGTTCTTCAATGATGATGCGGGAGACTGAATTCCAGCCAGTAGAGGCATCTCCTTTTGGGTAGTCTGAACAAGTGCCAACCCAGACTGCTACATCCACCAGTCCTGCACTGATCCCTTCACAAAGTCCTTCCACTATTAATAAACAAAGACAATAATTACATATTCAGGCCCACACAAGAAAATCAACAGCTGTTAAACCTGTTTTGCAAATATAAAGCAGTGCCTAATTCAAAAACAGGTTAGCACCAATCTCCTACATAAAACGCATGTGTACCAGATGAAGCTGAATTAGCCAATTGAGTCATCAAGCTTTTTGTAATGGTACTCTCTCCCCTGTATAGGAAAACAGGTGCCAGCTGCAGTTGTTTGAATCAAGTCTCTTGTGAATTAAAGTAGATGTTATTGTGTGTACTGTTCTTGTTGTGTTCAGAGTTGAGAATGATTAACTATATGGGACCCATGTGTGCATCAAATCAATAGCACTAGATGAGTATATTTAGAATGATCAGAATAGCTAACTAAATCCGAAGAGATTTTAAAATCTAGACAAAGCAGAATAAATAATTATATGTATTTAACTACCATTTGAATAAATTAAAAAAAAATGTTGCTATTGCTTTAAAATATTTTAAGAGTTTACTGTGTAAATACACAAACTCCAATACACTATTAAGGTTTGAGGTGAAATTGTGTAACCCTTCTAATCCTGAGAACAAGATTTGCAGAGTATAGCATCCTGGTAGGGATATGCTTGCTGAACAGGTTTCAAGAGTCATATAACTGTACATGGTGGAACACAGGTACCCTAAATGGAGGTTTGTGCTACAGGCTAATAACCCTTTGTGTAGAAATGAAACGGTTCATAAGCTTCAAAATGAACCTCTGAATGTCTTTTAACCTAGAAAAAGAAAGTTAAAAATATCCAGGCAGGTAGTGGGAGAGAGTAGAGAGGCAAACTGGGAGAATTGTAACTGAAACTGTTTGAATGTTATTATGCTCTGTTTAAAAACAGATAATATTGGTCATTAATAAAAAAGATTCACATATAAATATCTAGGAGATGGAGTTATGCTCATAATAAATAAACTGGAATGGACACTTTGTCTAACCTATGTTCAGTGAGGAGGAGGTGGTGGTATTTTTTTAATTTGGACTTTGTGTATGTTTTATTGTAATCCACCTAGTAGATAATTTATATTACGCACTATTTCAAATAAATAAAAATAGTGATACTGCAATTATTTGTGGAGGCAACAGTATGGCCTATAGTCTTATTTAAATGCCATGTCTTCTAAATGCATACCTGAAGAAGTCCGATGAATGTTAATAGTAGAATTGAACTCGAGGCTGCCTTGATCTAAATAAATGATGGCTTCTATAGGAAGTGGTCCGGTGCATTCAGCTCCATTAAATGTAAAATACCAGCGCTGGCAGCAGGCAGTTTTACACTTTAGTCGCAATGATCCACTGAAGAGAACCCTTAGTGCACTGAAGGAGCGCAACTTTGTAAACGTACATTCCTAGCATGAAACATAGGAACAAGCATTAGTCTGATCATCCTACTTTCAGACTACAGTTTTGAAAGATGCAAAAGTAAACATGATTATACACATTCTATGTATATGTGTATGTACATACATACACACACTGAAATTTTCAATAGTCATCTATTTTATCAAAATACAAAGGGGCTTAGTAAATGGCAGAATGCTTTCTGTTAAATACTGGTAGGGGGGGGGGGGGCTGATAAGTCCCCAGCCTTGTAACGAAACAGAAAGCTAAGGGCACGCTTCAGTTCCAGAAGTCCGAATGATCTCTCTGCAGTTTTGTTTTATTTGGTACCATTCGGACCTCTGGAACTGAAGCATGCCCTTAGCTTTCTGTTTCGTTACAAGGCCGGGGACTTATCAGCCCCCCCCCCTCCTCTTGTATGTACTGTATCAATACTGGATTCAGAAATGTGCTGCAGTCAGTTAATATTTCCTGCTTGGATGTAATTGATTTTAATAGAGCTGGCCACAGACTGTTGTAACTGGCTGCAGTGAATCTGCTGCAATTTCCTCAACATATTTTAGGGGCATTGCGGTAAGTCACAGATGGAAGCACATTAATTCAAACTGTCAAATTAAGCTACAGCAGATGTAAGTATATTTCTCCAGGAACAATCAGGAAGTCAGTCCTCACATATGGGTGACATCGGTGCCGACAGAGCCCTCGCGGAAGATCTCCCCAACTTTTAAAGAAAGCCTTTGGAGATGCCACCACGCATGCGTGGTTCCCTTCCCATCCAAGGGTGCCATCTTGACTCAGTCTCCTTTTTTCTGCAGAGCCCACCAGATGTCTGTCTGTTTTTTCCCTGGAAAAAGTGCTTTTTCTTGAGGTACTCTCTTTTCTCTGGTCTTGTACCGGTACTCTTCCTGCCCCTAAGCTCACATGCTTCAGCATCGCGTCTTGGGTTCGTCTTTTTATTTTTTTCTCTGGTGTGGTTTTGTGCCCTTTTTTCCCACAGGCAGAGCCTTGGGTCATCAACCTAGCTGGGGGCCCTTTTTTCCCTCATGACTTCTGCCAGCAGCTTTAAAAAGTGTGATCTGTGCTTGAGGACCATGTTCCTCACCGACATGCATGACTGCTACATCCATTGCCCTGGGCCAGACCACAACTCATTGGGCTGTGGCCTGTGCAAGAAAATGTCATCCAAAACCATCAGCAGCAGCATGACAGAATCTTCCTGGAGTTTCCAATGACACCGCACTCCAAGGTCCCTGCTGAGGCCTTGGTCTTGGGTGATGATTCCGCATGCCCCGATCGAGGCTGTAATTCCTCAGAGAGGAGCTCCCTGGAAGGGGAACAGAAGAAGAAACCCTCAAGGGCTGTGTCTGTGGAAGGATACAGGAAGGCAGGTAAGTCCTGAGTCAGATCCCGTAGTCCATGCCGCTTGTTCGAGGATTCAGAGCAGGAACGGCCTACCAAGGTAACCCAAAAAGAATAATCAGCCTCTGGTGATTGGTCTTGGACTCCCAAGCCCATCTTAGTCGAGAACTGCCCTTCAGCAGAACCAGTGACAGGCCCAAGCCCCTCGGTGCCTGTGCCAATGGCTGTGGAGTCTTCTGGACTGGAGACCAGAATGGCAGCCTTGGAGTGCAGCTTGTCTGCCTTCATGGCCCAGCAACGGGCCATGATGCCTGGCTCCGCTGAGAATCGGCTCAGATCACCAGGCCCTCGACCTCGAGGACATCCCCGAACATCGAGCCGATCCTCGAGAGCTGCAGCCTTGAGTTGATCCTCAACATTGGTCTCGAGCCTGGTCCCGTTCCTCGTGACTGAGGTCCTCCCTGGCAAGTGCCCATGGCTCCAGCTGTGGAGTTTCCAAGGGACTTTGCCCCTTTGGTCTTGAGGCCAGATCGTCCAACCCAGCCCTCCTTTGACTTCTCCACTGATTACTTGGACTGGGCCATGCCCTCGGACCCATCCTCCTCTGAGACTCGATGCCAATCCCCACCAGAGGACATGGTGTTCAACTTTATATGGGACACATCAAAGGCGCTGGCTTTTGCCACTGAGTCGGAGGAGGACTCTTGCATGAAGGAGCTCATCCTCCAGTATGAGGCCCTGCTGCGGAAGGCGCTAACACTGCCCGTCCCGCCTATCCTAGAACGGCTGCTCCTTTGCATGTGGGAAACATTGGCATCAGTGCCGACGGCTCAATTTGATGTATCGAGTCCACCAGAGCCCAGGCTTCCAGAAAGCACAGCTACCATATAATGCTATGGTGGTGGAGTCTGCCATGCATCGGCTCAAGAGCCAGAAGATGCACTCCTTGGTGCCCCTGGGTAGGGAGGCCCTCGGCATAAAATGCTACCAGGGCTCAATGCTCATCGACCGCATCCAGATATACCAGCTGTACATTAGCATGTACCTTAGGGACCTGTTGAAGGACTCGCCGGGTTCTTGGCTGGTCTCTCTGAGGAGCCCCTCCAGCAGTTCTGGAGCCTAACCAAAGTCATCTGTGCGCTCCCAAGTTTATGATGCAAGCAGCCTATGATGGCTTTGAGTCGGCAGCTAGAGTGGCCACAGCGGGCATCAGTGCCTAATGCCAGGCTTGGCTACAGTTGTCTGACCTGGAGCAATGGGCTCAGGACAAATTGGTTGATGTCCCTTTTAAGGAGATCTCTTTGGCAAACCCCTGACTGCTAAGGCTGCGCAGTTGGAGACAGAGTTCATGACTAGGACCAGGCTCTCCAAGAAGACCACTACCCTTCCCCGATGGAAGGGCTTGAGTAAAAAGCTCCCTTATGCAAGGAAGGGAACTGCTTACAGAAACTACCCACAGTTTTAAGCCTTCCCCAGCTCACCAACTGTGTCAGCAGGCCAAGGGATACGGGCATGGCCCTTGTATGCATAAGGCTCCCAGGCACCAGCCTGGTGGGAGTTTTTGACTCCTTGGGCATTGCCTCTCCACCCCCAGGAAGTCAGCAGCCCACAGGGGGATGTCTGGTCCACTTTGCCCACCAGTGGTCAGCCATCACCACCGACACTTGGGCACTCCAGGTAGTTCAGGAGGGTTACCTCATCCACCTTGCACAGATGTCTCCCCCTTTCTTCCTAGGAGAGCCCCCCCCAGGACTCCCCTTCACCAGGATCTACTACTGCAGGAACTTGCAGGTCTCCTCGAGGACAGGATGGTGGAGCTGGTGCCCCAGCATCTCTAGGGCAAAGAGTTCTACTCCCGTTACTTCCTTATACCCAAGAGAACTGGGGTCCTTTGGCCCATCCTGGGAACTAAACAGGTTCCTGGTGAGGGAGAATTTCAAGATGCTCTCCCTTGGAATACTGCTGCCTTACCTCTAGCAGGGAGACTGGCTATGCTCCTAGGATCTGAAGGATGCTTATACCCACATCCTCATCCATCCCAGCCACTATTCATGGTGGCGGGTGACCACTTTCAGTACAGGGTAATGCCCTTTGGCTTGGCCTCCACCCCCAGAGTCTTCACTAACTGCCTGGTGGTAGTCACGGCCTACTTCTGTCTCCAAGGGGCCTTTTGTCTTTCCCTACTTGGATGACTGGCTCATAAAAGGAGACATGGTTGCTGAGGTGCATCAGAGAACCAGTCTGTGCGTGGTATAGAAATAGTTTTATTGAAAGATTTGTGCATCAGGGGTACAGAGGAGACACACTAGCCAAATACCCAACACAGGCTGTGTTTTTGCAACGCCTTCCTCGGGGGTATTTTGGGGTAAGGCAAACTACAAACAACAACATAAAAAGAAACACAAAATAAATAAAATTGCACCAATAAAATCAATCAATAAATAAAAACATAAAAAACTATAATTAAAATACACATTATGGGAAGCATTGCAAGCGACCAGTTAAGAGTAATATAAATGAGTAAAACATCTCTATCTAAACTACATCAATAAATAAATAAAATAAAAACTAAATGTTAAAAACTTATTGAACATGAATATAAAAAACGTAAATACATGGTGTACCAAATATAAGAAGGAAAACTGACCACATAAGCCATATGCATAAAATTTGTAAGACATATCTATAAAATTATAATAAAAACTTATTATCTATGCAAAACAAACCTAAAATCATAAATATCATGTAATAACAATAAATATACATAGAAATAAGAATTAAACCGCACTGATTTTAAAGAGCACGGTATATAAAAGCATTAAATAAATAACATAAAAAATAAATATAAAAAACTACATGAACATGCACAAACCATCACAGAGACCTCCCTCTATAGACAATTCTCCTGTGGTATCTGATAAAACTAAAAGGAGAGGAAATCATCAAAAATAAATATCACACCTCCAAAAGAACCTGAAGGCGGTGCATCTACTATAGAGAAAGAAAGCAGGAGCGGCAGCATAAAAGAACTTGAACACGGAACTGTTATAAACACACCTATGCCATAGCAATAGGATAACACACACACCAAAAGCTGGACAATCCCTCCTAAACTGAGCAAAAAGGCATCTACTCGTGAAAGGGGTAGGGATAACTATTCTATTCCACCTATGGATAAAAAACATAACCTGAATATTAGAGACCCACTTGAACGGACCAGATAAAATTAAGCATCCATATCTGGATGGTAAAAACCAACAAAGGGACTGGAACCAACCCAGTAAAAACTAGCCACAGTATTGCCTACTCAGGAAAATGTTTCCAAACTAAAACCTACAAGGTGAATTTTAAACCCAAAAATGGAAATAAGAAAGGCTACATTTAACAGAAGGAACCTATTCCACCCAACCAAATCCTTATCTATGAAAGATCTTTAATCCATATACTGTACTTATGACAGAGCGAAATACAACTAAAAATACCATAAAGATGCTGTCAAGACTGGGCAAAACTACTCGTTAATGTTAAAATTTCTTGAATGAATCCAATATAAACATAAGAGGCTAAACCGTCAGTTACGTACGGCAATGTCTATGAGCCTTTCGACTGTTCTGACTAGAAAAAATGCCTGCAGCTGTGCTGTTCACAAACTTTTATTTTGGTGTGACTAGGATCACATGACTGCTTTGCCGGTACATGGGCTTCTGAAAACCTAAACTTGAAACTGAAAAAGATTTGTGCCAAAACTAAATTTGTGTAATCCAAGCACTGAACTGTGGACAATTTAAATCATAGTGTATAATACAAACCAAAACAGAAACCATTCGAACAAAACATAATGAACAACAAATACGTCTCTGTACATGTTAGCCATGGGTTCTGGTGAAGCCCATAGATAAAATAAAACCACTGCAGACAGTTGATTGTTATGGAATAAAAACGGGAGAAGAGATAAGATAAATAAAAGGCATCACCAACTACGAACAAAAAAATCTTAAAAACCATAAAACTAGAGTAAACTAATAAAATGTGTGTAATAATATTAATACCTACCCATATGGAAATAATTGTAAAACCAAATCCGGCTTAAGTATAAAATAAACCTATAAAAAAGGGGAGAAGTAAGAGGGGGGAGGGAAGAAGGAAGGGAAGGGCGGGAAAGGGTGAGGTGGGGAGGGAGTGAGAGAAGAGGAAAGAGGAGGTGGGGAAAGGGAGAGGGGGATGGGAGGAGAGGGGAGAGAAAAAGAAAAAGGAAGTGGAAAAAGTAAAATGGGGGAGGGGATAGAGGGGAAGAAGTGGATTGAGGAGAGGAGGAATGGGAGACAGATGGGAAAAAGGGAGGAGGGGGAAGAAGGGGAGGGGAAGGAAGGGGGAAGGGGAGAAAAAGGGAAAGGAAAGCGGGGAGGGAGAAAAGGGAAGGGGAAAGGAGAGGGAGAGGGGTGGACAGGGAAAAGGGGAAGGAGGAAGGGAGGAGTTGGGAAGGTAGGGGAAGGTATGGGGAAAGAAACAGGGAGGGAAGGAGGGGATGGGGAGAGGTATGGGGAAGGAAGGAAGAAGGAAGGGTAGCGGTAAGGAAAGAGAGGGAGAGGGTAAGGGGGGAAAAAAGAGAGGGGGGGGAAGAAAAAGAGAGGGGGAAGGGAAAAGGGTGAGAGAAGAGGAGGGGTAAGGGGAGTGAGGGAGGGGAAAAAAGAGGGAGGGAGCGGTAAGGGGGAGGGGGAAAGAGTAAGGGGAAGGTAAAAGGAAAAAGCTACACCTATAATTAAAAAACAAACAAATAATGAGTAAAGGAAAATAACCCTAGAAACATACACCAATGGATATTAAACCATGGTACAACTGAAAAAAACACCGATGCTAAAAAAAAAACTCACAGGAAAACAGACACATCTTTATTTAAGTTAAGGCCCACAGGGGTCAAGGTATCTAATAGAACAATGTACCGTTGTTCTAAGCACCTAATAGTTTTGTGGAGGTCACCTCCTCTCCAATTATTCTTGACTTCCTTCAAAACAAAAAACTGAAGATCTGAAATTTTATGCTTCTGTTCTAACCAATGGGCTACTAGGGGTTTATTAGTAAGATCTCTTTTGATACAGCTTCTGTGTTTG
The DNA here is from genome assembly GCA_033557465.1 of Ichthyophis bannanicus. NCBI lineage: Eukaryota > Metazoa > Chordata > Amphibia > Gymnophiona > Ichthyophiidae > Ichthyophis > Ichthyophis bannanicus. Next base: position 1,688,204,779 of record CM066031.1, on the reverse strand, counting down.
ATAATACTAATGTATATTTATTTATTTATATTCTCTTATATACCGTGCTATTCTGCATCAGTGCGGTTTACATTGAACAAACTGAAATTACATTGAACAGGGTATTATAACTTGGAGATAACTATTTTACAGGGAACATGGGCTATGGAGGGTTAAGTGGCTTGCCCAAGACCACAAGGAGCACCTGTGGGACTAGAAACCCCAGTCCTTCTGGCCCAAGGTTGCTGTCCTCTAGTGGGATTTGAACCCCTGACCTTCCAGCCTGAAGTACCTTGCCCCAACCACTAGGCTACTCCTAATCATCTTTCCCACGTACAGCTTATTACATGAACATTGAATGATATAAATGACATTACTTGTATCACAATTAGAATAGTCATCAATGTAGAACTTTTGTCCAGTGGTTGGATGTACAAAAGAGTCTCTCACTGGAGCTACATGAACACACACCGAACAATGCCCACACTGAAAATGGCCTTTATGTTTAGAAAGAAATTTTCTTTCGGTCAATGCTGACGGAACCAGCATATTTTGCAAATTAATGTTACTTTTGTGAGCCATCATCAGCTGCAAATCAATGAACCCAGGTAAAGTCTATAAGGTGCCATTTCTCCCATAATATCTTAATAATGTCTTTTGAAAACTGAGAGTATAAAAGTGGACACACCATCCGTACATCCAAAACCTTAGATTTCATTTGCAAAAGATTGTCCCTTGAGGACTCATGAGCCCGTGCATAGGCCTTATCTATATGCTGAAATGGATACTTTCTTACTCTAAATCAGGGGGTCTCAAACCAGTGGGCCGCATGGCAATTTTGTGCAGCCCGCAACGCATGGCTGGCTGGCTGGCTGCTGCCGCGGCAGCGGCAGAATCGAGTGTCCCACGGCCTCCCCTCTGCCCGGCAGAGCCCTCCCTCCCTGCATCAGTCCCTTCGGCGCAGCTTTCAGAGATGCAAAGGGAGAATTTCCCTTTTGTGACTCTGTTAAGCCTGCCGGGGCTGATGGAAAACAAGAAATGCCCGTTTCCCATCAGCCCTGGCGGGCTTAATAGAGCCGTGAGGGAGAAACTCTCTCTTTGCGGTTCTGAAAGCCGCGCCGAAGGGACTGATACAGGGAGGGATGGAGGGAGGGCTCTGCCGGGCAGAGGGGGGGGGGGCACGGGACACTTGATGCTGCCGCAGTGGCAGCAGCCTGCCAGCTTTTTTTTTATTTTAAACTTTCCCTGGGCTGATGGGGGGGAGGGGATTAGGACTGGTAATGGGCTGTGGGCTGATGGGGGGGGTTAGGACTGGTAATGGGCTTATGGGGGAGCTAAGACTGAAAGTGGGGTGATGGGGGGTTAGGAGTGGTAATGGGTTGGGGGGTTGCTAGGACTGGAAACGGGCTGAGTGGAAGGGGCGGCTTGAACTGCAAATAGCTGATGGGGACGGGGGCTTGGAATGGAAATGGGCTCTGAGGGGAGGGAGCTAGGACTGGAAATGCGCTGAGTTGGGGGGGAGCTAGGACAGGAAATGGGCTGATGGAGGGGCTAGGATAGGACTGGAAATGGGCTGTTGGGGAGAGCTAAGATTGGAAATGGGCTGTGGTGGGGGCTTGGATTGAAATGGACTCATGGAGTGGCTAGAACTGGAAGTAGGCTCATGGGGGGGCTTGGATTGGAAATGGGCTGAGTGGAGGGGAGCTAGGATTTGACATGGCTGATGGTGGGGCTAGGAAAGGACTAGAAATGGGCTGATGGGGGGCTGGGATTGGAAATGAGCTGATGGAGAGATCGGAGAGCCCGGTTTAATGGCGAAACTCACCTGTATTAAAAAAAAAAAAAAAGTGCTACTGAGTGCAGATCGAATGCAGGAGAGTCTGGCATGTTGAGAGGTGAATGAGGAGCTCTTGCTGCTCTTCTGGCCCTGAGATTTGGCTGCCTGAGGGTGATTTCCAGTCCCTGGATGGCTGCGGCCATTACCACGAGGAGGTGGAACGCATGAGGGGTCCTGCATTCCACATGGCCCGAGCGGGAAGCTGATCCATCCAGCGGAGACGTGAGAGATCTGGTGGGTGACTCTGAAGAGAACACAAGGTAAACTCCCCCTCTGGGCACTATGAGTCAGCACTATGTTCTTATTATGTTGACTTTTTTATTGACTTTTTTCCATTGTAACAAAAAGTTCCGATGATGCGGCCCGCGGGTTACTTTACAAGTCCTCATTTGGACCTCAAAGCAATTCGAGTTTCAGACCCCTGCTCTAAATCTATGTCTCATAATATTGGCTTGGTGGTCATAGTCAGCAAGGGAAGTACAAATACACCAAGCCCTTAAAAATTGTCCCACTGGCAAATTTTTCTTAAGTGCAGGATTATGGAAACTTTCATAATGTAAAAGGTGATTTCCATCCGTTGTTTCCTATATAATGTTGTTAGAAAACCTGTATCTCTTTTCTTAAGCAACAAGTCCAAATAAGGAATCTGGTGTGGATCATATGTGAGCTGAAAACGATTGTCATCCAGACCATTAATCCATATATTGAACTCCTCCAGGCGTTCAAGAGTACCCTTCCATATAACTAAAGTGCCATCAATATATCTTATCCAAAATGTGACATTATCCTTAAATGGATGTTGGTGCAAAAATTTGTTTTCAGAATCAAAAACAATATCAATGGCAATATCAGGGGCCATTGAAGAACCCATGCCACACCCTTAATCTGTTTATAAAATAACTCTCTAAAAATGAAAAAAATTCTCCATTAGTGCTAAACGTGCCAACGCCACTAAAAAGGCTGTGGGGACTCTCCTATGCGCCTTTCTATTAAGGAGGCAATTTTCCACAATCTTAAGTGTTTCCCGTTGTGGAATATTGGTATATAAAGATTCAATATCCAATGTGACAAGTATCAGATTTAAATCATAGTTTGCATAAGAAGATAAGATCTGGATGACATGTAATGAATCATATACATAAGACCACATCTCAACAATAAAAGGCCGAAGTTAAAAACTGTGAAATAGGCTCAAACAAGGAACCAATGGCTAACACAATAGGCCGCCCGGGGGGTGGGGCCCTCTAGAGACTTGTGAATCTTCGGTATTACGTAAATGGTAGGAGTAATAGGATAATCAACAATCAAAAAATCCCTCTCTTTTTGATGTGCAATCTTGAAAGCAGTGGCTACTAAGCTATCTACACTCTTTTTCAAAAGGGAGGTGGGGTCGTCATCTAATCTGATATAGAATGTCTTATTAAGTTGTCCATTAATCTCTTTTATATAATAGTCCTTATCCATGACGACTACCGCCCCTCCCTTGTCAGCAGGTTTAATGATGATCCGGTCATTTTTTTGTAATGATTTTATGGCCTCTCTTTCTCCAAGGGTCAAATTCTGAAAAGTCAGTTTAGGATTACTAATTAACTGTTTAACTCTTCTAAGGACCACTCTCTCAAAAGATTCAATGAGAGGATCAGTTTGTGAAGGTGGGACCCAAGCCGACTTCCTCTTAATGATAGACTGATCACTGGACTCGACTTTACTAGTGGCAAAAAATTGTCTTATTCGAATCTTACGGAAAAAGTTGTACAAGTCTATATGGGTTTCAAAAGGATCATATTTTCGAGTAGGAACAAAAGAAAGACCTTATTTAATACTGATTGTTCGTCTCCTGTAAGATTGTATTTAGAAATATTGGTGACATTGTCTAAATCAGATATCAATAACTCCTTTCTCTGGATCTGTCCTTTCTCCATTGGCCTCGACCCCGACCTCTTGGTGCACGAATCTTTTAATAAAGCTATTTCTATATTACGCACAGACTGGTTCCTTAGGTAGTTACATGGTATTTGCCTTTTTGGTGGGCCCCCTGGTGAGGTTAATAAGGCCACAGCCCACACCATACATGTCCTGCAACATCTGGGGTTTGTGATAAACCACCCCAAGTTCCACCTCCTCCCAACACAGTGTGGAGTTCACTGGGGCAAGGCTAAACACTGTTCAGGCCAGAGCCTTCCTCCCTCTGGACAGGGCCGACTGTCTCAGGGCATTAGCTGCAGATGTACAGTACCGACCCTCAGTGTTGGCTTGCCTCCTGCTGTGCCTACTCAGCCACATGGCCTCCATGGTCCATGTTACCCAGGACACCCATCTTCATATGACAGCGGCCCAATGGTGCCTCCACTCCCAGGGGACAAAGGCCATGGGCTGGCTACAAGACAGAGTGGCAGTGACCTGCCGGCTGGCAGAGTCCCTCGACTAGTGGCAGGCCACACAGCATCTTCAAGCGGGGATGCCCTTTCAGACCCCCACCCCCCAAAAGGTCCTCACTACAGACGCCTCCTTACTGGGCTGGGGAGTGCATTGCAATAAACTCTGCACTCAGGGCAGTTGGTCCAAGGCGGAAACCAAGCAGTAGATCAATCTCCTGGAGCTCCGGGCCATATTCCTGACTCTCCGGGCCTTCTGCCACTGTCTGCAGCACCAGTCAGTGTTGGTCCAAATGGACAATTAGGTCACAATGTTCTATAACAACAAGCAAGGGGGCACGAGGTCCCACACCCTCTGCCAGGAAGCAGTGGCTATCTGTTCCTATGCAATCCGCCAAGGGATGCTCCTGTGGGTGGTGTACCTGCCGGACCAGGACAATGCCCTGATGGACAGATTGAGCAGGGTCCTTCAGCCACATGAGTGGTGGCTGGACCGCAGCATGGTCAACTGTCTCTTCCAGCTCTGGGGGAACGCACTAGTGGATCTCTTTGCCAGCACAAACAACTCCTCGTTGACTCACTTCTGCTCTTGGCAGCCCCACCCGTCCCGGGCGGCTGCCAATGCATTCCTTATTCCATGGTCAGAGGGCCCGTTGATTGACAAGACCCTACTATTAGTAATCTGTGAACTATCATTAAAATCATCTGTAATACCTGAAGACTGGAGCATGACCAATGTAACGCCAATTTTTAAAAAGGGTTCTGGGGTGATCCAGGAAACTACAGAGCCTGAAGTCAGTACTGGGAAAAAATGGTAGAAACCATTATAAAGAACAAAATTACTGAACATGTAGATAGTCATGGCTTAATGGAAGACAGCCAACATGGCTTTAGTCAAGGAAAGTCTTGTCTTACTAATCTGTTAGGTAGACAATGGTGAGTTGGTTGATATAGTGTATCTGGATTTTCAGAAAGCCTTTGACAAGGTCCCTCATGTGAGACTTTGGTGAAATTAAAGAGTCATGGAATAGGAGGCAGTTTACTATTGTGGATCAGGAACTGGTTAAAAGATAGAATGCAGAGGGTAGGGCTAAATGGCCAATTTTCCCAATGGAGAAAGGTGAATAGTGGAATACCCCAGGGATCTGTGCTGGGTCCGCTGCTTTTTAACATATTCATAAATGACATGGAAATGGGAATAACGAGTGAGGTAATCAAATTTGCAGATGGCACAAAATTATTCAAAGTTGTTAAAACCCAAGAGGATTGTGAAAATTCGCAAGAGGACCTTGATAAATTGCTATGATCACTATTGCCAAGTGGCCCCAACACCCTTATCTCTTGCACTAGATCTGGTGTTCCACTAAGGACTAGGTCTAATATGGCTTCCCCTCTGGTCAGTTCATGAACCAGCTGCTCCAAGCAGTCATTTATTTCATCTAGGAACTTTATCTCCCTAGCATGTCCTGCCGTGACACTGACCCAGTCGATACTGGGGTAATTGAAATCACCCATTATTATTATTGCGCTGTAACTTTTGTTAGCTTCCTTGATTTCTTTGAGCATTTCATCATCCATTTGTTCATTCTGGCTTAGCTAGATCCCTCCTCATGTTATCTACACCTTCCTGGGTGTCTACTCTATTGCAGATTTTGGTATCGTCCGCAAAGAGGCAAACCTTATCCGACAACCCTTCCGCTATATCACTAACAAAGATGTTAAAAAGAATTGGACCAAGGACAGATCCCTGGGGCACACCACTGGTAACATCCTCCTCAGAGTGAGCTCCAATGTAAATTGGTGGAGTGGTTGCTCTCTGTGTTAGAGAGGGCATTGAGTCAGAAAGGATTAAAGTTTTGCAGGAAACAAAATCTGCTGTAGAATCTATATTTATTTTATTTTTTTTTTATTTATTTAACGTACATTTGTATCCCGCTGCTTCCAGTGATCAGCAGCGGTTGCTATACATGGGGGAGTTGGCTGTACCGGCCGGTAATTAGAGTATATACCGGCCGGTACCAGCCGGCCGGCTCTAGAGTATATATTAGAGTATATGGATTGGAATTCCATGTAAAAGGGGGAAGGCAATGGCAGTGGGGGTGTACTATCGAGCGCCTTGCCAGAATGACCAAATGGATGATGAAATGCTCAAAGAAATCAAGGAAGCTAGCAAAGGTTACAGTGCAGTAATAATAATGGGTGATTTCAACTACCCCGGTATCGAATGGGTCAGTGTCACGTCAGGACATGCTAGGGAGATAACGTTCCTAGATGAAATAAATGACTGCTTCTTGGAGCAGCTGGTTCATGAACCGACCAGAGGGGAAGCCATATTAGACCTAGTCCTTAGTGGAACACCAGATCTAGTGCAAGAGATAAGGTTGTTGGGGCCACTTGGCAATAGTGATCATAGCATGATCGCCTTTGATTTAATTAGTGGAGGAGGGATAGTAAGGAAAGCCACAGTACTACCTTTTAACTTTCGAAAGGGAGACTATGATAAAATGAGGAAAACAGTTAAGAAAAAACTAAAAGGAGCAGTTGCAAAGGTTAAAGACGTACATCAGGCTTGGCTGTTGTTGAAAAATACTATCTTGGAAGCCCAGACCAGCTGTATTCCACGCTTTAAGAAAAGTGAAAGGAAGTCCAAAAAACTGCCAGCATGGTTTAAAGGTGAGGTCAGAGAGGCTGCTGTTGTCAAAAAAGCATCTTTCAGGAAATGGAAAAAACAGCCAAACGACGCAACCTGGAAACAGCACAAGCACTGGCAAGTCAAATGCAAGGCATTGATAAGGCAGGCAAAGGGAGAATTTGAGAAGAAGCTTGCTGCGGAAGCAAAAACGCAAAGTAAAGACCTTTTCAATTACATTCGTAGCAAAAAACCTGTGAGAGAGTCAGTTGGTCCATTAGATGATAAAGGGGTTAAAGGAGCACTAAGAGGTGACAAGGCGATAGCGGAGAGATTGAATGAATTCTTTGCTTCAGTCTTTACTGAGGAAGATGTAGGGATGTTACCCATGACTGAAGTGGTATTTAAAGGTGCGGAAGAATTGAAGGAAATATCGATACATCGGGAAGATGTATTACAACTATTAGATAAACTGAAGAGTAGCAAATCACCTGGGCCGGATGGTATACATCCAAGGGTGTTGAAAGAACTGAAATATGAGATTGCAGACCTGCTATTAGTAATCTGTGAACTATCATTAAAATCATCTCTAATACCTGAAGATTGGAGGATCGCCAATGTAACACCAATTTTTAAAAAGGGTTCCAGGGGTGATCTGGGAAACTACAGACCGGTGAGCCTGACATCAGTACCGGGAAAAATGGTAGAAACCATCATAAAGAATAAAATTACTCAGCATGTAGATAGTCATGACCTAATGGGAGACAGCCAACATGGCTTTAGACAAGGAAGATCTTGTCTTACTAATCTGTTATGTTTTTTTGAAGGAGTGAATAATCAGGTGGACAAAGGTGAGTCAGTTGATATTGTGTATCTGGACTTTCAGAAAGCCTTTAACAAGGTCCCTCATCAGAGACTTTTGGCAAAACTAAAGAGTCATGGAATAGGAGGCAGTGTACTATTGTGGATCAGGAACTGGTTAAAAGATAGCAGAGGGTAGGGCTAAATGGCCAATTTTCCCAATGGAGAAAGGTGAATAGTGGTGTACCCCAGGGATCTGTGCTGGGTCCGCTGCTTTTTGACATATTCATAAATGACCTGGAAAGTGGAATAACGAGTGAGGTTGTCAAATTTGCAGATGACACAAAACTATTTAAAGTTGTTAAAACCCAAGAGGATTGTGGAAAATTGCAAGAGGATCTTGATAAATTGGAAGACTGGGCATCAAAATGGCAGATGAAATTTAATGTGGACAAGTGCAAGGTTATGCACCTAGGGAAGAACAACCCAAACTATGGATACATGATGCAAGGTTCCACATTAGGAACCACCACCCAGGAAAAAGATTTAGGCGTCATTGTGGATACCATGTTAAAACCCTCGGCCCAGTGTGCAGCGGCGGCCAAGAGAGCAAATAGAATGCTAGGTATGATAAGGAAAGGAATGGAAAATAAAACAAAAGATATTATAATGCCTCTATATCGTTCCATGGTGAGACCGCACCTTGAATATTGTGTGCAATTCTGGTCGCCGTATCTTAAAAAGGATATAGCGATTTTAGAAAAGGTTCAGAGAAGAGCCACCAAAATGGTAAAGGGGATGGAAGGATACTCCTATGAAGAAAGGCTAAAAAGGTTAGGGCTCTTTGACCTGGAAAAGAGACGGCTGAGGGGAGATATGATAGAAGTCTTATAAATTAATGAACGGAGTGGAACGGGTAAACGTAGATCGATTGTTTACCTTATCAGAATATAGAAAGACTAGGGGACATGCAATGAAGCTACAGGGTAAACTATTTAAGACTAATAAAAGAAAATATTTTTTCACTCAACGTGTAATCAAACTCTGGAATTTGTTACCAGAGGATGTAGTAAAGGCTGTTAGTGTAGCTGGGTTTAAAAAAGGTTTGGACAAGTTCCTGGAGGAAAGGTCCATAAACCATTATTAAGAAGGGACCCAGGATATCAATGCTTGAACCAATACAAGCATTGTGGAACCTGTGTCCCTTGGGGAAACTGCTAGGTACGTATGACCTAGATTGGCCACTGTTGGAAACAGAATACTGGGCTTGATGGACCTTGGTCTGACCCAGTATGGCATATCTTATGATCTTATGATCCATTTACCTGTACTCTTTGTCGCCTCCCACCCAACCAATTTCTAACCCAAGCAGTAACTTGAGGGTCCATCCCTAGTGTGCTCAGTTTGTTTATAAGTCGCCTGTGAGGAACAGTGTCAAAAGCTTTACTGAAATCTAAATACACCACATCTAGGGCTCTCCCTCGGTCCAACTCCCTGGTCACCCAGTCAAAGAAATCAATCAGATTTGTCTGACAAGACCTGCCTCTGGTGAATCCATGCTGCCTCAGATCCTGTAATCCGCTGGACTCCAGAAACCTCACTATTTTCTCTTTCAGCAGTGTTTACAATAATTTACTCACCACCGAAGTTAAATTAACCAGCCTGTAGTTTTCAACCACATCCTTACTTCCACTTTTGTGTAAAGGCTCCACATGAGCCTCTCTCCAGTCCTTTGGCACCACTCCCGACTCCAACAAGGCATTGAAAAGGTCAGTCAGTGGAGCTGCTAGAACGTTCCCAAGTTCCCTCAGTATTCTAGGGTGTATTCCATCCGGTCCCATCACTTTGTCTACTTTAAGTTTAGCTAGTTTCTCACGAACACAGTCTTCTGAAAATTGTTCAAGATGTCCCTTGCTTCTGTTCCTGTTTGTGGGTGTTTTCTGAGGTCCTGCTCCTGGTTCTTCATCTGTGAACACAGAACAGAAATATTTGTTAAGCAATTCTGCTTTCCTTATCAGCTTCTACATATTCCTCCCCTGCACCCTTGAGTCTGACAATACCACTTTTGCCCTTCCTCTTCTCACTAACATATCTGAAAAATGTCTTATCTCCCCATTTTATTGCATTGGCTATTTCCTCCTCCTTTTGAATCTTTGCCTTCCTGACTACTTTGCTAGCTTCTCTAAGTTTTTCCAAATATAGATGCCTGTCTTCCTCTCTCTGTGATCTCTTGTATTTCATGAAGGCCTCCCTCTTTTTCTTCACTTTTTCAGCTACTTCTTTCGAAAGCCATAGCGGTCTCCTTTTCCCTTTATTTACCATTTTAACAAAAAGGTTGGTTGCCCTTAAAATATCCCCTTTCAGTTTTGCCCACTGTTTTTCTACATCCCCCAGCTGTTCCCATCCCACTAACGACTCCCTGAGATATTGGCCCATCTTGGCAAAGTTAGTCTTCCTAAAGTCTAAGATCCTCACCTTTGAATGGATTCTAACAGCCCTAGTCCTAATTCTGAACCACACCATCTGGTGATCACTGGATGCAAAATGATTTCCCACTACAACATCAGAAACACTTTCACCATTGGTAAGCACCAAGTCCAGTATGGCCCCTTCACGTGTGGGGTCTGTTACCAATTGCCTGAATAGTTCTCCCTGTAGAGAATCCAGGATCTCCTTACTTCTAGATGATACTGCAGCAGGAATGTGCCAATCAACATCTGGCATATTGAAATCTCCTATCAGTAGCACTTCCACTTTCCTAGCAATGCTGCGTATGTCTTCAATTAACTCTCTGTCCACCTCTTCCTCTTGTGAGGGAGGTCTGTATATCACATCAATGCAAATAGATTTCTCTTTCCCTCTTTCTAGTTTAACCCACAATGCCTACTCTCTCCCTTATAAGCTCTGTAATTCCAAAGCTTTAATAGTAGTTTTTACACTCCTCTTCCCCTCCTTCCTACGCTGTCCTTTCTGAATAAAGTATAGCCAGGTATAGTTACATCCCAATCATGGTTTTCTGTGAACCATGTTTCTGTAACTGCCACTAAATCCAAGTCAGCCACTCCCACCAAAACGTCAACATCAGGGATCTTATTTCCCATGCTACGGGCATTTATACACACTGCTTTCCATATGTTACCCCTGTTACCCATTTCCATAAAGGTATTTAATGTATCACCTACCTGGGGGCTTTCTTCACCCATCCCCAACGAATCTAGTTTAAAGCCCTCTTCAGTAGATTAGCCAGTCTACTACTGAAGATGCATTGACATTTCTTGGACAGATGGATGCCATCTCTGCTCTGCAACCCTTGGAACAGCATCCCATGGTCTAGGAAACCAAAACACTCGACGATACCATCCACGCAGCCATGCATTCACCTCCAGGATGTGAGCCTCTCTGCCTTGGCCTTTACCCTCAACAGGGAGGATTGAAGAGAACACCACCTGTGCACCTAACTGCTTTACCCTCTGTCCCAGAGCCATTAAGTCACTTTTGATACATTCCGAGGGATACCTGGCAGTATCATTTGTTCCAACATGGATTAGCAACATTGGGTAATAGTCAGTGGGCTTGATGAGTCTCGGCAAACTCTCTGTAACATCTTGGATTTTGGCACCAGGCAGACAGCATACCTCTCTGGACATCAAGTCTGGTCGGCAGATGGACGCCTCAGTACCCCTCAGAAGAGAGTCTCCAACCACCACTACCCTTTGCTTCCTTGTGGTTACTGATTCTGCAACTTTGGGTACTTGAGCTCTGGTTCTTCCCTTTCCAGGGATGCTTTCACCTCCTCCACTTCCAGGGCTGCATAATGGTTCAATTCAAGGGCTGGAGAAGTTGGATTGGTGATTCTGCGGGCCCTGGTGACTTCTGTCCAACCATCGACATTCTTTTGGCACCCATCTTCTCCTCTGCTGGAGAGCTTGGTTGCTGCAAGAAGCATCTCATCAATGTACTTTTCACTGTCTTGAATGCTCCTCAGCCTCGCCACCTCCTCTCTGAGTTCCTCCACTTGTTTCCTCAGAGCTTCAGCATGCAGACACCCTGCACATAGAACCGGTTCTTCAGCTGGCATTAGGACCTCTGTCTGGACAGAGGCAGAAGCTGTAACGGGGGAAACAGCTTTAGCGATACGATTTTTCCCAGCCATTGTTCTGTTCGTGGAGCTTAGATATCTGTTAAAGCAAAAGAGAGAGATCTACCATGTACCAGCCGGTTTCCCAGCTGTCCTTTCAGAGAAAAAGCAGTTAAATCTCTTTAATTATACTCAAAATGTGCTGCTCCAAGTCTCTGTGCTTTGTTAAATGGGGAGTTGCCCTATAAAGCAAGACTGCTCACTAGTGGTGGATGGGAGTCGAGCTGCTTTGTTACCCTGGGGTTCAAGCGCCACTTGTTGTGGGCAAAGGACTCTGCTCAGCCTGTCTGCTAAGCAGTTGTCCTGGCCTGGCAGGTATACCACTTGCAGGAGCATGCTGTTGTGCACTGCGAAGGAGAGGAGAGCTACAGCTTCCTGTCAGAGGGAGTATGAGCCCATGCCCCTCTGCTTGTTGATATAAAACATGGCCACCTGATTGTTCATCTGGATCAGGACAGGCTGATGCTGTAGGTGGTGGTGGAATGCTCACAAGACCAGGAAGATTGCCTTGAGTTTGAGGAGATTGATCTGCAAGAAGGACTCCTCCTGGGACCAGCTGCCTTGCATGCAGCAATTCCCGCAATGCGCACCCCAACCCAGGAGGGAGGCAACCATTGTCAGGGTCCTCTGTGGTGCAGGTGCCTGGAATAGCAGTCCTGCCCAGAGGTGGTGCAAGTTTTCCCACCAGGTGAGGGATTCCCCCAGCTGGTGGGTAACTCTGACTCTGTCTTGTAGCCTGCCCATGGCTTGAGTCCACTGTGAGCGGAGGTACCATTGGGTTGTCTGTATGTGTAGGCGGGTTAGTGGTGTGACATGGACTATTAAGGCCATGTGGCCCAACAGGCGGAGAAGGAGGTGAGCCAGCACTGACTTGTGGCGTTGCACCTCTCCTGCCATTTGTATGAGGTGGTCTGCCCTTTCGCTTGAAAGGACAGCCTTGATCTGCAGCATGTACAACTGTGCTCCTATGAACTCCAGACTTTGGACTGGAGCGAGATGGGACTTGGGGTAGTTGATGATGAATCCCAGGTGCTACAGCTGGAGGGTTGTATGCTCTGTGGCCTCCTGACCCCTGAAGCTGTATTGCCTCTGATTAACCAGTTGTCCAGGTAGGGGAAGACAAAAGCTCCTTGAAGATGTCCCCCACAGTTCCGCCAACATAGCCCATTTGTGTGTTTATAAATTGATTGTATTCTGTCTGGGGTGAGATACTAGCAGTCCAGTATCTTATAGTTATGCTCAATTAAGTTGGTGGCTTCTCTTTCTATTTGGATCCATTCCAGTGCTGCCCGTAATCTGGCAGCCCCATAATATCATGTGAGGTCTGGGATCGCCAGTCCCCCTTTTTCACTTCTGCGGGTAAGTATTCTTTGGGCTATTCGGGCTCTTCTACCCTTTCATATACATCTCCTAATCCGTCATTGTAGTCTTACCAAATAACCCGAGGGCACAGATATAGATAAGGTAATAAACAAATACAGAAACCGTGGTAATGTCATCATTTTCATCGATGCGATTCTACCAAATCACGACAACCCCTTCCCCCCTATTCCTCAAGTTCCCCAATTAGTTTCCTTTTCAGGGAGATATAATTAGCACTGGAAAGGTCTTTTAATGCTGATGTTAGATGAACTCCTAGGTATTTGATGTTTTGTTTAGCTCATCTAAATGGGAAAGCTCTTTTTACCAAAGTGCAAAGACCTTGTGGAAGGGAAACATTTAATATTTCTGATTTAGTAGTGTTCATTCTAAAACTTGAGATCCTTCCATACAAATCCAATTCCCTTGGTAGGGAACTCAAATTGCTTGGGGGAGGTAAGCATAAACAATAAGGGCCCGATTCTATGCCATGAATAACGGGGATGGACGTCCTGTTGACACATCCATCCCCGCTATTCGTGCCTTCCCCTGCCGGTGTCTAACCTCCCCACCAGTTGTGCAGGGAAGTTAAATGGGGGCGAGGAAGGGGTGGCTCAGGGACGGAGTCTGGGCAGGCAGTGGGCGGTCGCCGGCCCTGGATGTACAGGGCCGATTCTAATGGGGACTTGTGTGGGGAAGTTATTCCATCTCCGAGGTAGAATAACTTTCCTGGACATTTTTTTTTTTTACGACCCAGGGCATGGATAGGGGAGGGGTAGATCAGGGAACATTCCTCGCAGCCCAACCCTGGCCTTAGGAGGCCAGATCGGGGTTCGGGCTGCGGGAATTAAGCTTTTGTTATCGGCAGCCAGCATCGTGACTTTTAAATGGAGCCGCAGTGCCATGGCGCTGCGGCTCCATTTAAAAGCCCTGACTGAGTTAATCAGGCTTGTCATGTCCGTGCAGGCCGAACTGAATCACAATCCTGGCCTGCATGTACATGACTGATTGTGATTCTGATCCCACAGGGCTAGACGTGCTCCGCGGGATCAGAATTGCGAGCCCCTCTGTACGTCCGGCTCAGACTGGACTTACAAAGGGGCTGGACGTCTGGGATGGAAAGAGCCCTTAAATCATCTGCAGACAGAGATACATTACTTCATTTTGACCCCACTTTACTCCCCAAATGTCCTCACACTCTCTCACCTTCAGAGATAATACAAATACATAATACAAATAGTAAAGGGAGAGGGGACATCCCTGCTATGTCCCTCGGGCTACCTCAAATGGTTTAGTGTAGGTTCCATTAATTATTAAACTAGCTTGGGGTTGGTTATACAAAATCGTGATCCAACTAAGGTAATTCCCCCAGTGCCTACTTTCCTTAATACCTGAAAAAGGAAGAGCCAAGACACTCGGTCAAAAACTTTCTCAGCGGTGAACGCCAGGAGCATTAGTTCTTCATCCTTTCCTTCCCTCTCCACGACTTTCCTAATGTTGTCCAGTGCTTGCCTCCCAGGGACAAATCCAAATGATTTCATATGAATTAGCTGGGGCATAAGGGCAACAATCTGTTTGCCAAAAGTTTTGATGAGATTTTGAAATCGGACCCCAACAAAAAGATGGGCCTATATGATCCATATAACCCCAGATCTTTACCTTCCTTTGGTAAGATTATTACTTCTACTATTCTCATCGAATTGGGCAGTAGGTCCTCCTCTCTAAAGGTATTGAATAGTTGTGCTAGGGGTGCGGCTAGTATATTAGCAAATATCTTATAAAACTTATTTGAGGACCCATGCAACCCCAGGACTTTATGTGAGGGGAGGTCTTTGATAACTTGAAGCACTTCCTGATTTGAGATTGGTAGAGAGAATTGCTCGCTCTCTCTTCCTCTGTTAACAAGGGTAACTGGATCTTCTTCAAATAATTTTGTATAATTTCATTGGGGTTATCTTGCTCTGGGGTATAAAGTTCTTTGTAGAATTCTACAAAGTGGGATTTAATTTCCTCCTCCTTTCTCAGTTCCTGGCCTAATATTTCTTATCTTAGTAATAAAATTTATTGTTTGTTGCTTTTTAAGTTTATATGCCAACCCACGGGAGGCTATTCAAATGAATGGTTCAGAAAATTCCTGAAAACACAGTGGGAAGATTACACCAAAAATAATGAAGCCCAGCGGGATAACCCTACATTCTTTTGGGAGGCAGTGAAGGCGGTCATGCGAGGCTAAACGTACGAAACGTACACAGGCGTCAACATTTGCTTCACTTAGAGAGAGAGAACTATGTTTAGTTCGCCATAAGTTTTTGGCACACCCTAACCCACATACCAAAGAAGAACTAATACACCTGCAAGGGGAAGCCGACTCCCTTATTCAGGAAAATACCACCCAATCTCTCCTCTATACATTTGGAAATAAATCAGGGAAACTGATGTCGGTGCTGATCAAGGCCAGTAGGGGACAACACCAGGTGAGAGCTCTCCATGATACAGGAGGTCAGGTCAGGAATATGCAACCACAAATAAAGGAAATATTTCTGAAATTATATAAATCCCTGTATGAGGCAGACCCCGATGATGAGAGAGGGGAACAAGTTTTTCCTGAGTTGGGTCCATGCCTAATAATGGATCAGCGAGATGCCCTCAATGCTCCAATCACTGCTCTAGAGGTTGTAAAAGCGATTCAAACACTACATCCATGTCATGCGCCAGGAGCCGATGGGTATAGGGGAGAGTTCTATAAACTAATGGCTCCTCAAGTGGCGAGCCCACTG
Organism: Ichthyophis bannanicus; assembly: GCA_033557465.1. Lineage (NCBI taxonomy): Eukaryota > Metazoa > Chordata > Amphibia > Gymnophiona > Ichthyophiidae > Ichthyophis > Ichthyophis bannanicus. The sequence continues at coordinate 1,688,188,884 of CM066031.1, read as the reverse complement.
AAGGATTATTTTACTGACTTGGTGAGGAGACAACAATTCCCATATGAAGCAAATAAAGTAATTATAACTATACTCCCTAAACCAGGTCGAGATTTGTTAATGCCCGGATCATATAGGTCTATCTCTCTTTTGAAAGTAGATATTAAATTGTTGGCCAAAATTATAGCCGAGCAACTGGTACCACTTATGCCTTATTTAGTGCATGAGGACCAGGTGAGATTTGTCTGAGGCTGTTATATAGACAAGAACATTCGGCGGATCCTCTTCGCCCTACATATGATGGAGGCAGCTGAAGCCTCAGCAATGCTGATCAGCTTTGATGTTGAAAAAGCTTTCGATCAAGTTGCATGACCATACATGTATAAAGTGCTGGGCATAATGAGACTTGATGGATTCTTCATTGATGTAATTTCGGCTATTTTACTCAGACCCATCCAGGCAAATAGTAGTGAATGGCTCTCTGACGACCGAATTTCCCCTTCTGACGTGGAACTCGACAGGGCTGCTCCCTAGCTCCACTTCTCTTTGTCTTGACACTTAAACCTCTACTTGAACACTTGCGGACACACCCTGGGCTTGCAGAAGTGTGTATAGGGAAATTTTGTGTCTCTGCATTCACTGACGATATCCTTTTATATCTGGGCTCCCCAAAAGAAACTCTGTGAACTTTATTGCATATCTTTGAGGAGTTTGGGAGATTCTCTGGTCTAAAATTAAACCTTGAAAAATCGGAGGCCCTCCCTTTATGCTGAATGGTTCGATCTGATTGGGTGGGCGATTTCCCTCTTAAATGGGCGCTTTTAAGTATTTGGGCATTCTGATGCATAGGAAAGTTATATGACTTAAATATAAAGGTGCTTATTTCATACATGCATGACCACCTAATGCAATGGTGTGATCTTCCTCTCTCCATAGATGGGCGTATAGTACTATATAAGATGGTTAAATTCCCCAGGTGGCTCTACGTGCTGCAGGTACTTCTCCTCCTTACGACTTGGAGGGACTCCCACCACCTCAAATGACTGCTCAATAAGTTTCTGTGGAGGGGCAAGAGGCCCCAAATTAGGCTTAGTAAGATCCAGCAGCCCTGGGATCGAGGCGGGATGGGAATGCCAGGCATCCGACGATGTAATGTTGTGTGCTTACTTCGGAACTTAAGGGACTGGCTTAGCTCAACAGCAGATTACACCTTGTTACAACTGGAAAGGGCGATCGCTTCTCCATTGGCACTTCATTATGTTTTGCATGCCCCGGCGGCGGCCCTCCCCGGGGTACTTCACCAGCACATGGTATTTAAGACAATGCGGCGTGTATGGCGACTGGCCTGTCAGTGATGCACAGGGAATCTGCTGTCCACACCTTTACTCCCCTTCTATGGTAATGGTGCCTTTTTGCCGGGCATGGAGGGAGGGGCATTCGGTCAATGGGAATCCAAACCAATAATGGCTGTCGACCAAGTGATTGATGCAGAGGGTGCGGTCCTGACATCTGAAACACTGTGGACACAATATGGGCTAACAATAGTGGATGCATTCTGCTATCTCCAAGTGTGCTGTTACATGCACAGTCTGGCAATTTCTGACTTACAGGGAGGGTTTGCTCTCACTTGGAGAAACTCTTGTACGCGGGTATATCATTCCAGGCACACATAACTACCCTCCAGAAAGAATATCTCGCCTTGGAGAAACGATCAATGGAAACAACATTAACAAACTCATGATCACAAGATTTGAACGTAGACTTGATGGATGAAGCCATACAGGCTGCATTCAGGTGAATTCTGCAATCCAGCACCAATGTGGATTCTTGAGAAATGCAATACAAAATATTAAGGAGGTGTCATTTTGCCCCACATACAGCATTTAGAGCAGGATGTAGTACGACAGCAGACTGCCCTAGATATGACCATGGTAGGGCCACTTTGGGACATATGTGGTGGAGCTGCCTGGGCTAACCCGTTTTTGGGGGTGAAGTGCAGGGCTATCTGGGATTCTTACTGTTGTTGTTAAGTGCTGTCGAGTCGGAGTCGACTCATGGCAACCCTCTGGATAGCTATCCTAAATTGTGTTCGGTCTTCAGTCAGGCGGCTCATTGTTGACAGACTGGTACCCGTAGCTGCTGTTATTGTATCGATCCATCTCATTGCTGGCCTTCCTCTTTTGCGTTGACCTTCTATCTTGCCAAGCATGATGTCTTTCTCTAATGATCTCTCTCTCCGCATGATGTGTCCAAAGTATGAAAGTCGAAGTCTTGTCATCTGAGCTTCTAACTAGGATTCTTACTAGTTTGTACTTTAATGATTGGGCCGCAGGCTGCGGTATTGGGGTTGGTAACTGGTCTTGAAATGGCTCCATGGAGATACCAGAATTGACTGGGCTGAGTTCTCTTACTAACACATTGCATCATTTTCCATAACTGGTTGAATCATGGGGACCCACCTTGGAAAAATGTCAAAAAGAACTGCATGCGTTGATGATGGTTGAACATGTAGGGGCATGCAGGAATAAATAGAGGAATGGGAACCATATGTCCAAACATTGATTCCTAAAGAACAAAGTCGTATTCTCAATGTTCTGTAGTTGAAAGACCACAGGCCTGGAGAGGGCTATGGGGTCTCCCCGCTGTGAGCTCCAGAAGTGGAGGGTGGGGGGAGAGGGAGGTTAAGACAAATGGTAGGTATACCTACCCATGGAGTGGGTACATACTAGGATAACAGGGAAGTCTACTACAGGGGATCAACCTTTAGTGACATTGCATGAGGGAACAGTTATGCCACATGCGATGATGCTTGGGGCCTCATAAGATACAGGAAGACAGGATCGCTTTTCCATAGTTGAGAAGGGACCCCAGAAAAGGAAGACTGGGCCCCACTTTGCTCAATGAAATGAACCAGCAGATAGAGATGAAAAATGTAAAAATAAGGAATGCATGTATGTTCTTATTATATGCTCCTGGCAATGCGTAAGAGCACCCACATGCTGGGAAAGTTGTTATATTATCAATAAACAAAAACTGAACATACGTTTATATGCCAATAGGCTTGTTACCAAATTCAAAGTAATTCTGCTTAATTTTATCTTGGGCAAACCTTATTTCTGCCAATTCTAATTCAATCAGTTCTTGCCTAGTAGCAGATAACTTCCTCATTTCTATGTCTTTTAGGATATCTTGTTTTTGCAGTGCCTCCCATTCTCTAATCCTTTTCCGCAATGTATTTTTCTTTGCTTCTTTAACTTTCTTTGCATGTGAACCTATTGCAATCAATTTACCCCTTACCACTGCCTTAAAGCAATCCAATATTATTCTCATTGAGCACTGCCCATCATCATTTATCTCAAGATTGTTAAACAGATACAAAAAACAATAGTAGACTAAGTCATGGTCTTCCAATAGGGATTCATTGAGTTTCCACCCCACCCTCCCACCCATATGTTTATCCACCTGGATTTCCACCCACACTAGGGCGTGGTCTGACCATGTACACACACCTATTTCACTGACCACTACTTTAGGTATCATAGTTTTATGTACCCACATCATATCTAGCCTCAAGAAAGAATTGTGTGCTGTTGAAAAGTAGATGTAGTCTCGTGTCCATCCTCTCATATCTCGCCATGTATCCACCAATCCCAATTCTCTTGCGAGGTCCTTCAATTTTTCCCTGTGCCCAGCACTACCTATGCTATCACCACGGGATGTGTTCAAAGAGGGATTTACTACTAAGTTGAAATCCCCTCCAAGAATTATCTGTCCTTCCGCAAATTATGATATAAGAGAAGTTAGTTCCTCAAAACAAGCTCCTTGTGCAATATTTGGAACATAGATATTCAATAGAGTGTAGATTTGTTCCAGGTGCAGTATTTTTAACAATAAATATCAGCCTCCTCTATCCCCCTTTACTGCAAGTAATTGGTGTTGGAAGTGGGAAGCTAATAAAATACCGACCCCCTCCCCTTTTTTTCTTTTCTAAATGGTTGGAGGCAAACCATTGTGCTTGATATTTTTGCAGCAAGGTGGAAGGATAAAAGTCTGGAGTTGGCAGTAGAAGAGAAGGGTACAGATAGAAGTGATCTGCCAGAAGAGCAGAGTTCCCGATGAGGGAGAGATAAGAGAGGAAAGATAGTGAGGAGCTGCAGAGTGAATGCACTTCTAGGTCAGTAGAAGTTTGACCTGGATATGAAAACGGATAGGGAGTCAATGAAGTGGCTTGAGAAAAGGGATTATATGAGCATAACAAGGCTGGTGGAAGATTAGATGTGCAGTTGAGCTTTGAACAGATTGAAGGGAAGAGAGATGATTCAGAGGGAGAACAGTAAGGAGGAGATAGTAATAGTCTAGATGGGAGGTGACTAAAGAGTAGATAAGTGTCTTAGTAGTGTGTTTAGAAAGGAGGAGGTGAATTTTGCTGATGTTAAAGAGAAAGAAACAACAGGTTTTAGCTATCAGTTGGATGTGTGTGGAGAAGGAGAGGGAGGAGTCAAAGACGACCCCAAGGTTGCGAGCTGAGGGAACAGGGAGGAGTAGAGCATTATCCACAGAGATTGAGAAAAGATTCCAGTCACAGCCCTGTATATCCGGGTTCACCAGGATAGATGGGGACTTACACTTCTGAGGTATAATAAGTCCCCCCGGCATCCGAGAATGGTACTGTCAGGCCTCCACAACCATGTAGGTGGCTGCAGGAAGTTCCCCGCATTTTGTGCAGTGCGGGCGATCGGGCTCTTGCATGGACCGCGGTGCCATGGCAACAAGGTGCCACAGCACCGCAGTTCCATGCAGGAGCCAGACTGAGTTAGCCAGACAGCACTCTGGACATCCAGGGTGCTGGAATCGGGGCACGGCCTGGACGTCCAGGCCCTATGCCATGATTCTGCTGCCATGGCGACATTTAGCCCCTGCGGGAGCAGAATCGGGTGCATCTCCGGGCCGTCCGGATTTCTGGACGTCCAGATGTGCACTTACGGAATTGGCCTCTGTATGTATTCATATTAAGACTGTTGAAATCTCAGGTGTCATTTAGCTATGGTGACCGCAATTTCCTTTCTGGCAATTTAGCTTGTATAGAGTATAGCACTTCCACATGTGTGAGGAGAAGTGGTAACTGGCTCTGCATGTGGCATGGGAATAACTTCAGAATCCGGCCCTGTATATAAGGGAGGAAACCAGTGCTGGTTTAAGCATTGGACATGCTAGGAGGTTGCCTAGGGTGGCAGATTCTGGGGGTGGGGCAGCAAAGTACAGCTGCAGTCAAAGCAAAACAATTGGTCCTGACGGCTACAGAAAGTCAAAAAATGATCATCATGTATTGTTAATGGCAGGGAGGATGGGTAATTTCCAAATAGTCATTTACCAGATAAATGGTGTTTGGAAATGTCCTCTATAAGTAAGTTTGTACTGTAGATATGAAACAAAGTAATATTTTAAAACATTTAAACCATGTGTTTTATAGGATTGTTCTTATAGAGGTAGTGTTGGGCAGATCATGATTGTTGAGTTTAACTATCAAAATATCAGGTCAAGGACCTAGGGCTCCAAAAGTTTAATTGAAGGCGTGTAAGGCTGGAAGTTTACCTAGGGCTGTGGATCTCAACCCAGTCCTTCACTTAGGCAAGTTGGGTTTTCAAGATTCCCACAATGAATATGCATGAGAGAGATTTGCATTCAGTTAAGGCAGTACATGCAAATCTCTCTCATGCATATTCATTGTGGGAATCTTGAAAACTTGACTGGCTTAGGTGTGCCTCGAGGACTGGGTTGAGAACTACTGACCTAGGGCACTTAATATCCTTGCACTGGCTCTAGAGCAGTGGTTCCCAACCCAGTCCTCAGGTACCCCCAGGCCAGATAGGTTTTCAGAGTATCCACAATGAATATGTATGAGATCTGCATATAATGAAAGCAGTGCATGCAGATCTTTCTCATGCATATTCATTGTGGATATCCTGAAAACTTGACTGGCCTGGGGTACCCGAGGACTGGGTTGGGAACCACTGCCCTAGAGGAAGCAACGTTTGCCCATGGAAGAGTTGATGGTGCAAAGGAGGCGAAGTTGGATTGCAGATGGGAATCAGAGCAAGCAGCTGATTTGGAGGGATGGAAAGTGCTACATATAATATGAGTTAAAAGTAAGAGAAGCTGATAAAAATGAGATGGACAAGAGTGAAAAGTGGATGGGGTTAGAGAGCTCAAAAGTGGCAGATTGCTGAGAGACACATAGGTGTAGTTGGGGGGGGGGGGGGGGCAGTAGCTCCCCAAATATTAAAAGCCCTAATGGTGATCTTGAGATGAAAAAGAATAAGGATGGAGGAAACAAGTCACAGAATATGGAAAGGTAAAACGGAAATAAAATAAGGAATAGGAATCATAAGACAGGCTAGTGGAAGAACAAAGCACAATGAGAAAAATAAATAAGAGTATAAAAGTTATTTTCAATATATTGACTTTTATGATGTTTAGAATTTTTATAGTGTCTGTGCATTTGTTTAAATTTTTTTAAATGAGGTGTATAAGTGAGAATTAGTAAAAATTCACCTTATTTGTTATTTCATACTATACTTAAGTCACCTTATTTTTTGACTCCCCTTCCATAACTGACAAGTAGCACTGCCATATTCTGGTTAGTTTTATCCCCTGCACTTAATATTTAAAAGTAAGCTATCTTTGATATTTTTTGTGGGGAGGGAGGTGCTAACTGGAAGCTTCAGAAGAAGCTGTGAATGTTCAGAAAGGAGGAAAAGGTAGTAAGGAAGATAGGGCAATAGGGTAGAAAAGAGGAGGCCAAAGAGGAGGATTGAGGAAAAGGAAATAAGAAGGTGCAAATAAGGTGAGGAGAAGATGGCAGAGATTGAGTGATGAGAAGGGCAACATAGAGGGGGCTGCAACAGGGAAAAGGGGATCTTATAAAGTTTCACATGGAGCTGATTACATCCAGTGGTTTGCACAGGGTCTATCACCTCTGACTCCTAAGAACTGGCTCTGGCTCAAAGATTTTAACAAAATTTCATTTGCCCTAAATTGTGCATTTGTTTGGCAGTTTCAGGATTCTCCCCATAGGTATAGTTTGGGGTGAGCATGGGGGCGGCAATCCCCCCCCCCCCCCAAATGCGGCAAGTGGTAATGTTGAATAGGTCCCCACTGCTAATATGATTTCCTTACCATTTGCATCCTCCCTCCCCCAAAGTAAAGTAGACAAAATATACCTATGGTTTCCCCTGCAGGTACTACAATACTTACCGCAACCTTTCCAAGATCTATGCCATAGTTCAGCGAATTCCATGCACATTGTTTAAAGTTGGGCATCCAGAACTCTTCCATTCTTTCTTTCATGCATTCACCCTTTTCTCCTTTTAAGCCATCCCGACCAGGTATTCCCGGGGTACCTGGGATTCCATTTACTCCTGGATTTCCATCTCGACCAGGAAAACCATTGGGTCCTTGCAAACACATTCCATTATACTGAAAAATACAGAATTTGAGATTTTTAGATATCAGGTACTTTGATTATTTTGATATGTTTAGAACCTTTTGCAACCAGAAGCTGGAATAACAGTCCAAGATTTCTCTGCTGATTTCAAAGAGTCATTGGAAGAACAAAATTTACACAGTCTTGAAAAAAATGCAACATAAATATAATTTAATGAATTTGAAAATTTGTTACAATGGCATAATTTCTTAATTATTAGATATATAATTTTAAGAAATTGCATAGGCAATATATAAATTTAAAAGTTTTAAAATCATATATTTGATATCAGTAGGTATTCTTTTTTTGCTTATTTGCTTGAAGGTTTTTTCTTTCCATATCGTTTCATGTCAGCTAAACAAGCTGATCCAGTCCTAGTCTCCCTCATTGTATTCAAAACATTGTAGTTCTGATTTTTCAAGTGTGGTCCCTAAGAAAATAACTACTATAGGTCCATGTATTTGGAACAAAACCACGCCTGGATCAGTTTCTGCTTTCAAAAATAGTAGCTGCAATAGATAGTTTAATTTTTGCTCCTATTTCATTTCCTAATACATATTCAGTTCCTTTTCCTATTTAAATCGATCTATAGTTGTAAACCTGCAAGAGTCTTCCAACATGGTATACAAATTTGATATTAAGCCTTTCATAGATTGACAATATATAAATTCTCTAAAGTACCCTGTGCAGTTTTCCTGTAGTGCATTTTTAATGTAAAAGTTGCATTATCTGTAAATGCATATAAATGCATCTTTGAGAAAATGAGCACTTCCGTGCAGGTCTCTTTTACTTCCGTGCAGGTCTTGCACTTAACACACCAATAGCCTGCAAAACCATGGCATGTTAGGTACAACACCACTATGTTAACTGTCAGGGTCATGGACAGCATGTTCCTGTCAGTTAACGCACTGCATTTTGCTCTAAAGTGGGTCAATATTGGCGCAGGTGCACTCCACCTATTGAGGTAGAGATAATTGCACCCGCACTAAATGTAAGTCATTCACCATGCCCTCTCTCCATCCCTAAGCCACCCACTTACCACCCCAATCTGCCATGCACATTTAGCATGGAAATCAGCCTGCACTGTGCTGGCCCTATGCTGACTACAGCATGCGTTTAGCGTGCTCAAACCCATGCTAGCTGCTCTATATTTTATAGACTGTGTAAGGCTTGACTATTTAAGACAGCTTTTAGTTAATCATGTATGGTATTTTTACATCTTGTCTTAGTACATGTACTATAGTCCTTATGCTTTATGTTTTGTATTTTATATTAATATATCACTTTGGCTTTATGAGAAAAAGGACTTTAGCAATACCTTTGTTTAAATTCATTATTTAAATATATTTATAATGTCCAAATTCTTTTAGACCATTCTCCTCCGACTTGAAAAACCTTAGCGGTTCTAGCTAGCAGAAACAATAAATTGCTCTGAATTGTTTTTAATACAGAATTGTTCAAATACAATTTCAGGGATGAATTTCATATTCATAAAGTAAATTCTGCAAAAGGGTGAGAATTTTCTTTATCAAGACAAAATTGTTTAGGAATATACAGAAAAGTTACCAGAAAAAGAAGCGTTTTCCATACACAGCAAGATAAATCATACACATGAATGAGTGACATTAACCAACAGTAGAGGAGCATTCTCAGGGCTCAGAAAATAAGTGAAAAAGCTTTTAAGCATGTACGCCCCTGCAGAAGTAATTCAGTTAATATACAGTAGGACGTGCATTTATTAGCACACATTTGGTATGTTAGCGTGCCTTAAAATATGTAAATCAAAAAGAAAAAACCCAAATAGTGACCAAATAAAAACCAAAAACAAATAGTCCCCAAAAAGCTAAGTTGTCCCTGCAAAAACTATTTTACATTTGTTGGACCAAACCGATGGAAGGGAGCAACCAGACTCACCCTCACAAAGCGGTGGTGTCCATTTTAATTAACATTGGTTCTCAAAACTATTGAAGTGTACAAATGTGCTTATCTTTGTAGCAGCAGTACTGAAAAGTGAAGAATGTAGTCAGGATAATCACACGACATGCACGTTTTGGGTCAAATCATCACCCTGTCTCAAGTGCTATAATTCCTGCCATTCAATAAAAATAAACTGCTGTAAAACGCCACAACATAACACATTGGATTTTCAAGGAGCAACTGTGGAAATGATTGGCTGATTCACAAAGTCACTTAAAACAGAACCGCCAATGAAAAAAGGGGGAACTCCATCATCAGGGAAACCCTTCACTCATTGGATAAAGTCAGATCAAACTGAACCAATCGATCTCCTGATTTATGCGGTGGGGGTGTGTGGAATTCAATATGTAAATCCAGCGTTGTTCTAAAAATTGTAGACGAGATGTTCTATCACCCCTGCGGGGATCCCAAGGGACATGATCAATGATTTGCCATCTTAAATCACTGAATTGGTGTTTGTGAGTCAGGCAATGGTCCACTATAGGTTCTGAAGAAACTTGCAAACGCAATCGAGAGGCATATTCTCCCAATTTGGACTTAATCGAATGAATGGTGCGACCAACATATAGTAAAGCACACAGCACTTGGACTTATTCAGACAAAGACCATCCCTGTTTGATCCTGAGGGTGCACTTGATGATACGCATGGTCCTTCACTGGTTGACTTCAAGGCTCTCAAGAAATGCTGAATTCAAGCGCAATTGCATGGTGCATCTATGACCCAATATTTAAAGACCCGTATTATACCAAGGGGCCTACAGATGACCTGGGCCCCGAAGATGTTTTTATCAGAGGTCAGTGTCAAGTTTACATCCCTGTTTTGCAAAACCTTCATTGGTTGCCTTTTCTCAGGGTTTCAATTTAAGGGATATTTTGGTAAAATCAGCATCCCTGATTGATTGCCCTGTTGGCTCCCCTCTGGAGGTTTCCGGGCATCTTCAGTGTGGCAACTGTCAGTTTTGCTCTTTGACTGTATCGGGTCCTGTTTGGACGGACCCAGTTTCTGGACACTCTTATCACTGTCGGTGGTCTACTTCTTGCATACCCATTTTTGTGGTCTATTTTTTACAGTGACCGTGTGCTTTACTATATGTTGGTTGCACCATTTGTTCTATTAAGTCCAGATTGGGAAAACATGCCTCTCGATTGCGTTTGCAAGTTTCTTCAGCATCTATAGTCGATCATTGCTTGACTCACAAGCACCAATTCAGTGATTTAAGATGGCGAATCATTGATCATGTCCCTTGGGATCCCCGCGGGGGTGATAGAACATCTTGTCTACAATTTTTAGAATAACGCTGGATTACATATTGAATTCCACACACCCCTACAGCTTAAATCGGGAGATCGATTGCTTCAGTTTGATCTGACTTTATCCTATGAGTGAAGGGCTTCCCTGATGATGATGGGGTTCTCCCTTTTTTCATTGGCGGTTCTGTTTTGAGTGACTTTGTGAATCAGCCAATCATTTCCACAGTTGCTCCTTGAAAATCCAACGTGTTACGTTGTGGCATTTTATGGCAGTATACTTTTATTGAATGGCAGTAATTATAGCACTTGAGACAGGGTGATGATTTGACCCGAAACGTGCACCTTGCGTGATTATCCTGACTACATTCTTCACTTTTCAGTACTGCTGCTACAAAGATAAGTACACTTGTACACTTTAATAGCTTTGAGAACCAATATTAATTAAAATGGACACCACCGGATTGTGAGGGTGAGTCTGTTTGCTCCCTTCCATCGGTTTGATCCAACAAATGTAAAATAGTTTCTGCAGGGACAACTTAGCTTTTTGGTGACTATTTGTTTTTGGTTTTTAAAATATGTAAAGGCATATTTTACAAAAGCCATATCAAAGTGAAAATGTCTGCCAAACCATGTTAATTTCAGAAAGGCAGGTGGGCATGTGTTTCACTAATATAAAATTGATGTATCTCTGCCACTCTCAGAATGAAGGTGAAATTAGGCCTAATTGGCTTGAGTGCCTCCAAGCCAGTCCCTCACCTCTGGGTAGTCAACCCTTACCAGCAGCTTGTAGACTGAGCATATGTCATCTTTTGATGACATCAGAGTACTTAGGCAGCTGGCACCACCTACCAGCCTCAGTAACCCATTGACAAAGCAGACTCACAGGAGCAACAAATAAGCAATTAATCTTTAAACACAAAAACTTTGCTAGAACTGGGCCCCCTAACCCTACTATAGGGGCCCTCCTTCCCCAGAATGAGGAAGCTGTTTACTCTGTACTTGAAAGTGCAAAACTACTATGAGAACCTATCAAGAAGGGAAAAGGACCTTCTTAAGAAAACTTACTAAGGCAGTACCCCAAGTTATATAGCTCTCTCGCAGAGACTCCCCAGCTTCGAATGCCATAGCTTTCCACCTGTAACCCCCTGGACCAAAACCATAATGCTGACCTTCTTTAGGCTTGGGGTCACTAACACCTCTACGCCGTATCCGAAAGAGGGAGGGTTCCAGGACGACAGGAGACACTCAAGGAAAGACAATTAGCAGAAAAGGCCTAATTTCACCTTCCTTGTTGTTCCTCTTGTCCAGTCTCGCACCTCTGGGATGTAACATAGCAGTACTATCAATGGGAGAGGCCCGCAAGTCCGGCTTGAATCACTGCCATACCGAACCTGGCATCCATGGCCACCTGCACATCCAAACGATAATGCTTCATAAAGGTGTGGAGTGAGGACCACGTGGCCTCCCTACAAATATCTTCTGGTGGAACTAGGCCATACTCTGCCCACGAGGCTGCTTGAGCCCTGGTCGAATGTGCCTATAGCCCCACTGACGCCATCTTCCATCTCAACAAGTATGTCGACGCGATAGTCTTTTTAATCCACCTAGAGATGGAGGCCTTGGCCGCTGCCTCCCCCTTACGCAGACCTCCAAACAGGAGGAACAAAAAGTCCAATTTCAAAAACGAAGCTGTCCTCTTCAAATAATGCTACAACACCAGTTGTATGTCCAAAAGGCATAGCTGTGGATCTGAGCCTCCTTCCAGTCCTCCAAAGAGCGCTGGCAGAGTGACTGGCTGGTTCAGGTGAAAAACGGAAAGGACCTTTGGCAAAACCAAGGGCACCAGATGGACCACCACCTTTTCTTTTGAGATGGAGAGGAAAGGCTCCCTACATGACAGAGCTTGGTGCACCAAAATTCTCCAGGCGGAACATATTACAACCAGGACAATTGTCTTAAGCATTAAGTCCTATACTGTAGTGTGCTTGAGCTCAGAGGCTCAAATGGCTCTTCCGCTAACACTGATAACACCAAGTTGAGATCCAAAGGAGGTACCACTGACAGCAGCGGTGGATGGAGCTGTTTCACTGCCTGTAGGAACCGGACCACATCTGGGTACGCCCCCAATGAAACCCCTTGGATTGTGCCGCGGTAACAAGAAATTGCTGCCACCTGCACCTTTAACAAACAAGATGCCAAACCCTTCTCCAAACTGGACTGCAGAAAGGCCAGCATGTCTGGTACTGTCCCCAACAATGGTCTACATTGTCACTCTACACACCAGGCCTCAAAGATCTGCCACACTTGGATATATGTCAATGAGGTGGACCTCTTCCGGGCCTTCAACAAAGTCGAAATTACCGGCCCAAATAGCCTCGCTTCCTCAACTGAGCCCTTTCAAGAGCCATGCCGTAAGCAAGAATCAATCCACCTGAGGGATCAGTACCGACCCCTGGGTGAAGAGGTCGGCTTGGAACACCAGTCTGCCATCAGCTGTACCAGGTCTGCATACCATGGGTGCCTAGGGCAGTCAGAATGACAATCTCCTGGTATGCTTTGATCCGCTGTACCACGCAGCCTATGAGTGTCCACGGGGGAAAGACATAGAGGAGGAGCCCCTCCATGGGCCACCTCTACACCAGGGCGTCCAGGCCTTCTGACATTCTTTCTCTTCTCCTGCTGAAGAATCAGCTCGCCTTGGCTGTCACAATAGTCACCATTAGATCTGTGATCAGTGTGCCCCACCATTGCGCTATCTGCCAGAAAACTGTCTGAGTGTCCATTCTCTGGGGTCCAAGTGAAACTGACAGATAATCGGCTGTCATGTTTGCTGTCCCCACGACATGTGCTGCCAAAATTGCTTGAAGATGGCTCTCTGCCCATTCCAACAGAGCTTCAGCCTCGGCTTCCAAGCGCATGCTGCCTGTGCCCCCTTGATGATTGACGTAGGCCAACATGATAGTGTTGTCTGAGAAGACCTGGACCACAGTCCCCTGCAGCCAAGGGTGAAAATGCTGCAGCACAAGGAAGACCACCTGCATTTCCAGTCGGTTGATGAGCCAAGCTGTTTCCTCCGGGGTCCCTCGCAGTGAGTACACCCAGCTGGAGAGGCTAGCATCCGTCATCAGTGGAATCCAGTGTGGTACTTCTTCCGAGTAAGCTCAATCTCCAAACAACTGGAGTGGGTGATTCCAGAGTTCTGGACTCACTGAAGGGACAACTAAGGAGTAGTTCGGTTAATTTTGATTGTTTCAAAGGCTGTATTGCATTTACTTTCTATGGGGGAATCTGGTCTGCCAAATTAAGTTTAAAAAATAAATAAATAAAAAAGCAACGGGTTAAAGATCGGAAAAGGGGCACTCCCCCCCCGGGTAAGAAGGAGGGGGTTTCTTTGTCCGGACCCGTAGTTTCAGTAGCAGCAGCTCCCAAACCCGTCGGTGGGTAAGTCACGGGAAAAGGCAGCAGCAACCTCAAATCCCTCTTCTTCTTTACGATTCAGGCTGCATGCCTGTAACCATATGGCTCTATTCAGTGTTTGCCAGCAGCGCGGGAAGCCACGCCATTTTGGAGAGCTCATAAGCAGAAGGAAACAGATGGCAAGGAACGGGGGGTGGATCTCCGAAAGCTGGGTTTTGTCCCCGCAAATTTTTGTTTTGCTCTGCAACATTTGAATTTTATTTAAAAAAAAGAAAAAAAGTATTTTGACTAAGAACAAAGAGCTGGCAGTGAGCTTGGAAGGAGTGACAAGACCTTCCCTATCTCCTGGCATGAACATGCTGGCAAGGTCACAGTGTTTGGCTTCTGGGGCCCGGTGTGAATTGGTCTCGGCCACAGGCATTTGCCATGGATGTGAAGTGGAGGCCCTTACAGTGGAGAAACAACTGCAGGAAGACAGTGCAGGCATCTCGGGGTGCGCAGGCTCCTCAGGGACATCAGCGAGCGCCTTGCAGTCCAAGGAGGGTCATGGTTCATCCACAGAAGCAGCAGGAGAGTCCGGTTCCGCACCACCTCTGTTAGAGCTGACACACCTCTTCAAGGCTCTTATCTTCCCAGGGACTTGGGGGAAAGAATGCCCCAAGGGGGTTTTCACCCGAGTTCATCCTCCTCATGCACAGTGCTTTCTGCATGAGGCAGCAGGGGAAGAAAGGTCCTTCCTCTGCGTCTGTATGGGTCAGAAAGTGGCCAGCATCAGCCATGGAGCAAGAGGCAAACACGGAGGAAGATGAGATTCCACAAAAAGAGGAGTCCAGAATCATCTATGTCTTCTGCCGGGAGGAGTTGATAGCCCTCACAATTGAAGACACTTAATATGTTGACAGGACAACTTCCAAAGGAGAAAATGCTGGAAAACCTACTATTTCAGGCTGTTCGAAAGCCGCAGATGGTGTTTCCCTTGCATAAGGTGATCAAGCAGATGATCCAGGATGAGTGGGACCTCCTGGAGGTTGGGCTTAGGGGGAACTAGGACCATGGCCCGACTTTACCCACTGCCAGAGCAGGAGATTCTATGTTCCCCAAAGGTAGATATCATAGTTTCGGCTTGACTAAGACCACCACAATCCCGGTGGAGGGCAGTATAGCACTCAGGGATGTACAGGACAGAAAGCTGGATACCTTGTTGAAGCAGGCATTTTATATCAATACCCTCTTTTTACAGGCATCCGTTTGTGGGGCCTTTGTAGCCAAAGACTGCCTGCGGTGGGCTCAGGGGATGCTGGAGCCGAACGAAGAATCTCACGACCCTGCAGCAGCAGCGGCGAGGTTGGAGTCGGGGGCCATGTACCTGACAGACATCTTCTATGATCTCATTAGGGTTCTTTCAAAGAGCAAGGCGTCAGTAGTGGCGGCCTGCCGCTACCTATGGCTGCGGAATTGGGCAGCGGATGTCTCCTTCAAATCATGCTTAAGTAAGCTACTGTTTAAAGGTAAGCTCTTGTTTGGAGAAGTGTTGATAAAGTTGGTAAAGGACTTAGGAGCATGAAAAGGGGGATGCACCAGGGCGGGGCCATTCACGGGACTTCCGTCGGTTCCGCACTGTGTGGTTTGTGCCTTAACAGGGGGGGCGTTTTACTCCTAGGGGGGCAAGCCTTTTGGGGGGTTTCAAGGAGCAGGGTGGGTTATTACTCTCCCTCCCCGTCCTCAGGCCTGAAAAAGACACAATGAAATGAGGGGAGCCCAGGCGGGGGGGGGGGGGGGGGGGGGCATCCCATGGTAGATCGGCTGTGGGATTTTTACCCTGCCTGAGCCCAGATCATGTCCGACCAATGGGTCTTAGAAGTCATTTGCGAGGGCTTCACATTGGAGTTTGCCAGGCCGCTGGCTCCCTCTTTCATGCAGTCTCCATGCAAAACATGCAATAAGGCCAAGGCCAAGGCCGTGCGGGACACCCTAGTACGACTCTTGCACTTGGGGGCCGTGGTACATGTTCCTCAGGATCAGTGCAGCTCTGGTCGATACTCCATTTATTTCATGGTGCCCAAGAAGGAAGGCTCTTTTCGGCCCATTCTTGTTTTCAAGCAAGTGAACCGGTGTTTGCGTGTGCCCCGGTTTCACATGGAAACCTTATGGTCTGTCATTGTAGCAGTGCTAAAAGAAGAGTTCTTGACATCACTTGACCTCATGGAGACATATTTGCACATTCCGATCTGGCCAGAGCATCATTAGTTCCTTCGCTTTGCGGTGTCTATGGGACACTACCGATTTTGAGCGTTGCCGTTTGGGCTAGCCATAGCCCCCTGTATGTTCACCAAGGTGTTGGTCATGGTGGCAGCGGTGCTCTGCCAGGAAGGAATCCTGGTGCATCTTTACCTTGATAACTGACTCATTTGGGCAAAATCAAGACGAGAGCGCGAACAAGCAACAGCAAGAGTTGTAGAGTTCCTGCAACATCTTGGATGTGTTATCAATGTATCCAAGAGTCTCTTGGTGCTGTCCCAGGACCTGGAGTACCTGGGAGCTGGATTCGACACCCGTGGCGGCAGAGATTTTCTACTGCAGCAGAGGGCGCAGGCTCTGCATCAGCTGGTACACCAGTTCCTCAGGATAAAGGCGCCGTCAGCATGGCATTATCTGTAATTGCTAGGGACCATGGCGGTAGCTATCGAGATGGTTCCATGGGCGATAAACAAGGATAATGGTCATTTTGCAAGAGGGGAAGGCACATGTATTGTGGCGACGCGCAGTCCGTCTAGGCGGCTGCCTAGTGGGGTGCACCGGTCATCACTCTATTTGTGTAGTTGTGGCCTGCTTTGTAAGCAGTACGAGTGGATGAGGACACAGGACAATTTGTAAAAATAAATTGCTTTTTATTGTTTTCTTCGTGGAATCAATTTTTGACAAATGACCATAATAAGGCAAACCAAAAATATAACCAAAAATAGGATACTTTCTCCAGTAACTTTCTTAGCAAAAACTCTCCAAGTAGTTTTCTCCACTCTTGTTAACTTTGCCTTCTTCCATTTAACAAAACCAGCATAATACTGTTAAGTGCACAGTTCAACAAAACTTCAATAAGACAGTTTTGAAATTCACATTCTCAGCTGCTGCAGATTAGGATACCAGCCATGTGCTGCCTCTTAGTTTAAAACCATTAGCCTTCTTAACCGGGCTTTAGCAGTGGTAAAACTGGCTGCTTTTAAACACGAGGTTTCTATCTTCTTGTCTGCCCTTCTCCTAGGCATTCATTGATACCAGCACATATGTTATCTTCTTAACCTGTATCATACAGCCTTCCATAAAACATTAAACATTGCTTACACAAAGTCCACACTCCATTGACTCTGCTGAAGACACTGGACTGTCTGGATAAAGCTCCACTTCCATTTCTTCCGGTGAACTATAAAGCTCAGGGCTTGGGGCAACTTCTGGCACACTCTGCTGCACTTCTTTTAAAAGTTTAAAAAGCTTTCCCCATTTTAGCTTCTGGCTCCCCCTTTTAACTGGGTCAGAACCTCTTGCCCTTCTCTCCCTTAACAACTCCACCTCAGGGAATATATGAGTTGTTTGGCTGGCAGAAACCCTCCTTTTATCAGACTTTCTGTACTGTCTGTTCAAGGGCCCAGGACTTGAGCTGCTGCCTTCAGAATCAGACGTATAGTCCTGACTTCTTCCCCAGTTCCTTTCTTGCCCACAACCTTGATACTTGCCTTGGGAGTTGTGGCTGGTCCCCTTTGAACCACCAGGTCTCACAGCCTTGTAATGCTGCCTCTTCCCCTGGTCTCTCTGGACTCTCTGCCTCTCCTCCTGGCTTCTGGCCTGCAGTCTTTCCTGCCCTCTGGCAGTCTCTCTCTGCAGTCCTTCCTGTTTCTGAGCACGTCCTGCTTGTTCTGCTTGTTCACCTCGTTCTGCTGGTTCACTTCCTTGTTCTGCCGGTTCTGCTGATTCTGCCTCACTTCCTGTGTGACGCAGCTTAAATGTTCTGTGGCTTGTTTCCTTCCCTGGCCCCACCCTCTCTCTGCCTGCAACTATTCTAGAGGCTGGGTGTGGCTTCAGGTTAGCCCTGCTAGTGTGTGCTTTAGTTTCTCTTTCTACCTGGGAGCTATGCTTTGGTGAGCCCATCCCCCCTTTATGAAAAAAAAACCTCTTTTTTTTCAGTTTTAAAGGGCTCTGCTGCATGTGCATCACCACAGTATATAATATTCACATGGTTAAATGTAAATTACTTGCCCATGGATTATTAAAGTGGTAAGACTACTCTAGCTAAACCAGGTCCTTATGTCTCTGAGGGAGCACAGTCAAAAACTCAACCACACCCCCACTAACACATGTTGGAGTGGAGCTCTTTGCTTGGTATGTGCTGGTTTTTCACTGGGATGGGTATTACCTGCATGTACAGTATACACACAGAAAGCTACCTCCTCCCCATGTTGTAGCTTGTGGAAGAGGCATGAAGATAAGATATTTGAAACATGGATATTTTGGACATGCTGGTAGAAGGTACATTCTTACAAAACAACATAAGAAATGCCATATTGGGTCAGACCAAGGTCCATCAAGCCCAGTATCCAGGTCACAAGTACTTGGCAGGTTTCCAAAAAGGCACATAGATTCCACAATACTTATCCTGGGGTAAGCAGTGGATTTCCCTGGTCCTCTTTAATAATGGTTCATGGACTTTCCCTCCAGGAACTTGTCCAGAACATTTTTAAACCCAGCTACACTAACAGCTTTTACTACATCCTTTAGTAATGAATTCCAGAGTTTGATTACTCATTGAGTGAACAAATATTTTCTCTTATTAGACTTAAATGGGCTACATTGTAGCTTCATTGCATGTCCCCTGGTCTTTCTACTTTTTGAAGGAACAAACAACTGATCTACATTTACCCATTCCACTCCATTCATTATTTTATCAACCTCTATCATATCTCCTCTCAGTTGTCTCTTTTCCAAGTTAAAGAGCCCTAACCTTTTTAAATCTTTCCTTCTAGGGATATTCTTCCATTCACTTTACCAAATTGGTTGCTCTTCTCTGTACCTTTTCTAATTCTTCTATTTCTTTAATAAAATATGGTGTCCAGAATTGCACATAATATTGGAACAACACAGAGGCATTATAATATCTTTGGTTTTATTCTCCATTCCTTTACTTATTATTCTTAGCGTTCTACTTGCTTTCTTGACTGCTGCTGCACACTGGGCGGGGGGTTTCAAGGTATTATCCAGGTGGTTCTTAATGTCACACATTATGCAGAAACTACTACTACTACTACTGAACATTTGTATAAAACTACAAGATGTATGCAGCGCTGTACGAACACATGTAAAAGACAAGACAGTCCCCTGCCCATTACAGCTTACAATCTAAACGCCTACGGAAGAAGAATTAGATACATGTGGCTATCCTGTTCTATTTGCCTACATAACAGAATGTCAGACTATGCAATGGATTGACACAGTGCGGGCATGTGTGTATGGGAGGGGGGTCTACTGTTTGCCTGCCAGCAAGAATGATCTTGCCATCTCCATACTTCTCTGTGCACACATAGGTTTTCAGTCTTCAGCTAGACGGCTCACACAAAAATATGGGGATAGATGTCAGAAACAAAATAAATGCTTCTTACCTGGCCGGGGCTTTCACTTAACCTGCATAGGATACCCTCATGGGAGACCAGCAGGAGGTCACTTTCCTGTGTCCTGGCACTCACACGCCAGTGGCCTATATTAGGACATAGCTGCCGAAGTGAAGAAAAATGATGCTCTTCACTTCGGTGGCTGTAGAGAGCCGAACAGTATGTGTGGGATGTTGTTGGCATGGGGCCTTGTGCGAACCACATTCTCGCACAATGGACGGGCCGGTCCTGGGACAATGCTATCTATCGATGCAGAGACTCAGAGGACCTGAAGCGAAAATAGCAAGAGATCAGGCACAAAGCCAAGAAAAAAGTAAACCAGGTCCAAATGGGATAGCAAAGGCCCCTGACAGAATTGGAGTGCCAGTTTCTATAAACAGTAAATGAAGATTCTCTGAGGGGAGTTGGGGATCTGGACAGGAGCTCCTGATGACAACACCTGGCATACTTCTCTTCCTGCTCTCACACATATCTTTGACTTATCCTCTATCCCTTGCCTTGATGTCACTACATGCAGTCACCTATCCTTCTCTCATTGCTGCCTTCACCCATGATATAAGTACAGGTGGCATTCCTTTCTGGTGGTGGGTGCTGTGGTACAGATGTGTGTACTGGTGTCTACATGTGTTTTCTCACTAGCATAGTGTGGTGTGGATGCACCTCACATCCCTTTCAATGCTGTGATGGTAGGGCTGCAGCCTTGCAGAGACCCCCTCCATATGGAACTGTATGTTTGTATATGTATTCATTCCCAGTATTAGTCTTCAGAGTTCTGCAAGATCCCCATGCTGCACTCCAGAACCATAAAGGGCAGAGGGTATTAGTTGGAATGAGGCTGGATGACATGCAGAGGGCAGTTTCTCAATCTGCTGATATGGGGGAAACACATTTCACATGCCATGCTATCACCTATCTGTCCTTGGGGCCTGCGCTCTGCAGCAAGCACATCATGAGCCTCTTCTCCAACATCATTTTCCGCCCTAGAGTGTCCTGATGCAGAGTGCATTATCTGCTCAGCTCTGCAGTCAACACACATATTTAGCCAGTCCTGCATTGACTGCATGTGGTGAGATGGACGACTGGGATTTAATTATGTATGTAGGCCACAGCTACACCCAGAGGTTTGCCCACATCTACTGCTAATGTGCTCATAACTGCTGTATGCAAGCTGTGGGCATACATAATGTGTGGCCTGGGATAGCACATATTATGTTCCTTCTCAGGGAAGGTCTAACTATATAGGCATAGATGGCATGCCCTGCAGTGAGAAATCCATTCTTTGTCACACACTCTGCAGATCAAAGCACATTCCAGAAAAAAATTAAAACTCAACTATTTACCCTTCATTTTGGCACACAATATGAGCACAATAGTTCTGATACTATATCCCCATCTTCCTAAAACTTACCAATAGCATTTCATTCTACTTCACATCCAGATTTGTGTATAGTTCTTAAGAATTCTTTGCTGTTTAGCTATAACAACTATGTTAATGTATACAGTTCTATTTCAACTATGCTAATGTATATAGTTCTATAATGTTCTATATTTATTTATTTATTAAAATTTCTTATATACCGCACTATTTGCGATCAGCGCGGTTTACATAGAACAACAACATCCGACAATATACATATGTCTGGTCATTACATTGAACAGGAAATGGAACTTGGAGAACAAGGTAAACTATATACACAAGAAGTTGAAAGGGAAAGGATACTGTTTGGTGTTTTACATTGTTGGGGACGCACTATTCGAGTGTGACTGGGGTTCAGAGCTGTTAGTGAGATATTTGATAAAGAGGAAATGTTTCAGGGCCTTCCTGAACTGGCTCAGGTTGGAGATTGCTCTGATACGATAACTGACTATGTACCTGTTATCGTACTATTCAAACTGTTATTATTTGTAAACCACTTTTGATCTTCTGGAAAACGCAGTATAAATTTTTTAAATAAATAAATAAATAAAAATAAAAAGCAGCAGAACCTCAGATTTTTTGAATAAGCATATGTGGTGTTAGTCTCTATGAGTCAAGGTATACATAGTGATGAAGTGCTATTATTTCCTTACCTACAGACGAGCCCTTGAGCAATAATGTGGAGGGCACCAGCGCTGGGACCAGGAGACAAGATAGCAGTGAAGGTCACCCCTTGCAGACTCACTCGACAACACCGCAAAGCGCCAAGTTCCGCCCGCAGGCATCATCACCTGGCGACACCGATCACTATATAAAACCGCTACTTCAGGTGCTCCCACACCTGGTGGGCCAAGCCAAAGGGCGCTTTGGCGTGGCCCTTAGGAGTGGCCTACATACCAGATAAGGAGACTCACCAGATGCCCAAGACATTACAACACTCCAAGGACAGACGAGCCCAATCCAGAAGGAAACACACCCAGGATAAGAACTGCAACACAACCAACATGCGGTCACATGGCATCTACATCATGGTAATCCTCCTTCTGCTGCAAGCCCTACTACACCAAACAAGGGCTCACGAGCCAAGACACACAACTTCACAACCACTACTACCGCACATTTCGTGCAACACCCCATGGCAGCACCACACCAAACATTCATCACACAAAACACACACCCTAATACAGATAATTCCAACACACACCAACCCCATCCTTGACTCTGCCATCACATGCATGCTCATTAATGCTAGATCTATAAGAAACAGGCCAAACACTATCACTGACTACTTACTGACCCAAAAATAGATATCCTATGCCTTACAGAAACTTGGCTTCGTGGCACTGACTAAGTCATCCTAAATCAAATCACCCTGCCCGATTACTTAGCATTCAACTACCCCAGAACACACAAAAGGGGAGAGGGGGGATTCTAATACTAGCTAGAAGCAAATACAGATTCAAGACCATCTCCTCAAGCAACACAACTGAGGCCAACACAATCACAATATCTAACAAACATGTTAGCATATGCCTTACATACAGACCACTCAATGCCAAGTCTGAAGAACTAGCCACAATACTCGAGACAATCTGCACACTCAACACACCACATAAACTGCTCATTGCCTTAGGAGACTTCAACCTAAGTTCACACCCAATAAAGAAGCTAAAGCTTTCCTCAAAGCGATGGAATCCTTACAATACATCCAATCAATCGGTGCACCCACACATAGACTGGGAACAACTCCTGACCTCATATTCATCCCAAAGCTACTGCATGAATGTGATCAAATCACTGCCCCAGCAATCTCACCGATACCTTGGTCAAACCACCATTTAACAACATTCTCAATTTGAATTGCAACTCCATCAGCCACCAAGATGAAGACTGTAAGAACAGAAAATTCAAGACCTTTAACAAAGAAAAATTCCTACAGAAAATAATCCCTAAGCTGTAGCAGGATACCGATGACCTGGACTAAACCATCAAGAACTGGAACCTCACCATATCCAAAGCAGCATCTGCCCCAAGCCGAAAACATGCACAGGCACGCAGGAGAAACACCGCCACCGGGTACTCTAATGACATCAGGGAGACAAAGAGAGCCCTAAGGAAACTCAAAAGGAAATGGAGACAAAACAAGGCCCCAGACACCCTTCACCGATACAAAACCAAACAACTGGAATACAATAACCTGATTGACAGATGCAAGCAACAATATCACACCAATATCATTAAGAAATAAACGAACAAACCAAGAGAGCTTTATAGCGCTGAACAGAAGCTCACCAGAGACACAACACAACAGAATGCCTCAGAGATTCACCCTCAAGAAATTGCAAACTACTGTGGTGACGAATCTGCTCCAGAGCCCGGGGAAATAGAAAAAACACAGACCTTTACCTCCAGGCAGAAAGAAAGTGCAGGGAGCCGTGACTTTAAAAGTTCAGCTGGAGAGAAAAAAAACATATCTAAAGCTGCTGTCCTAAGGCCACGCCCCAACACCATAGCAACTAAGGGAGGTAATGAGAGACAGCTGAGGGAGGAGTGGAAAGGTGCAGGGCATTCCCACTCATTTAAGCCCCAGAGAACAGGAAGTGGGAGAGACGGAAGGGGGAATGGAAGAGAAATCAGGAGCAAGCACAACCAAGAGAACAGCAGAGAAACAGAAGTGGAAGAAATCCTGAAGGAAACAGAAAGAAAGGATTCTAGCAGAGAGCCCAGAGAAAGGTACTCTAATGACAGCTTATGGGAAGACTCTCCTCATAGCCAGCAACAGAGTCTTGAGCAGAGCCAGTGTGGTAGAAAGGCTACAGCTGGTCTAGAAAGCAGGAGGTGTAATCCTGAAGAGACTGCTGTCTATAACACAGATACGGGGGCTTTCCAGGAGGAGCTGGGTCAAAGAAGTTTACCTCGGGGAAGGCTGTTAAAGAGAGCTGTTAAAAGAAAGGAGCTGAATTCTTTAGAAGTTCTAAATAGCTTGCTACGGGATAAGGATTTCCTGTGCCCTTATAATACCCCTGAGCCAAGAGGGAGGTCTCATTGGGAACGGGTTGTTAAGCTGCTGGAAGAAATTAAACCCACACTGTCCCAAGCTGTTCCCAGTCCGGAGACTGCAGAGTCTGACTGTGAGTGTATGCAAATAGATGAGGCTGATATTGAATCTGATTTCTCAGAATGTGAGATGGACTGTGCCTTATCTTGGAGGGTAAAGTGAAAACCTATAGATTGTAAACCTGAAGAAAATCCCAGACTTATTATGCTTGAATGTCTGTGGTTAAAACAAGCCTAAGAAGATTTGATATGAAGTTTCTGCTGTGGTTTTAAAATGCATGAGACCGTCAGGACTGCATTCTGAATGTGTCTGGAGCAATTAACAAAACCTGTGATAATCCAAGTAAAAAGGAAAACTTAAAGTATAAGTGTTGCAGTTTAAAGAACGCTGTTTGGAAGCTAAAGCTAGCCAAAGACTGTAACGTGATAATTTGTGGCGTGAAGAGATATTTACCTTGCTGAGGGAAGCAAAGGTAATTAGAGACTCTGGAAAAAGTTTTGTACAGAAGTTATCTTTCTTTTGAGCAAAAGCATCTTACCTTATATGATGTGCCAAGCTTCTATGGAAGTTCCTTGAACCAAGGAGGCAAATAAATTTCCTGTGTTGCTTTCAAACCCTTGGCTTAATCATTTATTCACAACTACAACTCAGTGCAAGCAACTACAACTCCCAGAAGCCCTAGCTCTGGGAGCTCACATAAAGGGGACATTGAAAGGGCCCCCTTTCCCTTCTATAGGCAACCGCCTAGGCAGGGCAAGGAGGCCACACTACATAATCTCCTTCCACAGGTTCCTCCCACGATGGGCAATGCGATCAACCTTGGACATACACAAACCTGGGACGACTTCACCATACCATTCGAGCAACAAATAGAACACATCGTGGATTCCCTCAACACAACAACCTCACCTGCGGACCCATGTCTGGTGGCATGGATTAAATCTGCAAAGAATCAACTTAACCAATATCTTTACAAGATAGTAAAGACATCTCTTCAACAAGAATAAATACCACCCTCTCTCAAACAGGCAACTATACGGTCGATACTTAAGAAAACCTCACTCAGTACAGAAGATCCAAAAGCATATCGCCCAATCTCCAGCTTACCATTCATCACAAAGATCACTGAAAAAGCTGTCCAAAGACAACTGCAGGATCACATTGACCAGAATGCGCCATTGGGTTCAAACTATGACATAATGTAGAAACTCTGTTAACCTCCCTCTTCGACGACATCATAAGGAGCATAGACAGCATCAGGAATGGATTCCTTCTAATATTTATGGACATTTCAGTAGCATTTGATACTGTTTTCTAATGCTGCAACGTCTCCAAGAAATTGGACTACGCAACAACATACTGAAGTGGTTCGGCTCCTACCTAAGTAATGGAATGCAGCAAGTCAAGATTGTCTGAGGTGTTGTGATGTTGTGGGGCAAGGATGAGATCCAAGGCATTGCCTCTAGTGTGGGTAGAGGTGTGAACGATTTGGTGGTATCCTATTGTAGTCATTGTGCCCAGGAATGCTGTGGAGTGTTTGACATGGAGAGAGGGAAGATTGAAGTCACCAAGAATCCAGAGCTGTTTTCGTTGGATGTTGTTGTTGCATGCTTGGTCAAGGATTGTGGCCAACTCGTCGGTGCTTGCAGAGGGTGGATGGTAGAGGAGACAGACTGTTAGGGTCTTGTTTGAGATTTGGATGATGTCTAAATTGGTGGAACTTTGTGTTAAAGTACAATGGAAGTGGAGGTTGCTTTTGGCTATTATTAGGACTCCGCCTCCGCGCCGGTTTGTTCTGGGGCAGTTGAAGAGGTCGTACCCAGGAGGTTTTAGTTAGTTGGTGATCACTGTGTCTGTGTCTGTCAGTCACATTTCAGTGACGAGGAGTAGGTCTAGATTCCGGTGTTTAATATAGTCGGTGAGGGCAGGCCATTTGGTACGGATGGAGCAGGCATTAATTAGCATGCTGCTCAGGTTTGGCTGGGATGGAGGTTTGCGTCTCTTGGATTTTTGTGGGTGCAGGCAGTTTATGTGAATCAGATTGTGATGGTTTGCTGCAGAAGGTGGTTTGCTGTGGTGCGGGGGATAGTTAGATCTTCTATGCCCCATGGTATTCACTATAGGGATCAGGATTTGTTGTAGTGAGTCTGCCCATGCTATGAGCTGTGTTATCCAGAGGAGGAGGAGGAGGAGGAGTAGTGCATGGTGTCTGGCCATGGTAGTTGTAAGTCCGGAGGATAGTTAGCGTACTGTGGAGATGTGTGCGCTCTGCTGTGTTCAAGGCTGCTTGTTGGGTAGTTGGTGCAAGCTTTTATTAAGTAGCGATGTGGGTAGCTTACCTCAGCGTGAGAGCGGTTTGGGGGGTGGTTTGGTTTCTTGGTGCGTGGTGCAGTACACGGATGGTATCTCTAGCAGCGCAATACAAGGATAGTATCTCTGGCAGTTCAATGTTCAATACAAGGATAGTATTTTCTAGCAGATATAGTCTAGTCATTCAATACGAGGATGGTATTACTAGCAGGTACAGTCTAGCAGTTCAGCACAAGGATAGTATTTTCTAGCAGGTATAGTCTAGTCTAGCAGATATAGTCTAGGTATAGTCTTCGACTTTCATACTTTGGACACATCATGCGGAGAGAGAGATCATTAGAGAAAGACATCATGCTTGGCAAGATAGAAGGTCAACGCAAAAGAGGAAGGCCAGCAATGAGATGGATCGATACAATAACAGCAGCTACGGGTACCAGTCTGTCAACAATAAGCCGCCTGACTGAAGACCGAACACAATTTAGGATAGCTATCCAGAGGATCGCCATGAGTCGACTCCGACTCGACAGCACTTAACAACAACATAGTCTAGCAGTTCAATACGAGGATGGTATTTCTAGCAGGTATAGTCTAGCAGTGTAGTACACAGATAGTTCTAGCAGGTATAGCCTAGCAGTGCAAACAAGCAATGGGGTAATAATTGAGTCAGTCGGCTATGCAGCATATGTTATTTTCAGCAATGAAGTAATTAGTAATGGCGTCTAAACACTATGCAGTATTTTTACATGCAGTGGGTAGTAAATAAGCAATGGGGTAATACTAGGGTCTATAGTCTATGCAGCGTATGTTATCTTTACAGCAATTAGGTATTAGTGAGCTAGCAGCTAGGTAGTAGTTGAATCTGCGAGTTATGCAGCAATAATATATTTACAGCAGGGTTGCTGTGTACAATGGCAGATCTCTGGCGTTCCCTTTTTTTTCTGGGTCCGCGCCTAAGGGCCTTGGTGGTGGGAGCGGGAGGAGCAGCGGCTCCAGCTTCTGCCTCCAATGTCGGGTCGGGTGCTGCAGGAGAGTTCTTGGTACAGAGGCTGCCGATCCCACGTGCTCCGCTCTTTATAAGGCTTGCTTAGCCCCGATTGGGCCTTGGTGGTGGGAGCGGGTGGAGCAGCGGCTCCTGCTTCTGCTTCCAATGTCAGGTCGGGTGCTGCAGGAGAGTTCTTGGTGCAGAGGCTGCCGATCCCACGTGCTCCGCTCTTTATTAGGGATACCACCAAATTGCCTACCCACACTAGAGGCAACACCTTGGATCTCATCTTTGCCCTACAACATCTCAGACAATCAGTACTCTCCTCAGGTATACCCAGTGTAATAGTCCAACCACAAGGCCATCCTCTTTGACATCCCACACGATAGCATAGAACAGCAATCTGCCGCATCAAGCGTACCTGTGCACCGCCGATTCAAGCATTTCGATAAGGAAGCCTTCCTTATCAACACGTTACATCACCTCAACCCCGACACTAATAACCTGGGCAATCTACTAGACAACTTGAACAACCACCTTTCCAAAGCTGCACTCCTCCCACCATCCACAAAACCTGCCCACAAAAATCACACAGCAGTATGGTTCACCGCTGACCTATGCGAATCACTAGTGCAACTCAGGAAGCTTGAACGCCACTGGCGACACTCCAAACTGACCAGTGACAAAGATGCCTACCTGAACAAACTACAACAACATCGAAAAATGATCAACAACAAGAGAAAGGAACACCACACCAACACCCTCATGCGCTCTCTTAGTAAACCTCGCAAACTCTTCAACCTAGTCAAATCACTCACAAAGGATCTATCTACAAAGCAACCAATAAACACTCCAAGCCCAGATGAATTTGCCACCTACTTCCAAAGCAAAACCACATCGCCAACAACCAATCCAGCAAGGCATGAACTACCCATGACCCCCCACAACCCCACCGGCTCTCCCTCACCGACCCTGGAATCCTTCTATCCATACCCTCCTGATCAAATAGAAAGAGTCATCAGTGGCATCAACACCACGACCTCCCCAACGGACCCTTGTCCACCTTTCTGGATCTGGATCAAACAAACAAAAACCTATCTCAGCCCAATCATAGCTAGAATCGCCAACATATCACTAGCTGAAGGCACCCTTCCGCCCCCATTGAAAACAGCAGCTATCAGACCTCTGATCAAGAATAACAAGCTTGACCCATCAGATATCAAATCCTACAGACCCATCTCTAGCCTCCCCTTCCTAACTAAAATCATAGAAAAGATCGTGTACCAACAGACCCAGGACCACATCGACTCCTACGCACCTCTAGACCAGCAACAGCACGGATTTCGGCAACATACTCTACCACATCTACGCCGATGATGTGTTACTATACACTCCATTCATCAATGACAAGCCGGACTACTCGACCACAGTTGAATGCTTCAACACAGTCTCAGATTGGCTCATGACACGCAACCTGAAGGTCAACACCAATAAGACTGAGGTCTTATTCATATACAAAGACCCCACATTTACCCCACCGCCCTCCCTCAAAGTGAAAGACTTCGACCTCATAACCAAGCAAGAGGTACGCTATCTGGGAGTAACAATCGACCAATGCCTCATGGGAGACCCACACTCAAAATATCTCCAAGACAGTCTATCATAAACTAAGAACCCTCTGGCACTTACGTCCTCTCCTCGAAACATCGGACTTCCGCTCGGTGGCTCAAGCTCTCATCCTCTCTCATCTAGACTATTCCAACATCATCCTTCTTGGTATGCCGAAGCAGAACCTCCAGCCACTACAACTCACCATGAACACAGCTGCCCGCACAATCCTATCTGCATCCAGATACGACCATATCACTCCCATTCTAATTCAGCTTCATTGGCTCCCTATAGCAAGTCACCTGACCTACAAACCAATGCTACTCACTTTTAAGGCCCTGCATGCAATGTCGGCAACTTCGCTCTCAGAACTGATATAAAGAACGCCGGAGACCAGGACCAGGAGAACGTGTATGGTAAACTTGCTCATGACCCCTTCAACAGTAAGGACCTGTACCCAGTCAACCAAGAACCGCGCCTTTTCCCTATTTGCGCCAACCCAATGGAAAGCCCTACCCTCAACAATACGTGCGATCCCGGATCTTACAACTTTTAGGAAGGCATTGAAGACTTATCTCTTCCAAATAATGTACAACCACCCACCCTACACCAGACACACAAACGGAAACAGCTGATGGTACACTACTTTAAATATGTGCCAATAATGGAAATATGTAGATCAGCAGACAGTCCATCACTGCGAATATGCTCCTGTAATGTAAATATGTCACTAGTTTTACTTCAGATGTAAACCTCTGCGAATATGCTCCTGTAATGTAAATATGTCACTAGTTTTACCTCAGATGTAAACCGTTAGATGTAAACCATATAATCACTACGTGATCTGTAATCACTATGTGATCTGTAAGTGTTATTTGTCTGTAATCACTATGTGATCTGTGTTATTTGTAGCACACGTTGTAATCACTATGTTATCTGTAAGTATTATTTGTAACACACATTCATATGTCTCATGTAAACCGCACTGATCTGTAATAGCGTGGTATATAAAAACAAATAAATAAATGTGGTGCAAACAAATCCACACTGTTCTCCATACCACAAGGCATAGCTCAAGCCCATCTGCAACCACTGTTCCCTCTAAGCTGTGCGCATGTGCGCGCGCACACACCTCTCTGAGCGAGGGCACACAAATTAAAACAGAGTGCACAAGGGTCCGCTTTGGCTTTTTTCACTTCATTCATTTCATTTCAAATCTTGGATGTTTTTAAGACCACGCAGCGCCGCAACCGCACCGGCGATCTAAGTGCCATTTTTCATGTCACGTGACGACGTCGCTTCTGAGTCTTCTCCTCTCACACGTGACACGAGTCTGACCTCGACCAATAGGAGGACAGGAAGGAGCCTAGGACTAGGAGGACGGGGGCAGAGGAGGCTGTCTGAGGCACCGCCAGCCAGCCACGCGGCTTCATATTCCCTGCCCTGGTCGTCCGCGTGGTCTGCATTGAGCCGGAGGCAGCAATTCCAGGCCCTCTCCTTGTCGCCGAAGCTGGGGAGCACGGCTGAGCGCCGGCAGACAGGCAGCATCGGAGCCCCTTTCACAGAACAGAGGCAATGGCAGAGACAGTGCAGGTAGGGTTGCCAGTCTGGATCGCTAATTTCAGGAGCTGGGAGGTGCCGTGTTAGGCAGAAGACCTCTGTAGGTGTTTTTGAGCACACGGCTGTGGGCTGCATGGTTGAGGAAGGCCTAGCAGCTGTGTGGGAGATTCGTGGCTGTTTCCTGAAGACTTCGGTACTGAGCAGGAAGGGGGCTCAAGGGGGGGCTCTCCTTCGCGGTCTTTTCAGGATTTCTGCTGAGAACCTTCATTTGCTTAGTTTGATTAGGGTAAGTTAGTTTTCATTGGGGGGGGGAGGAAGGAAAAAGAGTAGTTTAAAGAGAGAAGGTAGCAGGGTTTTTTTGGGAGTTTGAGTTTCAAATCTCTTGATCTTTTTCAACTTGTAGTTGGATAATCTCAAGTTATATTATATTTATTTTTTAAATACACATATTAGTTCTTTTTATATACAGTCAAACCTCGGTTTTCATTTGCCCCGGTTTTCATACGCTTCGGTTTTCAACGTCTTTTCTGACTGAGATTTTGTCCCGGTTTTCATGCATTGCTTCGGTTTTCAACGTCTTTTGACTGAGATTTTGTCCCGGTAGCAGGGAAGAAAAGCTGTCAACGTAAGCAGGAGATGTTGCATGAATGTGGGAGACAGTTCTTTCTCTTGCAGGGTACGTCTGAAGCTATATCATTAAGATTTTCTGCCATTCTGAAGCATTGAGCAGATAATGTAAAGGTATTTTAATGGACTGAATTCAATGTGATTCCGAAGAGAGCTGGGCACAGCAGCTTGTCAGGGGTGGCTAAGGCCAGATGTTAACATACTGTACTGTACAGTACTGTACTTAGCTTGCTTTCAGTGATGTTAAATGTTCATTTATCCATTTCATTAGTCATTTATATTTATTTCTCATTGTTTTCTGTATGTAAAAATATAGTTATTCTCTATAAAATGTATTTTTTGTGAATATTTTTGGGTGTCTGGAACGGATTAATTGGATTTACATTATTTCTTATGGGAAATATTGCTTCAGTTTTCATACGTTTCGGTTTTAGTCAGACTTTTTCGAACGGATTAATCATGAAAACCGAGGTTTGTCTGTATATACAATTGGTTCCTTGGTTCTGCTGACTCCTTCTACTGCTGCAGTTTTAGCATTTTTGATCATGGTTTTACATAGTTTATCCATTTTCTTTAGTGACATGGATTGGTTTCCATTGCATATTGGAACACAGAGGTGCGCTTCCATTTTGTCATTAATCACACCCATGTCTTCGCTTGTTATCTAATTTATTAATTGATTATGGTTCTTGGTTGAGCAACTTGAAACCAGCATCTCCAATCTCCATACCATCTATCCACTAGATCCATGCCCTGTAAGCTGGATAAAAATAGCCCATGCTGACCTTGGACCTACTATCTTCCGGATTATCCAGCTACCCTTTTACAGGAACATATGCCTTCCAGCCTCGGCTAGCCTCCATTCATCCAGTAATCAAGAGCCCTCTTCTGGACCCAAACCTTTCCAACTCCTACCAACCCATCGCAAATCTACCCTTCCTTTCTAAAAGCATTGAAAAGACAGTCCAGCACCAGCTACAGAATCACATCACCTTCCATGCCCCACTCAACCCACAGCAATATGACTTCAGACCCATTCATGGATTTGAGATGCTCCTAACTGCACTCATGAACATACTCATAATAGGCATGGACAAGTCACACCAAGGTTTCATCCTGTTATTCCTTGACATTGCTTCAGTCTTCAATGTTTGTCATGGCATACTATTATCATGCTTACAATATCTAGGTCTAAAAAAGCACTAACCTGAAATGGTTCCACTCATACTTAACAGGCAGACAACAGCAGGTCAAAATAGGTTCAGTCAAGTCTGCTCCCTACGCCCAGCAACAAGGAGTCCCACAAGGCTCTGCCTTGTCTCTTCTGTTTTTCAACATTTACTTTCAGCCGATCTGCGTGATCATACAGAGTTACAATATTTTTTATCACATTTATCCTGATTGATATATACACCCTTTGACACTACAGGACCCAGCTACAACACACTGGTAGAATGTTTCACTGCAGTCACAAACTAGCTCTCGAAGTATAATGTCTCCATGAATTACAATAAAACTAAAGTCCTCCACATCACCAGAAATGCAGCATTTCACCCTCCAAGAATCGTAAAAGTCCCTGGAGCTGAACTACAGGTCAAGATCCAAGTCAGGTATCTAGGAATAATACTGAATCAGTGCTTATCTTCCAGCCACATATCAATAACATAATAAAACATGTCTACTACAAATCAGAACTCTACAAAGTCTACAACCACTACTGGATGCCAGTGACTTCCATACAGTCTTCCAAACTCTGATCTTCCCACATATGGACTATTATTGTAATATAATTTTCCAAGGATTACTGAAATACATGCTCCAGCCTCTACAGATGGCACAAAACACCACTGCACGCATTCTTCATGGTGCGTCCAAAATAGACCACATAACTCTGTTACTCAAGCATCTACATTGGTTCCTCATACTAAGCCGAGCAAAATACAAGGTCCTACTAACCATGTTCAAAATAGCACACAACCTATCCTCAGAGTTTCTTCAATCACTCCTACACAAAACACCAAAATAACTGAACAAGAAGGACAAATATACAAAACATATTCAATGCCCTGATCTAAAAAACAAAACAAATTGGGCTACTTCCAACTGAGCCTTCTCCCTGTATGCCACATCTATGCTCCGCGAAAGCATACGAGCCATACTTGACTTAAAGGGCTTCAGAAGGAATCTTAAAATACATCTCTTTAACAAATACTTTAGTGAAACCTAATCCCCCTTACCTCATAATTCCCTACCAGGACAATCTCCCGTTAATTGCAACTTGTTGGGAAATTTGAGTTAGGTCTGCTTATATATTGGCTTTATATGACTGAACTCTTGCCTGGTGAAACTACACAGGAGGATGGATGGCACAGAAGACAAGAAGACAGACATGAAGACAATAGCTGTATGAGAGTATATGCTTGCCATAAGATAATGGATGCGGCCTGCTATGGAAGGATTCTGGGAAACCATATTCTGGATAGGAATATGCAGAATATTGGGCCTAGTAATTAATATCAGCAAAAATTACAGGTCAAGCAAAGAATTCAAACTAATGAGCACAAAATACTCTCTGACTGGTTTCAATTAGTGCCAAGAAGGAGGAAAAATACAGGAAGGGTCAAAGGTCACAGGCCATGCATAGATAAACAGACCTAAAAGCAAATCCAGATGTATAGAGGTCACAGGCCATGCATAAATGAGCAAATCCAAGAGCAGGTCCAGATGTACAAATATAAGGAGATTCTCCCCTGGGAAAAGTGTTGCAGAACCCTGAGGTCCTGCTGACATCTATGTAGTTATGATGGATTCACTGAGGCTAATTTGAAGCAGACATTTGATACAGGGAGAAATGTATATAAGGTGGTTATTTTGGAGGAAGGGTGGGCAGTGTTTTCTCCCCCTTCACAGAGAGAGGAAGAAAATGCTGTCTGTCATTTCTATAGACAGACCTTGCTGTTCTGCATGATGCTGGAAATAAAAGTCTTTGTAGATAAAGCAACTGCTGTCTAAGTAATTCTTTGATTGGTGATATTTGGGCAACTGTTGTGGGAACCAGAAGCCACAAACTCCAATGTAATTAACTTGATGTTTCAATGTTTGCTCAAAGTTCAAGTTACCTGTTTATCTGTTTAACCTTCGAAGTTCTACTTTCAGTGTTACATGTGATAGTTTGAAATTTGTTAAACTGTAAACAGCTTTGACTCTCAGATAAAGTGGTATATAAAAATAACTAAATAAATAAATTTGATAAGACTGCTCAGGATACACTTGATCATTTTCTGTAATATGGTTACCCTACTATTTTGTAAATTGGGATTTATTATTACAGATGTCAGATTGTTTTGTTTGTGCTTTGCCCAGTACAAATGTGTCATCTCAAATAGTAAAAATTATAAAATGTAATTTCAAACTTTTGAAACCTCTTAGTTTTGCATTTAGACTCTCAAGCAATTTGCATCACTCTCTGGTGTGATTTTTTTTTAATTTACCGTTAGCATAGGCCTCAGAAAAGGGAGGGACACACGAGGCCTGGCCTCACCAAAAATTTCAGCCGGCAGGTAGCAGGCTTCTGCAGGGATGCCATGCCCCATTGGCAGAAGAAGAGATGCTGCGATCATGGCAAAGACCCTTTCTGTCTGCCAGCGGGAGATCGGATCCCCATGGGTAGAACAGGAAGGGTCGCTGCCTGTGGGGCAGAGTTAGGGTGGAGCTTGGGGTGGGCGGGGCTTGGGCCCCCCGAAAAAAAGGCCTTCTGCTGCAGTGAAGCTGTATTGTGGCCATCACGAGAGTGACCACTGTGTTAGAAATTGAATGTCTTCAACGTCTGATTTCTAGAGTTGTTATTCTTTTGATAATAGCCATGACTTCTGGACCCTCACAAGTTTTTATGTAATTATTGGTCCTTGTTCAATGCTTTATGCTGGTAAAACCAAGTGCCCTGTCAAAAGTGAGATTATGGAATATAAAATACTGTTGGGAAAGGAAAATTGGATTTAGGTCATGCCTTTTCTCAGAAGTTCAAAGCAATTTACATTCAGGTATTTTCCTGTCACTGGAGGGCTTATCTAAGTTTGTACCTGAGGCAATGGAGGGCTATGTGACTTGTCCAAGATCACAAGAAGCAGCAGCTGGATTTGAATCCTGCTTCCGTGGTTCTAGCCTGTTCTAACCATTAAGCTACTCCTAATGGGTTTCTACTATATTTAGTACAACATTGAGTTGGACTGTGGTCATTTGGTAGAATAACTGCAATTGTTTGTTTTACACCTGATAGATCTAGACATATGTGGTGATGATTATAAAGGATTTGTTACAGTGGAAACAAAGGTGAATTTAGATTTAACAATACAGTCTTATTTGGTTTGAATAAGTGAATCGAGTAGAGTGTTTGTTTTGAATGAGTGAATAGAAGTATTGGTTGTTTTGTTGGTAAGAAGTTGTTATTAATGCTTTGTATTTAAAATAGTGTGGTACTGTGGTAGATTGGCTGATGTAGCTTATGTTGTGAGCTTTGTGATTGGTAATCTAGGGAAGTGGCATTGTTTTGCAATATGATTACATTGACCAGGTAGTTATAGAAACAGTATGTTCCGCTTTTATGTGGGCATCCTTGGGATATCTTTTTAATTTATTGTTTTTTCAAGACAGCAGTTGTCTTTCCCTGATGAAGCTGGATAGTCCAGTGAACCATGGCCCATGCTGGTACACAAATGTGAGATTGTGCTACTTTTTAAAATGCGGAGTTATGCTCTTTTTGGAAATTCCATCTTTTTCGCTGCTCTATGATACTCTTCTGCAAAATTGTTAATATTCCCTTGATCCATGTTAATTTATTAGAGTAATATTTGAAGCAATTTCATGTTTTTCGGTTTGGATATACAACCAT
Organism: Ichthyophis bannanicus; assembly: GCA_033557465.1. Taxonomy (NCBI): domain Eukaryota; kingdom Metazoa; phylum Chordata; class Amphibia; order Gymnophiona; family Ichthyophiidae; genus Ichthyophis; species Ichthyophis bannanicus. The sequence continues at coordinate 1,688,152,673 of CM066031.1, read as the reverse complement.
TTGAGGTGCCTGTGGATTAGCCTTTACCTCTCTCTGGCCTTGAAAGAATTCTGTGGATATATAGCTTATTCTCTACCAGCAATTTTAAGGTGACTTTATTAACTTTTCACCAAACGAGTGCAAAGTGTATCTGCAAGGTGGTCATGATAGTCTTTGTGAAGTCCTAATGAAGTGAACCCCGTTCTTACTGTGATGCCTCCTGCTGCAGATTTTGATGTCATATTGTAGGTATCATAGGTGGCCCTCAACAGATGATAGGCATATTCTTGTATAGTGAGTCATTATATCTTTGGTGATATTTGGATCTGTGACTTGATCCATTAAAAAATGATGATAGTGCAGCATCTGGAGAAAGTATGCTAAAACTTTCAGGGTTAGCATAGAACTTTGATACATTTTATTGCCAAAAGTGTCTAAAATGTGCTGGTCCTTATCCAAAGGGCTATGAGAAGATGTTCTGGAAGATTTTGAGCGTTTGAGCACTGCTTCAGAAATAACAGAGAGATGAGGCAATTGTGGATGCAAATGTCCAGGGCTGTTTCTTAATCTATATTTAGATTCTAGAAGATGTGAGGCGGCATTAACTGAAAACAGTGTCTGCCAAGAAGTGAGTGGCAAATCCTGCAGGGCCTCCATGAAGAGGCAAAGCAAGTACTTCCTTGGGCATGGACTTGGATTTTAGGATAGACTGGAAATCCTTTCTAGTATATGGAGTTTCACCAGGAGCAAAAGCTAGAGTTTTGGTGAGCCTTAGGAGGAACTTAGAGTAGAAATAATTATCCTGAGATTCTGGTTGCTGTACTTAATATTCATTGCCCCTGATGCAGGCAATTACTGTCAAAACATAGCTGTGTCGGGTTAATACAGACATTTTTCTGTGGAATTCTATTTCACCCTTGCTGTGTTTTGTTTTTGCGTGTTTGCTTTGCAGGGCTGTTTCCCTTTTTTTGAATTTTTTTTTAACCTTTGATCACATTCTAAAATCCCTCTACCTCCATTCCCGGGCAGCTTGGACCCCATATGTCCCAAATCCACCCAACTCATCTTCCACCTACAAAACCTCCCCTAATTGACAGCACTCCTTTAATCCTTCCCCCAAGAAAAAAGCACTGAGTTAAAACCAATATATCCCTCCTGGAAACCCATTGGAACGCTCCATGTACTAAAGTCGAACAAGTCTCAAAAACCATCACACGCTACCAAACTACCAATAGCCCATCAGCATGCACCTGTTGAAATTAAAGCACCCATCAAATGCAAATCCCACCAGTGAAATGAAGAAAAGCTAACTGACTATAAATGAAGTGCCGCCCCGATGACAACTTTTGCCATTAGCACCAACCAGCACAGCCTCTCCACCCACTTGATCAAATGATGCCCACTATACTGAATAAAGACTAGGGTCAATGAAAGAATTAATGCTGTTTCCTGTTGGGTAAACAAGATTATGGACCAAGCAACACATGCCCAGATCTCCAGTGACAATACTACCAGGTTCTCAAAAGAAGGACCCTGCAGAAAGTCCTATATTACAACGCTCATGCAGCCATTGTGGCCCCATGAATGGAAGGGCTATCTGGCACAATCAAGGTGGTATCTAACCCAATGGGGCTCCACAAACAAGTATTTCTTTTCCTGATATTTTCCCTCTCTTTTACTCAGCTTATACATACTCCTATCCAATTTTGGAGGTTCCCTTAGAAGGGGTGAAGCATTGACCTTCAAGTCCCCCAAGCCCAAATGTCCCCACTTATTAACCAATGTTTGAAGCCTGATTTGATGTGTTCCAACTGATTTTACTATTTTTAGAAATGCAACACAAACATTGATGGAGTAACCATTCTTCCCTCTGGAGGTTATACAGCATTTAGTAACACTGACAATATAACTGCCTCTACTACACCTTCATTAGTTATGTCTTGATCTCATTCACTGCTTGTCAATCCTAAGATGGGCAGGGTTAGTCCAGTAGAAGGGCACCTCTTCCCTCATTTAACCAAGCAGAACAGAGACTTTTCTTCTCAATGGGATCCTCTTCCACAAGCTCTCCTTACCAAATGAGAGGGACTTCAAAACCTTCCTTCTCTTGCAGGTCAGACACAATTCAATGCCTCTCCCTCTTCTCTGGGCTTGCATCTTGAGCTTTCTCTCTATCCCCTCTCTAACATCCAAGCAGATGGGTAGGTACCCCCCCCCCCACCCCCCGACTTGAACATACACTTCAAATTCAGAAAGCCACAGTATGGTGGCTGCAATGTCTGTTACAGTTGCAAAGATTCAGCATGACCCGGAAAATTGCAAAGATCATCATACTAGCTGCATAAGCCCAAGAGAACAAATAAACCTTTATCACAGAAGGGGAAGCTGTAAAACTAGAGGGCAGAAAATAAAGCTGCAAGGCGGTAAACTTAAAAGCAACGTCAGGAAATACCTTTTCACTGAAAAGGTGAGTGTAAGCTTGGAATGTGTGGTAGGAGCAAAAACAGTGACAAAATTCAAAATGGCATGGGACAGACACAGTGGATCCCTTTATATCAAGAGGATGAAATAAAAAAAGCCTTAAATATCGTTTATACTTCAACAAATAGAGGGAAGTGACCTGCACGGAGCAGCAATTACACCACTCTAGTCACCTTACTGAGCAAACTAGATGACCCATACTAATCTTTGTCTGCCATCATATACTATGTTACTATAAGATTGGAGCATAGAGCAAAAAGGCCCCGTTAGATGTCGTTTGGTTGCTCTTCAGATTGCTCTTCATACAATGCTACATTATCCTCAGCCCTTGACACTCTTGCCCCTCCCACCCCACGTCCTGTCAAACGATCTACTCCCCAACCCTGGCTTTCACCCACAATCCGTTACCTACGCATCTGCACTCGTTCTGCCGAACGAGCTTGGTCCAAATCCCGCTCCCTGGAAGACCTTCTACACTTCAAATTCATGCTTGGCTCCTTCCAGTCAGCCTTAGCACTTGCCAAACAAGATTACTACATCCATCTAACCAACTCCTTTGCCTCTGATCCTCGCCGTCTCTTTAATACCCTCAATTCTCTCCTCAAGGTCCCCCCGCCCCTGATCCCACCCTCCCTTTCTGCCCAAACCCTAGCCGACTACTTCCACGACAAAATCCACAAGATTACCCTCCAATTCCCTACCCCCCATCTACCTACCCTCCTCCCCAATTCTTTTCCCCCATCTATACTCCCTCTGCCACCATCTCCTCCTTCCCTCCGATCTCTGAGGAAGAAACTGCACTCCTTCTGTCCTCCTCCAAACCCACCACCTGTTCATCAGACCCTATCCCCACCCATCTCCTACGTTCCATCCCCCTCACCATTGCCCCCTCCATCACTCATATCCTCAACCTCTCACTCTCCACTGCAACTGTCCCCATTGACTTCAAACATGCTGTTGTCACACCCCTCCTCAAAAAACCCTCACTTGATCCCACATGCCCTTCTAACTATCGACCCATCTCCCTCCTTCCCTTCATATCCAAACTATTAGAACGAGTAGTCCACCATCGCTGCCTCGAATTCCTCACCTCCCAGGCCCTCCTTGACCCACTTCAATCTGGCTTCCGTCCCCTACACTCCACTGAAACGGCACAAAAGTCACAAATGACCTGTTCCTGGCTAAATCCAAGGGCCTCTATTCTATCCTCATCCTTCTTGACCTTTCTGCTGCCTTTGACACCATTGACCACGACCTTCTACTCATCACCCTCTCCTCGCTTGGCTTCAAGGACTCCGTACTATCCTGGTTCTCCTCCTACCTCTCCCATTGCTCATTCAGCGTATGCTCTGATGGCTCCTCCTCCTCCCCTACCCCGGTCCATGTAGGTGTACCCCAGGGATCTGTCTTAGGTCCCCTCCTCTTCTCTCTCTATACCCAAGGCCTTGGTGCACTTATCTCCTCCCATGGCTTACAGTACCATCTCTATGCTGATGACTCACAAATTTACCTCTCTACACCTAATATTTCTCCGGCAACCCAGTCCAAGATCTCTGCCTGTCTTTCGGACATCGCTGCCTGGATGTCTCATCGACAACTGAAACTGAACATGGCCAAGACTGAACTCCTTGTCTTTCCACCTAACTCCTCTCCCCCACTTCCCCCTCTCTCAATCCATGTGGATGGATCTACTATCCTTCCTGTTCCCTCGGCCCGCAATCTAGGGGTTATCTTTGACACCTCTCTCTCCTTCTCCACTCATATCCAGCTTGTAGCTAAGACCTGCCACTTCTTTCTCTACAACATCAGCAAAATCCGCCCCTTCCTCTCTGAACACACTACCAAAATGTTTATCCACTCCTTCATCTCCTCTTGCCTCAATTACTGCAACCTATTCCTTGCTGGTCTTCCAGTGAGCCACCTCCTTCCCCTTCAATCTATACAAAATCATGCTGCTCGACTAATCTTCTGCCAGCCTCGCCATGCCCATATTACTCCTCTTTTCAAGTCACTTCACTGGCTCCCTGTCCAGTTCCGCATCCAATTCAAGCTTCTCCTGCTGACCTATAAATGCATTCACTCTATGGCCCCTCAATACCTCTTATCTCTCCCTACGTCCCCTCTTGAAATTTGCGCTCTGCTAACAAATTACTCCTATCAACGCCTTTCACCCGCACTGCAAACTCCCGACTGCGCTCTTTTCACGTTGCTGCATCTCACGCCTGGAACAGCCTACCTGCGTCTGTGCACCAGGCACCCTCCCTGGCTCTCTTCAAGTCCAGGCTGAAGACCCACCTCTTCACCGTTGTATTCAGATCCTGACTCCTTCCTCATCTCACCCTAACCCCCGTCAACGTTTATGACCAACTACAGACCAAACTGTACCATACCGTACCTTGCGTAGAACCGACTAATGCTCTGTACTGTTTTTAACTAATGTACTATTCTAACTAGATTGTAAGCTCTGATGAGCATGACTCTGACAGGCAGGGACTGTCTCTTGTATGCCGACTACCTCTTGTGCAGTGCTGCGTGCGTGGCGCTTTAGAAGTGCTAAATAGTAGTAGTAGTACTGATAAATGTATTTTGGGAATTTGCCCTTCTAGATCAGTTGCTGGGTGTTTTCTGTAATAATGACTGTAGGTAAACCGAGGAGAGGCCATGGGCTGCTTTGAATATTGTAAGGATGATTTTGTATCTTTCTCGCACCATGAGCGGTAACCAGTGTAACTGCTTAAGTACCGGAGTTATGTGGTCACATCTGGGAGCATTACAGAGGATGCGGGTGGCGGCAGTGTTTTGAACCAGCTGAAGTGGATGAAGTGCATATTTAGGTAAGCCTTGCAAGAGGATATTGCAGTAGTCAAAGTGTGGGAATATCAGCACTTGAAAGACTATATGGAACTCTCATGCATCCAGTAGTGGTCGCAGATGCTGTACTATTCTCATTTTGTGGTATATGGCCCTTGTGATGTTACTAATGTGTAGTATTAGGATAAGCCATTGGTCCAGGGTTACTCCCAAGTATTGTACTTCGGGCTTTACCTCTAGATGTGCTCCTGCTATATAGAGGTTGGTGGACTAAAATAGGTGTCTCTGGTGACATAGAGAACTTCTGTTTTGCTGTAATTCACAGATAGATTATGTGCGGAGAGCCACTGATTAATATTAAGAAACCAAAAGGTCTTGATTGCAAGTCTTCATAAACCTTGTCACAGCAACCTCAAATTCTCTCCAGTTCCAAAAACCTCTCTAACAAAGCCCATAATAAATTAAATAGAGCCCAGCTGTGTTCAAACACCGTAGCTGAGGCAGTTTGAATACCCCTGAATAAAGACTAATGCTGTTTTTGTTGTATTAAGACCTCAACATGCTAAATATAGTTGTCAAAACAATGTCAGCATAAAGTTACTCAAAAGGCACAAACTGAAGAAAAGCTATAAGATGTCAATGTGTTGAAATATCCCTTAAGTCACTGTCTGTTCTATCAATATAAAGTAGAAACAGTTTGACACTACCAAGACACTGTTTTCGATTGGGCCATTCCTCCAAAGTCAATAGCCATAGGTTAAGAAAACTGCTGACTAAAGTCACTAATAGTACTAGTACTAGATATTCAGCTCCAGTCACTATCCGAATACCTGCGCTGGCCAGCGTTTACAAAAGCACACTGGTTGCTGCAGGCTGAATATCGGTCTGATAAATCTTAATTTGGGTTATTTTATATTTCTCAGTAAATAATTATTATATGGCTTTTATGTAGCCAATGACTGGTGTGAATGCAAAAGTATGCGCATGTATAGTATTAGTACAGGCAGTGTACACATATGAAAAAACAACTGGAAAATGGGGGCATATATGGTAAGCGAGAGTATGAGGCTATGTAGAATCCAGGGTCTCATAAAACTTTATGAAATTATCTCCATGATTATTTGCAGGGGAAGTGAAAGTGTTTCTTTCATAGTGACTTTTCTATAAGAACGTGCAGTCGCTGATTTTCAAGCAAGAGGTTTTCTCATTTTTCCCTTTCATAGCATGCAGGTAGAGTAAAGCGTAGTTACTTACCTGTAAGAGGTGATCTCCGGGAACAGCAGGAATTTAGTCTTCACATATGGGTATCGTCGGTACCGACGGAGCCTGTGCGGGAACGCTCCCCAGCATCCAATAGGAATGCTTTTGGGAGCATCCCTCAGCACATGCGTGCTGCCTTCCTGCCTTTCCAACTGTCCCTCTTCAGTTAAGTTTGTAGCTTAGTGAAAGGATAGAGGGAGAGAGGAAAGAGACAGAGAAATAGAGAGACAACTCCTAGGGGAGGTGGGTGGGTTGTGAAGACTAAATTCCTGCTGTTCCTGGAGATCACCTGTTACAGGTGAGTAACTATACTATCTCCAGGAACAAACAGGAATGTAGTAGTCACATATGGGGACTCCCTAGCTGAAGATGCCGGAGAGATGGCCCCAGGAAGCTGCCACCTATAGTGAGGTGGACAATGCTTCCTCCCATGGATCTCTGGCATCCTACTAGGGTTTGTGGGTAGGAGTTGAATTAAGTCTGAAAGAGATGTTGAAGAACAGCCTGGCCAAAGAAGGCACCCCGACGGGAGGCTTTATCTAGGCAGTAGTGGGCTGTGAAGGTGTGCACTGAAGCCCAGGTGGCTGCTCGACAGATGTCATCAATAGACACAGAGTGAAGGTTAGCCATAGAGGCTACCATGGCTCTCACATTGTGCTGTGACATGGCCTTGAAGAGGAAGACTCTTACTCTCATAAGTAAAGGATATGCATTGTGCAATCTATTTAGATAGAGTTCTTTTGGAGACTGGAAGTTCCAAATGACTAGAATCAAAAGCAACAAAAAGTTGAGAAGACTTTCTATGATGCTGTGTCCTTTGTAGGTCAAAAGCCAAGGATCTTTTACAGTCCAAAGTATGAAGGTTCCTTTCTGCATTAGAGGCATGAGGCCTTGGAAAGAATACAGGAAGGTAAATCGATTGATTTAAATGAAAAGGCGAAACCACCTTTGGCATAAAATGTGGATGAGTTCTGGGAACAACCTTATCATGGTGAAACCTTGTATAAGGGGGATCAGCCACTAAAGCTTGCAATTCACTAATGCGACGTGCGGAGGTGATTGCAATTAGGAAGATGACCTTCCAGGATAAAAACTTTAGGGTTGTAGTGGCTAAAGGTTCAAAGGGTGGTTTCATGAGCTGTCCGAGAACTAGATTTAAATCCCATGCCACCGGTGGTGGCCTGATGGGAGGCTTTGCTAATAGAAGACCTCTCATAAATCTTGCTATGAGTGGATGAGAGGAAATTGGCTGTCCATTCAGAGGCTTATAGGAAGCTGCAATTGCACTGATGGACTCTTACTGAATTTGTCTTTAGACCAGAATTTGATAAATGAAGTAGGTACTCTAGTACCAATTCCAAAGGTATCACAAGGGGGTTTAAGCCCTTTTGAGAACACCATATAGTAAAACGTTTCCACTTGAAGGCGTAAGAACGTCTTGTGGAAGGTTTTCTGGAAGCCTGAAGGACATCCTTTACCTGTTGGGAAATGTTAAGATTCTGCAGGTCTAGGCTTTCAGCAACCGGGCCCTGAGATGCAGGAACTGGGGTTTTGTGTGCCATAGCATCCCATTCTCTTGGGAGAGAAGGTCTGGAGTGCACCCTAACTCCAGAGGTGCAGCTTGAGAGATGTAGAAGCAGGGGATACCACGTTTGTCATGGCCACCGTGGCGCTATGAGGATCATACGACCTCTGTCTCTCTGAAGCTTGAAGAGTGTTTTGGGGATGAGGGGAATGGGTGGGAAGGCATAGAGGAAGTCCTGACCGCAGTGAAGGAGAAAGGCGTCCCTTGCCTGGCAATTGTGAGCCGGAATTCTGGAACAGAACCGGGGAAGTCTGGCATTCAGTGGACTTGAAAGAGCTCTATGTTTGGGGTTCCCCAGATGTGAAATATCTTTATCACCTGGTCTAGGTGGAGACACCATTCATGAGGCAGCAGTACTCAGCTGAGTTTGTCTGCCCAAAGGTTTTGAATGCCTGGAAGATATACCACGAGAAGGTGAATTTGATGCTGTCTGGCGAGGGCCCATAGTCATAAAGCTTTGTTGCATAACGAAAGAGAGCCTGCTCCACCCTGCTTGTTCACATAGAACATGGCTACTTGATTGTCCATTTGGACTAGGACTGTCTTGTAGCTGAGCTGGGCATGGAATACTCGAAGAGCTAGATAGATTGCTCTGAGTTCTAGGAGGTTTATGTGAAGACAAGCCTCCTGTGGAGTCCAGGTACCCTGGGTAGAGAGATAGTGCAGGTGTGCTCCCCATCCCACCTGTGATGCATCTGTTGTTAGGGTGGCCTGGAATGGGGGTTGTTGGAAAGGAGACCCCACTAAAAGATTCTCCAGTGATTGCCACCATTGTAGGGACAAGATCAGTCGTTGTGAGTTTGATATCTTGTCCGACAGATGTCCTGTGGCCTGTGTCCACTGTGTGGATAGTGTCCACTGGGCTGCTCGCATGTGGAGGCGAGCATAGGGAACTACATGAACTGTGGATGCCATATGTCCCAGTAATTGCAGCAGTTCTCGAGCAGTTAGGGAGGACTTTCCCACTGCTTGAGAAGCTAGTTGCATTATGCGAAGACAGCAGGGCTGTGTGAGGAAAGCCCTTGACTGTCTGGTATCTAAACAAGTTCCTATGAACTCCAGGGTCTGAGAAGGAACAAGTTGGGATTTTGGGAAGTTTATGACCAATCCCAAGTATTGGAGAATTTGCATTGTGTGAGACAGCGCAGAGCTGGCTTCTGGAATCGTGGGGGCTCGAATGAGCCAGTCGTCCAAGTAAGGGAAGACGAATATCCCTAGGGTTCGCAGGAATGCAGCTACTACTGCCATGCATTTCATGAATACTCTTGGTGCCGAAGCCAGACCAAAAGGAAGAACCCTGTATTGGAGGTGTTTTCCCTTGAAAAGGAATCGTAAGAATTTTCCTGTGATCTGGATGGATCAGAATATGAGTATATACATCCTTTAGATCTAGAGAGCAAAGCCAATCCTGACTTTGAAGGAATGGCAGAAGAGTTCCCAGAGAAATCATTTTGAACTTTTCTCGGAACAGATATTTGTTCAATTCTCTGAGGTCTAGAATGGGTCTGTGTCCTCCTGTTTTCTTTGGAATAAGAAAATGTTCCCTGTAAAATAGTTATCTCCAAGTTATAATGCCCTGTTCAATGTAATTTCAGTTTGTTCAACGTAAACCGCACTGATGCAGAATAGCGCGGTATATAAGAGAATGTAAATAAAATAAAATAAAATAAAATAGGGGGAGTAGAACCCTGTACCCTGTTGGGGAATGGGCACTTCCTCTATTGCTTCCTAAGCAAGGAGTGTTGAGACCTCTTGATCCAGTAGATTGTCTGGAGAGGTTTGGGAATTGAACTGTCTTACGATTGTAGGAGGGGCATGCTGTGAAAATGAAGCTTGTACCCCTCCCCTACAATGGACAGAGTCCAATTTTCTGCTGTTATTTGGTGCCATCTGTTGACAAAATGACACAACCTGCCTGGAATGTTTAGGGGTTCTGGACCCTTTAGAGCAGGGGTCTCAAACACGCGGCCCGCGAGAGACCTTTGTGTGGCCCGCGATGCATAGGGGGAAAAAAAAAACACCCCGGCTTCTGCTGCTGCTGCCGCCGCTGCCGTGGCCGGCAATAGCAGCAATATCGCAAGTCCCGCGGGCTCCGCTCCCCCCCCCTTCCTTCCTGCTTGCCTGCCAGTTCTCCGCTTCGGCTTCGCCTTTCAGAGCCGCGAAGGGAGAGCTTCTCCCTCGCGACTCTGTTCAGCCCAGCGGGCTGAACAGAGTCACGAGGGAGAAGCTCTCCCTTCGCGGCTCTGAAAGCCAAAGCCGAAGCGGAGAACTGGCAGGCAAGCAGGAAGGAAGGAAGGAAGGAAGGGGGGGGGAACGGAGCCCGCGGGACTTGCGATATTGCTGCTATTGCCGGCCACGGCAGCAGCGGCGGCAGCAGCAGCAGAAGCTGGTTTTTTTTTAAAGTTTAATTTTCCCGGGGGGGGGAGGGAGGGAGGGAGGGAGCAGGACTTGATGGGGGGAGCAGGACGGGGGGGGGGGAGCAGGACTTGATGTGGGGGGGGGCAGGACTTGATGTGTGGCTGGGGGGGGTAGTACTGAAAATGGGGTGATGGGGGTTAGGACTGGTAATGGACAGATGGGGGTTAGGACTGGAGGTGGTCTGATTGGGGGCTAAGACTGAAATGGGGTTATGGGGGGGCTAAGAATGAAGATAGGGCGATGGAAGGGTTAGGCCTGGAAGTGGGCTGTTGGGGGGCTTAGGACCGATAATGGGCTAGGGGGGGGGCTAGAACTGGTAATGGACTGGGGGGTGCTATGACTGGAAATGGGCCGAGTAGAAGGGGGAGCTTGAACTGCAAATAGCTGATGGGGACAGGGTCTTGGAATGGTAATGGGCTGAGTGGAAGGGGGCTTGGAATGGAAATGGGCTGATGGGGAGGGGGGCATGGAAAGGAAATGGGCTGTGAGGGGAGGGAGCTAGGACTGGAAATGGGCTGATGATGCGGGGACTAGAAGGGAGCGGATGCTGGGTGGGGCAGGAGCTAGAAGGGAGTTGATGTTGGGGGACGATTAGAATGGGATGGGGCTGGGAGAGTGAAATGGAGAGGGGAAATATATTTTGTGTGGGAGGGAAGAAAAATCTACAATTGGCCGGGTATTGGGAGAGTAAGTGGGGATTGAGGATGGAGGGGTAAAATTTGAGTGGATGAAATAGGAATGAGGAAAGAGCAAAAGGAGAATGATTAGTATGTTAAAGCAGATGTAGAGAGAATGGAAAAAAAACTAGGAAAGAAGAAAGGACAAATGGACAGCAGACGATGGAGAGTTAGCAGAAGACACAAAGAAACCAGAAGAAAGTGAATGGAACAATTGCAACTGAAAAAAAAATGCACAAAAGGTAGAAAAATATCTCTTTATTTTGAATTTATTAACTGAAATATGTCAGCTCTTGGAAATGTGCATCTTTAACGTCTGCACTTTATTTAATACAAGAGGAAATCAATGTATAGTTTTATTTCTACAGTGTTGTACATTCTAAGTTTGGCTTTTGGGGTTCCCAGTTTAATTGTCTTCCTGTTTCTAAATTGTGATTCCTTGCTTGGTGATGGTGTATGTTCTGCATGTGTAACTGAGCTGAGGTATTCTGTTTATGTAATTCCTATTTGACATTGCCACTTGTTCTCTTTCCCGAGTAGGTCATGTATTGTTATTCTCTGAAATGTGTTGATTTAATATTTGCAGTGTTGCCTTTTGATAGTTAGGGTATGGTGCTTTGTGAGTCCTGGTAGTGCTGTTAGGACACGGCAGGTTTGCTATGGGTTCTAAATGAGCAGTGTTTCTAGTAGTTCCTAATGTGCCTGGCGGTTGGCACTGGTTTATAGTAATGTAGAAATCTTTTAGTCTTTCTTTATCCATACACTCATTAAGAGGCATGTTTACTAAAAGTTAGTGTATGGTAACATTATGCAAATATTTATGCAAATGATGCCCTTATGCAAATGAGGCCTGCGTCTTGTGCGGCCCCCGGGTTACTCTACAAGTCCTCATTTGGCCCTCAAAGCAATTTGAGTTTGAGACCCCTGCTTTAGAGGCAGGAAAGCTAAGCTCTCTAGGAAGGAGTCAAAGCCCTTGAGGGGGCTGAGCCTTTGGAGCTGGTTGAGCTCTTGGGCCTTTTGGCTTCTTTTGTTGTCTGGATTGTTGCTGTTGTCCCTTTTGGGCAACTTGACCCTGAGCTTTCCCTTGCTGGGTATAGGATGGATAAAACTTCCTCTTTTTGCTGAAAAAGGGGTTTTATGGGGTTTCTTTTTGGCTGGAGTGGCTGTAGATTTTGACAATCTGTCTAAAGTGAGATTGTCTGTATCTATCTCATTAGCCTTTTCCTGCCAATTCTTGCCAAAGAGGTTTTCTCCTGTGCAAGGGATGTTTCCTAATTTGTCCTGTACCCAAGTCTGATGCCTGAAGCCAGGCAATCCGACGTGCATCAATGGCAATAGCAGAAGTTCTGCTGATGCATTCAAAGCAGTCAAAGGCTGCACGATTTAGACTTGGAAACGTCTTGAGCATGCTTGACAAGAGTAAGGAAGTCTTGTCGTTTATCATCAGGGAGAAGGGGGCTCATAAGCTCCAAGTCTCCTGTGACTTCTTTGAGGAACATTCCCATATATAAACTATATGAGCTGATCCTAACTGAAAGCATGAAAGCCTGAAATGTTCGACGCCCAAAGGCGTCAAGAGTCCTGCATTCACCATCTGGGGGATTGGATGCATGTCTTTTTGCACTTTTTATCCTACGCATGGCTGATTCCACTACCATTGAATGGTGTGGCAGCTGAGTCTTTTGAAAACCAGGACATGGTGGAACTCGATACATGGTATCGAGTCTCCTAGAATGAGGAGATGTGGTCAGAGGTGTTTCCCACATCCTGAGCATCAAATCATGAAGAATTTCATGAATGGGCAGGGTAGCTGCCTCTTTGGGAGCCTTAGGGTATTGGAGTATTTCCAATTCCTTTGCTCTAGGTTCTTTTTCAGGAGCTACCGTGATTGATAGGCCTCGGGCCACATCACAAATAAAATCCTGAAATGACATGTCCTCCGGAGGAGACATTCTGCGTTGAGGAGAAGAGGAGTCTTCCGGAAGAAGTACTCTGGTACCGAACGAGTTATCCAAGTCATCGGAATCGGAAGATTTGAAGCATCTCTGATCCCGATGTTCATGCAAAGCACGGTATCGGTATCGATCAAAGTCGCCACCGAGTTGGTCCGGTACCGATCTGTCGATGCCCGAAAAAGTCAGCATGGGCAGAATTACCACCGGGACTGGTACCATTGGTGCTGGTATCGGTACCGGTGTCGGTACCTGTGCCCGTTGAACTGTCGGTAGCGGTGTCAACAGTACCGCAGCTGTAAGGAGAGCTGCAAGACTGCGTTCGATAGCGAGGAATCTCTGGTCTATCGACGCTGCTGATGCCTGGGTGTCGGTACCGGTAGAAGCGGCCGGAACCCCTGAGCATGGCACCAGTAGTTCTGCTGAGGTCGAGGCCTCGAGAACATCTTGGAGCCCCGTTAGTGCTTTGGAGGCCGAAGCCTCCCACCGGGGCTGTTTTGCTGGTATAGTTTCCTCAAGGGCAATGCCAATGGCTTCTCGATGCTTTGAAGGAGATCTAACCCTTTGAGGACCGGCTCTTATGTTTAGTTACCTGAGATCCATGGGAGGAAGACAAGGCTCTGGAAGACATCGATGCAATGAACATCGCATCTGAAGAAAAGAGGGTACCGAGATTTGTAGCCCGGTTCTGTCTTCCTCTTTTAGTCATCCCCATACAAGAGGAACACTCCGATGGAGAATGGTCAGGGCCTAAACATTTGAGACACCAGTCATGGGTGTCGGTGATGGAAATGGTACTGCCACACTTAGTACATTTTTTAAAACCACTAGCTAGTTTTTCCATTTTTCAGGAAAATGGGGCCTAATGCCCAAAATGGCGCCTAGCAACAAAAAGAAAAGGTTTCTGAAGAGAAACACTTCAGAAGTATATATATATTTTTTTTTTTTGAAAAGAAGAAGAAAAGAGAACCGGCGGTACCGGTAGGCGTCGAGCGGAGGCAGGCGCGACCACAAGAAAACAAGTTTAAAGAAGAATTTTCTGCGGTGACAGGGTATGTGACCTGTCGGCTCCGCGGAAAACGAAGAACTAAAGAGGGACAGTTGGAAAGGCGGGAAGGCAGCGCGCATGTGCTGAGGGATGCTCCCAAAAGCGTTCCTATTGGATGCTGGGGAGCGTTCCCGCTCAGGCTCCGTCAGTACCGACGATACCCGTATGTGAAGACTACATTCCTGCTTGTTCCTGGAGATTATACAGTGCCTTGTGAAAGCATTCATCCCCTTGGTTTTTGTTCTGTTTTATTGCATTATGTACAATCTAGAATGAAAATGGAGGTTCATTTGGATGTTAGGTAATGAACCTAACAATATAGTCCAAACTGGTGAAGTGAAATGACAATAAAATACCTTGCATATATAAAAAAATACAAGTAAAAACTGAAAAGTTGTGAGTGCATATGTATTCATCCCTTTTGCTATGAAACCTCTAAATAACCAATTAACTTCAGAAGTTACAAAATTCATTGATTAGGGTCCACCTGTGTGCAATCATTGTAACATGATGTCACATGATGCCTGTATAAATATACCTGTGCTGAAAGGCCCCTGAATCTGCAACACCACTAAACAAGCAACATTGAAGACCAAGGAGCACACCACAGTTCAGAGACAAAGTTGTGAAGAAGTATTTATTTATTTATTTAGACAGATTTGTATACCACCTTATCCTACAATCAAAGTGGTCACTTCACAATTGGAGTATAGATCAGGGTTGCATTAGAAAAAAATATCCCAAATTCTGAAAATCCCACGGAGCACCATTAAATCCATTATAATAAAATAGAAAGAATATGGCACCACTACAAACCTGACAAGAGAAGGCCTCCCACCAAAACTCACAGACTGGGCAAGGAGGGTATTAATCAGAGATGCTACAAAGACACCAAGGATAACATTGAAGGAGCTGCAAGGATCCACAGTGGAGATGGGAGTATCTGTCCATAGGACTACTTTAAGCCATACACTCCAGAGTGGGGCTTTATGAAGAGTGGCCAGAAAAAAGCCATTGCTTAAAGAAAGAAATAAGAAAACACGTTTTGAGTTTGCACAACGGCATGTGGCAGAGCTCCCCAAACACATGAAGAAGGTTCTTTGGTCAGATGAGACAAAAATTGAACTTTTTGGCCATCATGGGAAATGCCATGTGTGGCGCAAACCCAACACTTCCCATCATGCCGTGAACACCATTCCCACAGTGAAACATGGTGGCAACATCATGCTGTGGGAATGTTTTTCATTGGCAGGGACAAGAAAACTGGTCAGGATAGAAGGAACTATGGATGGCACTAAATACAGGCAATTCTTGAGGAAAACCTGTTTCAGTCTGCCAGAGATATGAGACTGGGACAAAGGTTCACCTTCCAGCAGAACAATGACCCTAAACATACTGCTAAAGTTGATTTAAAGGGAAACTCATTCAATATATCCAGCCTTATCTACGCAGACGACGTCCTACTCTTCACCCCATTCAAAATCATGCGTCCTGACTTCTCCCCACTAGTCAAGTGTTTCAACGCAATCACCGACTGGCTCCTATCTCAGAATCTAAGGATAAACTTCAAGAAAACCGAGGTCTTATTCATCTCTAGGAACAAGAGCTTCTCCCCCCCCCCCACTACCTTCAAGGTACAAGATGCAGATCTTCCATGTAAATCTGCGATTCGTTACCTGGGCATCACACTTGACAATCATTTTGACTTCAAAGAACACATAAAGAACACCACCAAGTCCATCTACAATAAAATCATGACATTAAGGCACCTAAGACCACTACTAGCCCCGGACGACTTCAGAACTATTTTCCAGACGCTCGTAATTCCACATTTCGACTATGCAAACATCATTCTGCATGGTCTCCCTAAGAGCACCCTCAACCCTCTTCAGATGGCCATGAATGCAGCAGCTCGCATTCTCTGCGGCATCTCCAGAAATGATCACATCACGCCCATACTTATGGAATTACACTGGCTACCGCTGCACAGCAGACTCTCCTACAAGACACTACTCCTAACCTTTAAAGCAATTAACCTGTTATCTCCTTCACCCCTCTCCGCTCTCCTCACCATCACCCCCAATAACAGGTTGAGAAGGTCAGCAGCCTCCAACACGCTTACTGTACCCCTTGAATCTACAAAATGCAATCAGTCAACCAGGAACAGATCCTTTGCATTCTACGCCCCGAAATGCTGGAACGACCTCCCCTCACACATTCGATCAATTAGCGACCTTTCACAATTTAGAAAAGCCCTAAAGCATCACTTATTTCTCCTTCATTTTGCCCATCCTAACCCTACACAACCACCCATCACACCTCAACTCTCTCACCCAAACTCTGCCTCTCCCACAACCTGACTTTGATGAAGCCCACAATAGCTCACCATGTCAGGCTTACTTCACAGACCTCTTAATCAAATAACCACTGCATTATGAATACTAGCTTGTAATATAAACTGTAAATAGTTTCCAATAACTTTGTTATTGATGTGTATATAGTTTCCCTGTTTTTCAGACCAAGTTTAGCTATCCTGTTACAATGTAAGCATTATGATCTCCTGTTCTGATGCAAAGTTTTTTGTTATCTGTAAACCGCACTGATACTGAAAAGCGCGGTATATAAGAGTGAATAAATAAATAAAACATTCAAATGTCTTGGAATGGCCTAGTCAAAGCCCAGACCTCAATCCAACTGAGAATCTGTGGCATGATTTGAAGATTGTTGTACACCAACACAAACCATCTAACTTGAAGGAGTTGGAGCAGTTTTGCCTTAAGGAATGGATGAATATCCCAGTGGCTAGATGTGCTAAGCTAATAGAGGCATATCCCAAGAGACTTGCAGCTGTAAATGCAGTAAAAGGTGGCTTTACAACGTATTGACTTTGGCGGGTCAATACATATGCACACTCCTTCTTTCAGTTTTTTTTTTGTCTTAATTATTGTTTGTGTCACAATAAAGGATATTTTGCACCTTCAAAGTTGTAGGCATGCTGTATATATCACATGGTGCTAACCCCCAAAACTCCATTTTAATTCCAGGTTGTAATGTGACAAAACAGGACAAACAGAGAGGGGATGAATACTTTTGCAATGCACAGTAGCTAATCTACTTCACTTACATCCTTTCTCCTGTTCCCATGTTAATAAAGTTGGCAACTAAGAGACCAGGGTTTGAGTCCCACTAGCACTCCTTGTGGCCTTGGGCAAGTCACTTAACCCTCCATTGCCTCAGAAAAATCCAAGTTATCAATGTCCCTGTTTAATGTACATTTCCAAGTTTAAGTTACAATGTAAACCGTTTTGACTGAAATGATAAAGCGGTATAAAAAAACCTGTTAAATAAATTTTAAATAACTCATTAGTTGGACCTTTGTGTAGTTTATCTCTGCCTTGGTTGTTATATCAAATTATACCATCCGATGAATATTGGTTTCTAGATGGCCACCTACCTGGACATCAGAAACATTTTCTCTGTTGTAACTAAAGTCCAATCACGTCTCTCATGGGCTCCACTGCCATTTGTCTTAGGAGAGCTCAAAGATGGGAGTCCACGATCTTTTTACTAACCAATTCTGCAGATGGTATATTCAGTGGTTCTTAGACCTGTCCAAAAAAGCACCAGCCAGCCAGGTTTTCAGGCTACCCTTTGTAAATATGTATGAGACAAATTTGCATGCAATGGTGGCAGTGCATGCACAGATGTTGCGAAAATCCTAAAAAGCTAACTGATATTACACCAGGGCAGGTTTGAGAACCACTAGAATAATATAGAGGATCCAAACCTTTTTGGTTGTGTTGACTCCTTATTTAATCTCCAAAATATTCAGGGACCCCCGGTTCATTCCCACCACTTTTCTAAGACCTTCTCCTCTCAGTGCCAAGCTTGTCTCCCCATCAGGGCCGTACCAAGGGTGGTGCGAGCGGTGGGGCTGCACACGGGACAAGCACAGAAGGGAGGGCTCTGATATCATGACAGGGCTTCCTTCCAGGAAGCTCAAAAAGAGTGAGCTATTGAACATAGCTGGGTACAGGGAGGCACCAGATTTTTTAGTTGCACGGGGCACCTTTCTAGCTTGGTACGGTCCTGCTTTCCACTAGCCTGTTTATTTTACTTCAACTTCTTGTCCTCATAAGAACATAAGAAATGCCATACTGGGTCAGACCAAGGTCCATCAAGCCCAGTATCCTGTTTCCAACAGTGGCCAATCTAGGTCACAAGCACCTAGCTGTTTCCCCAAAAGACACAAGTTCCACAATACTTGTATTGGGGCAAGCAGTGGATATCCTGGGTCCCCTTTAATAATGGTTTATGGACTTTTCCTCCAGGAACTTGTCCAAACCTTTTTTAAATCTGGCTACACTAACAGCTTATACTACATCCTCCAATAATGAATTCCAGAGTTTCATTACATGTTAAGTGGAAAAATATTTTCTCTTATTAGTCTTAAATAGGTTTCCCTGTAGCTTCATTGCATGTCCCCTAGTCTTTCTTAGATAGTGCTGGGGAGGAGTCTGCTGTCTTGGTACATGTCGGTACCAATGACATAGGAAAATGTGGTAGGGAGGTTCTGGAGGCAAAATTTAGGCTTTTAGGTAGGAAGTTGAAATCCAGAACTTCCATGGTAGCATTCTCCGAAATGCTTCCTGTTCCACGCGCAGGACCCAAAAGGCAGGCAGAGCTCCGGAGTCTCAATGCGTGGATGAGACAATGGTGCAGAGATGAGGGTTTTGGATTTGTTAGGAACTGGGGAACATTCTGGGGAAAGGAGGGGCTCTTCCGAAGGGATGGGCTTCACCTTAACCGGGATGGAACCAGGCTGCTGGCATTAACCTTTAAAAAGGAGATAGAGCAGCTTTTAAACTAGATATTAGGGGAAAGCCGACAGTCGCCCAAGAGCGGATGGTTCGGAAGAATGTATCCTTGAAGGATACTACCAAAAGCAGAGAGGTTCCACAAAAGAGTAAACTAGCCCAAATGCCCTCAAGTATGGAGCAGACAGAGCTTAAAGATCCCAATTTACCCATGTCTAACAATAGCCAAATTAACATGAATAAAATACATTCTCTAAAATGCTTGTATGCAAATGCTAGAAGTCTAAAGAATAAGATGGGAGAGTTAGAATATATAGCACTAAATGAAAGGATAGATATGATTGGAATATCAGAGACATGGTGGAAGGAGGACAACCAGTGGGACACTGTGATACCTGGATACAAACTATATCGTAATGATAGAGCTGATCAAATTGGTGGAGGGGTTGCGCTCTATGTTAGAGAGGGCATTGACTCAGAAAGGATTAAAGTTTTGCAGGAAACAAAATCTGCTGTAGAATCTATATGGATTGAAATTCCATATAAAAGGGGGAAGGCAATGGCAGTGGGGGTGTACTATCGAGCACCTGGCCAGAATGACCAAATGGATGATGAAATGCTCAAAGAAATCAAGGAAGCTAACAAAAGTTACACCGCAGTAATAATAATGGGTGATTTCAATTACCCCGGTATCGACTGGGTCAGTGTCACGTCAGGACATGCTAGGGAGATAAAGTTCCTAGATTTAATAAATGACTGCTTCTTGGAGCAGCTGGTTCATGAACCAACCAGTGGGGAAGCCATATTAGACCTAGTCCTTAGTGGAACACCAGATCTAGTGCAAGAGATAAGGGTGTTGGGGCCACTTGGCAATAGTGATCATAGTATGATCGCCTTTGATTTAATTAGTGGAGGAGGGATAGTAAGGAAATCCACAGTACTACCTTTTAACTTTCGAAAGGGAGACTATGATCACTATTGCCAAGTGGCCCCAACACCCTTATCTCTTGCACGAGATCTGGTGTTCCACTAAGGACTAGGTCTAATATGGCTTTCCCTCATTTATTTCATCTAGGAACTTTATCTCCCTAGCATGTCCTGCCGTGACACTGACCCAGTCGATACCGGGATAATTGAAATCACCCATTTTTATTGCACTGTAACTTTTGTTATCTTCCTTGATTTCTTTGAGCATTTCATCATCCATTTTTTATTCTGGCTGCTACACAGTACCCTCTCCTGTGCTGCTGAGGTAAACTATATTCTGATTTGATTTAAATTATAGCTCTTTGCTGCTACTAGGCTCTAGCTTATTATGAAAGTTAAACTACAAGCTCTCTGCTGAGTTCTAAATTTAATCAGAAAGCTCTCTTCTGTGTTTTAAATTTAAACTAAAAGTACTTTGCTGATGCTAGGCCCTAAGTGACTATTAAATTTAAACTACAAGCTCTCTGCTGGGTATGAAATGCAACCAGAAAGTTCTCTTCTGTGTTTTAAATTTAAACTTAAACTGCTGCTACTAGGCCCTGACTGATTTAACAAAAAATAGTGGGTTCACAGATTAATTAGCTTTAATACAAAGAATTCCTTTCAGAAAATTCCCAGAAGTATATACTCACAATTGCAGATCTCTCTCTAGAAGTAACAGTCCCCTTTTGTAGTCCTTCAAGACTGAGGATCACAGAGCTTTGGTTGAGCTATTTATGCCTGTGCTGCTGAGGTAACCTGTGACCAACTTCCTGGGTGATTAACAGTCCTTGCTCGGATAGAAGGAGTCTTTCAAAATGGCCTTTTGACCTGCCACCTGGTGTTAACACCTATTGAAAAAGTATCACAGGTCTCTTGCCCCCTAGGTAGAAGGCCTCTTTGTAAAGGTCTCTAGAATACTTTATTTGTTGCTCAAAGAGTACTGACCCTGTTTGCCTTTTGTGCTAAGCTATATTCTGATTTGATTTAAATTATAGCTCTTTGCTGCTGCTAGACTCTAACTAATTATGAAAGTTAAACTACAAGCTCTCTGCTGGGTTCTAAATTTAACCAGAAAGCTCTCTTCTGTGTTTTAAATTTAAACTAAAAGTACTTTGCTGATGCTAGGCCCTGAGTAACTATTAAATTTAAACTACAAGCTCTCTGCTGGGTTCCAAATTTAACCAGAAAGCTCTATTCTGTGTTTTAAATTTAAACTTAAACTGCTGCTACTAGGCCCTGACTGATTTAACAAAAAATAGTGGATTCACACATTAATTAGCTTTAATAGAAAGAATTCCTTTCAGAAAATTCCCAGAAGTATATACTCACCAGTCTCTCCTCCACCCCCCCCCCCGCCATCCAGTCCCCATCAGTCTCTCTCTCTCAAATGGATTTATAGCAGCATGAAAAGGCTTTTTTCTCTTCTCTATGTCCTGTGGACCACCTGTAAGGGGTCTCATGGATGCCTAGAGATCCATTGTTCACAGGTTGGGAGCCACTACTCTAATCTACGTACATGTCAGCATAAAATTTCCCACCAACATGACCACCCAGTTTGTCTTTTTTAAGCAAAACATATAAAACAGTTCTAATTATTTCTTGCCGAATTTGTAACAATAAAACTGAATGTTAACTTGTTAATTTAGAAAATAAGCTATTTTTCTCAATTGAAAATTATTTTTAATACACATCCCTGATTTCTTTGTGCGCTACATTTTCATTTTCTTTTTTTTTTTCAGGTTCAGTAACATCTCTCGGGGAATTATCAATTAAGCACAATATGTGAACTTCACTAAGCCTGATGTTTGGTTTCATTTTTTAACAAATAGTTTTATTCTTTCATAAATTTCCAGGAAAAAATGAAAGCATACTGGCACAGTGACTGACAGATATTAATAATTTGTTGAAGCTCAAATTCTTGGAACTACAAACTTTTGCCATCAAAAATTCTTCACTGAAGTTTGATCTCCGTTTCTTGAATATTACCTAAATATTTATCTTACTTGAAACTCTCTCCCTCAAGGAAATACCACTGAGGTAGGCTTCATTTACTGCACAAGAAGGATTTGAAAATAAAATTCACTAAATCAATAGATGCTATTCTTAATTCATTTCTTTGATAACAGTAGCATTCTGTAATCCAATTCTGGCATTTCGGGAGCTGCTAATTCAGAAAATGCTGTATAGCAAAACCAACAAAATGGTTAAATGTAAAGGCATGATAGTCAGGCAAGTACTTGAAATCATCTGCTAGGTTAATTTTTTTTCTGACAGTGGATTTAAAAGAAAGTTTATAAAGCCTTACAGATTCCCAGCAGAACATGTAATTCACAACAGCATATTCAATGAGGCTGCCATGTGCTGTAAAGTGAAATAAGGCTTTGTACTTACTGTATTTTAATTACATAACTTAAGGAACTGTAAGTGCAAAGCCTGTGCAGTAAATGAAGGGAGATTGCCAGCAACTGTCCTGCATTTAGTGCACAGGGCAGACACTTCACAAACCCCACTTTTACATTATATGCATCAACAGAGAGGGCAGCCATCGCCAATGCATGCAACGTGGGGCTCTATGCTGCCCCCAACTACAAAAAGAAATGCTATGGGCGCTAATGCCAATGACATCCCCATGATCTTCCACCATTCCAATCATTAACCAATGCCAACTCCTTCCCTCTCATCCCCCTAGTCACACCCCCAATGCCATCTACATGCCCTCCATTCCCTCAACCACACTCCCAATGACATATCCATATCACTGCATCCTTGGATCACACCCCTGATGCCATCTACATGCCCCCCTGATCACACCCCTGATGCCATCTACATGCCCCCCTGATCACACCCCTGATGCCATCTACATGCCCCCCTGATCACAACCCTGATGCCATGTACATATCCCACCAGATCTGCTGCCGCCAACATATTTTCCAAAGCCCCAGCCACAACTCCACCTCCCCAATCACAATTCCCCCCAACAATGTGAGGCCCAATCCTCCCTTCCCCCTAACTCTCCAGACCCTTACCCCAAGTTCTTCCTGGTGTCTAGTGGATGGGGCAGGAACAATCCCCTTTCACTCCTGCCCCATTATGGCCCATGTACAAAATGGCAGATCTGACCCCTAGTGGTAATTTTGAGATACTACTGCTAGACAGTAATCTTGCTTATTTGACCCCTAGCAAGATACTGCGAGGGTCCAGATCTGTTATTTTGAACCCAGGCAGCAATGAAGCTGAAGCAAAGGGAGATTACTCTGGTGCCATTCACTAAGATACCAGGAAAATTTAGGGGTAAATATCAAGGGGGTGGATGGAGAGTTGGGCCTTGCACTAGTGGGGGGATTGTGATTTGAGGATCTTATGGACAGGGGAGGGGTAGAAACTGTGTTGGGATGGAGAAAATAGGAGGATATGTACATGGCATCATAGGTGTGATCAGGGGATAGGAGGATAGGTAACTGGCTTCAGGGGTGTGATCAGGGGGTGGGAGGTAAAGAATTGGCATTGGTTAATGATTGGGTGGGTGGGAGAGTAAGGGGATGTAATTGGTACTAAACTCATAGCATTTATTTTTGTGGCTGAGGCAATAGCTATGCTAGCTGACTGCTGGTAGCACAACTACACTTAATGACACCTCTTGCAGCCGCACTATTGGTAGTCATAACAGCTAGCTCCCAGTAACATCCTGTGTGCTAGGAGTCACTGGCCACTGCACCCACTCTGCCCCAATCCCATAAGTGTAGGGTTTTTTTTTTACTGCAGTGATGTTAGCAAGGGCCCGCACCAATGGTTAGCACATTGTAAAACCTATGCTACATGCTTAGTGCACTTTAGTAAACATGCCTCTTAAATTTCACCACCACCCCCCAAAAAAAGGCAAAATGTAAAATAAAAGTTAAAATTTGTCAAGTTGATATTCAAAGTCAGTTGCACATCCACTGGCTGCCGGTGAATATATAACTGCCTATCTGTTTATTTTCAAATATAGTATATTATCAGAATGAAAATCTGTCTGAACGGCCTGATACTATCCATATAAGAAAGGCATGGAGGGAGGGCGGGCCAAGAAATGATCCATATAATGCCGATATTCAGCCGCTGTCCAGATAACTTAAGAGTAGTTACTCACCTGTAGCAGGTGTTCTCCAGGAGCAGCAGGAATCAGTCCTCACTTATGGGTGACGTCGGCGCCGACGGAGCCCTCGTGGAGCAATTTTCCCCAGCTTTCGCAGAAAGCCTTTGGGAATTGCAGCGCGCATGTGCGGTCCCCTTCCCGCCCAGGGATGCCATCTTGCTCAGTCTGATGACATAGCGGAAAGACAGCAAAAAATTTGCAAGATATGCAATAAGAATGACTGCAACTCCAAGGGGAGGAGGGAGGGTAGTGAGGACTGATTCCTGCTGCTCCTGGAGAACACCTGTTACAGGTGAGTAACTACTCTTTCTCCAGGACCAAGCAGGAAGTCAGTCCTCACTTATGGGACTCCCAAGCATAAGGCTACCGGAGACCTCAAGCCTAAAGAGCTTCCTGAAGCTCAGCAGTACAGAAGGAAGGAATCTTCTCTGAATACGCATCCGGCCGGTAGCCAACACCGGGGCCGGAGGGTAGGAGTTGCCTAAACCTCAAAGAGATGGTGGAGGACTGCCTGACCGAAAGCACTGTCCCTGCGGGACTCCCTTTCCAGGCAGTAGTGAGCCGCAAAAGTCTGACCTGAAGACCAAGTAGCGGCCCGGCAGATGTCTGCCAACGGAACAGAGCGGAGGTGAGCCACGGACGCGGCCTTCGCCCTGACCCGATGAGCCGTGATGCGACTTTCCAAGGAGAGGCCGGCTGCCCCGTAAGTCCAGGCGATACAGTCGGCCACCCAGGTGGACAGAGTGCGCTTAGAGACAGGCACCCCCAACCGATTGGGATCAAAAGACACGAAAAGCTGAACCGCTTTTCTATGCTCCCGCATACGGTCAAGGTAGAAGGACAAGGCTCTTCTACAATCCAGGGTGTGCAGGACAGTCTCAGCTCGGCTGGCATGTGGCCTGGGGAAGAAGGTCGGAAGAACCACCTCTTGATTGATGTGAAAGTGGGAGACCACCTTTGGAAGGAACTTAGGGTGGGTCCCCAGGACCACCCTATTCCTGTAGAACCTAGTGTACGGAGGCTCCGACACTAGGGCCTGCAGCTCACTTACGCGCCTCGCGGGCTACCAAGAAGAGAGTTTTCCAGGAGAGGAAACAAAGAGGGCAGGTAGCCATGGGTTCAAAAGGCGGGCAGGTAAGCCTTTGCAGAACCACATTGAGGTCCCAGTCAGGAGCTGGAGGGTGCAACGGAGGTTTAAGCAGAAGGAGGCCTCTGAGGAAACGCGCCACCAAGGGGTGCGAAGAGAGAGGCTGGCCTTCAACCGGTGAATGATGTGCAGAGAGAGCACTGAGGTGGACTCTGACAGAATTGGTTTTGAGACCTAGATCGGAGAGGTGAAGCAAATATTGCAGTACCACCGATACTAGACAGGAGAAGGGGTCCTCAGATCGCTGAGAACACCAGACCGAGAAGCGACGCCATTTGAGGGTGTAAGACTTCCGGGTGGAAGGTCGCCGAGATGCTAGGACGACGGCTTCCACCTCCGGGGGTAGCAGCAATGGGGCTAGGACTACCCTTTCAGCAGCCAGGCCATCAGGTGCAGGGCCCTGAGGTTGGGGTGCAGAAGAGTACCCTGATCCTGGGTCAGGAGATCGGGCTGAAACCCCAGGGGAAGAGGGGTGTCCACCGCTAGCTGTAGAAGCAGAGGGAACCACGGTTGTCTCGGCCACCGGGGCGCTACCAGGATCATGGAGGCCCTGTCCTGGACAACTTTGAACAAGGTCCGGGACACCAGTGGTGTGGGAGGGAAGGCATACAGCAGACCCGTGGACCACGGGGATGAGGAAAGCATCCGGCGCCACTCGAAGAGGGTGAGGGTGCCGGGAGCAGAATCTGGGGAGCTGCCTGTTCAGGGGACTGGCAAAGAGATCCACAGTGGGAGAGCCCCACCGGCGGAAGATCTGCTGGGCCACCGCGGGGTTCAACTTCCATTCGTGCGGCAGCAGAATCCGGCTCAGTTTGTCTGCCAGGCAATTGTCCTGCCCTGGCAGGTAAACCGCTTTGAGGAGGATGTCGTGATCGACAGCCCAAGAGCACAGCCTCCGGGCTTCCTGACATAGAAGGAGGGAGCCCGTGCCCCCTTGTTTGTTCACATAGAACATGGCAACCTGATTGTCCGTCTGCACCAGTACGGACTGACCGAACGTCAGGTGAG
Organism: Ichthyophis bannanicus; assembly: GCA_033557465.1. Lineage (NCBI taxonomy): Eukaryota > Metazoa > Chordata > Amphibia > Gymnophiona > Ichthyophiidae > Ichthyophis > Ichthyophis bannanicus. The sequence goes on along the minus strand of CM066031.1, from coordinate 1,688,126,386 downwards.
AGAAGGCCTGCAGAGCTAGGCGGATCGCCCGTAGCTCTAGAAAGTTTATCTGCTGGGCGGCCTCCCAAGATGTCCAAAGGCCTTGAGTGCATGTCCCCCGACAATGCGCCCCCCAGCCCAGGAGGGAGGCATCTGTCGTGAGCACCCGGGACGGTGGGGGCGACTGAAAGGACATGCCGAGCACTAGGTTGGGCAGGTGAAGCCACCATTGCAGGGAGGAGACCAGACGGTCGGAAATCTGTATCAGGTCCGACAGTCTCCCTGTGGACTGATGCCACTGAATGCGAAGGCTCCATTGAGCAGGTCTCATATGTAGACGGGCATTCGGAGTGACATGGACCGTGGAGGCCATGTGTCCGAGCAGTTGCAGGAACTGTCTGGCAGGGGCCGGCGACTCGCTGTTGAACCTGCCGGCTAGAGCCATAAGCCTGTTGGCCCGTTCCAGAGGCAAGAAGGCACGAGCCTGCCGAGTGTCCAGCCGTGCCCCTATGAACTCGAGGTCCTGAGAGGGAAGCAAAGCGGACTTCTCGAAGTTTATGACGAAGCCCAAGTGCTGAAGCAGAGCCACCGTACGCTGGGTGGCCTGGGTGACCTCTGGAGCAGACGATGCTCGGATGAGCCAGTCGTCCAGGTATGGGAAGACGAAGAGGCCTTGAAGCCTTAGGAAGGCTGCCACCACTGCCAGGCACTTCGTGAACACCCTAGGAGCGGAGGATAGGCCAAAGGGCAGTACTCGGTACTGATAATGGTTCCCTGCCACCACAAACCTTAGGTATTGTCGGTGGTCCGGGTGAATAAGGATGTGGGTATAAGCATCCTTTAGATCCAAGGAGCATAGCCAATCTCCCTGCTGGAGGTAGGGCAGTAGGGTTCCAAGGGTAAGCATCTTGAACTTTTCCCGCTGCAGGAACTTGTTGAGGTTGCGTAAGTCCAGAATGGGTCTGAGGCCTCCTGTTCTCTTTGGCACCAGGAAGTACCTCGAATAGAAACCGTGACCGCACAGATGCTGGGGCACTGGCTCCACCGCCCGTTCCTGAAGCAGACTTTGCAGCTCCTGAAGGAGTATGTCCTTGTGCAGCGGGGGTCTGGGAGGCTCCCCCGGGAAGTAGGGGGTGGGCACCTGGTGAAAATGTAGGAGGTAGCCCTTTTGAACCACCCGCAACACCCAGGCATCGGATGTTACGGCTGACCACCTGTGAGCAAAGTGGGTCAGCCGGCCCCCCGTGCTGAGCGAGGGCCCCTGGGGGGGAGAGGCTATGCTGGCATAGTCAAAAAACCCCACCCTGCTGGGCCGGGGCCTGCGTGTCTTTCTGCCTCCGGGATCCATTACCCTGCCCCTTAGGCTGCTGCCCCTGATGAGGGGTTGTCGAGGCCTGATAGTGTGGGTGGTGCTGCTTATAAGCGAACACCTTCCTCGGGTAAAAGGGCTTTTTTCCCGAGCCCTTCTTCCTCTGAGAAGGAGCAGAGGTTTTTCTGGAAAGGCGAGTCTTGGTGAGAGTCTCTGACTCGAGCTCCGCCGCCTTGTCGGCCATGGGCTTGCCGAAGAGGTTTTCTCCTCTGCAAGGGACATCGACCAACTTGTCCTGCACCCACGGCTCGAGGTCGGAGGACTGAAGCCAAGCTTGGCGGCGAGCCCCGATGCCGGCTCCGCTACTCGAGCCGATGCTTCGAAGCCATCATAGGCCGCTCGAGAAATGAACTTTGAACACTCTCGAATCCCTGTGGACAGGGCTTGGAACCGCCGCAAGGGTTCCTCGGAGAGATCGGCGGAAAAACCCGCCATTTCTTTCGCCAGGTCGCGGAGATACATACCCATATACAACTGATATGTCTGGACCCGACAAGCAAGCATAGAGCCCTGGAAGCACTTCCTACCGAGGGCATCCAGATTCCGGGCCTCCTTACCCGGAGGCACCGAGGAGTGCATCTTTTGACTTTTAAGTCGATGCATGGCCGATTCCACCACCATGGAGTGGTGCGGTAGTTGCGCCTTCTGGACCCCGGGGCTCTTGCGGACTCGATACATGGAATCGATCCGCTTGCTCAACACCGGCGTCGAGGCCGGGCTTTCCCACATGCGGAAGAGAAGCTGCTCCAGCATCGGGGGAACCGGTACAGTAAAGGCCTCCCTAGGGGGGGAGTCATATTGAAGGGCCTCGAGCTCTTCGGCTCGGGGTTCCTCCTCCGGATCCGCGGGAAAAGCCAAGGCCTTGGCCATATCCCTCACGAAATCGGAGAACCGGGTATCCTCCGGGGGGGACCGCCTCCGAGGCTCCGACTTGGGCGAGTCGGAGGGGACGCACCGGGTCTGAAAGGAACCGGGTGACTTGTCCTCCTCCGTGTCCCAGCCCGACTCCTCCGAGGAGTAGTCGAGCGGCTCCGTGCGCGTGGGGCCCGGGGACCTCCTCCCCGACGCCGAGGCCGGCGTCGAGGACCTCGGTCCCGAACGGGAAGCCGAGGGAGACCTAGGTCGAGGATCGACTCGAGCTCGTATGGACTCGAGGATCGACTCGGCCTCCGGGGTCGACGTCCCGGTGGTCGGGGCAGATGCACTGGTGAGGCCGGTGATCAATGCCCGCTGCTGGTCCATGAAGGCAGAGATAATGCGCTCCAAGGTCGTCAGTCTGAGACCAAGCTCAAAGGACCCAGCATCCGCTGACTCGGGCCCTGACGGCGTTGTGCCCGACGTCGGTTCATCCGTGGGGGAGTCCAGGAGGACTATATCACTCACGTGTCCAGGAGTCTCCACTTCGAGACAAGGAAGCTTCGAAGGCCTCTCCCCCTCCGAGGGCCCGGGGAGTCGGGCCGGGCTGAGCGACCTGGCCCTCGAGGAACCAGGATTGCCGTCCGGCTCCACCCTTGCGGGCCTCTTCTCCCGCCGGTGTTCCCGGCTGGGGGAGCCCTGTTCAGAAGAACTCCGACGATGGTCTGAGCTGGAGCCACGAGACGTCGAGGCCTCTGACGAGGTCCGCGCGGAGTCAGAGAAGATACGATCCCTTTGTGACTGCCGACTCCTCAGGGCCTTCGAGGACATCCTGCTGCACAGGCCGCAACTCATAGGGTCATCCTCGGCCCCCAGGCAGTGGAGGCAGCAGTCATGCGTGTCAGTAAGAGACATGAGTCTGACACAACGATCACACTTTTTAAACCCGCTGGCAGCCATCGGGGGAAAAAGGACCCCTGCAAGGTCGAAAGACCGCGCTGCCAGGGAAGAAGGAAAAAGTGGCGGGAATGCCAGTTGGAATAAAAAAAAAAAAAACGTGAACGGGCTCAAAAGCCCGGCGGGAAGAGGACACACGAACCGAGAAAAAATTTAACGAGAAATCAAACTAAAGAAATCAACTTTTTCAGCGGCGGTAACAAACTACGTCTGTAGGGCTCCGTGGAAAAAAGAAGAATGAGCAAGATGGCATCCCTGGGCGGGAAGGGGACCGCGCATGCGCGCTGCAATTCCCAAATGCTTTCTGCGAAAGCTGGGGAGAATTGCTCCGCGAGGGCTCCGTCGGCGCTGACGTCACCCATAAGTGAGGACTGACTTCCTGTTTGGTCCTGGAGAATGTTTAGTTTACACCTGCTGTGACTGCACTATACGGATATTCAGCCCTGCTGCAATTCACAAGATGATGCTGACCACTTTTGCGCATGAGGTTGCTCTGGGTCCAGCTTTGCATTTTTTCATTTGTTTGCCTACAATGTCCCCAAAAAGGAGGGAGAAAGTACATGGCTATCTCCCGAGCCTCCAGTACCTGGACCCACTGGCCAGCTACTTATCAACACTTTTGCTGAGCATCTTTCTTCATTAGTATCAGAAGTGTCTGTTAGTAGGGCAGAGGAGGATTCTGTCTGCAGAAACTCAGAGATCTCATTGAGTCCTGACTTGCAAGACTTGCTGATCCCATCCAGACTTTTAGTAGCTGCCATGGAAGCTTTGACAGGCCTTGCTGAGGTGCAGGGTATTGCTGCAGTGCTTGGAGGAGCCAAGTTAGAAGTGGTTTGGGCTCCTTATGGTGAAGTATTGCTACCTGCTGAGTCTTCAAACAGGGCCGGAGATTTATCCTTTGGAAGAGGAAGGACATGGGGGTGGCAAGATAAGTATAGATGGGGCTGTTGGGTTCTACAGAGATGGGTTTTGATTTTTAAAATTCTTCATATCAGTGAGCCTCTACATTTGAGTGAAGTTTTGTCAAAGTAAGAAACCTTGCAAATGTCAACTTTCCAGGCATGAAAGAGAGCTGCATGCTTTTCCTCTACTGTATACAAATCTCTCTCATGTATTTTCATTGTGGTTAACCTGAAAACCTGACTGGCTAAGTGTGTCTCGACTCGATTGAGAACCCCTGGTTTGGAGCTTTTTGTTAGATTTCCTTGTAAACGTTCGGTTGTGTATAAAAATAAGAACATAAGAAATGCCATACTGGGTCAGACCAAAGTCCATTAAGCCCAACATCCTGTTTTCAACAGTGGCCAATCCGGGTCACAAGTACCTGGCAAGTTCCCAAAAAGGCACACAGGTTCCACAATGCTTGTCCCCAGGCAAGTGGTGGATTTCCCGGGTCCTCTTTCATAATGGTTTATAGACTTTTCCTCCAGGAACTTGTACAAACCTTTTTTAAACCCAGCTTTCACTACCTTTTTTTTAAACTGCCTTCACTACATCCTCTGGTAATGAATTACAGAGTTTGATTATGTGTTGAGAGAAAAAATACTTTATCTTATTAGTCTTAAATGGGGTTACATTGAAGTTTCATTGTATGTCCCCTAGTCTTTCTATTTTTTTAAGAAATATAGAAATATGACGACAGAAAAAGACCACATGGCCTATCTAGTCTGCCCTTCCATATCAACCACTACAAAAGTCCCCTCTTTTCCTTTAGAGATCCTCTGTGTTTCTCCCATGTTTTTCTGAATTCAGATACTGTCCTTATCTCTACCACCTTCACTGGGAGGCTATTCTACGGATCCACCACTCTTTCCATAAAGAAATATTTCCGCATATCACTCCTGAATCTATTCTCTTTCACCCTCATCCCATGTCCCCTCATAGCAGAGCATGCTCTCAATCGAAAGAGGCTCTCCTCCTGTGCATTTTATGCCATGGAGGTATTTAAAAGTCTTAATCATATCACCTCCATCTTGCCTTTCCTCTAAGGTGTACATATTAAGATCCTTAAATCTGTCCTCATATGCTTTATAACAAAGACCACTAACCATTTTAGTAGCCACCCTCTGTATTAACTCCAGTCTGTTTATATCCTTTTGAAGGTGTGGTCTCCAGAATTGCACACAGTACTCCAAATGAGGTCGCACCAAAGACTTATAGAGAGGCACTATCTCCTCTTTTCTTCTGCTGGTCATTCCTCTCCCTATGCACCCAAACTTCCTTCTAGTTTTTGCTGTTGCCTTTTCTTCCTGTTTAGCTACTTTAAGGTCATCAGACACAATCACGCCTAGGTCCCACTCTTCATTAGTAGTCAAAAGTACTTCACCCCCTATACTATCTCGCTCCCTTGGATTGCTATAGCCCAAATGCATGACCTTGCATTTTTTAACATTAAATCTCAGATGCCAAATTCGAGACAATTCTTCAAGCTTAGCTAGATCCTTCCTCATATTATCTACACCTTCTTGGGTGTCTACTCTATTGCAGATTTTGGTATATATCTGCAAAGAGGCAAACTTTACTTGACAACCCTTCTGCTATATCACTAACAAAGATGTTAAAAAGAATCGGACCAAGGACAGATCTCTGGAGCACACCACTGGTAATTCCTTCTCCTCAGAGTGAGCTCAATTTACCTGTACCCTTTGTCGCCTCCCACTCAACCAGTTTCTAACCCAAGCAGTAACTTTAGTTTCCATCCCTAGGGTGCTCTGTTTGTTTACAAGTCACCTATGAGGAACAGTGTCAAAGGCTTTACTGAAATCTAAATACACCACATCTAGGGCTCTCCCTCGGTCCAGCTCCCTAGTTACCGAGTCAAAGTAATCAATCAGATTTGTCTGACAAGACCTGCCTCTGGTGAATCCATGCTGCCTCGGATCCTGTAATCCGCTGGACTCCAGAAACCTCACTAATTTCTCTTTCAGCAGCGCTTCCAATAATTTACTCACCATCGAAGTTAAACTAACCAGCCTGTAGTTTTCAACCTAAGCCTTACTTCCACTTTTGTGTAAAGGGACCACATGTGCCTCTCTCCAGTTCTTTAGCAAAAAAGAAAACCAAACCAAATTTACAGCGACCTATTAGTAATTAAACAAAAAAACATTTTTTGTCGGAGCTGGCCGGAGGAGGGTCGAAATGAGAAAACGACCCACACCAAGCGTTCAGCTACTTTTTTTCTCATAAGGTTCTTCACCCCAATAATAAAATCGAAAAAAACTTTATTTCACTTATCTTAATTAATATTTCAATCACAAGTTGCTAGTAGAGAAAAAATCTTTCTTCACGACGTGCATGTTTCGGGCATCTGGCCCTGTCTCAAGTGCAAAATCCAAGAATTAGAAAATTTCCAGCAACCAACATTCAAAACGCCAGCAACGAAGGTTGATGGCGTTTTGGATGTCGGTTGCTGGAAATTTTCTAATTCTTGGATTTTGCACTTGAGACAGGGCCAGATGCCCGAAACGTGCACGTCGTGCAGAAAGATTTTTTCTCTACTAGCAACTTGGGATTGAAATATTAATTAAGATAAGTGAAATAACGTTTTTTTCAATTTTATTATTGGGGTGAAGAACCTTATGAGAAAAAAAGTAGCTGACCGCTTGGTGTGGGTCGTTTTCTCATTTCGACCCTCCTCCGGCCAGCTCCGACAAAAAAAGTTTTTTTGTTTAAAAAAAGTTTTTTGTTTAATTACTAATAGGTCGCTGTAAATTTGGTTTGGTTTTCTTTTTTGCTATTTTATATGCCCGAACCAACTAAGGCTTTCTCTCCAGTTCTTTGGCACCACTCCTGACTCCAATGAGGCATTGAAAAGGTCAGTCAGTGGAGCTGCTAGAACCAAGTTCCCTCAGTATTCTAGGATGTATCCCATTCGGTCCCATTGCTTTGTCTACTTTAAGTTTAGCTAGTTTCTCACGAACAAAGTCTTCTGAAAATTGTTCAAGATGCCCCTCGCTTCTGTTCCTGTTTGTGGATAATTTCTGAGGTCTTGCTCCTGGTTCTTCATCTGTGAATATGAAACAGAAATATTTGTTAAGCAATTCTGCTTTATCCTCATCAGCTTCTACATATTCCTTCCCTTCACCCTTGAGTCTGACAATACCATTTTTGCTCTTCCTCTTCTCACTAACATATCTGAAAAATGTCTTATCATCCCATTTTATAGCACTGGCTATTTCCTCTTCTTTTTGAATCTTTGGTTTCCTGACTACTTTGCTAGCTTCTCTAAGTTTTTCCAAATATAGATGCCTGTCTTCCTCTCTCTGTGATCTCTTGTATTTCATGAAGGCCTCCCTCTTTTTCTTCACTTTTCAGCTACTTGTTTTGAAAACCATAGTAGTCTCCTTTTCTTTTTACCTTTATTTACCATTTTAACAAAAAGGTTGGTTGTCCTTAAAATATCCCCTTTCAGTTTTGCCCACTTTCTACACCTCCCAGCTGTTCCCATCCCACTAACAACTTCCTGAGGTACTGGCTCATCTTGGCAAAGTTAATTTTCCAAAAATCTAAGACCCTCGCTTTTGAATGGATTTTAACAGCCCTAGTCCTAGTACTGAACCACACCATCTGGTGATCACTGGATGCAAAATGATCTCCCACTAAAACATCAGAAACACTTTCACCATTGGCAAGCACCAAGTCCAGTATGGCCCTTTCACATGTGGGTTCTGTTACCTGTTGCCTGAATAGTTCTCCCTGTAGAGTCCAGGATCGCCTTACTTCTAGATGATACTGCAGCAGGAATGTGCCAATCAACATCTGACATATTGAAATCCCCTATCAGTAGCATTTCCCCTTTCCTGGAAATGCTGCGTATGTCTTCAATTAACTCTCCATCCACCTCTTCCTCCTGTGAGGGAAGTCTGTATATCACGGCAATGCAAATAGATTTTTCTTTCCCTCTTTCTAGTTTAATCCACAGTGCCTCCTCTCTCCCTTTTAAGCTCTGTAGTTCCAAAGCTTTAATATTATTTTAAACATATAGCGCACCTCCTTCTCCCCTTCTTCCTACCCTGTCCTTCCTGAATAAAGTATAGCTTGCTATAGTTAAATCCCAGTCATGGTTTTCTGTGAACCATGTTTCTATAACCGCCCCTAAATTCAAGTCAGTCTTACCCATTAAAGCTTCAACATCTGGGATCTTATTTCCCATGCTACGGGCATTTATACACACTGCTTTCCATATGTTGCCCCTTTTACCCATTTCCATAAAGGTATTTAATGTTTCACTTACCTGGGGGCTTTCTTCACCCATCCCTAATGAATCTAGTTTAAAGCCCTCTTCAGTAGATTAGCGAGTCTGCTACTGAAGACATGTCGACCTTTCTTGGACAGATGGACGCCATCTCTGCTCTGCAACTCTTGGAACAGCATCCTATGGTCCAGGAAACCAAAATACTCTGGATGACACCATCCACACAGTCATGCATACATCTCCAGGATGCGAGCTTCTCTGCCTTGGCCTTTACCCTCAACAGGGAGGATTGAAGAGAACACCACCTGTGCCCCTATCTGCTTCACCCTCGGTCCTAGAGCCATGAAGTCACTTTTGATACACTCAGAAGGATACCTGGCAGTATCATTCATGCCAACATGGATTAGCAACACTGGGTAATAGTCAGTGGGCTTGATGAGTCTTGGCAAACTCTCCGTAACTTCTTGGATTTTGGCACCTGGCAGACAGCATACCTCTCTGGACAACAAGTCTAGTTGGCAGACGGATGCCTCAGTATCCCTCAGAAGAGAGTCACCAACCACCACTATCCTTTGCTTCCATGTGGTCACTGATTCTGCAACTTTGAGGTGCTTGAGCTCTGGTTCTTCCCTTTCCAGGGATGCGTCCACCTCCTCCACTTCCAGGGGTGCATAATGGTTCTTCAATTCAAGGGCTGGAGAAGTTGGATTTGTGTTACTATGATTCTGCAGGCCCTGGTGACTTGTGTCCAGCCTTCATCATTTTGTAGGCTCCCATCTTCTACTCTGCTGGAGAGCTTGGATGTTGCAAGAAGCATCTCATCAATGCACTTCTCATTGTCTTGAATGCTCCTCAGCCTCACCACCTACTCTCTGAGTTCCTCCACTTGTTTCCTGAGAGCTTCAGCATGTAGGCATCCTGCACATGGAACTGGTCCTTCAACTGGCATTGGGACCTCTGTCTGGACAGAGGCAGAAGCTGTAACGGGGCAACAGCTTTGGGGATACAATTTTTCTCAGCCGTTGTTCCATTGGTGGAGCTTAGGTATCTGTTGAAGCAAAAGAGAGAGAGACCTACCAAAGTATCAGCTGGTTTCTCAGCTATCCTTTCGGAGAAAAAGCAGTTAAATCGTTTTTAAGTGTATTCAAAATGTGCTGTTCCAAGTCCCTGTGTGTAGTTAGTTGGGGAGGAGCTCTATAAAGCAAGACTGCTCACTAGGGTTGGGTGGGAGTTGGGGAGGTAGGGAGGGAACAAACACCTGATGAGGTGTTATCTGTGAACTATCATTAAAATAATCTCTAATACCGGAAAATTGGAGGATCGCCAATGTAACACCAATTTTTAAAAAGGGTTCCAGGGGTGATCCGGGAAACTACAGACCGGTGAGCCTCACATCAGTACCGGGAAAAATGGTAGAAACCATCATAAAGAATTAATTACTCAACATGTAGATAGTCATGGCCTAATGGGAGACAGCCAACATGGCTTTAGACAAGGAAGATCTTGTCTTACTAATCTGTTATGTTTTTTTGAAAGTGTGAATAAACAGGTGGACAAAGGTGAGTCGGTTGATATAGTGTATCTAGACTTTCAGAAAGCCTTTGACAAGGTCCCTCATCAGAGACTTTTGGCAAAACTAAAGAGTCATGGGATAGGAGGCAATGTACTACTGTGGATCAGGAACTGGTTAAAAGATAGAAAGCAGAGGTTTGGGCTAAATGGCTAATTTTCCCAATGGAGAAAGGTGAATAGTGGTGTACCCCAGGGATCTGTGCTGGGTCCACTGCTTTTTCACATATTCATAAATGACCTGGAAAGTGGAATAACGAGTGAGGTTATCAAATTTGCAGATGACACAAAACTATTTAAAGTTGTTAAAACCCAAGAGGATTGTGGAAAGTTGCAAGAGGATCTTGATAAATTGGAAGACTGGGCATCAAAATGGCAGATGAAATTTAATGTGGACAAGTGCAAAGTTATGCACCTAGGGAAGAACAACCCAAACTATGGTTACACAATGCAAGGTTCCACATTAGGAACCACCACCCAGGAAAAAGATTTAGGCGTCATTGTGGATAACATGTTAAAACCCTCGGCCCAGTGTGCAGCGGCGGCCAAGAGAGCAAATAGAATGCTAGGTATCATAAGGAAAGGAATGGAAAATAAAACAAAAGATACTATAATGCCTCTATACCGTTCCATGGTGAGACCGCACCTTGAATATTGTGTGCAATTCTGATCGCCGTATCTTAAAAAGGATATAGCGTTATTAGAAAAGGTTCAGAGAAGAGCCACCAAAATGGTAAAGGGGATGGAAGGATACTCCTATGAAGAAAGGCTAAAAAGGTTAGGGCTCTTTAACCTGGAAAAGAGACAGCTGAGGGGAGATATGATAGAAGTCTATAAATTAATGAACGGAGTGGAACGGGTAAACGTAGATCGATTGTTTACGTTATCAGAATATAGAAAGACTAGGGGACATATACTGAAGCTACAGGGTAAACTATTTAAGACTAATAAAAGAAAATATTTTTTCACTCAACGTGTAATCAAACTCTGGAATTTGTTACCGGAGGATGTAGTAAAGGCTGTTAGTGTAGCTGGGTTTAAAAAAGGTTTGGACAAGTTCCTGGAGGAAAGGTCCATAAACCATTATTAAGAAGGGACCCAGGATATCAATGCTTGACCCAGTACAAGCATTGCGGAACCTGTGTCTTTTGGGGAAACTGCTAGGTACATATGACCTAGATTGGCCACTGTTGGAAACAGGATACTGGGCTTGATGGACCTTGGTCTGACCCAGTATGGCATATCTTATGTTCTTATGTTCTTAGGTGTCAGTAGCTTCAAAGGGCTGAGAAAGATTCCAAAGCAGAGTTTTAAACCTACCCACCTAAAGAAAATACTCCCCCTTTTAAACTAAAGCACCAAAAAGAATCTAACTTTGTTTTAAAAATGTACCAAAACCCTTTAATGAGCTCCCAGGCAGAGAGCTAGTAATTTAAAAAGCCAGAAACTCTTACCTTTGCTTGAAATGTATAGCCCCTGTTAGGAATGCCTCAACAGTGCAAGGCTCTTAAGCCTTTTATGCAGGCCTCAGCTGCTCTCAGTTCTTTCATATGCTAATGAGGCCCACTAACTTCTGATGAGGTATCAGTAGCTTCAAAGGGCTGAGAAAGATACTAAAGCAGAGTTTTAAACCTACCCCACTAAAGAAAATAATTCTCCTTTTAAACTAAAGCACCAAAAAAGTGTAACTGTTTTAAAAATGTACCAAAACCCTTTTAAGAGCTCTCAGGCGGAGAGCTAGTCATTTTAAAAGCCACAAACTTTCACCTTTGCTTGAAATGTATAACCCCTGTTAGGAATGGTGTAAACAAACATACAAATGAGAATGGAGTGGATACCACACCATTCACAGAAGATGATGTGTTAAAACAGCTTGCAAAACTAAAAGTGAACAAGGCCATGAGACCTGATAGGATACATCCAAGGATACTGAAAGAGCTCAGAGACGCTCTTGCAGAGCCGTTAAAGAATGTTTTTAATAAATCCTTGGAGACAGGAAAAGTTCCACAGGACTGGAGAAGTGCTGATGTGGTACCTCTTCACAAAAGTGGTAACAGGGAAAAAGTGACAAACTACAGGCTAATAAGCCTTACCTCAGTGGCGGGAAAAGTAATGGAGGCATTCCTGAAAGAGTGAATAGTGGACTTCCTCAAAATCAACAGGTTGCATGAACCGAGGCAACATGATTTTACCAAAGGGTGATCTTGCCAAACAAATCTGATTGAGTTCTTTGACTGGGTGACCAGAGAACTAGATCAAGGGCATGTGATGGATGTCATCTACCTGGATTTCAGCAAAGCCTTTGATACTGTTCCTCATAGGAGGCTTATCACTAAACTCAACAGCTTGGGGATGGGTCCCAAGGTGGTGAACTGGATCATAAATTGGTTGACTGACAGACAACAGAAGGTGATGGTAAATGGAACTCACTCGGATGAAAGGAAGGTGATTAGCGGTGTGCCCCAGGGTTCCGTCCTGATATTGGTACCGTTCAATGTATTTGTGAGTGATATTGCTTAAGGACTGAATGTAAAAGTCTGTCTTTTTGCAGATGACACGAAAATTTGCAACAGAGTGGACTCCCCTGATTTATTTCTCCTTACCTCATATTCTATTGTTCTGGGGAGTGTTCTTGAAATGTATGATTCTATATTAAGTCATATGCAAAACATTTGCAGTGGCCATGATATACTCCCCCTCCCCCCACCCATGTGACCCAGGCACTCTCTCCCTTCCTCTTCATCACCAAGATTCCCTCTCTTTCTCTGTACTCTTCTCCCCCCCTTATTTAACTCCCTCTCCGAGTCCATCTTGAGAGGGGGAGGCGGGCAGTGGCAGCATTTCCAAAAGAGGCGGCTTTTTGCAGCCGCTTTTGGATATACTGCCCTGTCCGCTTCCCCCCATACAGAATTGGCAGCAGCTGGGGAGGCGGCAAAGCTGCCCATGTGTGCCACTGCTGCCGCACTTGGCGGCCACCTAGCTCACCTGGTAGATGGAAAACGGCCCTGCCCCCCCAGCAATTTCTCTTTCTTTCTTCCCCAGCAAGTTTCTCTCTCTCCGTTTGTCTCTCTCCTCTCCCTCCCCCTTCCATATTCTCTCTCCATTCCTTTCCCCCAAAGGCACTCTCTTTCTTCATTCCCTCTGCCCCAGAGGCCTTTTCTCTCTGTTCCCTTTTCTGCTAGCATTTTCTATCAACCTCCTTCCTTCCCTCGCCCCTACCACTGTCTATTTATCACTTCTCTGGCAGCATCAGGTCTGTTAGATTCTCACAATACACCTTCTGTTCAATATTTCAGCTCCCCCAACACCTACAGCTCTTCATCAGCTGCTCCAACTGGTACAGTACTTGAGGCATGTGTCTGTCCCTTGACACATAGTATGCATGCACACGTCAACCAAAAGCTACAGATGGATGCCATCTCCAACTCCTCAAGCGCATTATATATATAGAATGTAAAATAAAAATAATTTAAAATAATCTCTTTTTTGGTATCCTTTGTGATTTTTCCTGGGTTCAATAGTATGTGTTTGAATGCTGGGTCTGAGTGCATGAATAACTGTTTCCTGCTCCTACTGAGGAATATCATTCATCCTCCCATTACTCACTTTCTATTTTCTGTTCTCCCCTATTATCATGCTGTCCCCAGCCCATCCTTGTGCACTGGGGACAACACCTGTTGCAGCCTCCGAAAGACCTTTAGCATTCAGAGGTATGGTACTTGGTTCCTTGTCTACGTACTATTAAACATATCATTGACACTAATGCTACTGCAGATTCACTAACTCTTAAGACCAATCTATTAAACATATGTTTGCTCAGTTCTAAAATTTCTACATCAGTGACTTGTTAGTTGACTCACATCTCTCTTTTTTGTGCCTTAATGAAACATGTCTTTATCCTGGAGATGATGGCTACTTACTTCAAACCTCATCACCCAGTTATTCATTTCTCTCACACCCTCGTCCAAATTGCCTCAATGAGGGTTTAGCCATCATCATTATTAAAAGGGACCCAGGATATCACTGTTTGACCCAATGCAAACACTGTGGAACCTGTGTCTTTTGGGGAAACTGCTAGGTACTTATGACCTAGATTGGCCACTGTTGGAAGCAGGATAAAGGGTTTGATAGACCTTGGTCTGACCCAGTATAGCATATCTTATGTTCTTATCTTACTACTACTACTACTATTTATATGTATAGCACTACAAGCAGGGCTGGCCCGAGAGTTAGTTGAAAGTATTGGAGCCCTAGGCAAACCTCAAGCTTTACACCCCTTCTGGCTGTCAAAATCTATAATTTTTTTTTGTATTTAACTTTTTATTGACAATTCCATCGTAAAACCATACAAATACATCTGATCAGCACAACAACTAGACATGTATGAACTGCCCGCTATAGTAACATACCCTCCCCCCATCTCCAACAGTAATATAGCATAACACATCTACATAACTCCCCCTTGTAGGCTCACACCCATTGGATGGCCCCTTCTGCCCCACCCATAGATACAGAGGGTACCACTACCAGCATCAAGCATGGGAAGGCAAACAGACATCTTACTCCCACCACATGGAATTGTTTTTTTTAATAGAAATAAGGGCCATCAGCTGCACATTCCAGCGTCTATGTCAGCAACCCCCCCCCCAACCCCACTCCTCACCCCCCTTCCCCCCACTACTGCCTTCCCCCCCCCCCCCCAATATGGATCTACCGCCACCTACCCTCCTTCCCCTGAGCCCTCAAAATCTATTATTAAGCTTTGAATGGTCTGCTTTTGCTGCCCTCCAGAGGTTGCTCCCCTAGGCAACTGCCTAGTTTGCCTAGTATTTGGGCCAGCCCTGGCTACAAGGCGTGTGCCGCACTGTATAGACGCATGTAAAAGACAGTCTCCGCTCATCAGAGCTTACAATCTAGTCAAGACGGACAACACAACAACTGAGGGCAAGGATATATCTAGGAGAATGGTAAGGAAACATATAGGAGACAAAGCAGATCAGATCCAAAAGCGGCCTCGAAGAGGTGAGTTTTCAGCCTGGATTTGAAAAGGGCCAGAGATGAAGCCTGACGCACAGACTCAGGCAGTTTGTTCCAGGCATAAGGAGCAGCAAGGTGGAAGGATCAAAGTCTGGAGTTGGCAGTAGAAGAGAAGGGCACAGATAGAAGTGATCTGCCAGAAGAGCTGAGTTCCCTCGGAGGGGTGTATGGAGAGACAAGAGAGGAAAGGTAGTGAGGAGCAGCAGAATGAGTGCACTTATAGTTCAGTAGGAGATGTTTGACTTGAAAAGAGGGGTTACATAAGCATATCAAGGCTGGCGGGAGATTAGCTGCGCAGCTGAGTTTTGAACAGATTGAAGGGGAGAGAGATAATTCAGGGGGAGACCAGCAAGGAGGAGGTTGCAATAGTCTAGACGGGAGGTGATTAAAGAGTGGATAAGTGCCTTAGTAGTGCATGTAGAAAGGAAGGGATGAATTATGCCAATGTTGTAGAGAAAGACGTGACAGGTTTTAGCTGTCTGTTGGATGTGTGAAGAGAAAGAGAGAGTAAAATTGAAGATGATCCCAAGGCTGCGAGCTGAGGAAACGGGGAAGTGTAGTGTTATCCACAGAAATAGAGAGAGGAGGAAGGGGAGAGGTGGATTTAGGAGGAAAGATAAGAAGCTCAGCTTTGGCCATGTTCAGTTTCAGATGGCGGTGAGACATCCAGACAGGAATGTTGGATAAGCAGGCAGAGATCCGGGCCTGGATTCCTGGAGAGATTTCAGGTACATGGGAGGAAATAAGTGCACTAAGGGACAGAGTGTAGAGAGAGAAAAAGAGAGATCCCAAGACAAAGCCCTGAGGTACACCAACTGAAAGCGGCATGGCGGTAGAGGAGGAACTATCAGAACAGGCACTAAAAGTGAGATGGGAGAGATAAGAAGAAAACCAGAACAGAATAGAGCTCCTAAATCCAAGCAAGGTCAGGATATTGAGGAGAAGGTGGTGATCAACACTGTCAAAGGCAGAAAAAAGGTCAAGAAGGATGACAATCGAGTAGAGGCCTTTGGATCTGGTGAGGAACAAGTCACTGGAGGCTTTGGTAAGAGCCATTTCTGAGGAATGTAGAGAATGAAAGCCAGATTGCAGTGGGTCCAGAAAGTCTTGAGAGGAAAGAAAGTCAAGACAGCGGTGGTGAACCGCTCGTTCAAGTAGTTTTGAAGCAAAGGGGAGGAGAGAGAGAGGTTGATAACTAGAAGGGTAGGTAGGATCTAGTGAAGGTTTTTTGAGGAGAAGTGTAACCACAGCATGTCTGAAGGCCATAGGAACAGTTGCAGTGAAAAGTGATATGTTAAGGATAAGACAGATGGAAGGGATGATGGCGGAAGAGATAGAGCTTAGCAGACAGGTAGAGATGGGATAAAAAGAGCAAGTAGTCAGTTTAGAGGAGGAGAGACGATTTGCAGTTTTCCCTCCAGTGATTTCTGAAAAGGAAGAAAGGGTAACCAAAGTTGAGGAAAGGATATGGGAATGATGAGGGGGAAGATGAGTTGGAGGTGACCCAGCAGAGAATGCAAAGCTAATCTTCTGGACTTTGTCATGGAAGTAGTCAGCCAAAGTCTGGGCAAACAGTGAACGAAGGATTGTGGGAGGAAGAACATTGCGGAGAGAGTTGAGCGTAGCAAAGAGATGGTGAGGATTCAGAGGCAAGAGAGTTAGGTAGATGGACATAGTACTCTTGCTTAGTCAGTGCTATGGCCGACTGGAAAGAGGTTTGCATGAATTTAAAATGTAAGGTCATAGGTTTTCAACCCAGTCCTCGGGGAACCCTAGGCCAGTCACGTTTTCAGGATTCCCACAATGAATATGCATAAGATAGATTTGCATACAATGAAGGCAGAACATGCAAATCTTTCTCATGCATATTCATTCTGGGAATCCCCTTTGTAAGCAGTCAGCAAGGGTATGTGATTTAAACCAAAAGCACTCAACAGAGCGGGCATAGGAATGAAGGTAGCGGGTTGTCAAGGACAATCAGGGTTGAGGTATTGTATGCCTCATAGGCCTTGGAATGGGAGGAGCCTGTGCATCCACAGTAGAGGAGAGTATAGTGTTATAGAAGGATACTGCCCCATCAAGAGGATCAGATGACATAGTGGAGGAAAGAGGTGAAAAGACAAATATTTCTGTTACCAGGTGCAATTCTGCATTTTATTTTTATTTATTTATATAACAGATTTAAAAAGCACTTTTTACCTATCTAGAAACACTTCTAATCAGATTAGACTGCTTTTCTCTTTCCATATACCACTGTCCACATCAAATGAAATCTTCATCTTGGGGCCTTTTCTACTCATCCCTATCCGACACCTTTGCCCATTTTCCCAGTCTCCTGGTGATGGGCGATTTCAATATCCATGCAGATGATGTGATACAGGCTAAAGATTATTTTTCCTAGACTACTTATCAAACCTTGGCCTTAAGCAACATGTCCACACACCCACTCATAATGCAGGTCATAGCCTTGATTTAATTTTTTTTCTGATAACTAACTCCCATTATTCGTTCTATTCAAACAATTCCCTTCTCCTGGAACAGATCATCAACTCATCACATTTAACCTTCATGCCTTATCTCAGATTAAGCCCCCTCCCCATGACACAGATTTATCCAGGTCACTCAACAGGGTTTCTCATGAGTCTCACATAAGAACTTAATACTGGGTCAGACCAAGATCCTTACATAAGAACATAAGATATGCCATACTGGGCAGACCAAGGTTCATCAAGCCCAGTATCCTGTTTCCAATAGTGCCCAATCCAGGAACACAGATTCACCTTTTAGCAGACTACTTTCAGACAAAAATTATATCTATCTACAAAAATTTCCCCTCTGCTGTAGTTAGTCCAACATCTATCGTGACTAGTTCATGGTCATCCTTCAATGAGCTCTCTCTCTTAGTGGTTGAGAAACTCCTCCAAAGTCTAAAGCCCACCTTCTGTTTTCTCAGTCCATTACCTTCACACTGGCTCTAAACTGGCTAATCTGAAAGTTCTACTTATTATTTATGTTATCATCAATCATAATCTTTCCTTGGTCCATCTCCCCTCTTCTTTAAAACAAGTCATAATATATCCTAACCTAAAAAAGAGCAACCTCGACTCCTCTGCACCAGCAAATTACCAATTTATATCCAATCTACTATTCCTCTCAAAATTATAAAAACTTCATATCAAAAACTAATTTACTACACCCTAGACACTCTGGTTTCTGTAATAATTATAGCACAGAAGTTGCAGCAACAGGTCTGGTCAGTGGGCTTCTCAGCAATCTTGACTCACATAAAATCTCATTGATCATCTCAATTGATCTTTCTGCCACCTTTACGTCATCAATCATGCTCTTCTCCTCCATCATCTTGCCGAAGTTGTATTAAAGACCAGGTTTTCAGTTGGTTCACATCATTCTTACATGACTGTACATTCTGAGTCCAAACTGACTATGGTACATTTTCCCTTGTGGCATCCTCCAGGGCTCTATCGTTTCCCCTGCTCTCTGCTATGTTTCTCTCTCTGCTTCTTACTCTCATTTAAGATGATGACATTAGTAGTTTCTGCTATGCAGAAGACATCCTTCTGGTACACTATTCTGCTATCCCATCCTCCCCTGATCTCTCCCCCATCAACACATGTCTTGTTTTCTGTAGCCACCTGACTCACAGCTCATCATCTCAAGCCATTCTGGAGAAATCTCAGGGCCTCTGGGTCACAAAAAGTTCCTTCTCGTCTGCAGTCAGTCTTACGGTCCATGGTATTTCAATTTCACTGATTGACTTTCTGACTCACCTAGGTATCATTTTCGATTCTCAGCTATCATTCAATCTACAAGTTGCTGCCACTCTTCACTCTGCATTCTAATTCTTACACCAGATTCAATCAATTAAACCCTTTCTTTCTTTCTAGACCCTACACATTCTCATCCATGCCTTTCCACTTCACACCTTGACTACTGTAACTCCATTTACTGCAGTCTTTGATCCACCAATCTCAAAAAATTGCAATTAATCCATAACACTGCAATCTTCCTTTTAACAAATGCTTCCAGATATGATTGTCACCCCCCCCACACTACTGTTCCATCATTACTGGCTCCCTCTTTCCTATCATTTTCATTTTAAAGTCCTTTCCCTTCTCACAAAGCTTTCTATACTGGATTTTCCCTATCTATCTTTCCACATTGTTAACCCCCTATTGTCCTACATGTTCTTTTCGCTCACAAAACACTAAGGGGCCATTGTGTCATGCGACTAGAGGGGATGGACATCCCCACTATTCGCCCCTCCCTGTCAGAAGCCTCCCCATATGAACAGGGAGTTCGTACAGCAAGGCTTAGATGGGGGTGGGAGGGGACAGTGTGGAGGCGGAGTTAGGGCGGGCAGTGGGTGGTCCGTGACCCCGGACATATAGGGCCAATTCTGACGTTGGCCCGGTATGTCTGGGATCGGCAGTCTGGATGGGAGAGCAGGCCCGGGTAGCAGCAAACAGGTGAGGGAGTGAAGGGGGTTCCCCACAGCCCGACCCTGTTTAGTTGTTCATCAACTAAATTGCTCCATTCGTCAACTCATTGGACATTGATATTGCCTTCTGCTTCTGCCTTTCAACAAAAGAGGATCAGCAAAAGGTGTTCTTCAGGTGCAATTCCAAAATTGTGGAATGATTTACCTCTTATAATTAGTGATGTCTCGTATGTGCAATTTTGAAAAGTTTTAAAGAGGTGATTATGGGATACATTTTTAAATCATATTTAATGTGAATTGTCTATATTTCAGTTTTGTATTCTGCTTTGTTCATCTGTAAATTGTAAAAGCAGAATATAAGCGCTGTTATTAAATTCTAAAAACTCACTTCTTCACAATAACTTTTCAGGGCTGCCTGGGTTAGGATGGGAATAGGTTGTGACTGTTCTTTTCTAATATGTCTTGTTTCTTTCCTTTTCTCTCCTGTTTTAATTGGAGTTCCTTTCCATGCTCAATTTTAAAATTTTAACCTCTGGAAATCACTCTGTAACAAATTGGTATAGGGCAGTATAGAAAGATTTTAGATAAATGAACATTGGAGAAATTTTTTTTTTCATTCAACAGGTAATTAAGCTCTGGAATTAATTGCCAGGGGATATATAAAAGCTGTTAGTGTAGCTGGGTTTAATAATGGTTTATGGATCTTTCCTCCGGGAACTTGTTCAAATGTTTTTTTTAAATTGGACTGCAGAAATCTATCATTTAACACTAGGATAAGCAGCATGGAATCTGTCTACCTTTTGGGATCCTGATTTGAGACTACTGGCAACAGGATACTGAGCCTGATAGACCATTGGTCTGACCCAGTATGACAAATCTTATGTTCATATGAAGAAGAGATCATATTTGGATAGGCCATATGATCTTTATCTGCTGTCATGTTTCTATGTTTTAAATCTTTCCGGCGCTGAAGCACCCCTATGTTCTCTGCTGTGCCCTGTGAGAGGAACCTCTGGGCCTATCTTCCAGAATCCTCTGTGGGTGATCCTCTCCTAGATCATTCACCAGCTTTTCTGGGTCTTTCCCAAAGAGCAACTTGGCCTTACAGGAGAGTTTGATCAGCCGCAGCTTAGATGTGGCATCAGTAGATCAATTCTGGAGCAGGAGCCAGGGCCACCCCCAAGCTACCACAGCTGCCAACATGCCTTAGAGGAGATCCTAATCAAGCTGAACAGGACATCTACCACAAATAATGCTGCAGACTCCAATCTCATGACTTCTGAGCTGTCTGGAAATTTCTGCACCCAGCACAAGAGCACTTGGGCCACCACACCCACAAACACATTACCTGAGTATCCAAGGCTGAAGCGGTAAAGGGAGGGATTTCCATTCTCCCATCATGAGTCTCCTTCAGTGCAGCACCACCTTCTACCAGAATGGCTGTGCACTATGTCACTATTGTGATCACAGCATCCACTTTTGGGACTCCAAACACTCTTCCATCTTTCCTTGGGGTAGAGGATACAGCTGAGCCAGGATCTTAGTACTGCTCAGCCCCAGCTCTGATGCCTCCCACTGAGAAGACACAAACTTTTGCAAGGGCTCAGGAAAGTGAAAACAAAAACCTGAGGGCCGACTCCATCCCTCCATGTTAGGGTCCGCTTGAGAAATCTGTACTGGAGGGGGGTCTGCAAAGTGCAAGGCTGCCATGGCATTCTGAATAAGGGTAGTCAGGTCCTCCTTGAAAGAAGGCAAATTACTGATAGATCGTCTCCCTCTGCCAGGGAAATCTCCCCCTCCTCCGCTGACTCACTCATTGAAGACAGGGAATCATCATTTTCACCACAGCACTCTCCCATAGGAGATAAGGCTGGGCTCCTGCAGGAACAGACAGGTGAAAAAGAAGAATGGAGGTGTTTAACACCCTTACTGCCAGAGGGCTGCAAATGCCCCGCAGGGGAGGTCAAAGCCTCAGACCCCCCACAAGAGGGGCTACCAGGCTGCAACTAGATGGAAAACAGCCCTGAGCTGTTTCAGGAGATGCTGCTCAAAGTCAGTAGAAAACAGGTCTGGGGCTCTGAAGGACCTTCTAGAATATGCTGTTTGAGGCTATGGTCGCCTCACCATGCTTCCTTTCAGCCAGGACTATGCAGGCGTCCAAAATGGCAATGATTCCCACTGGCGGGAAACTCAAGGGTGATGTGGCAGAGGCAGCAAAACAAACAAATGTGCCCTGAGGCTTTTCCATTGCACCTAGGGCAAAAAGGTAAGCTGCAGAGCTCACTCAAAGAGAACTGCAAACAGCACATCTCCGTACAATGGGCATGGCTGCAGAGCTCAAACATGGTTAAAAGTTAAAAAAATGTAAAGAAAAAAAGCTGACAAAAAGATAACAGCAGTAAAAAAGGACATCCCGATCAATAAGAGAATCCTCTCACCTGACAGGCCAATTGGAGAGACTCGAGAAGAGCCTCCCCAGCTGTTTATACAGGCCTGGGAAGCCTGGGTGCCTGAAGGCTTTTTTCTTTTCAAGTTTGAAGCTAATTTATTCAAACAGCTCCAAAAAGAGCCAATTAAAATAATAGGACTGAACTAAAACTAAAAAAACAAACAAACACAAAAACTAGAAAAAGAGCAGGACATGCAGATATAGGATAGTGAGAGAGAAAGGGGCTTGGGGCAAACATACAAACCTCCCCTCAAGGGCCTCATGGGGTCCTCCTGTTTACTGTCTGGCCTAACAGTACTGGACACAGGGCAACTGTTGGCTTAAGGAGACAATGTAGGGTTGCCAACTGGCCGGTTTTCAGCCGGCCTGGCCGGTTTTTCCATGGCCAGGCCGGCTGCCGGCGCAGAGGCAAAACCGGCCCTTGAAAAGCCAGTTTTTTTGCTCTGGCCGCAAGATCGGGAGCGGCCAGAGCAAAAAAAACGGCTTTTCTCCCAACCCGGAGGGCTTCAGAGGGAGCCGGGGAAGCCCGCGCGAGGCCCCGGCTCCCTCTGAACAGCCGCCAGCGTGAAGAGTCTTTACCTTCACGCTGGCGGCTGTTCCTGTGAAGCCGCGATTGGTGGAAAAGGTTAAAGGCAATGCCCTTTAACCTTTCCCAGCATTCGCGGCTTCACAGGAACAGCCGCCAGTGTGAAGGAAAAGGCTCTTCACGCTGGCGGCTGTTCAGAGAGAGCCAGGGCCTCGCGCGGGCTTCCCCTGCTCCCTCTAAAGCCTCAGACAGCCGCGGGTTTGGGGGGGGGGGGCCAAGGACTGCCTGGGCTGTGGGGGGGGGAGGGGGCCTGGACTGGAAAAAGGCTAGGAGGGGGGAATTTGACTGGAAATGGGTTGTGATGGGGGGGGGGGACCTGGACCGGAAAAGGGCTATGGGGGGGGGGGACTTGGACTGGAAAGAAATGGGCTGTGATGGGAGGGGACCTGGACTGTAAAAGGGCTATGGGGGGGGGACATGGACTGGAAATGGGTTTTGATGGGGAGGGGGACCTGGACTGGAAAAGGGCTGGGGGGGGGGACATGGACTGGAAATGGGATGTGATGGGGAGGGGGACCTGGACTAGAAAAGGGCTATGGGGGGGGGAACTTGGACTGGAAGAGGGCTATGGGGGGGGGGAACTTGGACTGGAAATGGGCTATGGCGGAGGGAGGGGGAACTTGAAATAGGCTGTGATTAGGGGGACTTGGACTGGAAATGGGTTGTGAAGGGGGGGGGGGGGACCTGGACTGGAAAAGGGCTATGGGGGGAATTGGACTGGAAAGAAATGGGCTGTGATGGGGACGGGGACCTGGACTGTAAAAGGGCTATGTGGGGGGGGGGGTGACATGGACTGGAAATGGGTTGTGATGGGGAGGGGGACCTGGACTGGAAAAGGGCTATGGGGGGGGGGAACTTGGACTGGAAATGGGCTATGGTGGAGGGAGGGGGAACTTGGACTGGAAATGGGCTGTGATTAGGGGGGCTAGGACTGCAAATGGACTGTGATGGTGGGGGGGGGGGTAGGATTGCAAATGGGCTGTGATGGTGCGGGGGGACTCTGACTGCAAATGGGATGTGATGGGGGAGCCTAGGACTGGAAATAGGCTGTGATGGGGGACTTGGACTGGAAATGGGCTGTGATTGGGGGGGGGGGGCTAGGACTGGAAATGGTCTGTGATGTGAGGGCTAGCACTGGAAATGGGCTGATGAAGAGCTGGAATAGGACTGGAAATGGGCTGATGTGGGGCATGGGAGAATGGGATTAGAAGGGAGTGGATGCTGGGTGTGTCTAGAACTATAAGGGAACTGATTTTGGGGGAGGACTAGAATAGATGGGGAATGAGTGGAGAGGGGAAAAATATTTTGTGTGGAAGAAAAGTCTATGATGGGCTGGGTATTGGGAGAGTGAGGGGCTTGAGAATGGAAGGGTGAAATTTAAATGGATGATAAAGGAATAAGGAAAGAATTGGGGGAAAGAGCAAAAGGGAAACAATCAGTATGTTAAAGCAGAAATAGAGAGAGAATGGAAAACATCTAAAAGAGAAGAAAGGACAAATGGATAGCTCGCAGAAGAAACGAAGAAACCAGAAGAAAATGACTGGAGCAATTGCAACTGAAAAATAAAACGTCCAAACAGAAGGTAGAAAAATACTTTTTATTTTGAATTTATTAGCTGGAATATGTTTGGTCTGGGAAGTGTGTATTGATAACATCTTTGCGTTTTTGTTTAGTGCAAGAGGAAATTACTTTATAGTTTTATTTTTCCAGTGTTGTACATTTCATGTTTGGATTTTGGGGTTCCCAGTTTAATTATTATCTGACCAAGGAAGTTAGCCTACACGTATCCTCGGTAATTTTTGTGGGTGGGGCTGGGGGCGGGGCAGGGGTGGGACTAGGGGCGGAGAATGGGTGGAGCATGGCGAGCCACAGGTGTCGGGTTTTTCTCGGTGAAAAAGTTGGTAACCCTAAGACAATGGGCCTACACAAGCTCTGAGCAAACGCTGTGACTTGTATGATTTGAGACATTTGACCCAAGACCATGGTCTGGGCTAGGGGAGACAGGTCTATTTACACCAGTTCACACACTTTGCCATCTGCTGGAGGGAGGCAATACTGGCTTTTCTTGGTGCTGCATCAGAATATATAATAGTGATGGCATCACGGAAAGTTGTTCCATTCTAGCTGAGGAGCATAACCCACTCATTTGGACTAGTCTAGCAGGATGATAAGGAAGAGGATAGTTTTATAACAGGATGCCATAGGTAGGCACCTACAGAAGTGCCTAAGAAAGTGCCTACTTGTCTTTATAAAATCCTAGCATATGTGGCAGAGAACATGCCTGGATGTATGTGCTACCACTTACACCTGCTCGCAAGCAAGTGTAACTGTAAGTCTGTTCTTTACACATGTATGAACATAGATTAAAGTATTTTATAATCCAAGTGCATATGCGAAAACTCTGCCCATGCTCTGCCTAGATGTATTCACAGCTACACCTTCTGGTAGATACATACCTTTATGACAAAATGCGTACTTTTACGACTGTCAGTATTTTATAAGAAGTCATTTTAATGCATATATAGCCATACATATGTATAAATGCCATTATAAAATTTCCCCCATGTGTCTATAAAATGCTAGCACAAATCCAGCAGAAATAATGGCTAGATTGAAGCTGCAGACATTTATGCTTGCTCAGGAGCAGGCGTAAATGTTAGTACGTAACACGTGTGCGTATGTACACATTTTATAAAATATACATGTAAATGTTGATTCTTCCTGCACTTCACCCAAATTCCTTCTCCGAGCATGCCTACTCTAAAGTCATATACAAGTATGTACCTAATTGCACTATGCATCCTTTTAAGCATGAGGTAATTTTAGGATGCTTTTTACTGGCATATATGATCAAAGCAACAGTTTGAATGGAACAAGGAGAGAGAGAATGGTTTAAAATCAGCAAAGGTGTATGACAAGGCTGTATACTTTTCTCCTACCTGTTTAATTTATATGCAGAACAAATCATCAGAGAAGCACAACTGTATGAAGACAACCGAGGGGTGAAGACTGGTGCAAGACTCAACAACCTTTGCTATTTATTTATTTATTTATTTAACAAGAACTTATATACCGCTGCTTCCATAGTTCAGCTGCGGTTTACAGATAACAACATTCAACAAAGCATAGTTTGTTTTACATATAACATCAGATAACTATAAGCAATATAAAATAAACAGAGTAATATTAAACTGAATGGCACAGAACAGTGCAACTTATATACATTATTTACATATAGACATTATGTGGGGTATAATCATGGAGAGAAGTTCAGAATCTGATAGGGAGAGTTTTCTTTTTATGTTGTAGTGAGATGTCAGACAAAGAATGGTTAGCCTTTATCTAATTCTTTTGAGTGGATGTCTTTACTATTGTAGTGTATTGTGAATAGATGGGTTTTCAATTTTTTGCGGAATTCTTTAATCTCTGTTAGCATTCTTAGTTCTTCTGGGAGGGAGTTCCAGGCTATTGGGGCTGCATGAGAGAACGCTCTGTTGTTTGTTGATTTATTTGTTTTTATGAAGTCTTTGGGGGTTTTTAGTTTATTTGAATGACCTTTTCTTTGAGAAGGTTTTGAGTGTTCTTTAGTAATTAATTTACTTAATGTATGTGGTGCCATATCGAATAGTGTTTTAAATGTAGTTATTAATGTTTTGTATATTATCCTGCTTTGAATTGGCAGCCAGTGAAGGGACTCTAGTATTGGTGTTATATGTTGATGAGAATGTGTTTTCGTTATTATCCTAGCTGCTGAGTTTTGTGCAATTTGAAGCCTTTTAATGTTTTGTTTTGTTGCGCCTAATAATATTAAATTAGCAAAGTCAAAGTGGGGGGTTATGATGACTTGAATTATGCTGATGAAATCATGTATGTATACAAGGGGTCTAAGTTGTTTAAGTATTTTAAGCTTGAAATAAATTTTCTTTGTAGTGTTTCTGATATGGGTGTCTAATGTTAAATGTTTATCTATAATTACTCCTAAGTATCTGACTTCGTTTTTTATTTTTATTTCCTGGTTTTGTAGTGTTATATGTGTTGGTGGGGTATAGTCTTGGTTTTTAGTGACGATTAGCACTTCTGTTTTTGAGTGATTTATTTGGAGATTGTGGGCGTTTAGCCATAAAGTTATTTCTTTGAAGCAATCTGATAGGAGTTGCAACGGTATGTTAGGGATTGTGAATGGGATGTACATCATAATATCATCTGCATACAGATGATAGAGTACACCATATTTTTTAAAAATATTGCAAACTGGTTTTATATATATGTTAAATAGGAGAGCTGAAAGTGCTGAGCCTTGTGGTAAACCTGTTTCAAATTTATATGATTCCGACGTTTGGTTGCCTATTCTAACATTTTGGGTTCTATTGCTCAGATAGGATGTGAACCATTTATGAACTGTAGAATATATTCCTATATGTCTTAAGTTGTTAAGCATTATTGAATGGTGAACACTATCAAAAGCTGCTGATATGTCCATAAATAATAGGATGAAGGCTTTTTTGTGGTTGTCAATTCCTCTTAAAAGTGTGTCAATTAGTACGGTCAGGAGTGTTTCAACTCCATGCTTGGGACGAAATCCATATTGTTGGTCGTCAAGCGGATAGGATGAGTCAAGGAATTCTTGTGTCTGTATTTGTACAGTTTTTTTCTATGACTTTTGCTAAGAATGGTATACTTGAGATCGGTCTGTAAGATTTTGGGGAGGTTTTGTCAAGTGTGTTATTCTTTAGAATTGGTCTGATTTGTACATGTTTAAGTGTAGGTGGGAGGTGACCTTGGAGTAGTGATAGGTTGACCATAGGGAGTATGAAGGATAGAAGAGTTGGGAGTGTGTTTTTTATCCAGGCTACTGGGCAGGGGTCGAGATAAGAAGTTGTCGTGTTGAGATTAAGAATGATATTTTTTAATGATGTTTTGGATATCGGGTGAAATTCTGGCCATTCGTTTAGTATATGAGGTGTGTAGATTGAGTCTAGGGTCATTGGTGAGTGTTTTGTTTTGTTTTGATAATAGTTGGCTAAGGTTTGTGCTGATATATCAATGATTTCCTTGCTAGAGGCTTGGGAATTGTTAGTTAGATTACTAACAATGGAAAATAGTTCTCTTGGTCTATTATATGCTTTTGATAGGATTGTAGCATAGTAATTTTTCTTTGAGTTATCTATTGCGTCTTTATAGATTGTGAAATGGTTGTAATATAGTTCTTTCTCAATGGTGGATTTAGTTTTGCGCCATTTACGTTCTAAATTTCTTAGTTCTCTTTTCATTTGTTTTAATGTGCTATTAAACCATGGTGTACAGTTAGATTTTGAATAGGTTTGTTTTTTATTAGTATGATTTATTATGGCTGCGTTGTTTATGGTGGTATGCCAGTTTTTGACCGCTTCATCTAAGTTTGTTGGGGATAGTGTAAGGTAAGGGATTGTAGAATCCAGGAACTCAGTCTCATTAAATTTCTTAAATTTTGTAGTCTGGCCATTACCTGTGTGTTTTATGGTACAGTTGGTATTGTAGTTAATGTTTAATTTGATGAGGTGGTGATCAGACCAAGGTATTTGAAAGCATTCTAATGAGTCGTGTTTAAACAGTTTGAAGATCGGGTTGGGTAGTAGGACAAGATCCAGAGTGCCACCTTTGGTATGTGTAGGTATGTTTATTATTTGATGGTAGTCTAAGTCAGATATGGTTTCAAGAAAAAGGTTGGATTCTGTTATTGGTAGTGATGGGAGGTTGAAATCTCCTAAAATAATTAGTGGGTTTTGTGCAGAGGAAGAGTTGAGGAGTTCAATTAGTGAGTGGAGGCTGTCTGCATTTTGGTTGGGGGGTCTATATATTAAACAGATACTTATTTGATCTATTTTTATTATGAGAGTGTCACTATTGTTGTTTGAGTTGGCTTCAATCTTTTTAGCTTTTAGAGTTTTATTTGACATAATTAGTACACCACCTCCTTTTTTGTTGGTTCTATGTGAGTGGGCGATATCGTAGTTTGAATTATCAAGTTGATTTAGGAGGACTGTATCCGTGTCAGAGAGCCAGGTCTCTGTTATACATAGTATATCTGGTTTTGAGTCAGTCAGTAGATCATTAATTATAGGGATTTTATTTTTCAATGATCGTGCGTTTATAAGGATGCATGATAAGGATGTTGATTTATGGTGGTGGTTTAACTGGGTGGCATGTTGTGGGTTAATTTGCTTTATTTGGATAAGTCTATGGTAGTTTATTTTCGTCTGGTTGTGAGGGTAATAGTTACCAATATGGAAGTTGTACCGGTTTGTTGAGTGTATGATTGGAATTGTATTGTGGTTTTTACTATTCAGACTTAGTGTTAGGTCGATTAGGATTGTTAGGAGGATGCAGGTGTAAGATGCTTTTAGTAGCATTGTTGTTGTTTGTGTCATTCTTGTCTATGATGTGAGTTTGAGTAGTGTATGAATGGAGTGTGTCAGGTAAATGTGTGAAAGTTATACACAATGTTATACACAATTAGTTGGGTTGATGTTCAATTTGGTCTCCTCAAACTGAAATACTGGCTGCAGTAATAATCAGACAATGGATATTGAGGATATTACTGACAACAGTAGAAATCAGGCAGTAATGTATATAAGTTACCGACAACAGTAAAAGACAGGCAATTGTATTGAGGGTATTACTGACAACAGTAGAAATCAGATAGTAATGAATATGAGTTTCAGACAGCAGTAAAGTTCATACAAAGGTATTTGAGATGATCAAAGATTTAGTAGTAATGTATTTGGTTTCTTGGTAACATTATATTGATACAAAGTAATGTAATGTTCTTGCAACAGTGAACTAAAGGCTTGCAACAGTAGATTAATCATATATCTTAATTAGATTTATAGTGAATAAACATGCTAAATGTAATATGAGGTAAGTTAGATGTAATGGAAGAGTAGTGAATTCTAGTATACTTAAGATATGTGCTATCAACAGTATGTTATAGAATATGTGTTTGAATCGGGAGACTCTGCTAGTAAATATAGCTGATAATAGTAGTAGTAAGCAAGCTGAGATAAAGGGTAGTAAAAGCTGATATAATTATGCAATAGTCTGTTTATACAGTATATCTGTTTAATGGCGTTCGAAGTATTTTATACTTGCTGTGTTGAAGGTCTGGCGGTTTTGATGAAGGTACGCGAGCTTGACCCTGGGGGAGCTCCAGCAGTACAAGGATGCTGTGGCAAGGTTATCTCCGTTGTCTTCGGTGGCTCTGTTCTGGATATGTATTCGCCTTAGCCTAAGGGCCGTGCCAAAGGGCCCTCTTGCGCGGCCCTCAGGCGCGGGCCCGCAAGGCGCGGGAGCGCCTGTAGTGCTCTCCTTTTAAATCGGAGAGGGAGGCCCCGATTGGGCAGAGGTGCTCGGTGATGCGCTGGGTGGAGGTGGAGCCAGCAATCCTGATTCCAGGGGAGCTCTTTTTGTGAAGCCGATTGCTTCCGATGAGGAGGAGTCCGATGAAAGAGGGCTTCCTTCTGGCAGCGTGCTCCTTTTCAAGCAGGAGAGCTCAGTCCCGATTGGCTGCAGGGTGAGCAGGAGGAGAGATGCTGGTCTGCCGCGGGTGTCCCGATGATGAGCAGGAGTCCGATGAAACAGGGCTTCCTTCTGGCAGCATGCTCCTTTTCAAGCAGGAGAGCTCAGTCCCGATTGGCTGCAGGGTGAGCAGGAGGAGAGATGCTGGTCTGCCGCGGGTGTCCCGATGATGAGCAGGAGTCCGATGAAACAGGGCTTCCTTCTGGCAGCATGCTCCTTTTCAAGCAGGAGAGCTCAGTCCCGATTGGCTGCAGGGTGAGCAGGAGGAGAGATGCTGGTCTGCCGCGGGTGTCCCGATGATGAGCAGGAGTCCGATGAAACAGGGCTTCCTTCTGGCAGCGTGCTCCTTTTCAAGCAGGAGAGCTCAGTCCCGATTGGCTGCAGGGTGAGCAGGAGGAGAGATGCTGGTCTGCCGCGGGTGTCCCGATGATGAGCAGGAGTCCGATGAAACAGGGCTTCCTTCTGGCAGCGTGCTCCTTTTCAAGCAGGAGAGCTCAGTCCCGATTGGCTGCAGGGTGAGCAGGAGGAGAGATGCTGGTCTGCCGCGGGTGTCCCGATGATGAGCAGGAGTCCGATGAAACCACAAAACCACAAAACTGCTGATGATACCACAAAACTGGCTGAAAGTCAATATGATCTGAAACATTTGCTTATCAAGATGAAGCAACAAAGTCTTAAAATGAGCCTGTACCTTAATGTAAAGAAGACAAACATCCTGACAACTGGTAAAATCAATAAGTTAATTTATTGAAGGAGAAGAAATTGAAATAGTAGACAACTTTAACCTGCTTGGATCAATAATCAATAAAGAAATGACAAGCAGTTAAGAAATCCGATGATGCATTGCTCTTGGCAAAATGATTATGAAGGACCTAGACAAGATTCTCAAGAGCAGAGATGTCCTCTGCATGCAAAGATTTGACTTGTCCAAGCTATGGCATTTTCAACAACGTCATATGGATGCAAAAGCTGGACAGTGAAAAAGAGAGACAGAAAGAAAATCAATGCCTTTAAATTATGGTGCTGGCGAAAAATACTGTGTATACCATGGACTATACACAGTATTTTTCGCCAGCACCATAATTTAAAGGCATTGATTTTCTTTCTGTCTCTCTTGTGTATACCATGGACTCTCTCACTTGGTTTGCAGCTTGTCGTGCTATGAGGGCTTGCGTGCATCAGTGATGCTGAGAGCTAAACTATCGGTAGTTTAACTACTGGCAGGGTCTCCCAAGATGGACAGGTCTCAGCTGAGGTGCCAGACCAAGACAAACCACCCTTCTGGGCAGCAGCAGAATGGGATAGTGTTGACCGCAGAGGATCACACTTTTGTGACAACGGCAACAACACCAAACTTAAACTGCGCGGAAGAAAGGCCCGGCAATCTACTTCTGTATCTTGCCATGAAAACCCAATGGATAGTTACAACAAAACAAATTGTGCTATGGTGCTGGGGAAGAGCTGAAGACTTTTCAGAGTAAAGCCAGCATTTATGATGTGGTTGGATCAAAGCCCTCGGGAAGTCTGACTGCTGATGTAGCTGCGCATGAAATGAGAGTCAGAAGCTGTAAAGATGTCTTACACATTGGAACATGGAACGTACGAAGCATGAACCAAGGGAAGTTGGAGGTGGTCAAGAATGAAATGGAATGTGTACAACTTGATCTGTTGGGTGTCAGCGAACTGAAATGGACTGGCATCGGGCACTTTGCATCAGATGATCACATGGTCTACTATGCTGGAAATGAAAGACAAAGAAGAAATGGTGTTGCATTTATAATAAAGAAGAAACTTGCAAGAACTGTAATGAAACACAATGCAGTCAGCGAACGCTTAATCTCTATTCATCTATGAGGATTGCCTATCAACACAACTATAATTCAAGTATATGCCCAAACAGCTGCAGAAGAGAATGAAATTGAAGAGTTCTATGAACAAGTACAAGCTGAAATTGACAGAACATGCAAACAGGATATCCTGATAGTCATGGGTGACTGGAACGCAAATGTTGGCAACAAAGAAGAAGGCAAAGTAGTTGGAAAATATGGACTTGGCAACAGAAATGAAGCTGGAGAAAGACTGATAGAATTCTGGAAGACCAATGATCTATTCATCTCAAACACCTTCTTCCAGCAACACAAGCGGCGACTGTACACATGGACTTCACCCAATGGATTGTATAAAAATCAAATTGACTACATCTGTGGAAGTCAATGATGGAAAAGCTCTGTAACATCAACAAAGACAAAAACTGGAGCTGACTGTGGTACAGATCATCAACTACTAGTATGCAAACTCAAGCTAAAGTTGAAAAAGAGCAAACTACTCATGAATGCAGCAAAATATGACCTTGAGAATATACCACTGGAATTTAAAGACTGCCTGCAAAATCGATTTGCTGCTTTAGATACAAATGACAGAGCTCTGGAAGAGCTATGGAATGACATTAAGAAGGTTGTGTTGGAAGAAAGCGAGAAGTCTCTACAAAAGGTGAAAAAGAAAAAACGGCCAAAATGGATGACGGAAGAAACTCTGAAAATTGCCCAGAAATGCAGAGAAGCTAAAGCCAGAGGAGAAAGAAAGACAATCGCAGAACTCAACAGAGATTTCCAACGTGCAGCAAGACAGGTCAAGTAAAAGTACTACAATGACACTTGCAAGGAAATAGAAGCAGAAACTATTAGAGGAAGAACAAGATTGGCTTTCCTAAAGCTACGAGAGTTAAAGAAAAAGTTCCAGCCTCGAATTGGAATGTTACAAGATGCTCAAGGTTCCATGTTGAATGATGATGAGAAGATCAAGAAAAGGTGGAAGGAATATACAGAGTTTTTATATGATAAAGATCAAGTGGACCAACAGCCGTTTCAACCTGTACCTTATGATCGGGAACCATTGGTGATGAAAGAAGAAGTTGAAGCAGCACTGAAAGCCTTATCAAAGAACAAAGCACCAGGCATTGATAGCATTCCCATAGAAGTATTACAGCAATCTGATGCAGCTGTTACCATACTTACAAGGCTCTGCCAAGAAATATGGAAGACAACATAATGGCCAACTGACTGGAAAAGATCTGTGTTTCTACCAATACTAAAGAAATGTGATCCAACTGACTGTGGAAATTATCGAACAATCGCTCTGATCCCACATGCCAGCAAGATTCTACTGAAGATTATTCAAAAGAGACTACAACCATACCTGGAACAAGAACTACCTGAAGTGAAAGCAGGGTTCAGGAAAGGGCGAGGAACGAGACATATCATTGCGGATGTGAGATGGATCCTTGAAAAGACTAAAGAATACCAAAAGGATATCTATTTGTGTTTTATTGACTATAGCAAGGCTTTTGACTGTGTAAACCATGAGAAACTCTGGGCCACATTAAGAAGCATGGGTATACCAGAACACCTGATCGTTCTCTTGCGCAATCTGTACATTGACCAAGAAGCAACAGTTCGAACGGAACAAGGAGAAACAGAATGGTTTAAAATAAGCAAAGGTGTAAGACAAGGCTGCATACTTTCCCCCTACCTGTTTAATTTATATGCAGAACAAATCATCAGAGAAGCAGGATTGTATGAAGACAACAAAGGTGTGAAGATTGGTGGAATACTCATCAACAACCTTCGCTATGCTGATGATACCACATTACTGGCTGAAAGTGAAGATGATCTGAAACATTTGCTTCTCACAATCAAAGAACATAGTCTCAAAATGGGCCTGCACCTTAATGTAAAGGAGACAAAGATCATGACAACTGGCATAATCAACAGGTTCATCGCTGAAGGAGAAGAAATTGAAATTGTGAACAACTTTAACCTACTTGGATCAACTATCAATAAATAAGCAAGAAGCAGTCAAGAAATCAGACGAAGCATTGCTCTTGGCAGAATGGCTATGAAAGACCTAGATAAGATTCTCAAGAGCAGAGATGTCTCTCTCCATACAAAGATTCGACTTGTTCAAGCCATAGTATTTTCAATAACATCATATGGATGTGAAAGCTGGACAGTGAAAAAGACAGACAGGAAGAAAATTGATGCCTTTGAATTATGGTGCTGGTGGCGAATACTGTGTATACCATGGACTGCCCAAAGAACAAACCAGTCAGTACTAGAGGAGATCAAACCTAAGCTTTCTTTGGAAGCCCAGATGACAAGACTTCGACTTTCATACTTTGGACACATCATACGAAGAGAGAGATCATTAGAGAAAGACATCATACTTGGCAAGATAGAAGGTCAACGCAAAAGAGGATTGCCAGCAATGAGATGGATCGATACAATAACAGCAGCTACGGGTACCAGTCTGTCAACAATGAGCCACCTGACTGAAGACCGAACACAATTTAGGATAGCTATCCAGAGGGTCGCCATGAGTCGACTCCGACTCGACGGCACTTAACAACAACAATCATGGACTGCCCATAGAACAAACCAGTCAGTACTAGAGGAGAGCAAACCTAAGCTTTCTTTACAACCTCAGATGATGACAAGATTTTGACTTTCATACTTTGGACACATGCGAAGAGAGAGATCATTAGAAAAAGACATCATGCTTGGCAAGGTTGAAGGTCAACGCAAAAGAGGAAGACCAGCAATGAGATGGATCGATACAATAAAAGCAGCTATGAATGCCACTATATCAACAATGAGCCATCTGACTGAAGACCGAACACAGTTTAGGATAGCTATCCAGAGAGTCGCCATGCATTGACACTGACTTGACAGCACTTAACAACATATGTGAAAAATCCTTTATAACATTACTTTCACCGAGTTCTCTTGGCTAGAAAGGAGGTAAACCAATTGTAGAGAACCACCAGTGATATCAACATCCATCAATCTCTGCAACATTACCCATGGTCGGTGGTGTTAAATACAGCTATATGAACCATCTGATCCATTGCCTGACCAACATCAGAATCATCTAACACTGAAACCAGTAGTGTTTCTATACTGCGGTGGGTTTTCAATCCAACTTGTCAATCATCTGAAAACTGGTCATCCTCATGGAGCTCTTTAAATTTCTGTAAAGCCACTCTTTCAATGCTCTTTCCAAGCAAGGGCAAATTTGATACAGGTCAATAATTTTGCAATTCCGATCTAAATAGCGGTGTCAATGCAAAGATATCGGGCACCCTAAGTGAATCTTCAGCCTTATGCTCCCCCTCCCTCGATAGTTTGATAATTAAACAGAATGATTATGATCATCCTAACATCACCCCTCCTACAACAGTCCTGTAGAATATATAATTTGACATCAGACATCAGAGTTTGTATCATAGTCAGGATCAATCATTTTGCTTTGACTGCTGCTGCGTTTTGCTGTGTCTCAGAGGCTGCTGCCTAGGTGACTGCCTATTCTTACCTAATAGTTGAGCTGGCTCTGTGGCAAGCCTGATCTTTTAAGAAGAAGCTTATGTGCTTTTAGTTATCTATTGTCCCCTGTCCGTTTTTTAGGCTTACTGAACGGATAGCTTAAGGTTCAGTCAAGCAATGAGCTCCTTGGGACAATTCCTGGGGCTTACTGCTGTGTGCCCCACTGGGATTCTGCCCACTGCACCTTTCAAAAAACATAACAGATTAGTATCTGTTATGTTATGACTATCCCACGCATCTACGACTCTTTCCATAAAGAAATATTTCCACATATTACTCCTGAGTCTATCCCCTTTCACCCTTACCCTATGTCCCCTTGTATTAGGACTTGCTTTCAATCGAAAGAGACTCTCCTCCTGTGCATTTATGCCATGGAGATATTTAAACATCTTTATCATATCTCCCCTATCCAGCCTTTCCTCTACATATTAAGATCTTTAAGACTGTTCTCATATGCTTCATAACGAAGACCACTAACCATTTTAGTAGCCACCATCTGCACAGACTCCAAACTGTTTATATCCTTTTGAAGGTGCAGTCTCCAGAATTGCACACAATTCTCCAAATGAGGTTGCACCCTTTCTCTCTCTATACACCCAAGTATCCTTCTGGTTCTGTCGCCTTCTCTATCTGTTTTGCTTTTTAAGATTGTCAGACACAATAACGCCCAGATCCCACTCTTCTTTCATGGGCAGAAGTACCTCACCACCTACACATTGGATTTTTGCATCCCAAATGCATGACCGTGTATTTTTTAGCATTAAATTTCAAATGCCAAATTCTAGACCATTCTTCAAGCTTAGCTAGATCCATCCTCATGTTATTTACTCCTTCCTAGGTGTCTACTCTATTGCAGATTTTGGTATCATCTGCAAACAAGCAAACCTTACCAGACAGCCCTTCTGCAATATCACTAACAAAGATGTTAAAAAGAATCGGACCGAGGTCAGATCACTGTGGCACACCACTGTAATCTCCTTCTCCTCAGAGTGAGCGCCATTTACCTGTACCCTTTGTCGCCTCCCACACAACCAATTTCTAACCCAATCAGTACGTTTAGGGTCCATCCCTATGGTGCTGTTTGTTTATAAGTCACCTGTGCGAAACGGTGTCTAAAGCTTTACTGAAATCTAAGTACACCACATCTAGGGCTCACCCTCAGTCCAACTCCCTGGTCAAAGAAATCAATCAGATTTGTCTTGCAAGACCTGCCTCTGGTGAATCCATGCTGCCTTGGATCCTGCAATCTATTGGACTCCAGAAACCTCACTATTTTATCTTTTAGTAGCCTTTCCAATAATTCACTAACCACAGAGGTCAGACTAAATGGCCTGTAGCAATTCTGCTTTATCCTCATCAATTTCTACATATTCCTCTCCTTCATCCTTGAGTCTGACAATACCACTTTTGCCCTTCCTCCTCTCACTAACATATCTGAAAAAGGTCTTATCCCCGCATTTATTGCATTGGCTATTTCTTCTTTTTGTACCTTTGCTTTCCTGTCTACTTTGCTAGCTTCTCTAAGGGGTATGTTTACTAAACTGCGGTAACGTAGCAGCGGCTACGTTAAGGCGCGTTATGTAACGTTAAGGCGCCTTAACATTACATTCTGTAACGTTAAGGCGCCTTAACGTTACATAACGCGCCTTAACGTTTCTGGCCGCGGTAAGTCCAGAAAAGGGTGGAGAGAGGGCGGAGAGAAGGCATCAATGGGTGGGGAGTGGGAGGGGAGGCCCCTTTCACACTAACGCGGAGAAATTAAGGGCTGAATCCTAACGCAACTGAAAACTTGGCGTTAGCCACATTTGCAAGAGAGAGAAACTATTTCAGTGTCAGCAATGTACAGCATAGGCAGGGAGCCCAAGAAAGGTGATAGTAGTGCTCCATTTGCAGCAACAGCATAGTGCCCAGGTATGAAAGGCCACTATGGTGATGGTGCAAATGGGGCATGGGGGTTGCAGGTGGGACATGCAGTGGGGGCTACTGGGGCACAGGGTGGACTAGGCGGTAGCCGAGTTGGCACATAGGAATGCAGAAAATGGAAACCAGCAACACAGCAACTGACCAGGGTCAGACATGCCCATGAGTCTGTGGTCCACAGTGTCCCATCCAGGAGACATTACCCAGCAGGTATCCCAAGGGGCACATAACATTGACAGGCGATGCCGGGGGAAGCATGGACATCTATGTAGGCACCCCTACCCCAGAACCCACACCTTAGGCAGCCGCCTACCTGCCCCCTGTATGGCCTGGGATGGTGCACCACCGGCACATGGTAATGGTGGCATGGCAGAGGGGGTGGGTGATTGTGCTGGAGGGAGCAGTGGCACCTGCCTG
Organism: Ichthyophis bannanicus; assembly: GCA_033557465.1. Taxonomy (NCBI): domain Eukaryota; kingdom Metazoa; phylum Chordata; class Amphibia; order Gymnophiona; family Ichthyophiidae; genus Ichthyophis; species Ichthyophis bannanicus. Next base: position 1,688,088,663 of record CM066031.1, on the reverse strand, counting down.
CAGTGGACCTAGGCCATGCCCTGTACTAGTACGTGGTGTGTAGTGCAACAGAAGAGGTCTGGCCGAGGAACATAAGGGTAGCCCCAGGGACAACTATGCTGCTGTGGCAACAGTGTGGTGCAGTACACCCAGCTAGCATGGCCAAGAACAGAGGGTCAGAGGTTCAGGTCCCATCTGTGGATCCTGCAGAGCATCTCCCCATAGTTTTAGCCCACAATTTATTTATTTATTTATTTATTTACATTCTCTTATATACCGCGCTATTCTGCATCAGTGCGGTTTACATTGAACAAACTGAAATTACATTGAACAGGGCATTATAACTTGGAGATAACTATTTTACAGGGAACATGGGCCTATGGAGGGTTAAGTGGCTTGCCCAAGACCACAAGGAGCACCTGTGGGACTAGAAACCCCAGTCCTTCCGGCCCAAGGTTGCTGTCCTCTAGTGGGATTTGAACTCCCGACCTTCCGGCCTGAAGTACCTTGCCCCAACCACTAGGCTACTCCTCCACTCCAATGCAGCCACAACAACAACATGGGCAAACCCCAACGCAGTGGTGCACAGGGGTACGGACACCCACTCACAAGAGCTCCACTATCCACAGCTTCATGGAGTGTCAAGCTGTTAGCCCCAGCACAGAGGTGCAGTTATCACCAGAGCACTACTACTACCCCCTGCACAGATTAGCAATGTCGGCACTGTGATCAGGACCAGTGCGGCGGGTAGGGTTGTCAACCACCTCCATCTCTGCACAATGCTGAGATAGGTGTGGGAGTGTGCATATGTCTCTCCATTGTTTTGCGTCTGCCAACACCTCACTGAGCCCACATTGCTCACACTGCTTCCAGCGTTAGCCTGCAAATGTGCATAATGAGGAGCAAGGTATTGTGGGTATGGCCCAGACAGGGCAGATTGGCCAGGATGCATCTGCACAGGGTGGAGGGCAATGGCTGAGACACTGTAGTGCTCGACCACCACCTGCATGGACAGGGTGGCCACAGTATGTCACGCTGGGGGGTCACTCTCACTCTGACCAAGCAGTGATCATGGCATGTCTATGTTCCCACATAGTGCCACATATTATTTGTTTCCAGTGCTATCTGTGTGTTCCCAGTTTTGGGGCCCAATCACAGGGATACCTGTTTGGTGTCTGTGCTGTGCATCCCACCTCTGGGTGCACAGGGTTCCTCTGTGAGCATGCACTATGGACTGGTTAGTGGGCTGTCTGCAGTTCACCTGTGCATGGGGGGAACACCTTGTAGGATGCTGCAGGGGCAGTCTGACTGTGCTGTCTGTTGATGTATGGCAGACGGTGGCGTGGGGCAGTTGAGCCTCCCCTGCCTACCCCAAGCATCATTGCTGGTCTGCAATGGTCACAGGTATGGCACTGGCCCAGCAGCCCTGGAGGGCTGTCATCCGCCAGCAGGACTGTGGTTGCTGGTATTACAGCCATTCTGAAGGGTGCAGGCACCTGTCCCACCACACCCTCATCTACAAAAGGTGTGATTGAGGCCCCTTGGGGTATATAGTGCATACCACTTAGACCCATAGTGGCAGTGCTACATAGCCCTCATGCGAGTCTAGACACCCCACTGCCCTGATAACAGGTATCCATGGCAGCCAGACCCTAACACCAGGCACGCACTAATCTGGGTAGTGTCTGGTCCCCCAAGGCCATATGTGACTGCAGAACACAGCTGGAACAGATGTACCTTCAGTTGCACTGCTGGGGACACCTGTCACACACTGGCAGTGCTGGGGATGTGCAGCAGGACCTATCTCTAGCACTACATGTACTGTGGACCTAGTGCTGGGCGCCCATCCTAACCCTCAGGGTGCACACGGAACCTGCACAATGGCATGGTCTCTAGCTACTCTGTGCTAGTATCACGCACTGTCAGTCCGTCTTACCATGCTGTAGTACCGGAGAGGTGCAGACCCCATTTGGTGGTCAGCTGTAGGTCGCTGTTCTGCATGTGCAATGCATCATGGGTGCTGGTGGGGTTACCCTATCCTGGCACACAGAGCAGACAGTTTGTGCGGTGACCTGCAGTCCTTCTGTACCCAGCCATTGCTGTGCAACAGGCCTTAGAGGTATAGCCTACTGGTTAGTACACTGACATTCTAGGTGGAGGTCATGGGTTCAATTCCTTGTTGTTCCCTCCTTGTCCAAGGCAGATATTTCACTTGCCTGTGACAGTCATATCTTTGCAGATCCATGCTGCCAGCCCATAGCACCCTCACCACAGTTGCCAGCACGTGCCTTGTACTGTGCCTTATAACATGCCTTGTACTGTGCCTTATAACGTGTGTTACCTGACATGCTTGCCATAATGATGCCCCGCCCACGCCTTTATATGGGCATCTGTACCTTTACCGCGGAACCTAACGCACATGACATTACCGCAGTTTAGTAAACATGCCCCTATGTTTTTCCAAATATAGATACCTGTCTTCCTCTCTTTGTGATCTCTTGTATTTTCTGAAGGCCTCCATTTTTTTCTTCACCATTTCAGCTACTTCTTTGGAGAACCATAGTGGTCTCCTGTTCCTTTTACATTTATTTACCTAACAAAAAGGTTTGTTGCCCTTAAAATATCCCTTTTCAGTTTTGTCCACTGTTTTTCTACATACTCCAGCTGTTCCCATTCCACTGACAATGTCTTGACATATTGTCCCATCTTGGCAAAGCTAGTATTCCTAAAGTCTAAGACCCTTGTTTTTGAATGGATTTTATCAGCCCTAGTCCTAATACTGTACCATACCATCTAGTGATCACTGGATGCGAGATGATCTCCCACAGTAACATCAGAAACACTTTACTGATTGGTAAGCACTAAGTCCAGTATTGCCCCCATCATGTGTGGGTTCTGCCTGAATAGTTCTCCCTGTAGAGAATCTAGGATCTCCTTACTTCTAGATGACACCGCAGCAGGGATATGCCAATCCATATCCATATCCAATCTAATGAAATCACCTATCAGTAGCACTTCTGCTTTCATAGCAATACTGCACATCTATTAAATCTTTGTCCACATTTACTTCCTGTTAGGGGGATTTATATATAACTCCAATGCAAATTGATTTCCCGTTCCCTCTTTCTAGTTTAACCCACAGTGCTTCCTCTCTTCCTTTTAAGTCCTGCAATTCTATAGTTTTACTATTATGTTTTACATATTGTGCCACTCCACTTCCCCTTCTTCCTACCCTGTCCTTCCTGAATAAAGTATAGCCCAGTATAATTACTCCCAGTCACGGTTTTCCGTGAACCATGTCTCTATAGCCGTCACTAAATCCAAGTCAGCTTCTTCCATTAAAGCCTCAACATCTGGGATCTTGTTCCCCATGCTATGGTTATTTATACACACTGCTTTCCAGATGTTGCCCATTTTACCCATTTCTACAGAGATATTTAATGTTTCACTTACCTGTGGGCTTTCTTCATTTACCTGGAGGCTTTCTTCATCCATCCCCAACAGATCTAGTTTAAATCCATGTTCAGTACGTTAGCCAGTCTGATACTGAAGACACTTTGACTCTTCTTGGACAGATGAACACCAAAATCTGCTCTGCAGCCCTTGGATCATTCCATGGTTCAGGAAACCAAAACACTCTCGATGACACCATCCATGCAGCCATGCATTCATCTCCAGGAGGCGAGTTTCTCTGTCTTGGCCTTTACCCTCAACAGGGAGGATTGAAGAGAACACCACCTGTGCACCTATATTCTTTACCTTCTATCCAAGAGCCATGAAGTCACTTTTAGATGCACTCAGATGGATACCTAGCAGTATCATTTGTGCTGACATGGATGAGCAACATCGGATAATAGTCAGTAGACTTTAAAGATAGTCAGTAGGATTTAAATATACATGTTGATGCACCAGCTCGATGGTGTGACAAGACTTTTTGTATCTTCCTTGAAGACCATGAGCTGCAAAACATGTCCATTTCCCAGCTCATGAGACAGAACATTTTTTAGACCTTATTCTCACTCCCCATTCTGTACGCTTGTCTCCATTTAATTTTATACCTACTTTCCTTCCATGGACAGATCATGCTCTCATAACTTTTCAATTATATTTGTGGCTCTTGAACACTCAATTTCAGAAGGTCATCCAGCCTTTAATATTTTGATCCATTGCAATCTTTTGGAGGATCCAAAATCAGTAAACCAAATGGAATCAACCTAAATATCCCAAAAACCAAAAGATTCCAATGCTCAATACCCCCAGAAAACACTATTCTTTTTGTCAGAGCACGCCAACCCAGTGCCGGGAAACCACTCCAGGCACCACTGTGGCAACTCCTTTTATTAAGACATTTTTATGTGGATAAAAAAGAGAAATCCAAAACTTAGCTTTTGAAGAGTGCCATCCAACACAGCTTAAATATGCCAGTGATTCAACAATGACGACGTGGCTCACGTTTCGGGTTGTTCATCAAAAATGTTGCAAAACCCTGCTTCAGGGCCATCCACAACTGGCAAGAAGAAAAGCATGGGTGCCTGGAGCAAGTGGTGCCTGGAGTGGTTTCGCGGCACTGGGTTGGCGTGCTCTGACAAAAAGAATAGTGTTTTCTGTGGGTATTGAGCACTGGAATTTTTTGGTTTTTGGAATCTTTTGGAGGATAGAAAGGCCTCCTTCCCACCAGCAGAAACACTTTTCCCTATCGATTTATTTTCCTTGTCTGCCGATGCTTAGGCCACCCTCTGACATGAGTCCCTAACTCAGGCCCTAGACATGATTGTACCAGCACAACCTCAAAATTGTCCTCTTCATAAATTGCATCCCTGGTATTATGAAGGTCTATGCCTTTTTAGATGCCAAACTCATGCTGCTGAACAAGCTTGGCGCAGGACAAAATCTCTTGCATCTTTGCTCCATTTTAAGAGTTGCCACCTCTACTATCATTCCAAAACAACAGAATCCAAATGAAGTTATTATTCGTCTGTTATCAATAATTCAGCTTCTTCTGCCAAGGCAATTTTTACAGAGTTTCTCATTTATCGACACAAACACAACGGAATTTGCCCTGGTGGATCTGTCGACAGAGGAATTAGTGAACTTTTTTTGTTCAAAAATTAAACTATTTAAGAGTAATCTTCCTTCTTTTCTCTTCTTTTCACCTCAAGATTTGGTATCATCAACTCCAATTACTCTGACCCATACTTCGTCAAATTTCACAACCATGTCCATTTCTGATATCACCAGATTGGTGTAATCAACAAAAAAATGTGTTCCTCTATTAGACCCTATTCCTAATTCTTGGTTAGTTGAATCCACTTTGGGTTTTTACCATTTATTCAGTCCATGCTGAATATGAACCTTCGGACAGGCACTGTCCCATATAAGTGAAAAAAGGCCATTTTAAGACCCATTCTAAAGGGCCTAAAGGGAGATCCTTCTGATATTCAAAATTAACAGCCCATTTCCAACTTATCTCTTTTGGGAAAACTGACAGAAAGAGTATTATTCAATTAATTGCCTGATCACATAGAATATACTCGTTTCTTACACCCCATACAGTCAGGTTTCCAGTCTTTACACAGCGCAGAGACCATCATCACTGCTGTTTTAAATGATCAGGGGGAGGGGACATAGGTTGAGGGTGAAAGGGGATAGACTCAGCAGTAATATGCAGAAATATTTCTTTATGGAAAGAGTGGTAGATGTGTGGAATAGTCTCCCACTGGAGGTGGTAGAAATGAGAACAGTATCTGAATTCAAAAAAGCATAGGATAAACACAGAGGATCTCTTAAGGAAAAAAGAGGACCATTGTAGTGGTTGATATGGAAGGGCAGACTAGATAAGCTTTTTCTGCCATCATGTTTCTATATAGTCTTTGACTTGAAAATTAAAGAACAATAAGTTCTCATGGACTATAGAGTCAACTCTTTATACTGAGCAATACAATCAGGGCAATCCCTTTTATATTCTGTCCTTCCTGCCTTTTTCCAACATCTTTTCAATGAACTTCCTTTAGATTTCATCTCTCTCAAGTGATCGGAATAGCATGAGAGCCCCAATTTTCTTGACTTTGGAGACATTTCAGAGATTAGCTTATCTAAGGTATCCCTCAAGGACTTATTCCACAATTTCACTTCTTGAGTGTTTAGATTTTTCCGCATTAGCAATTGTGTCAGGCCTAGTATAGAATTTCAAAAAAAGATCTGCCTTTGTTCCTTATCTGTTGTTCTGATTGTGTTTGTTGACTAGTTGATTCACTTTTCATCAATGATAGTCTAAACAAAATTAAAAACTGCAATCCTTCCAAGATAAGAAATAAGTTATAATATTATTCAGCCTATATTTTCCATCTATTTCATCTTGAGTAAACACAAAGTCCAGCATATGCCTCTGGATATGAACCTGTGGCTGCTATTAACTTTGGAAACTACCTTGATGGCTTTGCTCTATGACAGTGTATCAAGCGTCTAGAAATAAATAAATACCCCTTGTAGAAAAAAAAATAATCGTCCAGGTCTTTCAAAAGAAATCTCTCAAGACCCCCATTAAGGTCACCTCTGGGTGATTAAAACCCCCAGTATCACAACTTCAGGTACATTAGTAAACATTTTGAAATTCACTCATTTAAATTTAGTGGCTACAGTAGCATAAGGCCTCTATAAACAATCAGTGTTGATAAATACCTTAGAAGAAAACTGGATAAGCAGCCATAAGGTTTACATGTGGACCATTATTGTCGGCTTTTATGTCTTTTATTTATGCCACAGGCAAGCAAAGGTGTATTTAGGCAACATATCATTAATTGTTAAGATTATATTTGGCTAAAATATGTGAGCAAGAAATATTTTATTTAAAAAAAAATCTTACACCCTTGAGCTACTTTGTACTAATAATGTTGTACTGAAAGGCTTGATTATAAAAAAAAAAGTTAAAAAAAAAGAAAAGGAAATGTCTTTTATAATTACAAGCACATTTGGACTAGTCTAGTTGATTGATGGTACAGAACTAAGTGGACTGTGCCAAACCAGTAGTATGGCAGGAAATCAGAAGACATTAACATATAAATATACAATATCCTATTTCCAAATACAACTTGCTATTAAGGAATCACTGGAAGGGAACAGTAAGAAACTCTGCCCTTTCAGCAGAAAAAAAAAATTGGATTAAATTACAAGACAACCCTAAATTTAGCATTTAGACCAAAAGCTGTTAACCAAACTAAACATAGCCTATGAAAATAATGAATGCTCAAATTAAAGCAAATCATGCAAGTGGAAGCAAAGGAACAAAGATTACAGTGCTAGGAAAGAAAATCTTATAATATACGAATGGAAGCACAAAACAAATCACTAAGAACCCTCTTTTTTATTCTAAATGTATTTCATTTCTGAAATGTTAATAGCGATTAAAGTTTTTGACAGTTGATCTTAACTAGCCATTCACACCGGCATGAAATGAGGTGCCCTATGAAGTTAGCACATGAATTAATGTATGCTGCTAGCATACTTTATTTATTTAGCTATTCTTAAATATCTGCAAATCAAAGCGGTTTACATATTGAACAACAATAGGCTCAAGATGGCATTCGAACAGCCTTCCTCAAAACATCTGATCAATACCAGACCTTTTGCAGTTTTGAAAAGCTTTGAAACACTACCTCTTCCTCTTGTCTTATCCATTAAACAATCCAGATAACACAACCTACCCACAGACCTTCCAAACATACAAATTCAATACAGACACCCCACAGACCTCCCATACACAATACTGAAGCCAGGATGAGATCATGTCTGTTATATTAATTAATTACCCTGTTATCCGAGTTGTATTTCCTGTTTTTTCTGTAAACACAAAGTACCGATGAATTGTGTAACTCCTTGTTTATTGTAAACCGCGCTGATGCTGAATAGTGCGGTATATAAGAGACTATAAATAAATAAATTACTGTACACTGAACATAATTACTAAGTTAACAAGCAACTTGAACTTTGTAACTAGGACAGGGATAGGAAGGCAAGGTAGTCAAGTTACTGCATATGAGTGCAGCAACTGTTACAATCAGGGCTGGCACTACCATTATGTGAACTAGGCAGTTGCCTTCACCGCTAATCTTCCAGGGGCACCCATTATCACCTCTGTCGCCCCTCTCGGGACCTGCATCGGCAGCAATGGCCGCAAACAGTCCCGCGGTGCTTACCTTACAACTTCGAGGCTGTTTGCTTATGCCACCTCCAACGCCTGAGCAAACAGGAAGTCAGCATCGGGCGGTCTGAAGGGGCGTAAGCAAAATAGCCCCACGGCACCAAAGTTGTAAGGTAAGTGCCACAGGGCTATTTACTGCCATTGTCATCACTGCAGGTCCTGGTGAAGGGCAGCAACGGTAATAGGCGCTGTAGGATGGGTGAGGCACAAGGGGTGATGTTTGCCTAGGGTGCTTCATCTCCCTGCACTGGCCCTGTTTGCAATGCAAGCATGATAGCAAATGCAAATTAATGAGCTACATGCATTGCATAGCATAAGGTTCAAAATGGGCATGGACTATGCATTGAAGTTAGCATACAATACTTTACCACATGCTGTCACCTGTGCATTAGCGCAGTTATTGTGTGCTGTCAACTTGATACGACCCTGTGGATAGTTGTCCCTATCCCCAGGGTTTTCTTGGCAAGGTACAATCAGAAGTAGATTGCCAGGACTTTCTATCGCACAGGAAGGGGGTCATTCCAAAAAGCAAATAGGCCGCTGGATATGTGGGATAGATGTTTTCCTTGCGAAAACATCTAGACCCATATTCCTAAACCACGCGGTTCTGCATGTATACACCGTAAAAACAGGGAGCTTAGAACATGGGTGGGAGGGGGCTGAATGGAGGTGTGGCAAGCCGCAGAGATAAGGAAAGCATATTCAGGAAAGGCCCATGTATGTCCTGAGTGTTTCTCGCAGACACCTACGTTATGCCAGGAGTTGACATGGAATAAGGCCAACACTTAGAAAAATATCTGCTCTGAACTTCAACATGTCCCATATAGATGAATGGCTGTGACATGTCTGTATTGAACTCATGTGTCTGCTGTCTGGGAGGGCACAAGATGTAGTTGTAATGAATAAAATGCACAGGTGAGGGATGTTTGTAAGATTCGGGAACAATAAAAAAACACCCGAGAGAAATTTAAAGCACTTCAATAGTCTTTATTCTGGCTATGCTGACATTTGCTGTTTGTGCTAAAGGGGCTATTTTAGGCTTCCCAAATAATTCCAGTGTTCGGAAAGATGGGAATGTAGATGTAGGGATGGTATGTGAAGCAGTTCGGAGCACATTTGTGTTTGGCTGAGAAATGCAGAGCAGATGTGATGTCCTGAAGCATGCCATTATATCTTACCAGCATTTGTTTATAGGTACAGGGCATGCTTTTTGCAGATGTTATTTGTGACTGCAATTACTAAGGTGATCTTCAAATGCCATATTTGTTCTGATGCAGGGTCTGTCTGGACAAACATCTCACTTTCCACTTGCTTATACAATAGCTTTGGTGCACGTACATAACCTGGTAGTGTTATGGGCATGCAACAGAGTAGTATATATAGTCTGATTTGTATGACCATATCTATTTCATCCGTATTAATGTGTTGTTTGCATAAGCACACCACTGTCAGTATAAGAGTGTAAGCATCAGCTTAGGAGATGTACATTTTGCCGGGGGGTGGGGGGGGGGGACATGGCCACATGGAGATGGGAAAGCATCTGAGACGTCTATGTTGTCAGAATACAGTGGGCACGGGGACTTGGCCATGCCAGGGATATATATCTCCCTGATTCCAGAACCACGGGTGCGTCTATACCCGCAGTTTCAGAATCAGGTTTATTACGTGCCCATTTTCAGGTTAAACATTTCTGCCAGCCAGACGTGGGTTTTATAGAATCACGCTCCACGTCTACTGCACCTGGTATTCCAAAGTGGTCTCCCAGCCAAGTACTGACCAGGCTCAATTCTACTTAGCTTCCGAGATCAGAAGAGATCGGGCTCACTCAGGGTGACATGGCCGTAGTTCAGGATACCCTAACTTCCATAATTTGTTAGTATCCTTTAAAAATACACCATTCTGAACCATGCGCTAGATTATAAGCTACTCTGTTTCCTTTTTTTTTAATTTCAAAACTTTTTATTGTCAACAAGTAAAGTAGGTATTGGTAATACATAAAGAGTGAACCAGCGTCTAGAACCAAAGGAAACACCGAACACCATCGATTAACACAGATTCACTTCTAAATAGGAGGTGGTAAGTGCATCTGCACTAATTGTCACTGCACTTACCATGTAATAAAGTGCTCTTCTTTGTCGTACCTGTATGGGAACATGTTAGAAATGCCCCCAACAGATACATATAGCACACAGACTTTGCATTTACTATGCATTAATTTTTGAATTTAACACTCAGTAACTGCAAAACTACCACACTTTAGCAAACAGGATCCTATGTATATTACAGCACCACTATGCTGATTTGTATCTGGACCCCATGCAGATATTACACTATGGAGGATAGGCTAGAAGCCGTATTTGCAATTTCTACATATAAAATCAGACATTTACATGTGGAAATGGCAACCAACCCAGTGGGCATGTGGTATAAACAAAAACACTTTATTGAAGTATCATCAACAGTGGTAACTGGAGCCAAACCTGACCCGGCCGTGTTTCGGCAATGCCTTGTAACCTTGGACAAGCCTCTTTATCTTTTACTGCTTCAGAAGAAAAAGCCTGGCAATCTACTTCCAGTCATACCTTGCCAAGAAATCCCAGGGGCTGCTGGGTCACCAGGAGTCAGTATTGACTTGATGGCACTTTCAAAAAAAAAAAAAAAGATAGAAAACAGAGAGTAGGGCTAAATGGATAATTTTTGCAATGGAGAAAGGTGAATAGTGGAGTACCCCAGGGATTGGTGCTGGCCACTACTTTTTAACATATTCATAAATGATCTGGAAATGGGAACAAGTGAGATGATCAAATTTACAGATGACACAAAACTATTCAGAGTTGTTACAACAGGTCCTTAACAAAAATTGGGAGACTGGGTGTCCAAATGGCAGATGAAATTTAATGTGGGCAAGTGCAAAGTTATGCACTCAGGGAAGAATGCAAACTAGGGTTACATGATGCAAAGTTCCACATTAGGATTTGCCACCCAGGAAAAGGATCTGGGCATTATCATGGATAATATGTTGACTGTGTGCAGTCATGACCAAGAAAGCAAATAGAATGCTAGGAATCATAAGGAAAAGAATGGAGAATAAAACAAAGGATATTATAATTTATTTATTTAAAGTTTCTTTTATACCGCGCTATTCGACATCAGCGCGGTTTACAGTGAACAGAAATTACACTTCACAACATTGATCAGTGCTTACAATGAACAGGGCAGTACATTAAACAGGTTTACATTAAACAGGTTTCTTAAACAGCGAACATAATAAACTATGTACAAAAGGCAACTATATACAAAGCCGCTAAGTGCAGCTATATTCATGGTGTGACCACACCTTGAATATCATGTGCAATTCTGGTCACCATAGCTTAAAAGATATAGCATGCAAAATGGGGAAGAAAATTGGAAGTCACAGTGCCAGGACAGCAAGGGCAAGGTGCATTGGCTAAGATTCCAGAGCTGGTGAAGTGTTCCGTTTTAGGGAGCTTCAATATAAGCTTAGTAGGTGGGGCTATATTATTCTGCAGAGAGCTTTTAGGGCAGGTTTTTCCAGCGCAGATCAGTGTGTAAGGTATCAAAAAAGCACGGCTCATTTGGGGCATCTCTTTTGGGGTTGCTCTAAAATTTGGTTTTGTTTTGTTTTCGGCGGGGAGGGGGAGGAGCATGACAGCTTATCTGAGCAAACTGCTTTCACAGTGCTTTCTAAATGATTAGTAGTAGTAGTAATAGTGGTGTTCACCCTAGAGATGGTGATATTGACCAATAAGAGCTCCTTGAAGGTTGAGGACTACCCAGAGGGACTACTACAACTGGAAATAGATCTGAATTTGTAAGTATTTATCTTCTGGAATATATTCTAAATCTTGGGGGAAAAGGGTACTCTTTGGGTGAAAGCAGATAAATCAGTGTATTTTAGAATTCAGTGTGTTTGCTGAGTCAGTCACCAGAGAGCTTTTCATTTAAATAAAATCTGAGTATAGCTTAGTGTAGAAAGAAAAATAGAGTAAATGGTTACTGAAATAACTTTGTTTCTAGAGAGCTTTTTTATTTAAATCAAATCTGAGTATAGCTTAGTATACAGGTAGAATAAATAGTCTCTTACAAAGAACTAAACTTGTTTCTAGTGACCTTTACAAAGAGGCCTTCCAGTTAGGAAGCAAAAGATCTGTGAAGTTGTCTTAAAAAGGTGTTAAAGGCAAGTGACAAATCAAAGGGGTAATTTGAAAGGCCTCCTCTATCAAACCAAGGGCTGTGTGAATCACTGAGGAAATTGGTAAGAGAAGCACAGGTCAGGGCAGCATGTGGCAAGCCAGCTTGTAAGTCTTCTTTTCCTCCATCTCACCTTCCCTCTCAACCTGACTCCCACCCATCTGTGGGATAATCTTAGATTTATAGACTCTTAAAGGGGGGAGGTGCCCATAACACTTTCAGGTGCGGCTGGTTATCCTCATCAGGAAGACAATTATTAAGGATCTGAGATTAATTATTCTTGAGGTGCACAAAGTCCATTTAACATATAGGGCCCGATTCCGTCCCGCATGTAGATCCCCTTTGTGCATCCTGTCTTGCTGCTATGGCACAACGGCTTCATTTAAAAGCCGCGATGCCAGCCGCCTGAAAAAGGGGTTTATTCTCTGCAGCCCAACCCCCGATCTGGCCTCCTAAGGCCATAGTTGGGCTGCGGGGAATGTCCCCTGGCCCCCCTACCCCATCTGTGCCTCGACCACAGCAAAAAAAACAGAGGTGGAATAACATTACCACACATGTTGCTGGCCTTGGACATACAGGGCCGACATTAGAAACAGCCCTGTACATCCAGAGCCAGCGACTGCCCACTGCCCGCCCAGACTCTGCCCCCAGGCTGCACATTACCCACCCCCGTCTAACTTCCCTGCACAACTTCCCCACTATTCATTGCTCAGAATGACCCCGATAAAGTATAGTTGTATTAGTATAAGTATCTCCCACAAACTTAAGTAAGTAAACAACTTTAATATCTGAAGAAAACATTAAAACTAAGATACAGCCAGCAGTGAGATGGAGGCTTTCCAGCCTTTTCCATTGAGTGTCACATGTGGCAGTCAATGGTGGCAGATCTACTTGCAGGGACAGAAGGACAACACATATGTGAATTTTACTACTGGTCCCCCCAGATCCCTGTATAGGGGCACAGGGGTTGGGGGTGGGGCAGGTGTCCGGGGCATCCACACTGGCTGGCAGGGTCCCCTGCGGTGACAGCCCAACCTCAGCTCCCCCTGCACTGGGTGGTACCATTGCTGTGCGTGCCCTGTGGCATTGCTGTCACCGGGCCACCAGGGAATGCAGCGGCCTTTCCACCTGCTGTGTGGATATGCCCCCTGCTGTGGACACTTGGGGCTGGCACCTGTGCCAATACGTGGCCCGTCCCCCCACAGATACCTGATCGTCACATATTGGGGCAGCCACCAGCATGTGGCTTGGCATCACAGCCCTGTCTCCCTGTGTGGACCCGGAGCTGTGCTTTTCAGGGTTTGTCTGCCTAGCATGGTGCTCACCCCCCCCCCAAACCTGTTGTGTCCTCCTTACCTGCACAGCCGGAGTTGGATGCTTGTCCATATGGCTATTGATAGCCGCCGTTTTGGCTGATGACCACCCCTGGGGTAGAGTACCTCATCATGCTGCAGCACAGAGCAGGCAAGGCTCTTTCTCTCACTGAGGCTGAAGTTCACACTTTTCTTCGCCACCATTCTGCAGGTGTTTCTCTGCCCAGCCATGGGGGCTCTGGTTCAAGCAGCCCGCAGATGCCTGCACGATGGCGCCATCTATGCACGGGTACGCCAGACCCCCGATACCCGGAGTCATGCATACATGTCATCTTGCTTGTCTGGCTGCTGTTGCATACACAGGTATCGCTTGATATCCTTGAGCAAAAAACTCGCGTTACACGCCCTGTGCTTACCAGTATATGCCACAGTAGGCACCTGCCACTGTGCTCAGTCTGTGCTGCATTTTCATAGCCTGCTTCTTTTGGCGGTGCATGACACATGATTCAAGCACTTTTCCTGACCAGATAACTTTCTGTGAGTATGGCAGACCTTGGCATCTTGTTGAAAATTGGGCCCTGGAATACTAAGTCTATTGGGATAGAAGAAGATCAACGACGACTATTCTTTTATATAAATTGTATTCATTCTTTGTAAACTGCTTTGATTGATCAATAAGGCAGTATAAAAAACACTCAATAAACAAACAATTGCATAGGCTTTCTGCAGATAGTAAGCAATAGTCCTTTTACAGTCCAGAGTATAGAGAGACTGCTTGTGTGGTGCTTGTGTGATGTGAAGGCACATTTTAGAAATGATGCCCAGAAAATGTTTCAAAAATGTCTAAGCATGTCCAAGTTTGGGCTCTATTTCAGAAATGTGGATGTACCCAATACGGACATCATTGGGAACTGCTACATAAACATCCTTGCAATAGTATTCCAGACAGGGGACATGTCCCAGCCTGTCGTTCTGCTAGCAGGGAAGTTCGGCAGTGTGACAACCACAAAACATATTTCCCCAATACCTATCAATTGTCTTTATGGCTTTAGAGTTCCATATCCTCTAGACCAGGGGTGGCCAACTCCAGTCGCTAATGAATTTTCATGAGATAAATTTGCATATAATGGGAGGCAGTGGATGTAAATATACCTCATGAATATTCATTATGGACATCCTGAAAACCAGGCTGGTTTGTGGTGCATCAGGACTGGAGTTGGCCAACCCTGCTCTAGACCCTCCGGATGTTTTACGGGCAAAATGAGCACTTTTCAGAGCCTATTCATGCCCTGGAGCAGATATAGACTTGGATGAGGGCGGAGACATGCTGGCACTTTCTGTAATTGGTCACACACATGTAAGGTCTTTGAAATGTCCCAGACATGCTCCTGTCCTAGATGGAAGTCCCCATGTTGGAAACATCTCTAGAACCATTTTGTAAAATGACTCTGGGGACATCTCCATGATTTGGACAACTATGTACATGTTTTCAGATGTCCAAAGCATGAATAAAATGACTCTCCCCCACTTAGGATAAAATGTAGGAGGAATATTTCATCATTCACATGAAAGGAGAGATCACCTTTGATAGGAATTTAGGATAAGTTCATAGGACTACAATACTTTGTTATGATGAAAATGAGTGCATAGTTCACAAGTGACCAATATTTGAAGTTCACTGATTTTTCTAGCCAAACCAATTGCTAAATAGAAAGAACACCTTCCAGTTGAAATACTTGGGAGAAGAGGATTCTAGGGGCTCAAATAGTGTTTTCATGAGAGATGTAAGTTTGGCAGTGAGATCCTATGGCATAGGAGGCTTCTGAGAGGTATATGGGTTGTTTGACATGAAGGAGCCCTTCATGAATCTAGAATTGTCTGGGTATTGTGAATCCAGAAGTCTGTCTATCGGGGACATGATAGGTTGATAGCATGCTTAGATGTACTCTGATGGAGTACATTTGCAATCCAAGGCAATAAGGATAATATAAATATTGAAGTATAGTGTTTAGAGGATACTGTGCAGGATTGCGACCATTGGTAGAATACCAGATGAAAAATCTATTCCATTTAATGCATAGGTATATCTGCTGGAAGGCTTTGTTGCTGCTACCAAAATATTTTGCATTGGTGTTTGAAGACTCAGAGTGGAAACTCAATACTGTTCAATTTTCTATGCCATTAGAGCTAGTTATTTGAAATTTGGATGCAGAAGTGAACCCCCATTCTGTAGTGTCGAAGATGGAAAGGCTTGAAGGCTGCATTGAAGAAGGGACAGAATCTTGAGAAGGAGCCAGCTTTGACAAAACCAGTATGGCACTATGAAGATCATCGTGCTGAGTTCTTTCTGAAACCTGTGCAGGATCTTTTCTGTTAAAGGAATGGGATGGAAAGTTATGGTGAGACATTAAATGAAAGGGGCACTCTGAGATGTTAGTTACAAGCACTTGGTGGGATGAAGTTTGTGTGTTTATGGTATCAAGGAATGTGAGCACTTCAAACACCGAAGCCCAAATGGGTTTATTGTTATTACACAAAATACAAAGGATACAGAGGGTAGGTTTTTTGTGAATGAGTCAGCTGGGTTTCCCCTATGACATCAGTTTTTTGTATTTAAGAGCACATGCTCGGCATCTTTTTGTGTGTTTGCTGGGGAACAGCTTGTCAGATCAGGAGCTTTTCAGCTGTCTTAGTTTTTCATAAAGTAAGTATTGTCTCAGTTTTGTACCTATTTTTAGGGTCCTTCTCTTTTCGAAAGTTTAGCCGGTGCTATTTAGTTTTTAGCTTCATTGGCTTTCATTCAGTATTCATGTTATCTTTTTCTTGACAGATGTCTTTTTTCAGACAGTATTTTTTTTCCTGGGTTTCAGAGACAGCTGGCTGTGCAATCATAGCTATACTCCCAGAAGAAGTGGGTAATATGAAACACCCGGTGTTAGAGTGCAAATTGCTGAAGCATAATATTTCTGCGTATGTTTTTGAGCTAAGTACAAACTTGGTGTTTTTTGCTATTATTGAATAGTGAACATTGAACAACCCAGTGGGATTGTTGTGGGGTTCGTCACCCAGTTAGGACTGTTGCTATATTTTCAATATTGCTATTTGCTTGAGATGTTATTTTAATTTGCCTTGATCATTCCAAGAGGTTTTTTTTAGACCGCTGATGTAGGAGCTGACCTGCTGATAGTTATATTGATATTATCACAAGACAGCTTTCCCTATGAGTTTTCTATCATTTAACTCTGGAAAAATACTGAGGTCTTTTTCATCTTGAGAACACCATCTCTCATGTTTTTCTTATCTTGGTCTCAGCATTTGTTTAAATGTGCAAGGCCAGTGACATGACTTCCACCCTTGCCAATGTGTGTTCCGGTCAAATGAGTTGAATATGATAGGTACAGTTTAACAAGGGCCTCTGTCTAGCTATTGATGTTAGTTTCTTTACTTGTAGACACTGCTGTAAACACTACAACACTGTTGTATCAGATCATAAAATCATTAAACATCTGTAGAAAAAAGTGTGGCTGCTTGTAGAAGTAGCAAAACTGATGAAGACTCATCAGCTACTGTTCCAGAACTGGAGTAGACTTTAGTGAAGGTTGGTCTGAAGATCGTTGCACAGAAAATAACAAATTGCAGTCTGCGCTATGAATGGAGAACAAGACAATGTCAGTGCTGGCTCTGCACTGGACAGGCTAGAGCACAATGAAATGTGCACTAACAGTGAACTGTTATGAACTGTGCTAAGATAGTGCTGAGGTGGATGTGCTGAGGGCCAAGAACTCAGGGCACTGTCATGATTTTTTAAAAATCTTTTCCATGGCACAGAAAGTGCAAGAGATGCCAGCTAAGGGTTGCACATGGAAACTGCACCATGAAAATCATATATATGGGGGGTGCCTGCACATCACCAGTGCTTTGGAGGGTGGCTTAGAAATTGCCTTAAACTCAGGCCTGTGCAAATATATTAAAGATGACTGTGTTTTAGGCATGGAAGCCTTGGATGAGACATGCCATTTTGGGGGATCCCAGACATTGTTCTTTTGTGGTTGGACTATGGCAATGCCTACAGAGGATGATCTACAAGAAGGAAGTCAGTAAGATTGTGTGCAGATTTTCTTCTCTCATCCTTCTGCACAAGCAAAAGTCTTTTCTCCAATTCATAATAATTGCAAACTCTGTCAAGATGATATTTTCAAGCTTGTGGAGACATCCTTCCTCGGTGCTTACACTAAGCCTGGTTATAGTCTATTGCTAAGGCAAATGAAGCATCTAGATTATGCTTCCACACCCATACAAAAGAAAATCGGCATCGGTGGAGGCAGAAGCAAACAGCCTCATGGCACCGAAGTTTGAAGGTAAGCATTGTGGGGCTGTTTCAAGGCATTGCCACTGCCGTATGTTGCGGTGAGAGTCAACAGCAGCAACAATGTGGGGTAGTGGGAGGACACAAGGGATGAGGCTTACTTAGGGCGCCTTATCCCCTTGTGCCAGCCCTGCAAGAAGTAAAATGAAAAACTTAGAAAAATTGGTAACACAACGTTAATAACCAACAATTCAACTTTGCAACAAATAACATGAGCAATTATTTGATTTTCTTACCAGAATTAACTCTGCATCAGGCACTGATACCAACAATGCGATGAAAAAGCAGTAGATCCCAACTTGTAAAAGACGTTTTCCAGGGTGGATCCTGGACTGGTCTAGCAGGATTCAAGGAAAGAAAATTATCGGGTAAAAATTCTCATTCCTTATCATCCTGCTAGACCAGCCCAGATGAATGGAATGTACTTAAGCAGTCAAGACCCAGGGTCCCCCGTAGGAGAAGCTTGAGCCTTAGGAGCCCGCAAAGGGGCAGCCACAAAATACTGAAAACAGTCTTGAAGGACTACCAAAAGGAACTGCTACAACTGGAAGTAGATCTGCACTTGTGAGTATAATCTTCTGGAATAAACTCTAAATCTTGGGTAAAAGGGACTTCTTGGGGTTAAAGCTAATAAATCTGTGTATTTTAGAATTCAGTGTTTTTGCTGAATCAGTCAGGCCTTAGGACCACCGATGAGCTTTGTATTTAAATCAAAGCAGTGTATAGCTTAGTACAGAACATAAAATAAGAGTAAATAGACTTTGAAATAAACTTGTTTCTAGAGAGCTTTTCATTTAAATCAAATCAGATTATAGCTTAACCTAGAAAGTAAAATAAGGTAAATAGTTAACTGAAATAAATTTCTTTCTAGAGAGCTCTTTTACTTAAATCAGAATATAGCTTAGCATACAAGTAGAATAATCTCTGAGTAAAAAGAAAAATAAATTTGTTTCTAGTGACCTTTACAAAGAACCCTTCCAATTAGGAGGCAAAAGATCTGTGAAGTTGCCTTAAATAGGTATTAAAGGCAAGTGACAGATCAAAGGGGTAATTTAAAAGGCCCCTTCTATCAAACCAAGGGCTGTGTGAATCCCCAGGAACTTGGTAAGACTTAGAAGCACAGGACAGGGCACTGTGTAGTAGTCAACTTGTAATGTCTTCTTTCCCTCCCTCCTTCCCTTACTCCCACCCACCCCTGGGAAAATCGTAGCTTTATAGGTGATTAAACCTCTTAAAGGGTAGGAAGTGTCCATATTCACTCTCAAGTACAGCTTTATCTTAATCAGGCATACATTAAGGACCTGAGATTAATTAATCTTGAGGTGAACAAAGTCCATTGAATGTATTAGGTATAGTTTTATTAGTATAAGTATCCCCAGTAAATCTAAATAAGTAAACAACTTAAATACCTATACACAACCTTAAAACTAAGGTGCAGACAGCAGTCCAGCAACAAGATGCGGGCTTTCCAGTCTTTTGCACTGAGTGTCATATGTATGATTTTCTCCCAGTTGATGAGGGTCTTACATGTGCTCTAGGTGCAAGGAGCTCTTTGGTGTCAGGGAACGAGTTCAGGCTCTGGGGGCTAGAGCTGCAGACTTGGAGGACATAAGGAAGACAGAGAGGTACATAGATGAGACCCATGGGGATATAGTACTGAAGTCCCACCTCCAATCCAGAAGCATCCCTGTTGCCATGGAGGAGAGAGGTCATGTGACAGGAGAGCATCAACCTGGTATGGCAAGAAGTGATCCTGTAGCTAGGACCTGTCCTCAAGGTGATGTAAAACCTTCTTGCACCGAGGAGGTTTCTCCAGGGCCATGTATCCACGAGCAGGGGCGGCCCAAGGGGGGTGCGGTGCCATGTGCGGAGATTAATTGTGGGGTTCATTTATTTATTTATTTTATTTATTTAGACAGTTTTGTATACCGCCTTATCCTTCAATCAAAGCGGTCACAACACAATTGGGGGATATATTTAACATGCGGGGATATGAGACACATACACTAATACTTACAGGGAACATGGGCAATGGAGGGTTAAGTGGCTTGCCCAAGACCACAAGGAGCATCTGTGGGACTAGAAACCCCAGTCCTTCCAGCCCAAGGTTGCTGTCCTCTAGTGGGATTTGAACCCCTGACCTTCCAGCCTGAAGTACCTTGCCCCAACCACTAGGCTACTCCTCCCCATTTGCATAAGGAACCTAATTTGTGTAAATATTTGCATAATGTTAACATGCGCTTTTAGTAAACATGCCTCTTAATGAGTGTCTGAATAAAGAAAGACTAACAGATTTCTACATTACTATATTGCAGTGACAACCATCAGGCCCATTAGGAAGTACTACAAACACTGATCATTTAGAACCCATAGCAAATCCACCATATCATAACAGCACTATCAGGACTCACAAAGCACCAAACCCTACCTATCAAAAGGCAATACTGCAGGTATTAAAACCAGTACATCTCAGAAAATACCAATACATCTCACTGGGGTAAAGAGAACAAGTGGGACTGTCAAATAGAAACAATATGAACAGAATACCTCAACTTGGTTACTCATGCAGAACATAGACTGTCACCACACAAAGAACAAGGGATCACAATTTAGAAATAGGAAGATGATAATTAAACTGGGAACCCCAAAAGCCAAACATGAAATATACAACACTGGAGAAATAAAACTATAAATTAATTTCTGCTTGCACTACGCAAAAACGCAAAGATGTTAGCAATACACACTTCCCAGACCTGACATATTCCAGTTAATAAATTCAAAATAAAAAGTCATTTTCTACCTTCTGTTTGGGATTTTATTTTTCAGCTGCAATTGCTCCAGTCACTTTCTTCTGGTTTCTTTGTGTCTTCTGCGAGCTATCCATTTGTCCTTTCTTCGCTTTTAGATTTTTTCCATTCTCTCTCTATATCTGCTTTAACAAACTGATCTTTCCCCTTTTCCTCTTTCCCCCTTTTCTTTCCTTATTCCTTTATCATCCACTCAAATTTCACCCTTCCATTCTCAATCCCCACTTACTCTCCCAATACCCAGCCCATCATAGACTTTTCTTCCCTCCCACACAAAATATCTTTTCCCCTCTCCATTGTCATTCCCCATCCCCAACCCTTTCTAGTCCTCCCCCCAAATCAGCTCCCTTATAGTTCTAGACCCACCCAACATCCGCTTCCTTCTAGTCCCAATCCCTCAAATCAGCGTCTTTCGTAGTAGACTGGCTAATCTACTGAAGAAGGCTTTAAACTAGATTCGTTGCGGATGGGTGAAGAAAGCCCCCAGGTAGGTGAAAGCCCCCAGGTAGATGATACATTAAGTACCTTTATGGAAATGGATAACAGGGGTAACATGTGGAAAGCAGTGTGTATAAATGCCCGTAGCATGGGAAATAAGATCCCTGATGTTGAAGCTTTGGTGGGAGTGGCTGACATGGATTTAGTGGCAGTTACAGAAACATGGTTCACAGAAAACCATGATTGGGATGTAACTATACCTGGCTATACTTTATTCAGAAAGGACAGGGTAGGAAGAAGGGGAGGAGGAGTGGCACTATATGTAAAAACTACTATTAAAGCTTTGGAATTGGAGTCTTTTACCTCACGCTAGTGGCTGTATCTGTGAAGCCGCGAATGCTGGGAAAGGTTAAAGGGCATTGCCTTTAACCTCTCCCGGCATTCACGGCTTCACAGATACAGCCATTAGCATGAGGTAAAAGACTCCTCACGATAGCGGCTGTGCAGAGGGAGCCAGGGCCTCGCGCGGGCTTCCCCGGCTCCCTCTGCAACCGTCCACATTGTGCATTAATGGTGTTCGCGCGGGGCCCAGTGCGAACAACATTATCGCACAATGGATAGGCCGGCCCTGCCCACGAGAGAAGCATTAGGACAGACGTTACAGTCGTTGATTCGATTATTAGGAATGTAGATAGCTGGGTGGCTGGTGGACATGAAGATAGCCTGGTAACATGCCTGCCTGGTGCAATGGTAGCGATCCTCATGCCCCACCCAGACAAGGTCTTAGATAGTGCTGGGGAAGAGTCTGCTGTCTTAGTACATGCTGATACCAATGACATAGGAAAGTGTGGTAGGGAGGTTCTGGAGGCCAAATTTAGGATTTTAGGTAGAAAGTTGAAATCCAGAATTTCCAGGGTAGCATTTTCTAAAATGCTTCCTGTTTTATGCACAGGACCCAAAAGGCAGGCAGAGCTCCGGAGTCTCAATGCATGGATGAGACAATGGTGCAAGAAAGAAGGTTTTGGATTAGTTAAGAAATGGGCAACATTCTCAGGAAAGAAGGGGCTTTTCCGAAGGGATGGGCTCCACCTTAACTGGGATAGAACCAGGCTGCTGGCATTAACCTTTAAAAAGGAGATAGAACAGCTTTTAAACTAGATAATAGGGGAAAGCCGACAGTCGCCCAAGAGGATATGGTTCGGAACAATGTATCCCTGAAGGATAATTATTAGCAAAAGACTGTAGTTAGGGTATATCAACAGAGAGGGTCCAATAAAGACAAAAGCAACCCAAATGCCATTAAGTACAGAGCAGACAGAGCTTAAAGATTCCAAATTACCCTTGCCTACTGTTAACCAGATCAATATAAATAAAATATAGCCTCTAAAATGCTTGTATGCAAATGTTAGAAGTCTAAAAAATATGATGGGAGAGTTGGAATATATAGCACTAAATGAGAGGTTAGATATGATTGGTATCTCAGAGATATGGTGGAAGGACGACAACCAGTGGGACATTGTGATACCTGGGTACAAACTATATCATAATGATAGAGCAGATCAAATTGGTGGAGGAGTTGCACTCTATGTTACAGAGGGCATTGAGTCACAAAGAATTAGAGTTTTGCAGGAAACAAAATACACTGTGAATTCTCTATCGTTTGAAATTCCATATAAAAAGGGGAAGACGGTGGAGGTGTACTATCCACTGCCTGGCCAGAATGAACAAATGGATGATGAAATGCTCAAAGAAATCAGGGACACTAACAAAAGTTACAGCACAGTAATAATAATGGATGATTTCAATTACCACGGTATTGACTGGGTAGGTGTCATAGCAGGACATGCTAGGGAGATAAAGTTTCTAAATGAAATAAATGACTGTTTCTTGGAGCAACTGTTTCATGAACTGATGAGAGGGGAAGCCATTTTGGACCTAGTCCTTAGTGGGACACAAGATCTGGTGCAAGAGATAAGGCTTTTGGGAACACTTGGCCATAATGATCATAGCATGATCGTGTTTAAATGAATAAATTTAGGGCATATATCAAGGTAAATCACAGTACTACCTTTTAACTTTCAAAAGGGAGACTATGATAAAATGAGGAAAATAGTTAAGAAAAAACTAAAAGGAGCAGTTGCAAATGTTAAAGACTTACATCAAGCTTGGGTGTTGTTGAAAAATACTATCTTGGAAGCCCAGACCAGCTGTATTCCACACTTTAAGAAAAGTGGAAGAAAGTCCAAAAAACTGCCAGCATGGTTTAAAGGTGAGGTCAAAGAGGCTGTTGTTGCCAAAAAAGCATCTTTCAGGAAATGGAAAAAGGAGCCAAATGACGAAAATTGGAAACATCATAAGCACTGGCAAGTTAGATGCAAGGCATTGATAAGGCAGGCAAAGAGAGAATTTGAGAAGAAGCTTGCAGTGGAAGCAAAAACGCATAATAAAGACTTTTCAAGTACATTCATAGCAAAAAACCTGTGAGTCAGTTGGACCATTAGATGATAGAGGGGTAAAAGTGCACTAAGAGGGGACAAGGCCATAGTGGAGAGACTAAATGAATACTTTGCTTCGGTCTTTACTGAGGAAGATGTAGGGATGTTACTCATGACTGAAATGGTATTTAAAGGTGATGCCGCAGAAGAATTGAAAGAAATATTGATACACCCGGAAGATGCATTACAACTATTTGATAAACTGAAGAGTAGCAAATCACCTGGATCAGATGTCATACATCCAAGAGTGTTGAAAGAACTGAAATATGAGATTGTAGAATTACTATTAGCAATCTGTCATTTATCATCAAAATCATCTGTAGCACCCGAAGACTGGAAGTGACCAAGCGTGTTGAAAGAACTGAAACATGAGATTGCAGATCTACTATTAGTAATCTGTGAACTATCATTAAAATCATCTGTAATACCTGAAGATTGGAGGATGGCCAATATAATGCCAATTTTTAAAAAGGGTTCCAGGTGTGATCCAGGAAACTACAGACATCAGTACCGGGTGAACAAAATTAATAAACATGTAAGATAGTCATGTCTTAATGGGAGACAGCCAATATGGCTTTAGCCAAGGAAGGACTTGTCTTACTAATATGTTATGTTTTTTGAAGGTGTGAATGAGTAGGTAGACAAAGGTGAGTCAGTTGATATAGTGTATCTGGATTTTCAGAAAACGTTTGACAAGGTCTCTCATGAGAGACTCTTTTAACATATTCCTAAGTGACCTGGAAATGGTAATAGCGAGTGAGGAAATCAGATTTGCAGATGACACAAAATTATTCAAAGTTGTTAAAACACAAGAGGATTGTGAAAAATTGCAAGAGGACTTTGATAAATTGGAAGACTTGATGTTCAAACAGCAGGTGAAATTTAACTGGACAAGTGCAAAATTATGCACCTAGGAAAGAACAACCCAAACTATGGTTACACGATGCAAGTTTCACATTGGGAACCACCACTCAGGAAAAAGATTTAGGTGTCATCGTAGATGACATGTTGAAACCCTCCACCCAATGTACAACGGCGGCCAAGAAAGCAAATAGAATGCTAGGAATCATAAGGAAAGAAATGGAGAATAAAACAAAGGATATTATAATCCCTCTGTATCGTTCCATGGTATGAACGTACCTTGAATATTCTGTGCAATTCTGGTTGCCATATCTTAAAAAGTCCATAGCGTTATAAGAAAAGGTACAGAGAAGAGCCATCAAAATGGTAAAGGGGATGGAAGGATACTCCTATGAGGAGAGGCTAAAAAGGTTAGTGCTTTTCAACAAGGAAAAGAGATGGCTGAGGGGAGATATGATGTTGTTGTTGTCGTCGAGTCGGAGTCGACTCATGGCGAACCTCTGGATAGTTATCCTAAATTGTGTTTGGTCTTCAGAGTCAGGCGGCTCATTGTTGACAGACTGGTACTCGTAGCTGCTGTTATTGTATTGATCCATCTCATTGCTGGCCTTCCTCTTTTGCGTTGACTTTCTATCTTGCCAAGCATGATGTCTTTCTCTAATGATCTCTCTTTGCATGATGTGTCCAAAGTATGAAATTCGAAGTCTTGTTATCTGAGCTTCTAAAGAAAGCTTAGGTTTGATCTCCTCTAGTACCGACTGGTTTGTTCTTTGGGCAGTCCATGGTATACACAGTATTCGCCGCCAGCACCATAATTCAAAGGCATCAATTTTCTTCCTGTCTATCTTTTTCACTGTCCAGCTTTCATATCCACATGATGTTATTGAAAATACCATGGCTTGAACAAGTCGAATCTTTGTATGGCAAGAGACATCTCTGCTCTTGAGAATCTTATCTAGGTCTTTCATAGCCATTCTGCCAAGAGCAATGCGTCGTCTGATTTCTTGACTGCTTGTTGTTTCTTTATTGATAGTTGATCCAAGTAGGTTAAAGTTGTTCACGATTTCAATTTCTTCTCCTTCAACGATGAACCTGTTGATTGTGCTAGTTGTCATGATCTTTGTCTTCTTTACATTAAGGTGCAGGCCCATTTTGAGACTATGTTCTTTGATTGTGAGTAGCAAATGTTTCAGATCATCCTCACTTTCAGCCAGTAATATGGTATCATCAGCATAGCAAAGGTTGTTGATGAGTCTTCCACCAATTTTGTCTTCATACAATCCTGCTTCTCTGATGATTTGTTATGCATATAAATTAAACAGGTAGGGGGAAGGTATGCAGCCTTGTCTTACACCTTTGCTTATTTTAAACCATTCTGTTTCTCCTTGTTCCATTCGAACTGTTGCTTCTTGATCAATGTACAGATTGTGCAAGAGTACGATCAGGTGTTCTGGTATACCCATGCTTCTTAATGTGGCCCAGAGTTTCTCATGGTTTACACAGTCAAAAGCTTTGCTATAGTCGATAAAGCACAAATAGATATCCTTTTGGTATTCTTTTGCCTTGTCAAGGATCCATCTCACATCTGCAATGATGTCTCTCGTTCCTCGCCCTTTCCTGAACCCTGCTTGCACTTCAGGTAGTTTTTTTCCAGGTATGGTTGTTGTCTCTTTTCAATAATCTTCAGTAGAATCTTGCTGGGCAGGTGGGATCAGAGCAATTGTGCGATAATTTCCACAGTCAGTTGGATCACCTTTCTTTAGTATTGGTATAAACACAGATCTTTTCCAGTCAGTTGGCCATGATGTTGTCTTCCATATTTCTTGGCAGAGCCTTGTAAGTACGGTAACAGCTGCATCAGATTGCTGTAATACTTCTATGGGATTGCTATCAATGCCTTGTGCTTTGTTCTTTGATAAGGCTTTCAATGCTGCTTCAACTTCTTCTTTCATCACCAATGGTTCCCGATCATAAGGTACAGGTTGAAACGACTGTTGGTCCACTTGATCTTTATCATATAAAAACCCTGTATATTCCTTCCATCTTTTCTTGATCTTCTCAGCATCATTCAACATAGAACCTTGAGCATCTTGTAACATTCCAATTCGAGGCTGGAACTTTTTCTTTAACTCTCGTAGCTTTAGGAAAGCCGATCTTGTTCTTCCTCTAATAGTTTCTGCTTCTATTTCCTTGCATGCGTCATTGTAGTACTTTTCCTTGTCCTGTCTTGCTGCACATTGGAAATCTCTGTTGAGTTCTGAGATTGTCTTTCTTTCTCCTCTGGCTTTAGCTTCTCTGCGTTTCTGGGCAATTTTCAGAGTTTCTTCCGTCATCCATTTTGGCCGTTTTTTCTTTTTCACCTTTTGTAGAGACTTCTTGCATTCTTCCAACACAACTTTCTTGATGTCATTCCATAACTCTTTTGGATCTCTGTCATTTGTATCTAAAGCAGCAAATCAATTTTGCAGGCAGTCTTTAAATTCCAGTGGTATATTCTCAAGGTCATATTTTGCTGCATTCATGAGTGGTTTGCTCTTTTTCAACTTTAGTTTGAGTTTGCATACAAGTAGTTGATGATCTGTACCACAATCAGCTCCAGGTTTTGTCTTTGTTGATGTTATAGAGCTTTTCCATCGTTGACTTCCACAGATGTAGTCAATTTGATTTTTATACAATCCACTGGGTGAAGTCCATCTGTACAGTCGCTGCTTGTGTTGCTGGAAGAAGAAGGTGTTTGAGATGAATAGATCGTTGGTCTTGCAGAATTCTATCAGTCTTTCTCCAACTTCATTTCTGTTGCCAAGTCCATATTTTCCAACTTCTTTGTCTTCTTCTTTGTTGCCAACTTTTGCGTTCCAGTCACCCATGACTATCAGGATATCCTGTTTGCATATTCTGTCAATTTCAGCTTGTACTTGTTCATAGAACTCTTCAATTTCATTCTCTTCTGCAGCTGTTGTTGGGGCATATACTTGAATTATAGTTGTGTTGATAGGCATTCCTCGTAGACGAATAGAGATTAAGGGTTCGCTGACTGCATTGTATTTCATTACAGTTCTTGCAAGTTTCTTCTTTATTATAAATGCAACACCATTTCTTCTTTGTCTTTCATTTCCAGCATAGTAGACCATGTGATCATCTGATACAAAGTGCCCGATGCCAGTCCATTTCAGTTCGCTGACACCCAACAGATCAAGTTGTACACGTTCCACTTCATTCTTGGCCACCTCCAAGTTCCCTTGGTTCATGCTTCATACATTCCATGTTCCAATGTGTAAGACATCTTTACAGCTTGATTCTCATTTCATAAATTAATGAATGGAGTGGAACGGGTAAATGTTTACGCCATCAAAATATAGAAAGACTAAGGGGCTTGTTTACAAAGCTGCGGTAGCGGTTCGCGATCGTTATCGGAGCCGCGATCCCATTGATTTCAATGGCGCCGCGGCTCCGATAACGACCGCGAACCGCTACCGCGGCTTTGTAAACAAGCCCCTAAGTGTCATGCAATGAAGCTATAGTGTAACCTATTTAAGACTAATAAGAGAAAATATTTTTCACTCAACGTGCAATCAAACCCTGGAATTTGTTACCAGAGGATGTAATAAAAAGTTGTTAGTGCAGCTGGGTTTAAAAAAGATTTGGACAAGTTTCTGGAGGAAAGGTCCATATACCATTATTATAGGGACTTGGGAAATCCAATGCTTGCCCCATACAAGCACTGTGGAACCTGTGTCTTTTGGGGAAACTGCTAGGTACTTGTGACCTAGATTGGCCACTATTGGAAACAGGATACTGGGCTTAATGGATGTTGGTCTGACCCAGTATGGCATTTCTTATGTTCTTATATCTATGAGCTATTTCTGCAGCTGCAGCTCAAGCCAGTTGAAAAGGATAGCCCCAGGGGCCCATAGGCTAGAATCTAGGGGGATCCTGCCAAACCTCACCTCTGCTGGGACCAAACAGCCACAGAAACATGACGGTAGAAAAAGACCACATGGCCTATCTAGTCTGCCCTTCCATATTGATTACTACAATAGTCCCCTTTTCTCCCTTAGAGATCCTCTTTGTTTGTCTCATGCTTTTTTGAATTCAGGTTCTATCCTCATTTCTACCACCTCTACTGGGAGACTATTCCACACATCTACCACTCTATCCATAAAGAAATATTTCCGCATATTACTCCTGAGTCTATCCCCTTTCACTTTCATCCTATGTCTCCTTGTAGCAGTGCTTGCTTTAAATCTAAAGAGGCTCTCCCCCTGTGCATTTATGCCATGGGGATATTTAAACATCTCTATTATATCTCCTCTATCCCGCCTTTCCTCTAAAGTATACATGTTAAAATCCTTAAGTCTGTCCTCATATGCTTTATAATGAAGACCACTAACCATTTTGGTAAGCACCCTCTGCACCAACTCCAACCTGTTTATATCCTTTTAAAGGTGTGGTCTCCAGAACTGCACACAATACTCCAAATAAGGTCGCACCAAAGACCTATATAGAGGAACTATCACCTCCTTTTTTCTGCTGGCTATTCCTTTCCCTATGCACCCAAGCATCCTGCTGGCTTTTGCCATCGTCTTTTATTTTATTTATTTATTTAGCTGCATTTATATCCCGCTTTTCACAGGGTCAAAGCGGTCTTTTCTACCTGTTTAGCTACTCTAAACTAAGCTACTCATCAGACACAATTATGCCGAGGTTCCGCTCTTCTCTTGTGGACAGAAATACTTCCCCTCCAACACTGTACTGCTCCTTTGGATTTTTGCAGCCCAAATGCAAGACCCTGCATTTTTTAGCATTAAATCTCAGCTGCCAAATTCTAGACCATTTTTCAAGCTTAGTTAGATCCCTCCTCGTGTTATCTACTACTTCCTGGGTGTCTACTGTTTGCAGATTTTGGTATCTTTTGCAACGAGACAAACCTTACCCGACAGCCCTTCTGCTATATCACTAACAAAAGATATTAAAAAGAATCTGACCAAGGACAGAGCCCTGTGGCACAACACTGGTAACCTCCCTCTCCTCAAAGTGAGCTCCATTTACCTGTACCCTTTGTCACCTCCCCCTCAACCAATTTCTAACCCAATCAGTAACTTTAGGGTCCATCCCTAAGGTGCTCAATTTGTTGATAAGTCGCCTGTGCGGAACCGTGTCAAAGGCTTTACTGAAATCCAAGTACACCACATCTCCACATCTAGGGCTCTCACTCGGTCTAACTCCCTGCTCACCCAAAGAAATCAATCAGATTTGTCCGACAAGATCTACCTCTGGTGAATCCAAGCTGCCTCTGATCCTGTAAGCCATTGAATTCCAGGATTCTCACTATTTTCTCTTTGAGCAGGTTTTCCAATAATTTACTCAATACAGAGGTTAGACTAACCAGCCTGTAGTTTTCAACCACATCCTTACTTCTGCTTTTGTGTAAGGGGACCACATGTGCCTCTCTAGTCCTCTGGCACCACTCCTGACTCCAAACAGGCATTGAAAAGGTCAGTCAAGGAGGAAGTGACATCACCGATCCCGATGGCGGTGTGAGGGCACCACTCCGGGCCGAACCTACCAAAAATACTAACACTCACCTCGAAAAAACTAAGCACATAGCTGCAAAAGTGGTGGAGGCTATCTGGAGGGCTGAGAGAGTGAGACGCCACAGCTGAAGGCAGCCGATGGTCATGGAGAAGAGCGCGATCTAATCGGGCTGCAGCGGCGATCGAAGCAGCGGAAAAGCCTGCGAGTGGGGAAGGAGTCCTGCCGGTGATCTAGTGAGCGCAGGAGTTGGAGAGGCAGTGAGAATTCACGTGGCAGTGGGTGAGACATCAACAGCACTGCCAGATGGAGATCAGCACCATGCGAGGTGAGCGGATGGCCGGGGAGCGGAGAGTGTCAAAATAAAAGCAGCAGAAGAGGGGAAACAGGACAAATTTTAAAAAAAACATGGCGATCACAGACCGTGTGATGAATAGAACTGCAGCATGAGATGTGAGGAAGTGTGATCGGGAGTGCAGTGGAGGTTGGCAAGAGGAGTGCAGGACGGCAGGTGGCGGCAACCAGTCCCAGGAGTGACAGGAGGGAGTGAGCACTCTACTGCTTAGAAAAGAAAGAAGATGAAAGAAGAGCAGCCAGCTTAAAGTGAAGTATACAGGCAAGAAGAAAGGGGAAAAAGGAAAAAAAAAAGAGAGAGAGAATTTCAAGTTGACAGGTCAGTGAGTGAGGCTGCGATATAAGATTTTAAAGGGACTCGCTTAGCGTATTAAAAGAAAGAAAAAAAAACAATTTTGCTCCATGTGTAGAAGACAACTGAGAGGGGAAGGAAAGGAGCTGATAATGGCTACGAGAAGGAAAACCATGGATCTGAGGGAGTATGCGTATCAGAGTGCGGGAGCTGGCACAAGTGAGAAAGCTGCATTGGAGAATAAAAATAAAAGTGGTGAACCTGCTGAGGGGACTGCGCATCATCAAACTATGGAGCAGGTGAAAGATACTATGAAAGAGATCACTAGAGTGGCGTTAAAGGAATGGTTCGTGGAAATAAAGAAGGAAGTGCAAGCAGTTAAAATAGAACTCAGTGAACTTATAGGAAATCTGAAAGATGATATAGCAGAATTGACACACGCGGCAGGGAATCACGAGAATCGGTTGCAGTATCTGGAACAGCAGCAAGAGGCGCAGCAGCAGGAGTACCAGACAAGCCAAAAATGGCAGACGGATATGCAATATAAATTGGAGGACTTGGAAAATAGATCCCGCAGAAATAATCTGCGAATCCGTAGAGTTCCAGAGGAAAGGGAATTTCAGGACAGTGCAAAAGTGGCAGCTTCAATATGCTCGGAGATACAAGGAAAGGAGGGGAAGAAGTGAGTCCTGCGGAGATTGAGTTGGATAGAGCACATAGAGCACTGGGAATAGCATGAATAAATAGACCTAGAGATATCATCATCTGTTTTACAGGATATAGAATGAAAGAAAGGATTGCAACAAACATAAAGAGGCTAGGGACGCTAGTTTGGCAAGGCCATCCAATTACCATCTATGAGGATTTGTCCCTGGGAACCTTACAGAGACGGAAAGCTTTGCAGCCTGTCACACAGGCTTTGCGAAGTAGAGACATTAAATACCGCTGGCTGCATCTATTTGGGTTGTCATTCAAAATAAATGGGAAAATTTATACCAAATAAATAAATAAATAAAAATCGGAGAGTGCAGACACTTGCAGAGGCGACAGCGGTGTTAAAGGATGAAGGCATCAGAGCGGCCACAGAGGCTAGCAGACAGAATATGACAACGGAAGACTCTGGAGGGGAATAGAGTAAAGCTGATGAAGAGAGGCAGGATTTGAAGAAGGGGAGGAGCATGGAGAGCAAAGACTGAGCAAAAAGATGAAAGACTGTAAAACTGGAAAGTTGGTAATGGGATTGGAGGGTGGAGGGAGGGGAAGGAAAATCGGAGGACCACAGACAGCAAGGGAGGTGGTAGAAATTGGTTTGATAATAATAGCAATGTGAATGTTATATGTTATATGTGATGGAATGCAAATGAATATGCCAGGGAGTAATCTGTTTAGTGGAGTTCGGGGATGAAGGGAGGGGGATGAAAGGGGATAAAGGAGGAGGTAAGGTTGGGGAAGGAGGGCAGGAAAAGGGGAAGGAAGGAAGGAGGGGCAGGTAGGGGAGGTAAGGGATGCACTACTCCAGACATTCCTGGGAAAGAAGGGAGAGGAGGAGAGGGGGGAAGGAAGGGGGACTGGGGGAGGGAAAGAGCAGCAGATGGGGAGGAGGAGGAGACGGGGGTCTAGGGGGAGAGAAGTATGGGGGTAAAGAGGAGGAGGGTAGGAGGGGAAGGGGGACACGGAGAATAGGAGGAGGCCTACATTCTAAAGAATTGGTGGTAACTACCATCAATGTAAAAGGATTAAGAACATGGCAGAAACGCAGGCTTTTAGAAAGGGAAGGAAGGAGAATGAAAGCAGATATTATTGGTGTGCAGGAGACACACTTGAGGGTGGGGCAGGAACTCTTGTTATTTTCAAAACAGTACCCAAAGGTGGTGTTGGCGGGGCAGAGGGCAAATCCTTGAAAAGGTGGTGTTGGAAATTTGGTGGGGGAAATGGTTAGACGCTTTGTAGTAGAAGAAAAGAGAGGAAAGGATGGGAGGTGGGTTGGGGTGAAGTTGAGAGGGAAGGAGGGTGAGGTATGGGTGATAAGCATGTATGGGCCAAACGAGGGGCAGGGAGAAGCATTTGGGAACATAACTAAGGAATTGGAGGAATTGGAATCCAAGGCTAGATAATAGTGGAGGGCACAGTAGTGGAAGAAAGAAGGATAGACAAAGCTTGCGAAGGATGCAGGAAAGACTAGGATTGATAGATTTGTGGAGGTCCAGACATCCAGGGGAGCGTAAGTATACTTTTTTCTCCTAGGTGCATGGAACATACAGTAGATTAGATATGATATGGGGCGGGGGGATGTGGGCCTCAAGGGTAAAAGAAGTGGAACTAGGGGAAATTACACGGTCCGATCATGCTCCAGTAACTGTGATTTTTGACATGGGCAGAGAAGATGAGGGGATAAAGTTTTGGAAGTTAAATGATTCATTGTTGGAAGAGGAGGAACACGTAGGAGTAATTAGGGAAGCTATAAGAGAGTTTTTAGAGTATAATGACATGGGGGAGATCCAGTTGAAGACTGTCTGGGAGGGACTAAAAGCAGTGATTAGGGGGAAACTCTTAAGTACAGCGGCGAAGCTTAAGCGGCTGAAGAAGAAAATGGAGGAAGAACTGTTGGAGCAGATAAAGCAGTTGGAGGCTCAGCATCAGGGAATCAAGGATCAGGCTGTAATGGCAAAATTGATAAAGGCTAGGGCTGAGCTACGTAGGGGGAGGGCTCAGCAAATAGCATATAAACTAGATGTCCTGAAGCAAAAATATTTTGAAGGGGGAAATAAGGCAGGGAAGATTTTGGCAAGTAAACTGCGAGCCCATAGAAAAGCAGCGTACATCGATGGTATTAGAGATAAAAAAAAAGGGAGAATGGTGCACAGCATGAAAGCAATAAGTCAGGTTTTCCGTGAATACTGTAGTGAGCTATATCAAAGTGAGCTACAAAAAGGGCAAGAAGAGATCAAGAGTTATTTGAAAGAATGTGTGTTGAGGACGACAGAGGCAGAAGAGAGGGAAAGAATAGGGAAGGATATAAAGGAGGGGGAGGTGAGGGAGGCTATAAAGACTTTGAAATCAGGGAAGTCACCGGGGCTGGATGGTTATACGACGCAATTCTATAAGATGGAGGAGCAAGTTGTACCAATATTGACTAGGGTTTTTAACAAGGTGATAGACGGGGAAGGGGAGGGGATTCCACAGACCACGGGAGAGGCAGGGATCACTGTGATACCGAAACCTGGTAAGGACAAGGGGGTATGTGGCTCTTACAGACCCATCTCATTGATTAATTTAGATGCTAAGATATTAGCTAAGATACTGGCTAATCGGATTCAAGGGATTTTGCCTAGAGTATTACACAGAGATCAAACCAGGTTTGTCAAGGGAGTGATAACATTAGGAAAGTGATGAATATTGCTTGGCATCTCCAGAGATCGGGGGAACCGGTGATATTAGTGACAGTGGATGCGGAGAAAGCATTTGACCGCATTGAATGGCTGTATATGTTCCAAGTGTTGGCACAGATAGGGTTTGGGGATAAGTATATAGCCTGGATAAAAGCACTATACGAACATCCGTGCACGCAGATTAGAGTGAATGGGGAGTACTAGGAGCGATTTACATTGGGGAGGGGTACATGGCAAGGCTGCCCGCTGTCACCACTTTTATTTGCGTTGGCAATAGAGCCATTGGCTGAAGTGGTTAGAAGGGAGGTAGATGTTACAGGGGTAGTAGTGGGAGGAAGGGAGGAGAAAATAGCATTGTTTTCAAATGATGTCATATTCATGTTGAGGCAGCCCTTAACTACTATGCCAGTATTGATGAAAATTATAAAGGAATTTAGCAGTGTTGCAGGATACAAAATGAATGCAAGTAAGACTGAGGTTTTGGAGTTTAATCTGGAAGGGGGGTTAGAGGAGCGCTTGAAGGTGCATTTCAAATTTAAATAGCTACAACAGCACTTTCAGTTTTTAGGGATACAATTAGGGAAGCCCACTGAGAAAATTAAACAATGGAATTACCAAAGAATAGGGGAAAATATTCGGAATGATTTGTCAAAGTGGCGATCGGTTAGAATGTCATGGATGGGGAGGATAGCGGTGGTAAAGATGAATGTACTACCCAGATTGTTGTTTTTGTTCACATCTTTGGCTTGCCCAGTGACCAACAAAGAGATAGGAAAAATGCAGAATCTGATTATGCAATTTATCTGGGAAGGGAAAAGACCAAAACCGGCCAGAGGGACTATGTATCAAGTGCGGTCGGAAGGAGGTTTGGGGTACCATGTTTGACAAAGTATTATGAAGCTGCTCAATTGAGGGGGCTTCTGGAGTGGAGAGAGGGGATGGACCCCTTGAGTTGGGTGCATATCGAATCAGGGAGAGAGGAAGTTAAAGAGGAGTGGATATGGGACCTGGGAGGGGGGCAAGGTAAGGAAGAGTAGGGTAACCCATTTAGGGAACTTATGTTCCAGATTTGGAGGAAATGGAGGGGGTACTTACTGGAGGGGAAAGTGTACTCGCGATATACCTTTATTAAAACAGTGGGAGATAAGGAGTTGGGGGGGATGGCTCGGGTGTATAAGGGGTGGAGAGGGAAAGGGTTGGTGAGGTTGGGGCAATTATTAAACAAAGGGGGGGGGGGCGGGAGTTAGGACTTTTGAGGATCTCCAGCAGCAGTATGAGTTGGATAGAAAGGATCATTACGCCTATGTACAATTGTGGTACTTTTTGCAAAAAAAGGAGGTGAAGTCAGATCTTGAAAGACGGACCTCACCATTTGAAGAAATGATGGGGAAGCAATGGGTACAGAGGGGGTAATATCAAGAATCTACAAACTGCTTCTACAGAAGGGGAAGGAGAAGGGGAGGTGGCAGCAGAGATGGGAAGAAGAAATACCGGGTCAGTGGGATGAAGGGAGATGGGCGGTAGTTTATGAGAAGGCCTATAAACTAGCTAGGGGAACACCAATGTTAGAAAATAGTTTGAAGTTGCACTATAGGATGTATTGGATGCCAGAGTGGGTACACGCCATATTTCCAGATAGTTCCAGTGACTGCTGGAAGAAATGTGGGGAAAAGGGGACTTAATGCATATGGTTTGGAAGTGTCCAAAGGTGCAGGAGTTTTGGAGTAATGTAGAATGGTTGTATGGGGATATCACGGGAGTACAGATAGTGTTAACACCAGGGACGGTGGTGCTCAACGAGGGGGTCTGTGAGGGGGACTTGGCACTTTCTGTGGGATATGGAGTGGTAGTAGCTTGTATGTGTCTATTCCGGTGTTGGAAGGATGAGGTGCCTCCTATAAGAGAGGTTGTGGGTAAGCTGGAACAAATTTGGGGGTGGAGTAAGTTGGAGGCATACAGAAAACATCAAGTGGGGAATAATAAAAAAGTGTGGTACTAGTACGAAAAGTGGAGGGGGTGTGGAGCAAGTATGGGGAGGGATGGGAGAGGAGGAGAGGGTGGGTAGAGGGAGAGAGAATAAAAACTAAGGATTGGGAGGGTGGGGTGGGATGAGAGGATGAGGGGGCAGGTGAGGGTAGGGGGGGGGAAGAGAGGAGGTTATAAACTGTATTGGAGGGTGTTGAAGAGTATGGGATGTGGGAGAGTACAGGGGGTTGTATCTGATATCTGTTATATGTTAAGAATTTGAGAAATGTTATGTATTCAAATGGTGGAAGCGAATCAAATGTTTATATAACCTATAACCAGTATTAGGGTGAAGAAGGTTAAAGTTACGGGTGTGGTAAAATGCTATATGCAGGAGGAGGGGAGGATGTGCAAGATGAAAGACAGAGGGTATAGGTGGGAGAGGTATATACTGGGAGCAAATATATAGGTGGTGTTAATCGAATATGTTAGAAATATGTTCTGCAAGTTTAGATACGTATGATGAGGCACAATGATGTAAAATGCTGACAATGAATGGAACATGGTTGTAAGTTTGTTATGGAAAATGAATACAAGTAAATTGCAAAAAAAAAAAAAAAGTTCAGTCAGCAGAGCCACTAAATCATCCCCAAGTTTCTTAAGTATTCTCGGATTATCCCATCCACTCCCATTGCTTTGTCTATTTTTAGTTTAGTTCAGGGGTGGCCAACTCCACTCCTGGTGCACCACAATCGAGTCTGGTTTTCGGGATGTCCCTAATGAATATTCATGAGGTATATTTGCATCCGCTGCCTCCCATTGTATGCAAATATATCTCATGAATATTTATTAGGGACATCCTGAAAAGCAGGCTAGATTGTGGTGCACCAGAACTGGAGTTGGCCACCCCTGGTTTAGCTAGTTCCTCCCAAACACAGTCTTCTGAAAATTGTTTGAGATCCCCATTGCTTCTGTTCCTATTTGTGGGTGTTTTCTGAGGACCTGCTCCTGACTCTTCATCTGTGAACACAGAACAGAAATATTTGTTAAGCAATTCTGCTTTATCCTCATCAGCTTCTACATATTCCTTCCTTTCACTCTTGAGTCTGACAATATCACTTTTGCCCTTCCTCTTCTCAAGAACATAGCTGAAAAATGTCTTATCCTCCCATTTTATTGCATTGGCTATTTCTTCTTCTTTTAGTATCTTTGCTTTCCTATTTTGATAGCTTCTCTAAGTTTTTCCAATTATAGATATCTATCTTCTGCTCTCTGTGATCTCTTGTATTTCATGAAGAACCCCTCTCTTCTTCTTCACCTTTCCAGCTACTTCTGTTGAGAACCATAGTGGCCTCCTTTGCCTTTTACCTTTATTTACCTTTCTAACAAAAAGGTTGCTTGCACTTAAAATATCCACTTTGAGTTTTGCCCACTGTTTTTCTACATCCCCTAGATGTTCCCATCCCACAAATGACTCCTTGAGGAATTGGCCCATTTTGGCAAAGTTAGTTTTCCTAAAATCTAAGACCCTTGCTTTTGAATGGATTTTATCAGCCCTAGTCCTAATACTGAACCACACCATCTGGTGGTCACTGGATGCGAGATGATCTCCCACTATAACATCAGAAACACTTTCACCGTCGGTAAGCACCAAGACCAGTATGGCCCCTTCACATGTGGGTTCTGTTACCAGTTGCCTGAATAGTTCTCCCTGTAGAGAATCCAGGATCTTCTTACTTCTAGATGACACTTGGCTCCCGATACACTCCCGCACCCAATACAAAATAATTATAACTTCCTTCAAACTAATCAATGACATTTCCCCATCCTACCTATCATCACTTATCTCCATTGATAAGACCACTCGTAACCAAAGAAACTGTAACAAAAACAAACTGCTAACTGCACCAGACTACATTAAAGCTAAAAAGATCACAAATAACAGAGCATTTTCACACTGCACACCAACCCTTTGGAACACACTTCCTGAAAGTCTAAGAGAGACAAAAGACCTCTCCACTTTTAAGAAAAAACTTAAAACGCATCTATTCACACAGCACTTCAGCTCTATAACTTAACCCAATACCCTAACTAAACACCCCTCTCTCCACATACACACAACCGAGAAGAATTCACTAGTTACACAATGACACACAGTCCTTGTATATAGTTACCAGTTATTTTGTTTGTTTTTATTGTACATAGTTAACAATGTTCCCTGTAAACTGAACTTGTAACTCCTTACAATTCATTGCTGTTCAATGTAAACCGCAAGTGATCTTTTGGAATTTGCAGTATAACAATTTTAAATAAATAAATAATAAAACACTGCAGCAGGGATGTGCCAATCCACATCCAGCATATTGAAATCACCTATCAATAGCACTTCCCCATTCCTAGCAATGTTGCGTATGTCTTCTATTAAATCTCCGTATACTTCTTCTCCCTGTGAGGGGGAGTGGGGGGTGTCTATATATCATGCCAATTCAAAATGATTTCTCTTTCCCTCTTTCTAGTTTAACCCATAGTGCCTCCTCTCTCCCTTTTAAGTCCTGTAATTCTATAACATTAATATTATTTTTTACATAAAAGTGCCACTCCTCCTACCCTATCCTTCCTGAATAAGGTACAGCCTGGTATAATTACATCCCAGTCATGGTTACCCATGAACCATGCCTCTGTAACCACCACTAAATCCAAGTCAGCCTGTTCCATTAAAGCCTCAATATCTGGGATCTTATTTCCTATGCTACGGGCATTTATACACACTGCTTTCCAGATGTTGCCCCTTTTACCCATTTCTACAGAGATATTTAATGTTTCACTTACCTGGGGGCTTTCTTCACCCATCCCCATCAAATCTAGTTTAAAGCCGTCTTCAGTAGGTTAGCCAGTCTGTTGCTGAAGACACTTCAACCCTTCTTGGACAGATGGATGCCATCTCTGCTCTGCAGCCCTTGTAACATCATCCCATGATCCAGGAAACCAAAGCGCTCTCGATGACACCATCCACGCATTTATCTCCAAGATGTGAGCTTCTCTGCCATCTTCAATGGCTGCAGTGCTCAACAGGGGTGGGGGGGGGGGGTGGAAGGAGTGTCAGGGACTGGCAATGGCACTGGGTCCCAAACTGCCGAAATAAGGTACCCCAGGTATTCCAGCCACAATAAAGGGAAAAAGAAGCAGTCGTGTAAAAAAACCACAGGGGGTTTCAGACTGCATTAAGCCGTATGTTTGAGCACTGCAGTGGCAGGGAAAATAAAGACTATGAAACCTGCCTCCTGCCAATAAAGAAGCCAAGGCCACACAAAAAAGAAGTCCCAAAAAGGGATAGGCGCCTCAGATGCCCATGTAGGCCTGGGAGGCCCAGCTGTTGAGCAAAAGCTATTTTTTTTTCAATTTGGAGCTGCTTTATTTCAAGCAGCAAGAGAGCCAAATACAGTCCACTGAAATCAATGAGAGGAAAATAAAAAAAAACAAAAAAAGGAAAAAACAAAAAAAACATGCAGATCAAGGACAGCATGAGGGAAGGGGACCTGGGTCCAACTTACTACCCTCCTTAGCAGTCCAGTGGCATCCTCCTGCTCCTTTCAGGATCACCAGTGCTGGAATCCATGGGTAGCTGTCAACATAAGGAGCCAGGGGCCATACCCGAGTTCTGAGAAATGGGTCTACAGGCCTCTGTCACATAGGTCATACCATTATGGTGTGGGCCAAGGGAGACAGGCCAATCTGCATTGCTGCATTAGACCAAACATATTACCACCTACTGGAAGCAGACAAATACTGGCTTCTCGTATATATCTAGTGATGATATTACTGAAAGCTGCAAAGTCTGCCTCCATTTGCTGACGAGTGCATAACCCACTCATCTGGACTGGTCTAGCAGGATAATAAGGAATTCACACTTTGTTCTGAGCTCTGGCAGGACGATGCAGAAAGGTGGTGATAGACCCGCACTGAAGCAATTTTTTACGTTCCTGACAACGCACACAATTTAACGTATGATGCAGGAAGGATAGGGTATGAAAATGACCGCTACGTTAACTGTGCGCAAGTAAATGAGCCACTGCAGCATTAAATGGGAGAGCAAGCCAAACACATGCGCACAAGAAGCCTGCATTAATTTGACTTCCTCTCTGGGCTCTGTGTTGCTAATTTGCATAAAAGTATTTTGATTGCATCGGGGATGATCACGGCATCGGGAAAGCCCCCAATGACATCAAAATACTGTCAGGGGCCATACCCAACAAAAAACAATCCCTGGTGGCCCAGCGGCCTGTTCCCCCCTCCCCGCGACAGTATTTTGATGGCACCGGGGATGATCACGGCAGCAGGAAAAGCCCCAATGCCATCAAAACACTGACAGGGGCCAGTGCCCCGACAAAAAGTAATTACCTGGTGGTCTAGCAGTCCATTGAACACCCCCACCCCCAACCAAAAGTAAAATTTAAATTATCTGGTGGTCTAGCGGCCCCAAAATCCAAATCCCCCATACCTTAAAACAGACATGAGCACTGCCTACGTGCTCCCACTCTGGTCCGCCATCTTGTAAAATAGCGTGCCTGGCCCCGCAGTGCATCCTGGGATGCACAGGTTGGGTTAGACTGCCTTATATGGGGTTGGATTTTGGGCCGCTAGACCACCAGGTAATTTTAATTTTACTTTGGGTTGTGGGGGTTCAAGGGCCGCTAGACCACCAGGTTTTGACTTTTATTTTATTATGGGTTGGGGAATGGGGGGTATAGGGGCCACTAGATCACCAGGTACTTACTTTCTGTCGGGGCACCGGCCCTTGACTGTGTTTTGATGGCATTGGGGGCATTTCCTGATGCCGCAATCATCCCCGATGCCATTGAAATACTGTTGGGGAGGCCGCTGGGCCACTGGGGATTCTTTTTTATTTTTGTTTTTAATTTTTTATTTTTGTCAGGGAGTCAGTTACAATATTCATCTCCCCATTAAACTTTAACCACTATTCAGCTGTGTTTTACCATTATCCCCTTATTCTTTCCTGTGACTCACTTTTTTCCCTGTTAATAACAGATCCTTCCCCTCCCCACCCACCCCTCCCCTGCCCCTCTACAGTTGCCTTATTAACATAATTACATTCAATCAGCTCTCCGCTTTCTTAACATTCCACACTTAAACTTTAAACAGCCAGGTAGAATATTTAGACCATATCCTTTCAAACTGCATCATTCTCTCTTGTTAAAGGGCTGTCATTTTCTTTCCTCCTCTAAGCTTACTACCTGTTCCTCTGATCCTACCCCCTCCCTTAATTCCATCTCCTCCGCTGTCATGCCTTCCATCACACACATTCTCAACCTATCGTTCTTCACTGCTACTTGCCCTGCAGCCTTCAAGGATGCTGTGGTCACACCTCTCCTCAAGAGACCTTCACTTGACCCTACTTGCCCCTGTAATTATCAACCCATCTCCCTTCTTCCCTTCATATCCAAAATTCTTGAATGTACAGTTCTCTGCTGTTGCCTTGAATTTCTCTCCTCTCAAGCCCTCCTTGATCCACTTCAGTCTGACTTTCATCCCTTACATTCTACTGAAACAGCCCTTGCCAAAGTCTCCAGCAACTTGTTCCTGGCTAAGTCCAAAGGCTTTTACTCAGTCCTCATTCTTTTTGACCTTTTTGCTGCTTTTGACACTGTTGACCACCCCCTTCTCTTCGATACATTGCCCTCACTTGGTATCAGGGGCTCTGTACTGTCCTGGTTCTCTTCTTATCTCTCTGAGTGCTCTTTCAGTGTCTATTCTGGTGATTTCTCCTCTACTGCTATCCCTCTCTCAGTTGGTGTACATCCCAAGGGTCTGTTCTAGGCCCTCTCCTTTTCTCTCTCTATACCCAGTCCCTTAGTGCTCTCATCTCCTCGCATGATTTTCAATATCATTTTTATGTTGATAACTCTCATATTTATCTAGATTTAGAAGACAAAGAGGAGGAGAGGGGTGATGAGACTATAGAGGAGTGTATATCTGCCTGCCTATCTGACATCACTGCCTGGATGTCTCACCGCTGTTTGACATTGAACAAGGCCAAAACTGAACTTCTTATTTTTACCTCTAAACCCTCTTCTCTCCTTCCTCCTTCTCTGTTCTCTATCTTCTGCTTCCTGTTTCCTCAGCCCATAACCTTGGGGTCATCTTCAACTCCTTCCTCTCCTTCTCCACACATACCCAACAGATAGAAATGACAGGTTTTTGCTTTCTCTATAACATTAATAAAATTTACCTTTTCCTTTCTGAACACACTGCTAAAACATTTATCCAATCTTTAATCACCTCTTGCTTAGATTACTGCAACCTCCTCCTTGCTGGTCTTCCTCTGAGTCAGCTTTCTCCCTTTCAGTCTTTTCAAAACTCTGCTGCGCAACTAATCTTCTGCCAGTCCCATTATACTCATATAACCCCTCTTTTTAAATCACTTCATTGGCTTCCCTTCCGTTTCCATATCCAATACAATCTTCTCCTGACCTATAAATGCATTCATTCTGTTGCTCCTCACTACCTTTCCTCCCTCTCCTATCCCTACACCCGTTCTCATGAACTCCGCTCTTCCTCTGGCTTTCTTCTCTTCTATGCCCTTCTTGAAATAAAGATTTTTTCAAGTACATTCGTAGCAAAAAAACCTGTGAGAGAGTCAGTTGGACCATTAGATGAGAGAGTAGTTAAAGGGGCACTAAGAGGCGACAAGGCCATAGCGGAGAGACTGAATGAATTCTTTGCTTCGGTCTTTACTGAGGAAGATGTAGGTATGTTACCCATGACTGAAGTGGTATTTAAAGGTGCGGAAGAATTGAAGGAAATATCGATACATCGGGAAGATGTATTACAACTATTAGATAAACTGAAGAGTAGCAAATCACCTGGGCCAGATGGTATACATCCAAGGGTGTTGAAAGAACTGAAATATGAGATTGCAGACCTGCTATTAGTAATCTGTGAACTATCATTAAAATCATCTCTAATACCTGAAGATTGGCGGATCGCCAATGTAGCACCAATTTTTAAAAAGGGTTCCAGGGGTGATCCGGGAAACTACAGACTGGTGAGCCTCACGTCAGTACCGGGAAAAATGGTAGAAACCATCATAAAGAATAAAATTACTCAGCATGTAGATAGTCATGGCCTAATGGGAGACAGCCAACATGGCTTTAGACAAGGAAGATCTTGTCTTACTAATCTGTTATGTTTTTTTGAAAGTGTGAATAAACAGGTGGACAAAGGTGAGTCAGTTGATATAGTGTATCTGGACTTTCAGAAAGCCTTTGACAAGGTCCTTCATCAGAGACTTTTGGCAAAACTAAAGAGTCATGGGATAGGAGGCAGTGTACTACTGTGGATCAGGAACTGGTTAAAAGATAGAAAGCAGAGGGTTGGGCTAAATGGCCAATTTTCCCAATGGAGAAAGGTGAATAGTGGTGTACCCCAGGGATCTGTGCTGGGTCCGCTGCTTTTTGACATATTCATAAATGACCTGGAAAGTGGAATAACGAGTGAGGTTATCAAATTTGCAGATGACACAAAACTATTTAAAGTTGTTAAAACCCAAGAGGATTGTGGAAAATTGCAAGAGGATCTTGATAAATTGGAAGACTGGGCATCAAAATGGCAGATGAAATTTAATGTGGACAAGTGCAAAGTTATGCACCCAGGGAAGAACAACCCAAACTATGGTTACACGATGCAAGGTTCCACATTAGGAACCACCACCCAGGAAAAGGTTTTAGGCGTCATTGTGGATAACATGTTAAAACCCTCGGCCCAGTGTGCAGCGGCAGCCAAGAGAGCAAACAGAATGCTAGGCATCATAAGGAAAGGAATGGAAAATAAAGCAAAAGATATTATAATGCCTCTATACCGTTCCATGGTGAGACCGCACCTTGAATATTGTGTGCAATTCTGGTCGCAGTATCTTAAAAAGGATATAGCGTTATTAGAAAAGGTTCAGAGAAGAGCCACCAAAATGGTAAAGGGGATGGAAGGATACTCCTATGAAGAAAGGCTAAAAAGGTTAGGGTTCTTTAACCTGGAAAAGAGACGGCTGAGGGGAGATATGATAGAAGTCTATAAATTAATGAACGGAGTGGAACGGGTAAACGTAGATTGACTCTTTACGTTATCAGAATATAGGAAGACTAGGGGACATGCAAT
Source organism: Ichthyophis bannanicus (assembly GCA_033557465.1). Taxonomy (NCBI): domain Eukaryota; kingdom Metazoa; phylum Chordata; class Amphibia; order Gymnophiona; family Ichthyophiidae; genus Ichthyophis; species Ichthyophis bannanicus. Next base: position 1,688,044,294 of record CM066031.1, on the reverse strand, counting down.
GAAGCTACAAGGTAAACTATTTAAGACTAATAAAAGAAAATATTTTTTCACTCAACGTGTAATCAAACTCTGGAATTTGTTACCGGAGGATGTAGTAAAGGCTGTTAGTGTAGCTGGGTTTAAAAAAGGTTTGGACAAGTTCCTGGAGGAAAGGTCCATAAACCATTATTAAGAAGGGACTCAGGATATCAATGCTTGACCTAGTACAAGCATTGCAGAACCTGTGTCTTCTGGGGAAACTGCTAGATACGTATGACCTAGATTGGCCACTGTTGGAAACAGGATACTGGGCTTGATGGACCTTGGTCTGACCCAGTATGGCATATCTTATGTTCTTATGTTCCACTGCCAAATCCAGACTTTGATTCTTTCACCTTGCTGCTCCTTATGCCTGGAACAAACTATCTGTATCTTTACATCAGGTTTCATCTCTCCCCTTTTTCAAATCCATGCTAAAGGCTCACCTCTTTCAGGCCGCTTTTGGATATTAATCCTTTGTTCTCCTTTTGTCTCCTTACCCTTGCCTATTGTACGCTCGTTCTCATCTATTGTACTGTCTGTTTTGATTTGATTGTAAGGTCTGATGTGTATACCTTGTAGCACTATATAAATGATTAATAGTAGTAGTAGGGCCTGAAAACCAGAAGAGGAAGAGAAGGTGGCCTATCCAGGACAGTACCTATAGGAGCCCCAGAAGTACAGGCAGTGGGAACAAGGAAACCGGGCATATGTTGCAGAGGAGAATGTGCCCGTATGCCACCCAGACCCCTCTGGCCTATCTTTCAGAAGGCATTGAGGTTTAGACTCACCCAAATCCTTAACCAGTTTCTCCAAGTCCACCCCAAACAATAGCTTCCCTTTAAAGGCGAATTGGGTCAACTGGGACTTAGAAGATATATCCGCTGACCGATGACAAAGCCATAGCCAACGTCATGTCACCGTTGAAAGAACAATGTCTTTAGCCACCAAGCGGACGAGATCATACATAGCATCTTGCTGACTCCAAGAGGGGTGTATTATCCTCTGGGGCGAGAGACTGAATCCACTGGAGAAGAGCTTGAGTTGTCAGGCCCGCACACACAGTCAACTGGAGGATAACAGTGGAAGTTGCAAACTGATTCCTCAGGAGAACGTCCATCTTAAAATGCAGGGGCCTTTTAAGGCTGTACCACCCTTCACTGGGATAGTGGTCTGCTTTGTGACCACCATGACATGCGCATCCACTATAGGTGTGCTGAACCATAAAGTGCAGTACTACTTTGGCAAGGTGTAAAGCTTCGTAAAAACCATCAGAGTGGGACTTGCCTGACTCCCCTTTACTGGGGAGTCAGGCAAGTCCCACTCTGAGCAATTCATGCTTTTGATAACTTCCAGAAAAGGAAAGGCCATGGTAGACATCTGAACCTCTTGCAGGAGGAAATGGATCTGTGTTCCTTGTTTTGCCACTAGAGGTTGATTAACACAGAGTGAACAATACTTAAACAATCAATCAGAGCAGCCAATTCGGGACTAGACTGGACCTTAGCCAGTTGATCTCAATCTCCAGGCTCCAGTCCTTGCTGAGATCACTTAGAAGGCAATGCTCGGGCCAGGTTTTGACTTGTCACCTGCCCTTTTTCCAAATCAGTGGAAAGAGAATGGGAGCATCTGGAAGCCCCAAGATCTAAGGTGCCATACCAGAAATACCAAGTTTGCTACTATTACTACTACTAAAGCAGAAATTAGAACAATTCTAGGGAGGACAACCCCGAGACCGGGAGCTCCCTGCCAAGAATAGGGTCCCCATCTTTGGAGGAGACACTGAGCACTGGACCCTTACAAGAAGAGGAGCGGCCAGTGGAGCGAGCACTTGAACTCAAGGTCTGGCCATCATCTTTCTTCTTCACCTCTTCAGCTGTCTCCTGCACCAAAGACGATAAGGCCAGGGTACCAATGTTCCCTCTAATTTTCTGTAGGCTGTGTGCGCATAAAATATCAGCTGTGTGCAGCTTTTGAAGGAAGGTTAAATTTTTGTGCACCACATAACGACACTCGGAGTTATATACTTTAAAATTTGACTACACGTCAGAATACAGTATGTACACCACATTGATTTTAATCAAATTAAATGAAAATAGACGATTACTAAATGAAGCGGGAAATTTCTAGTAATTACAATCATAACTTTTAAATTTTAAGACGTCTGTGTTGTTTTCTATCAGAATCAGAGCTGTAATTTTTGTGCGCTCTGTTGTAAAGTATGTGTGCTCGCTCGGCGAGGTGTGTGCGCGCGCACACGCGCATAGCTTAGAGGGAACAGTGCAGGGTACCCGTGTCCCCCAATGCAAGAGATGAGCCCTCCAAGGGTGTATCAGAAGCTTCCATGCAAGACTTGCAGACACCAGAATCCAGCAACAAAGCTCTCTTCCTTATGCAGACTAGGCAACACTTTTTAGAAGTAGGCATATGAATCTCCAACAACACTGACAGCCAGGCAACACAGGCTCAAGGCACAATGAAATGGCATGCTGTGCTGCGTACTAGGGCAGTACAGCCAGTAATAGTGCATGCTAGAGCTGCACAAGTTGTAACAGCACATACTAGGGCCATGTGGGTAACATGCCGCACGCTACACATGCACACAGAGAGAGGTGCATAAGAGACAAAGTGCGGGACGTGCAACCAATGTATACAGACTGCTGGACAAGAAGAGAAAACACCAGCATTGAACCAATGAATGCTGAGTCTCTCATACCCAATTTGCGCACCGCACAAAACAAGTCTCACATACAGAGACTTATTTTTGGTACTCACTCCGAGGGAGCCCAAGCAGGTGAAAACCATGCCAGGCTCTGCACTACTCCCCTGTTGCCAGACCTGCAGTCACATACCTCTGAACAGCCTTCTTTTAATTTTCAGGGCAGAGCAGGGGAAGGAGGAGGTTGTGTGAGCTTAGAAGAATCCTTTCCAAATTCCTTTTTCAATCTTCTGGCTACTCAAAGGGTCCTTAACCTGATAAGGATGCAGAGCTGAACCAATTCCTCTCCTCCTTATGGCATCCAAAAAGACCACCTCTAGTGGAGCCTTCCGCGTCTTGCTCCGGTGAGAAAGTCACTTCATGGGTGGTTGCTCAGGAGAAAAATCAAATCTTTTTTGTGTTTCTAAATTTCATCAGAGCTGAAAAACTTGCATCCACCCATCTGCTGAAAAGACAGAGAAATACTGAATTATGCACCTAGAGGCAACAGGCTGTTAATGGCACAATGATGTCATAGGAAGCCTCTGGAACTTTTCTGTCTCCACATCTGCTGGTAGGGGAACACAAACCACTTGTCTGGACTGATCTAGCAGCATAATATGTAAAAGAAAATAATTATATTACATACAACACACACATAACAGAATTTGGGATAAACAAAAATATGATGATGAAAAACAATGTTGGAAGACCATGAAAGAAAATGTTTGCAACGTTTGGGGAGAATTCTGTGTCACATCCCTTTAGTAGGGTAGAAAAAAAACACATGTGAAAAACTAAGGAGACCATTGCAGATGGGGAAGGGCATACTCCAAACTTTACACTAGTTCCTCAAATGTAATCACCCATTTGAGGCCCTAATTCAATCCTGCTTGTCAACAGAAAATGGATTTTGGTAACTAAATTATGGGGTAATTCTTCCATATGGGTTAGTTTTGTGCAGACAGCCTTTTCTTTCATCCATCAGTACTGATAATTTAAAAAAAAAACCGTTAATATATATGTGTTCCGTCTATTCATGGCACACCCTCTTCCCCTCTCCTCGCCATCATTGATATTCACTTTCTGTACGCTCAAAAAAATATAAAAAATTGCAATAAACCACCACTCACTTCCACTAAGAATAAAAGGAAACTATGAATGAAGATCCCAGAATGTGGTATTTTTTCTTCCACAATGTAGAACGAAAAAAAAAAAGAAAATGCATATTTGTTTTTATCGCCATCAAAGCAATGGACACGTAGCAGCTTCTGTGCACTCAGCGTGGCTTAGTCCAAACATGCAATTAGCAAAAATGTTTAAGAAAAGCTTCGATAATATATATCATGCACGTCTTCTAGCGCATAAGAACTTTTAATCCTACTACAGTACTACTATACCCCTAAAATTCCAAAAAACGAGTACAGTCAGCAGAAATGTACGAAGCAAACTACCTGAAGTAAAAGCTAAGTTTAGTTATTCCTATTCCCGTTACACTACCCCCTCCCCCAATCCTCAAGCGGACTAAATGGTCGTTTGCATTTTGTTTCACATTCCCTTCAAATCCCAAAAGCATTATTAATGAATCTATATAACAGACGTTCTTCATCAATTGCCTCCCATGTATGTGGGACCAGGGGAGTGATTTCTCGGGAAGATTGGGAGTCAGTGCTACTGGGGCTATTTTCCTTGAGGGGGCGCGTTCCTCGACGGCACTAAGCCTTTCAGGCTCTCCCCTTCTCCCTCAGATATCTATTGAGGGAGACGGTGGCGAGATTCGTTTCTGTATCGTTGACATTCACTTGAGACGAAAGAATAAAAGTAAGCATCACCATCCTCATAGAAAAACCTCTGCCTAGACAGCAAAAACAAACATACACAAAACCCCGCGTTTTTTTATTTTGTCTTTTCAATACTTCCGCCGTCTCGCAAAACACAGCACAGTAACATAACGGCAAGGGAAAAAGCTCGGGTAGGGAGAGGTGTGAGAAGGGGACCTCACCCTGTCCAGGAGCTCGGCGTCCCGCTGGCGCAGCGCCTTCTGCTTGCCTCGGGGAGCCTGGCAGAGCGCGGCGGGGAGCAGCAGCAGCAGGAGCCGCAGGCGGGCGTCCGTCGGACACAGCATCCTCCGGGAGAACAGCAACAGCAGCCGGGCAACAAGGGAGCGGCTCGGGCTGCCGCTATCCAGGCAGTGAAATGCGGGAGGGAGCCGAAGCAAGGCGCTTGGTGGATGCCTCTAATAGCGGGGCAATGAATGGCTGCTTTACAAACCTTCACCCCACCCCGATGGACATAGGGCATGGGAGGAGAAACTCCCAGAGACTCCCTCCCCCTCCCCTCCTCCCCCCTCGCACTAAAGCCAGACTGCGGCCACCACAGAATGCTCGAGGAAGCTCGGATTGCGCGGTCTTAGTGATTACGGTGCAGCGCATCATAACCTCTAGCACCCAGTGCAACCGGATTCCGGGAAAGGCAGCATGAAAGAGTCTCCGAAGCCAAGCTGAGAAGTTCTGCTCCAAGAACTAAAGACTACATTGTTAGAGTCACAGCTCTAGCCTGCTACAGGACATTTCTTCTCTCCCCCAGTCGCACTTTTAGTGTATGTTAAGAACATAAGACATGCCATACTGGGTCAGACCGAGGTCCATCAAGCCCAGTATCCTGTTTCCAACAGTGGCCAATCTAGGTTATAGGTACCTAGCAATATCCCCAAAGACACAGGTTCCACAATGCTTGTACTGGGTCAAGCATTGATATCCTGGGTTCCTTTTTAATAATGGTTTATGGACCTTTCCTCCAGGAACTTGTCCAAATCTTTTTTAAACCCAGCTATACTAACAGCCCTTACTACATCCTCCGGTAACAGATTCCAGAGTTTGATTACACGATGAGTGAAAAAATATTTTCTCTTATTTGTCTTAAATAGTTTACCCTGTAGCTTCATTACATGTCCCCTAGTCTTTCTATACTCTGATAGCGTAAACAATTGATCCACGTTTATCCGTTCCACTCCATTCATTAATTTATAGACCTCTATCATATCTCCCCTCAGCCGTCTCTTCTCCAGGCTAAAAAGCCCTAACCTTCTTAGCCTCTCTTCATAGGAGTAGCCTTCCATCCCCTTCACCAATTTGGTGGCTCTTCTCTGTACTTTTTCTAATAACGCTATGCCCTTTTTAAGATACGGTGACCAGAATTGCACACAATATTCAAGGTGCGGTCGTACCATGGAGCGATACAGAGGCATTATAATATCCTTTGTTTTGTTCTCCATCCCTTTCCTTATGATACCTAGCATTCTATTTGCTTTCTTGGCTACTGCTGCACACTGGGCGGAGGGTTTTAACATGTTATCCACAATGACTCCTAAATCTTTTTCCTGGGTGGTGGTTTCTAATGTGGAGCCTTGCATCGTGTAACTATAGTGTGGGTTGTTCTTTCCTAGGTGCATAACTTTGCACTTGTCCACATTAAATTTCATCTGCCATTTGGATGCCCAGTCTTCCAATTTATCCAGATCCTCCTGCAGTTTTCCACAATCCTCTTGGGTTTTAACAACTTTAAACAGTTTTGTGTCATCTGAAAAATTTGATAATCTCACTAGTTATTCCCTTTTCCAGGTCATTTATGAATATGTCAAAAAGCAGCGGATCCAGTACAGATCCCTGGGGTACTCCACTATTCACCTTTTTCCATTGGGAATATTGGCCATTTAGCCCTACCCTCTGCTTTCTATCTTTTAACCAGTTCCCGATCCACAATAGCACACTGCCTCCTATCCCATGACTTTTTAGCTTCGCCAAAAGTCTCTGATGGGGGACTTTGTCAAAAGCTTTCTGAAAGTCCAGATACACTATATCAACCAACTCACCTTTGTCTACCTGTTTATGCACACCTTCAAAAAAACATATCAGATTAGTAAGACAAGATCTTCCTTGTCTAAAGCCATGTTGGCTGTCTCCCATTAGGCCATGACTATCTACATGCTGTGTAATTTTGTTCTTTATGATGGTTTCTACCATTTTCCCTGGTACTGACGTCAGGCTCACCGGTCTGTAATTTCCTGGGTCACCCCTGGAACCCTTTTTAAAAATTGGTGTTACGTTGGCGACCCTCCAATCTTCAGGTATTACAGATGACTTTAATGAAAGTTCACAGATTACCAATAGCAGGTCTGCAATCTCATATTTCAGTTCTTTCAACACTCTGGGATGTATACCATCCAGTCCAGGTGATTTGCTACTATTCAGTTTATCAAATAGTTGTAATATATCTTCCCGGTGTAGCGATATTTCTGGTGATTCCTCCTCTACTGCCACCCTGCTTTCAGTTGCTGTACTCAGGGCTCTGTCTTGGGACCTCTCCTTTGCTCTCTCTACACTCAGTCCCTTGGTGCACTTATTTCTTCCCAGGATTTTGAGTACCATCTTTATGCTGACAATTCTCAGATCTACCTCGCTGCAGCTGAAATCTCTGATAAGCAGGCAGTCCCAGATCTCTGCCTGCTTATCAGACATTGCTGCCAGGATTTTCTCACCCTTGTCTGAAACTGAACATGGCCAAAACTGAGCCCCTTATCTTCCCCCCTAAACCCACCTCTCCCTTTCCTCCCTTCTTTATTTTTGTGCATGACACTACATCCTCCCCGTCTCCTCACCTCACAGCATGGGGATCATCTTTGACTCTGCTCTCTCTTTCTCTGCATACATCCAAAAGATAGCTAAAACCTGTTGCTTTTTCCTCTGTAACTGGCAAAATCCACCCATTCCTTTCTACACACACTACTAAAACCCTTATCCACTGTTTAGTCACCTCCCTTGACTTGACTATTGTAACCTGCTCCTCACTGGTCTCCCTCTGAATCATCTTTCTTTCCCTTCAATCTGTTCAAAAGGCAGCTGCATGGCTTATCTTCTGCCAGTGCCACTATGCTCATGTAACCCCTCTTCTCAAGTCACTTCACTATCCGTTTCCACATCCAGTTCAAACTTTTCCTACTTCCTTACATGTGCATTCATTCTGCTTCTCCTCCCTACCTTTCCTCTCCTCTCACTCTACACTGCTCCTCTGGCAGATCCTGTTTATCTGTGCCCTTCTCTGCTACTGCTGACTTCATCCACTCCAGCTCGCTGCTCCATCTGCCTGGACAAACTATCTGAATCAGTGCCGCAGGCTCCTTCTCTGGCCCTATTCAAATCAGGGTTAAAAATCCTCTTTGAGGCTGCTTTTGGATCCCGATGCCCCACTTTCTTGTTCACTACTTACATGTATCTTACCATACGATAGGCCCCAGTTTTGCAATATTTTAAATTGTAAGTTCTGATGAGAAGGGACCATGTCTTACATCTTTATGTAGAGCACTGCATATGCCTCGTAGTGCTATATAAATGATTAGTAATAGTAGTAGTTTACCCTTCTGCTCCAGTTTAAAAAAAAATGCCAAGTAGGCCAGTCTCGGTATCCAATTCTCACTCCAGTTACAGTGCAGGAAAGGAGAACCAGACAGCTGCCTATAGTGTCAATGGTCTAGGGAGCAGTCCATTACTCCCCCCCCCCCTCTCCGGGACCTTGCAGCAGCAGCAATGGCCTCAAACTGGCCCATGGCACTTAACTTAAAACTTCAGCACTGCAGGTCTCTGTGGCTTCCACCCCCTCCAATGCCCAATGCGGACTTCCGCCCCCATACAAAAGGAAGTCAGCATCGGACGTTGGTGGGGGCAGAAGCAAACAGTTCCATGGCTCCAAAATTTTAAGGTAAGTGCTGTGGGGCTATTTGAGGCTACGGTCACAACTACAGGTCCCAGAGAGGGCAGCAAGGGAGCTGGAGAGAGGGAGGGGTGCAAGGGATGAGGTTTGCCAAGGGCGCCTTATCTCCTTGCACTGGCCCTGCTTGGCATGACCTGACAGAAAATCAGAAACTAGCAATTAGTGCTGCTGGTATTCAGAAAGGCCGATATTCCAACACTACCATAGTCAGCAGCAGTATCCAGATAGGAGCTGCTGCTTAATATTTATGCTGAGCAGCACTATCCAGATACGTGTGAGCACTTAAACCAGCACCGTATTCATCTGGCACTTATCCAGATTTCAACTTAGGTCTGCTTTTCAAGTAACCCAAGATGTCTAGAAAGGTGATGGCCAAATATCACACATCATGCTGATCAGGTAAGTGCTGGCACAGACATGCCTCGCTCTGCATACAGGCTGTCCATCTGGCTAGTACCAGGATGGTTCCTAGAGATATGCAATGGCATTATTTGGATATTGCCACTGAATATCATAGTCAGCACTCTTATTCAAACAGACTCCTGCTGGCCAACCAGCTAAGGGTACAACATATCGGCCTTTTCGTTTTTAACTGGGTCCTGAGCAATGGTATACATTCCATGCTAGTATCCTCTCTATAGTGCAAGGAAGTCAAGGGAAGAAGGGGAACCACTGGCAGCCATTTCTAGATCTTGTGAGGGAGATTCCACAGTTCTAAGGGCTCTTGAAACAATCCAGCACCACTCCTACAAAGAATCAAACAAACCAGGAATAAATTTAAACACAGAGACTTCCAGTTCACCAAGAGAGAAGCTTACAAAATGCATTCTCTGCCTTGGTAAAAAAGGATGCTCCATTAATGGAAACTGAATTGGCCTTAATCACCTAATGTACCTGAAATGCCCCAGACATTGTCAAAAGATCTCAAAATTAAAAATTATTATTACTTGGAGACTCCATTATCAGAGGCATTAACTTTGGTCAAATGCCTCTAAGGATCTTCAGTTAGAAGAAATACAAGCCAAATTGTTAGTGAAGTCAGAAAGGAAAGTAAGGATTCTAAAACTGATCCCATTATCCATCTGGGAACAAATGATCTGGCTAGAAACAGTACCTCTTCCATGTAAAAAGACTTACAAATGTTGGGAAAGGGACTTAAATCTACTGTTGACACTCTACCATTCTCAGAAGTTCCACCTATTCATGGTAATGGAGAAAAGAGGCTGCAAGAAGCTTTTAGATAAATAGGTGGCTTGAGGCAATAAATGGAATAACAAAAGGTTACTACTACTGAACATTTGTATAGCACTACAAGATGTATGCAGCTCTGCACAGAAACATGTAAAAGAATGAAGTACATGTAGAGAGCCAATTGTGGTGGAGGAAATGTGAAATGCCATGTTTTTCATCAGCTGCAGTCAGACCCAAGGGCGAGAGAGAAAGTGATTGGATGAAGAGGGCAGGGGTATGAGACAGAAAGAGGAAGAGAGTGGCTGAAGCCTGGGGAGGGGGAATTGAAAAGACCCACATTTGAATGGCTGGTCTGGCCCCTCCCTCCTCTGACGCAGGCATACATCAGAGGAAGGAGGGATCAGACCTGCATTCAAGTGCAGAGTCGGAAAGACCCATGTTTATTTTAAATTGGATTCTGTTCTGCTGCTGCCATCATCATCACCACACCACCGCCGCCGCCGCCACCACCACCACCACCACCACCACCAAGGCAACATGAAAAGCGGCAGTGGTGGCTGGGCAAGGGCAGGCAGTGCAGGGGGGGGGGGGGGGAGCCGGCTGGATATGGAGGTAAGATAGGGAAATGCTGAGCATGGGGCAAATGACAAACTGTGATGGGGTGGGGGGAGCCAGATGTGTAAGTCGCACAGGGCACACTTATGGCTTGGTATGATCCTGCCTCCACTACAACCCCATTCAGACTTGGATGTCCTCATGCTGGGGATGTCCACAGACCCAGCCTCTAAAATGTCTGTGGAGACATCTCTGTGTTGTGGTCATCTCTATGCCTGTTTTCAGATGTCCAAAACACAAATAGGGCTACCAAAATGATCCCCTTAGTCTTTTGAACTAATTATTCTCAGTATCCTATTTAAAAATTAAGGGTATAAACTGATCGCAATGTTGAGCCTGTAGGCTTTGTCTTCCAACAGTTAATACTTTTCAGTGGGTGAAAACACAGGCCAGGGCCTTCTCTGGAGTGATCCCTCTTTTATGAGTTGAAATCTATTAGAGACTATCAGTTGTTCTGTCAAAAGCTAAAACACTTTTTTTCCTCCCCAGAAATCCATCTTTATGCTGAGATTTTACTTTTTCCTTGGATTAATATGCATTACTTGAGTTCATGGGGTGCTAGAATTATTTGTGTTATAAGTAAATTTGTTAATTTATTGTTTATATTGTCTGTTGATATACTCACTTGTCCCTGTGGCTTGATGTACATCGGGTGAACCAAACGCAAAATAAAAATCTGACTTGCTGAACACTGCAGTAGAGCAAATACTGGTAATTTACAGGCTCCCATAATGGAGCATTGTGTACGGTTCAATCACTCTTTTGTGGGAGGAGTTTATTTAGTTATTTAACAGGTTTTTTTTAGATCACTTTATCATTTCAGTCAAAGTGGTTTACATTGTAACTAAAATGTGGTAATATACATTAAACAGGGACATTGACTCTACCATTCTCAGAAGTTCCACCTATTCATGGTAAGGGAGAAAAGAGGCTGCAAGAAGCTTTTAGATAAATAGGTGTCTGGGGCAATAAATGGAACAACAAAAAGTTACTACTACTGAACATTTGTATAGCACTACAAGACGTACACAGTGCTGCACAGAAACATGTAAAAGAATGAAGTACATGTTTCTGTTTAACTGGATTTTTCTGAGGCAATGGAGGGTTAAGTGACTTGCCCAAGGCTACAAGGAGTGCTAGTGGGAATTGAACACTGGTCTCTTGGTTCTCAAGCCAGTGCTCTATTAGGCTACGTCTCCATTGAAGAGTTGTGTTTCAATGTTCATGACGGTTAAGTTTAATTATATCACTATTTCCTCAGGGGTGAGCATAAGGCTGAAGGCTTGCCTCGGGTGCGCACACTAACTTGCACCAGTCCTACATACACCAAGCACAACAGACACACCACCAGTCCCCAACCCTAACTCAACCCCCCCCCCCCCCCAACCAACCCAATACAACAAATAAAGTGGAAGAGGAAAGCAGAAGGCCATAAGAAAAGAAACACAATAAAACCCCAACAAGGAGTGTAGCCCTCCCTGGGACATCCCAGATGAATCACAGGAGAGGTTTCCAATAACATGCAACAAATGGCTGCTTAATCGGGGAGCTCCATCCAAGCTACAACTTAAAGTCCCATGGACACATTAGCTATCAGATTTTAAATGCCTCCTCCCACAAAACATGCTTCTGCGGATGGTGTGGATTTGAGGACTGGGGCATCCTATCACCAGACAGTGGACTTAAATTCCTTTTCCTATGTGAGTGTTATGAAAGGTAGAAGTGGTTCTTCCAATATGGTGACCACCGTGGCAAACATGGGCCTCGTGACTGATTAAAATTATGAGAAGTTTGAGGCAGCTGATCTCACCTTGCAAGCTCTGCAGGAAGATATTCAGGAGTGGTTCAGGGACATAAAGGTGGACATTGCCAGTTTTCAAGGTGACATTCAGCATAAGCTGGAGGATTTGCACATGGAAATGCATGATATTGGTGTAAAAACACACAAACCAAAGGGGAAAGCTCCTCTTGCACTGGCAGTAAATGCAGGACAAGTAGAACACAGTACCACCATGGAAGGAACAATTTATTGACCAAGATGTGAGGTTAGCCCGAAATGTGTTTTGGCTGGGAAGCCTTCTTCAGGGGACTTAGACCTCCAAAACAAACAGACTAAAAACATAACAAAAACAATAATAATGAACCATTTAAAAAGTATACATAAATATATAAAATATTACATATAAAAAGTATATATAAAAGAACCAGAAATCAAATAAAATTATAATGATTATTTATAAAAGAATATAAAGGAACAGTAAATGTACTATTATGTAAATAAATAACCATATAAGATGTCTATAGGGAGTTCAGATCATATACAGTTGAATGTATTCTAACCCTTGAATAAAGGGGGTAAAAAATCAAGCATGCAGAGCTATGATGTGAACTCATATAAAGGGGTGATTAATTAACAGGGAACTCATTAACAATTGTATGTCAGAACACACAAATCTGACAGTATGTCACCTAAAGATAAAAGTACAAATGGCGTTGAGAATCAAAAAAGGTCATTAATAGACCTATGTAAAGATTACTCTCAACACTCATTCATACCCCTCCAGATACAAGAACTAGAAGAGAAAATGCACTACACTCCCTTGAGATCCCAGTGCAATTCAGAAAACAAAGCAGACCATGAGCTCCAGGGCCTTCACATTCACTGCCCCCACTCTCTGGAACTCCCTACCACTATCTATCTGCTCAATCAAGGACCTCCAGATGTTCAGAAAATCGCTCAAACATACCTCTTCACTGCGCACTATGGAGCACAAACCACCATCTCAAACTCACAGGCAAATTAACCACATACGAATTGTAGGACTGGACAGATAAAGGGATACCAGAATCCCTAATATGTAATTGAAGATGGATGAATTTCTTGATACAAAATGTGTTTAGAAGTTTGACTTCTCACCTACTTCCTTTCAAATAGAATAGGATGTCATGATCATGAGTTCTCTGTAACCGTCTTTAAAATAGATGGAACAGTGTTAACGCAAGCAAAAAGAACATAGGCTATGAACTGTGCAACCATAGTTCATTGTACAGTCAACTGGAAGTCCCTGCTGACACAACATAATTTTTGCAACTTTTGCAATTATAAATTTCATCTAATATACTGTAATCAGATCTTACTCTGTAAAAAGAACTTTGGCGACACCTTGTGTTATTTCATGGTTATAATAAATGACTGTTACTTCCTCTTTTTCTCTAATAAAAAGAGAGCTTTTAGGGAGAGGAATTTGAATTCAATAAGCCTGGAATTATGCCTGTTCATAATCCGCTTATTGTCTTCCCTCTGAGCTCAAAGAAAATAGCACTTTGTGTGTGTGTGATTGTGTTCTGTATTACTCTCTGCCTGTCTCTCACTACTGATGGACCAGAGACCTAAAGAGTCGTGGTATTGTGGTCAGATCAAGGAGTTTTCTTCAGTTGGTGCTGGACTCGGATCTCTGTGTTCCTTCAGTAGCTGGAAACAGCAGACAAGTCTCAAGGACACAGGCAGTGGTTGCTGTGAGTATACTAAAGTATTGACAGATATCTGTGTGCATATTGTGATTGTAATGTAAAGCCGGTAAGGTTAATTAGAGATCTCAGTTAGATAAGTGGAGCGAGAAGGCTCGTGATATAGGGCAGAGAAAAGGAAGCCCTAATTGTGAAATGAGGCACAAGTTTTGGTGAAGCGCCCTTATGTTAATATTAGATGACTGCCAGTAACCACAGTTTGCCGTTCCTCCTTGGTGGAACATTTCAGTGGAGCACATTGAGGTTAGTTACAGTATGAAATGGCTTTTGAAGTGAATTTCATACCAGTCATGAATGTACCGTGTATGGTTTAAGGCTAAAAAGTGCAGCAAGCACTCTGTTTTGAAAAATGTAATAATCAAGTGTTTAGGATGGATAGTGTAAATATAAAAGAAACGGAAGCTTACAGGGAAAAACTTATATCGTTGCTGTATGACTGTAAAATAGAAATTAATCAAACAAAGTTTTAAAGGACTGGTTTTCATGTCATAACTTTAGTATGAAGTTTGTTTCCTCTAATTTCGTGGTTAGGGAATTGTTCTGTGCATTGTAAATTTTGTTATTTATTGCAGTAATAATGTAGAGGTTTCCGGCAAAGATAACGGCTTGGCATGACTGCAATATTAGCAGGAAAGAACGTATTGAGCAACTGTGGTAAGATTTTCTTTGTTAGACTAATCATTAGGGAAGTTAAAAAAAACCCTCCAAATGTGATTAACTATTTCTCTTACTTGTGTATGTATAGTAAATAAGTTTGTTTTTTAGGTTTGGATCTGAACTTATTTTGGGTTATGAGAATTTATTTACTGATTCCATTCTATGTGTAATAATGCAAATGCTGAAAAATATTATTAGAAATATTACTCTTTGGTGTTTCTTATGTCTCTGGATGCTTTGGGAAAAAATGATGATATATTCTCCAAATTGTATTTCTAGTTATAATTGATGTGAATGAATGGGAAGATCTTCCATGCTTTGATATATTTAGATTTTTGATAAAATTGTGTGATGTAATAAAGGTTTAAAAAATAGTTTTTAAAGGAAAGAGAAGTTAGTAACTTAACTGGAAAAAAATTGAATTGCTAGTCAAGTTAAGTCAAGCAAGTTTGTTTACTTAAAGGGAAAAAGTGAATGATGCAACTACATTCAAACAAGTGAATTAAGTAATTAAAACAGTATGGCGAATATATGTATAATGTTGAAAGTTCAACTATGATAGTGTATAAGTAAATGTCTGAAGAAAAAAAAATGCTGATATTTCTCTTAGTCTCTTTTAAACTAATCTGCAGGAGTCGATTGGAGGAGTGATCTTAAATTCTCATGTCTTGTATGTTTTAGTTATCATGAAAGACCTCTGCAGAACTGATGTTGTTAATTGCAAGGAGTTTTCTTCACGAATGATGACCCACAGACAGCTAACCTTATTCTGAGATTAACCCACATATTCCATCCCAAGCAACATCTGTCCATAACCTGCTTGTACATAGTTACTATTATGTTAAGTTTTCGTACTGTTTAAAATCACTATGTAAAAAGTTCTCGATTATTTGTAAATCACCCCTGATCTCTGGAAGGGGCGGTATAGCAAAGTGTAACAAAAAATACTAATTGCTACCACGCAAAGAGAAGCCACTCTGAGGATCGCTTTATACGCCTGAAAAGGGTAAAATTAAAATATGTAGAAATCACATTTGTCTATGTGTCTTTATCTATGTATGTTTTACTGTAGGTATTGTTTGAACAGAAAGCCAATCAAAAAAGGCTCAAAGTAGAGAAGTATTCTTATTGTCAAGATGCAAGAGGCCTTTCGCAAACCATCAGTAATATTATGAATAGGGACAGCTTATTGTGAAGGACTTCAGTATTTGTAAAACAAAAGGAACGCTGTCTGACATGCCACTTCAATGGGCTTGATCTCAGATAGGTCATAGGGAGGCTGGTGGCCAGTGTACCATTGCTGTTCACAATGTCATAACCAAATATGGGAGAGAAATCTTTGTATATAAAACTGTAGTAGGCTTGTAGTGATTCCTACATAGGTTAGTATCTGGTCTTAAATGAGCTCAGAGATCGACAGGAAGTCTTAAACAAAAAAACCCACGGCATTAGAGATGAGGCAGCCAGGAAGGTAGCTGTGAGGGTAACCCCTCCCCTCTCAGCCTGATTTACAGTGAAACAAAACTTAAACACATACCCTTTTGCCCAGAGTCCAGCAGACCGGAGCATACCAGTTTAGATAAGTAATTTAGGCATGCTATATGATAGCCCACAAACCCCCCCTCCCCCAGGGGCTACTGATTGGTGGAGAGGGGATACCTGAGACATATGAGAAGCTAGTATGGGTTTGAAAACTTACTGTATATAAGACAGTGTGTGACGCCACTTGGGCTCTCAGATCATTTTGTTCAGGGTGCCGGCTCTGCCTGAGACTGTGCGCACAATAAACAGCATGTGTTTGCATACCGGTCTGTCTCTGTGTTTTCATCTGGGGGTTGGAGGGACAGACTTCGAATAGATAATAGATCTCCTGCTACATTTCCTGGTGCATTGGCTGGGAAACCTCAGTCTGTCTCCTCGCACCCCCAGGTGAAGGTATCGCGGTTTGCGCAACCAGGACTCGCCCGGTCCAGGACCAACCTCCTGGTCATCGACGGTCCCCAGTGCCACTGGACCCTTTGTTCCGGAGGGATCCCTCGGCGTATCCTGTGCACTCGGTCCTGGATGGCCGACTCCCTGGGTACAGAAATCCAGCTTGATAGACTGGCATCCAAACTCTTCAGGATGGCGAGTACTCTCTTAATTTTCTGAAATGGGTTGAAAAGTCTGGTACGGGATTGGCCACCCCCTACGGGCAGTCTAAGTAAGAACCGTAGTCTGAGATATTGGGTTCTGAAGCCACCACCTGTCCTGGTGTCTGGATTCGGGAGTCTGGGAGGGTATATATATATATATATATATATGTGTGTGTGTGTGTATGTGTCTGTCTGTGTCCCTGCGAATGTTGTATATGAATTAGGAGAATAATTACAGTATGGGGTCTAGTGGATTCAAGAATAGGACTCCGCTGAAATGCATGCTAAGCCATTTTAAAACTGCCTTTGGGGGTGACTATGGAGTTAGGCTTACTGCCCCCAGACTAGTTATACTGTGTGAGCAGGAGTGGCCCACCTTAGTGCGAGCGTGGCCACCTGAAACAGTGAAAAACATCAGGTCTACTGACTGCAGGGAGAGGGACAGTTTAGAAAATGTTAAAAAAAGGAGAAATCCAAGAAGGGGGAAGATACTGAGAGTCCGGCCCCAACCCCATAGCTTCTCCTCTAACCTCTGTAAATAAAGAGGAAAAGGGACTGTTCCCTGTAAATAAAAGGGGAGTAGGGGAACTCTCCTGTAGATAAAGGGGAGCAGGGTTTAGTGTATATAGACTGTTGTACTAGTATAGAAGTGAAGGAAGACAATTGCTTTATTTAATGTATATCCAGTTTCATTACTATGTTTCATGCATAATCAATAGTCAAAGAACCAAATTTTTATCATACCTCTCAGCAGTGAGTAAGGGGTACTTGAAACTGTTGAGACAGTTTGCATAACTACAGAAAGATACTGGGAATGAAACTATTGAAATTGTTTGCATGGCTACAGGAAGATACTGGGAGATCAGGGAGGAGTTCTTCTTCTAGCAGATGAATGGAGACCCATTAGAGAGGACAAAAGGGCAATTCACCTAGGAATCTTTCTCCTAGCAAACAAATGGAAACCCATTAAAGAGGACAAAAAGAACAATTCACCTAACCTCCAAACAATCCTCTTGTCATCAATTTTAATTGTAGAGTTTTTGAGCTTCTAAAACCATGGGGAGTATCTCCCTTGAGCATCCTCAGATGTCTGACCAGCATCTTGATTGTGTACTATGTGTATGTCACCTGAAGGCTAGGAGCAAACAAAGGCTGGAGAAGGACTGGTCAGATTACTATTAGCAAAGATTTATGGGGTGGAGAATATCTGTAGGGCAAAGCTCATGTGTGAGAGCTAGCTGCAAACCACTTGTAGATTAGGAAGAAATTAAGACTTTTTACTTGTCTTTTTAAGGTCCCTGGTTTTCCGAAGCTGTTGTTAAAGCATGATGCTTTTCAGAACTACCTAAGGGGGAGGGTTTAGTGAAATTTATCAAGAAAACCTCCTTATTCTGATCAGATAGGCTGTTAGGCATAAAACACTTGTAAGCTTTGATTTGTCTTGTGTTTAAATGTTTGTTTGCAGTAAATACTGTTTTTCATTCATTACTGGCTATTCCAGTAGATTTTATGGTCCCTGGATGCTGAAGTGACTAGATCAAACAAACAAGGCATGAAACTAAGGAAACTGTTTTTGTTTTTCTTTGACCTTCAAAGTAGAGGTTAAGAGCCCTGACAGGACAATGGGGCATCCTGAGCCAGTTTGCAAATGATTTAAATCCTGAGTAAATAAGAAGGTAATCCTGGTTAATCTTTATCATTAGTATGTTATGCATCTATTCTTTGTCTTTGACTGTATATGCTATCAAGCAAACTTAAAAGTTAAAAGGGGATTTTATATATTGTGGCAAGCACCTCATAGAGGGTATAGTTATTGTTTATATTACAGAAACATAAAGAGCTATAACTATAGGTTAATTGTTCAGCTACATAGTAATCTGCATTCGCCTGAAGGAATCTGGACACAAGAGAGAACTATTGTTTGTTTTGCTGTCTGTGTTGAATATAACATTTCAGATCAGTTTGATACCAGTTTCAGGTATAAGGTTTTAATTTAAAATGTGACAAAGCATGATTTTGAATTCACCTCTAAGAAGTTTCAAGTCATTTGAGAATGCCTGTTTCCTGAACTGTAAGATTCAAGGTAATTATTTTGCATTGTTAAGCTCTGCACTGATGACTGATGAACAGGACAGTAACACCATACAATATTGGATTTTAAGATAAATTCACCGTTTTTCTGTATTTGAATTTTACATGTTGGTGTCCAGAGACAAAGTGTACTTTGTTTTGAAAGTTTTTTAAATTTCAGTTTCAGGAGTACAGTATATTGTAGCACTGCGAGATATGAATTTTCTTTAGTTTATACACTTGCACTTTAGGTTACGAAATATACTTGTTGTAGCAGTACATTATTTAGAGGTCCAGTATACACAGCAATTATAGAATTTTGGACAGAGGCTGATCTGAAATTGCTTTGTTCCCAAGCATATAGAGCAAATTTAGTGGAAAGATGGAACCGAGTTCCCAGAAAATATGAGAATATTTGTAAAATTATTAACAAATAAAACGATAACATTAACTTGAGTTGATTGGACAAAACCAAATCTTGCTTGTCAGCAATGATCCAGGAGAGGTTTGAGAAAAAGAATGAGAGAGAGGCAGAAAGGTGAGACCACAGCCTAGGAAAAGGCAATAAACGTGCTGCTTCAAGTGTGATGATCTGGGCCACCAGAATTCTGACTGCTCTAAGACTCCTTGAGGACCCACAAGGCCTGAAGAACATGAACCTTGTATATTTATGCCTCTGAAGAGACATGAATAGGCAGGGGAGAGTAGGCCAAGAAGAACCCGAGGAAGTATCGCCATGAGGCCCAGCCACAAATGCCTTGCAGGCCAAGAAGAACCTGAAGAAGTATCGCTATGAGGCCCAACCACCAATGCCTTGTACCCTCTTAGGTCTCTCACCTCTAAAGGATCTCTTTTGACATAATTAATGAGTAGCTTACACAAATCCTTGTGGACACTGCAGTTTCAGGATCAGTCCAAGTATTCTTAAGTTTCCTACAGCACTCTCACTGGGAACAGTGTATACGATAGATTCTAGTCACACCTGAGATATGTATCCGTCCTGTTAGAAGCCATACTTCTTTCTATTGGGATTGATGTTATAAAATGTTGCAAAATAATAGTTTTATATTGTAAGGACTTTACCTAGATTGTTTAGACAGTTGCTATTTAGAATGAGCACATATGTCAATTTAGAACTACACCAATTAAGTTAGTGGGAAAGGGACACTGTTTACTCACACTGTTATGCTTATTGAGAAGAATCTAAATTTATATTTTCTGCCTACCATTCGTTTACACCAATACTAAGTTTTTAACAAATGTTTGATATTCTTAGCAGCCTTGCCAAATAAGGATACATTAGTATGGTATAAAAACATGAAAAGGACCTATGTATGTAGTTGGTGGAATGATGCAGGTGATGAAGGAGTGTTGTGAGGGATGAAGTGGGATATTAAGAGGAGGGACTCTGATGGACAGTAAACTGATGAAGGTAATTTAATGATGTGAAGTGATGTATCTGGCTAATGAATATGTAAATGAAAAAAAATGATGAGCACTTTATTCAACTATGCCGTCTCCAGAATCTTCAATTTAGGAAGTCATCTAAGCCCCAACATATACTCAACAATTAGAAATAGACACCTGGAGACAGGCTAGGTGCACCTTGCACCCTGATGAGCTTTGGAAAACCTACACTGGCCATGTGGTACTTCCAGATGCTTTTTGCCTCCTTTTTGCCTCTGTATGTCCTGGCCAGGCATGCATGGGCAAAGGGGGATGATTTGATGACAAATTCTCACAAAATTGGTATAATTCTAAAACTTGCAAAAATTGCAGAACACGTGTGTGCAACTTGTCTGATCTGTAAACATGTAAAGATCAGTCAAGGGCATAATGGAATATTTCCTATCAGCAAATGAATCTCCAGTGATAGAGAGACAAAGAGTTAATCAAACTGCGAGACAAAATTGACACCATACGAGATAGTTACTGGTAGACCATTGAAAGTTTATAAAGCAATATTTATAGGATATGATCTTAGTAAATATGGATGAAATTAAGTTTGTCGCATTGCATTGTCTCATTGTGAAATCTAATCTAGAATATTTAGTCTTTTCACTTAACATTGGTGCTGCTTTTCTGAATGAGGCCTGGAGCCATGTCACCAATTGCAATCCAGAGAGTCCAGCAGAAGGAATTGGCCAGAGTCCAGATGGAACAGACCATCCCAAGAACTCAGAACTACACACCGCTGAAATGTGTGAAGGAGTCCCTATCTGGATCAGTGTGTCTATTGAACGCTCTATCCAAGACCTGCGTGAACTAGCGAAACATATCTCAGACTCATCCATCTTTATCTTTATCTTTATTAAAATTTGATATACCGCTGTGGCAAAAGCATTAAGCGGTGTACAATAAAAACTGATTAGCACCACAATCCAAGAAACAGAACGCCAAAATTAAGACAGGAAAGAAGGGTAAAGAGAAAGTGAACAAATCACACTGGAACACTTAACAGTAAATCATAATAAGTCGCAAAACAAATCATGTTAACATTTAACATCAAATCATAACAAATCATAAGGAGAAATGATATTAACCAAACCAGGGTACAGAAAAGAACATAAGTAAACAAACAAGGACGATACATGGGGTTAACACAAGCAGAGACCAATTAGGGGGGAGCTTCAGGGGGAAGGTCAAAAGCTTTCTGAAAAAGGTAAGTTTTGAGCAGTGACTTAAACTGAGGGTAAGATGGTTCTAAACGAAGTGAGGTGGGTAACATATTCCAGAGTGAAGGACCAAGGAAAAACCAAGCTGAGTGCCGCGTCTGCTCCAGACGGGCTTGGGAAGGTGAAGGGAGAGACAAACGGTTAGCATGAATGGAACGAAGCAGCCGATGGGGAGAATACAGTGAGATACAGTCTGCCAGGTAACGGGGAGTACAGGTGTAAATGGTCCGGTGAAGGAGAATCAGAAATTTGTAGTGAAAGCGATATTGGAGAGGAAACCAGTGTAAACGGAGCAGGACGGGAGTGATGTGATCATATCTACTGGAAAAAGTAACGAGGCGAGCTGCAGTATTCTGAATACGCTGTAACCGCTGAAGACAGTATTTGGGGAGATTAGCCAGATAGACATTGCAGTAGTCCAGCCTACTGATTACAAGGGCAATGACAAGAGCAATTAGGGCGTTAGAGGGTAAAACAGACCGGACGGCCCTAATTTGCCGCAGAGCAGTGAAAGAACAACGGGAAACCTTTGAAATATTAAATAACAGAGGGGAAAGCACAGAGCCTTGTGGGACACCACAAGTGAGAGGGAAGATGGACGAGGACTGATCATTTACATGTACTGAGAAAGAACGGGATGAAAGGAATGAATGAAACCAACACCAAACAGAACCTCGAAGGCCAATATCAGAAAGCCGAGAAAGAAGTGTGTGATGGTCAACCAAATCGAATGCTGCAGACAGATCGAGGGATACAAGAAGAGTGATGTCACCATGGGACTGGGAACGGGATGGTTCGTGAAGTTGTTTAGTTGGTTGGGAGGCCTTAAGACCTTAGTTATAGGAGTTCTCCTTCTTTTCCTGCTATGCGCCCTCTTACCATGCAGTATCCTGATCCTCCACCGTTTTATCACCTCCACCCTCAATGCCCTGGTGGAACGCAAGACGGCTACCTCGGTCATGGCCCTGACCCAATATACCCCCTTGCGGCCTGCCTCTAGTACTGCTGCCCTCTACCGCCCTAGTGGTTGAGGTCCAACTAAAAAAGGGGGGAGTGAGGCAGCCAGGAAGGTAGCTGTGAGGGTAACCCCTCCCCTCTCAGCCTGAGTTACAGTGAAACAAAACTTAAACACATACCCTTTCGCCCAGAGTCCAGCAGGCCAGAGCATACCAGTTTAGACAGGTCATTTAGGCATGCTATATGATAGCCCACAACCCCCCCCAGGGGCTACTGATTGGTGGAGAGGGGATACCTGAGACAAATGAGAAGCTAGTATGGGTTTGAAAACTTACTGTATATAAGACAGTGTGTGACGCCACTTGGGCTCTCAGACCATTTTGTTCAGGGTGCCGGCTCTGCCTGAGACTGTGCGCACAATAAACAGCATGTGTTTGCATACCGGTCTGTCTCTGTGTTTTCATCTGGGGGTTGGAGGGACAGACTTCGAATAGATAATAGATCTCCTGCTACAGAGAAACCGCAACCTAGTTAAAGAACAGCACGATGAGGCAATGGTATGTAGAAAACAGCATCGGATATAGTTTCTCCATATATAATATAATGATCAATCAATAATATGGGTAAGGAAACTTATCCATCCACATTGCAATTAATACAATTGGCATATTACCAGCGTTAAGCATATGTGTGAGCCCACCAGGTGACCATGATGCACTTTGTACGGAACCAAGGGTCAGCTGGACTGTTGGCCAGACAGTTCCCGAGCTGACACCTTCCTCCGTCCAGAAGGGAAACAACTCAGGGAAGACATATCACTTCCCAACAAAAGAAACATCACAGAGAGGACCTACAATTCCCAACAAAATCTCACCTTATACAGAACAAATCTCTCCTTATACAGGACAACACACTCGTACATGGTAATAACTATCTCACAGATTTTTCTTCCTAAAGGATCTTTTTATTATTCCCTATCTTACAGAAACAGAAACATAAGAACAAAGGAAAACAGTCCAGTGGAATTACAGATCTTACCACCTCTCACAGCAAGCAAACGGGGTCATTCCTTCTTATCTTAGATGCAGATTTCTAAACAATTACAAGTCAGAATGTCTGTTCCTGCCTGCCTGAATTCTGTCTTATCTCTGACTCAATAGCAAGTGTGACAGGCTCTCCTGGACATAAGAGAAACAGTGTAATAGACATATACACAAAACAATACATACTGCCATTCACACAAAACTCTCACTTGACAAAAAAGATACTGGGGAGAACCCAGGGAATCCATACCCCATGCAGCATCCACTACACAGGAAACAAACTCCTCGTGCATCTGGTCCTGTCACAATATATACCTTTGCTCAGGACCAATTCTTACTATTGGGGGATTCTTCTCTAATTAAATCATTCTTGTTCCAGCTGTCTGGGGCCCCACTTGTGTGATGTTGTTCTACTCATGTCTGTACACCTCTCCGTTGACCTTTTCTTGGGCCCATGTCTGCAATTATCAGTCTGGGCCTTGTCAGATTTATATTGTTATCTGACCTTTCCCCCTTCTCAATTCTTTACCTGGTTTTCTTGCTTGGTTCTCGTTTGGTTCTCTCCCACTCCTTGGTTCCCAAGAAATATATCTCTTTAACTCCCCATGTTCTGACAACTATACTGGGGTGCCATATGTTCTTCTTCATGCTAAGCTGGCATGTTTATATCTCATGATTGCCTCTGTCCACCATTTACTGATAAGTGTGTTTTCACATACTTTTCCATATGATGTCACATACCTCTCAGAGCTGCACGTACGCACCTCAGTACAATTCCAGCATTCAGACATTTCAATGATTTTCCTTGTATTATTGTGTTAACTCTTTCTCCTCTGGCTCTCACAACTTTTATCTACAACCGCTTGTCCCACTATTGTTGCAAGTTCGTCGAACACAGTCAAGTACCAGCATAATAACAAAGCTACAAAGAGCTATCATTAATAGTCAATCTGATAGATCGATGGAGCAATCATTGTCCATGAAGGGACAATATGTAAAAAACATTAAAACCACATTTTTAAAAGAACATAAGGGATTGAGTCCGTGCTGTGCCATATCAATTGGGATGCTTAATATGGACAACAGTACCGCAAAAAATGATGTAAAAGATAAAATCAAAACATATCAAAACAATAATAAAAGTATTATTTAATCCTATATATACAGTATGTGTAAAATGGCCAAAGACAAATAAAAAGCTTGTAATAAATAGACTTCGGATAAAAAGCATAAAACCAAAACGGCAGGATAGTACCCCAATTATCAACTATCTATCAATAAAACTGTCAAAAAGTGTGTAAGAAAAATGTGCAACATGTGCATACAAAGGATGTATACAAGACAAAAAAGGGGGGTATGTGTAAAAAAGTGA
Source organism: Ichthyophis bannanicus (assembly GCA_033557465.1). NCBI lineage: Eukaryota > Metazoa > Chordata > Amphibia > Gymnophiona > Ichthyophiidae > Ichthyophis > Ichthyophis bannanicus. The sequence goes on along the minus strand of CM066031.1, from coordinate 1,688,019,569 downwards.
ATTCCAGTGGTACTCATCTATAGCAAGAGTTATGGCCCAAACTAATCCACCAGCCATGGTTCTGACATCTGTAAATCATCTCGATCCCAATTTAGAGACATTCTCAACCGTAAAGGTGTATAAAAACCAGTAAAAACTTAGACCAATAAATATGGGTATAAAAAACGTACTTGAAAGGATAAAACAATATAAAAAGGGGAAGTAAAAATATAAATAAATAAATAAATAAATAAGATAAACAGCATAATTATAAAGGGTAATAAAAAGTGTAATAAAAACCAAGGTAAGAGTACCCTTAAAAACAGTTATACCCATAAAAATAATGATAATGACAGCAACAGAAGCCATATATGTAAAACCTGTTGTTACATACAGGCAGAGACATAAGCAAGCTTTGTTGCATAGACAGTGTAGAACAGAAGTCATAGTGCAGTAAGTATGATCCCAGAGGCAGATCATCACAAGCAAACAGATAGGTCCGTTTCTTGGTGGAGACCTCTGGGTTATAAAGTACCAAATTCGTAGATCAGTCTCTATTCCAACTTCAATATTCACATCTCTGCCTCGCCAGTGTGGCCATACTTGTTTCAACACAAGAAATTTGAGGTCATGCAACCCATGTGATACCTCTAGCCAGTGGCTTACAAGGGGTTTCTGGAGTGACGGACAGTGAATAGCGCTTCTATGTTCAATAATTCTGATCTTAATACTAGGACTGGTTTTCCCAAAGTATAGAAGGTTACATGGACATTGGATCAGATAGATTGCATTTTCTGAATTACAGTTGTTAAAGCTCTTCAGGGGATAATGTTTTTGTGTTCTTGGATGAAGAAATAATCCCTTGGTAGTAATGACCAAATTGCATGCCGAACAGAAGCCACATTTGAAATGGCCAAAATTCGGAGGTTTCCTCTGGGGAACAGAGAAGCCATGGATTGATCTGCTGCTGTTGGCCGACTCCTTAGTTCTTAGGCCTAGGGATCTGGCATTGATAGCATAACTTGGACAGATCATGCTCCAACATGGGTGGAAGTGGAGGGGATGGAAAGGGGTGAAGGTAATACATTTTGAAGACTTAATGAGCAATTACTAAAGGATGAGGAGATACAGCATCAAGTAACTTTCACCATTAGAGAATATTTGGAGTGGAATGACACAGATGATATAAGTCCTTTAGGAATGTCTGAAAGCAGCAGTATGGGGAAATTGGTTTCTCTAGCTGCCTTTCATAAAAATATAAGGGAGGATAAATTGGTGGAGCTTAGGTTAAAAATACAGGAACTAGAGTCCATCCATAAAAAAGCAACAGGGGCAAAATGGGGATTAACATAATGAGAGAAAATTAGGATGGAGCTCAGGGAGTTAGAGTCAGATAAGGTGGAAGAGCAATTGCGTATCATATGCCAGAAATAGTTTGAGTTTGACAATAAGGTTAATAAATTAATAGTGAGGAGACTTAAAATTGCTCAAGAATGGAACAACATTCTTAAAATTAAGGATTAACCGGGAGTAGATCTATTTAAAAATGCACATATTAAGAACCGATTTATAGAGTTCTACAAGACGTTAACTCTATGCTTTCCTCTGGAGTGTACATGTAAGATAGTATAATACCTGGAACCATTGGCTCTGCTGTCAGTTGAGGAGGATGTACAGGAGATTTTAGAAAAAAACATTTCGGCCCTAGAGGTGATTAAGATGATAAAAACCTTAACCCCAGAGGAAGGTGCCAGAGATGGATGTGTTTTCAGCCGGTTTTATAAAATCTTTGGGAATATTCTAGTTAACACACTGGTGAGGTTTTACAATTCTTTGGAGAAGGACCAAAAATTACTGAACTTGATGCTTCTGGTGGGGGTTATTTTGATTCCAAAGGAGGGTAAAGATTCCACCTAATGTGGGTCATATAGACTGATCTCTCTTAGATTTTAGGAGCCTAACAAAGGTTTTAGCAGAGAGATTACAGGGCATCATCCTGTGCCTGGTCCACCTGGATCAGTCTGGTTTTGTATTGGGTCATCTGACCTCTGATAATATTAGAAAGATCTTTGGAAGTTAAGAATGGAGGAGATTCTGTACTTCTTTTTGGCAGTAGTTCCTGAAAAGGTTTTTGACATAGTCTACTGGCCTTTATGTTTAAAACTATGGACTGGGGGCTCGCTTCCTCCACTGGATTAAGGTGATCTATACAGAACCTCAGGCGTGCTTAAAGATTAATGGGACTTACAGTGATTCATTTTTGTTGAACAGAGGGACTAGGCAAGGATGTCCACTTTTACTACTTCTTTTTGTGATAGTGATGGAACTCTTTGCCCATAAGTACATATTAATGTGGCTATTTAAGGAATTAGTATGGGAAGGGGCCATTACAAAATCTCTATATGTGGATGACCCTTTTTTTGTGATAAACCATCCAGTGCACTTTCTGCCATACTTGTTGAGAGAACTGGAGGATTTTCGTAGACTTTTAAGTTTTAAGATTAACATGGCAAAATCCTAGATTTTAAGTCTCACCCTCTCAAAGGGAATGATGTGCCTGCTGAATGAGATATACTCCTTCAAGTGGGCTAAATCTCACATCAAATATTTAGGGACAGAGCTATCGGCTAAGTGGGAAGATTTATTTAATTTGAACTATGGCCTGTTAATGAAGGACATTTGTCAAGACCTAGATAGGTGGCATATGTTAAATCCATTTTGGCTGATGATCCTGCCCAAGGTTTTGTACCCGTTTTTGACACTCCTGATCTCTTTTCTGGAGTCTTTGTTTCAGAAGCACCATAGGAAGGTTATTGCTTTTATACAGATGAAGAAATCACCAAGGGTTTCTAGACAGGTGATGTGGTGAAGTAAGGAAAGAGGATCTTGCAGTGCCAATTTTGAATACTATTATAAGGCAGCTCAGCTAAAGATATTCCTTGAGTGGTCTGCCTCTTCATAGACACAGTGGGTTCAACTTGAACAGAAGGACATTTCTCCGACTCCTCCTATATTTTTTTTTACCTTGGCCCCCATATAGGCTTAATAGGGTAAGAAGTGTGGGGGAGGAGGAAGAATCTATTTGTTGTACATGTGTAGAAGATTTGACTGTCATCCTTCAGAAGGCATTGAAGGGGAAAAAGCTGTTTTAGACTTACTCCACTTAAATATAATATTAATGTTCCCCTGAGGAAGTCAGACCCAATCTATTCTAAATGGGAGGACAAGGACCTTACATGTTTGGGACAATTCCAAGATGAGAGTAGCTTTGTTAGCTTTATAAAGGAGAAGTATGATATTAACCCCTCTGAAGAATTTCAGTTTCTTCAAATGAGGCATTTTTTAAAGGGAGAAGTAGGGGTGGATGTGCTGGGGGATGAACATCCCTTTGAAAGGGTCGTTTCATCTGGAAGTTTCAAGAGGGTCTTTCTTGTATTTATGGGACACTAATGGGGGTGAGTAATAAAAAAAAATCAACTTCTGGAGAAATGGGAAGAGGATACGGAACAGCAGTTAGATGCTGAATGCTGGACCCAACTACTATATACAAGCAGTTGCATGAAGAGATCCTCATTTGTAATATGATTAAGAATGGGTATAAGATGTTGTTCCAGTGGTATTGCACACCTAAAGAAGATTACAGACATGGGTCCTCACAATGCTGGTGACAGTGCTCTCCAGAGGAAACATTTATACATATATTGTGACAGTACCCCCAAGATGCAAGAGCTTTGGGGAACTGTCTTGGGCTGGGTTGCTCGATTGCTGAATCAGGAGGTGCCTAAGATAACTGTGTGATTCCTGAATGATGAAGTTGAAGGCTGGAATGTTAGGAATAGCTAATCAGTTTCCTCCATTATGATAGCTGCTCGTATGGCAGTGGTGGCTGCTCAGAAGCAGGTAGATCCACCTAATAGAGGGGAAGTCTATAATCGGGTGAGTGTGTTCTCTCTGATATCCAAGTTAAGTATGTTAAGAAATGATACACTGGTGAATTTCATGAATGCTTGGTCACCACAGACACTGGTTGGATGTATAGGGGAGAAGTGAGAAAGTAGTTGGAAATGCAGATGTGAATTAGGGATTATGATCATCTCTTCATGCTATCTGCAGAGTACATATCTAGGGTGAGGGATCTGGGGGGGGGGGGGGGGCAGGTAGCTGTATTTTTCTCTGCTGTTGATGTTTTTTCTGTCAAGGATTGTTCCAAGGAGGGAACATTGTAAGCTTTTTGTAAAAGGAAATAAAACGTTTAAAAAAAAAATCACAGGAGTGGATCCCAGACACCCTTCCCCCCACTCCAAAATTCTTACAGCAAGAGCCACCATCAATCAACATTCAAAGGGAGGATGGAAAACAGCAGGTCTGAGCAGACTCTCTTCCAGCTCCAAGATGTGGTAACACCAGTGGCAGACCTATATTTTTGGGGACCTGAAGCTTTAACTGTTATGTGGACCCCTTCACAACCAGCAATGAGGTCTGGGTAACCACTGTTATCTTCTTCAATGGGGTTGTTCCAAGACAGATCACCACAAAATTTTAAAAAATGTAACCACTACATCTCAGAACGTTCTTTCGTTTGTGGCTAGCCTAGACGATACTTTAATAACATTTTAATTTCTATTGTAGCTATTATTTTGTATTGAATTACACTATATTATTCATATTATTTTTTAAAAACCCCTTCTCAAACAGTAGACCAAAACGTTTTAAGCAATGTGGACTAAAGTCGCTTCTGGGGCCCCTCCAGGATTAGGGGCCCTGAAGCTTAAGCTTCATTAGTTTCACGGTAGATCCGCCCCTGGATAACACTCACCTTTATATTTAAAGTCAAGAGCAAAGGGGAACCCATCTATACCTCACTCCTTTGTCCCTCAGGAATGCATTAGGGGATGGAAGCTCTTTCATTTCAGCATATACTGGAAGACAGAAAAAGGAGGCTGTTAGTGTAGCTGGGTTTAAGGAAGGTTTGGACAAGTTCCTGGAGGAAAGGTCCATAAACCATTATTAAGAAGTGACCGAAGATATCAATGCTTGACCTAGTACAAGCATTGCGGAACTTGTGTCTCTTGGGGAAACTGCTAGGTACATGTGACCTAGATTGGCCACTGTTGGAAACAGAATACTGGGCTTGATGGACCTTGGTCTGACCCAGTATGGCATATCTTTTGTTCTTATGAGTTTGGCAGTAATATCTCCTGGTGGCTCTATTGCACCCCTAAACAGATGATTTAACTTAAAACAAGCTGAAGGTCAATCCTACCAAATCAAAATATGTGGTTTACCTGCAAGGATGGGGCCTTTTGGAATTCAACTGACCTTGGCTGATTTTTACCCTGAAAGTCAATGCTATGGTGCAAAGTTTAGGGCTATATTTGGAAGTTTAGATAGACAGTTATTAATGTTGTATGATCTTGTTTTGCCAGCCTGTGTTTGCCAAAATGAGTGATGTCATTTTTGGGAGCAGGCTGACGTTAATATAGTGCAGTGATGGCTAACCTTTTTGAGCCCGAGTGCCCAAACTGCCGCACAAAACCAAAGAATTTCCTCAAAGTGCCAGCACGTCATTTGCATAAGTGGTCTTATTTGCATAAATATTTGCATAATGTTACCATACACTAACTTTTAGTAAACATGTCTCTTAATGAGTGTATGGATAAAGAAAGACTAAAAGATTTCTACATTACTATAATCCAGTGCCAACCGCCAGGCACATTAGGAACTACTACAAACGCTGCCCATTTAGAACCCATAGCAAACCCGCCGTATCCTGACAGCATTACCAGGACTCACAAAGCACCATACCCTACCTATCAAAAGGCAACACTGCAAATATTAAACCAATACATTTCAGAGAATACTGGGGAAAGAGAACAAGTGGCAACGTCAAATAGGAATTTCCTCTTGTACCAAACAAAGCGCAGATGTTAATGATGCACATTTCCCAGAGCTGACATATTCCAGTTAATAAATTCAAAATAAAGAGATATCTTTCTACCTTTTGTGCATTTTTTTTTCAGTTGCAATTGGTCCAGCCACCTTCTTCTGGTTTCTTCATGTTTTCTGCTAACTCTCCATCGTCTGCTGTCCATTTGTCCTTTCTTCTCTCTTCTAGATTTTTTTCCATTCTCTCTCTCTCTCTACATCTGCTTTAACATACTAATCTTTCTCCTTTTGCTCTTTCCTCATTCCTATTTCATCCACACAAATTTTACCCCTCCATCCTCAATCCCCAATTACTCTCCCAATACCTGGCCAATTGTAGATTTTTCATCCCTCCTACACAAAATATTTTTCCCCTCTCCATTTTACTCTCCCAGCCCCATCCCATTCTAATCCTCCCCCAACATCAGCTCCCTTCTAGTTCCAGTCTCACCCAGCATCCATTCCCTTCTAGTCCCTGCATCAGCCCATTTCCAGTCCAAGTCCCTTCATCAGCTCATTTTCAATCCTAGCCCCCCCATCAGCCCATTTCTATTCATTTCCTAGCCCCACCATCAGCCCATGTCAAATCATAGCTCCCCTCCACTCAGCCCAATTCCAGTCCAAGCCCCCCCATGAGCCTACTTCCAGTTCTAGCCCCTCCATGAGTCCATTTCAATTCAAGCCCCCACCACAGCCCATTTCCAATCTTAGCTCCCCCCAACAGCCCATTTCCAGTCCTATCCTAGCTTTTCCATCAGCCCATTTTCAGTCCTAGCTCCCTTCCCTCCCAGCCCATTTCCATTCCATTCCAAGCCCCCTCCCCATCAGCTATTTGCAGTTCAAGCCTCCCCTTCCACTCAGCCCATTTCCAGTCCTAGCAACACCCCAACCCATTACCAGTCCTAGCCCCCCGTCAATCAACTTCCAGTCCTAACCCCCATCACCCCATTTTCAGTTTAAGCCCCCCCCCTATAACCCTTTACCAGTCCTAACCCCCCATCAGCCCATTTCCAGTCAGCCCCCCATAGCCCATTGCCAGTCCTAAACCCCCCCATCAGCCCACAGCCCATTACCAGTCCTAACCACATCAGCCCACCTCAAGTCCTAACCCCTCCCCATCAGCCCATTTCCTGTCCTAGCCCCCCCATAACCCATTATCAGTCCTACACCCCCATCAGCCCACTACCAGTCTTAACCCCCCCATAGCCCATTACCAGTCCTAACCCCCCCCCTCAGCCCACTACCAGTCTTAAACCCCCCCCATAGCCCATTACCAGTCCTAACCCCCCCATCACCCCAGTTCCAGACAGCCCTCATCAGCTCATAGCCCATTGCCAGCCCTCATCAGCCCACAGCCCATTGCTAGTCTTAACTCCCCCCCATAGCCCACTGCGTCTTAACCCCCCTCCCCAGCCCACTGCCAGTCTTAACCCCCCCTCCCTAGCCCATTGCCAGTCTCAACCCCCCCCCCTCCCTCCCTCCCTCCCTAGCCCATTGCCAGTCTCACCCCCCCTCCCTCCCTAGCCCATTGACAGTCTCAACCCCCCTCCCCCCTCCCTAGCCCATTGCCAGTCTTAACCTCCCTCCCTCCCTAGCCCATTGCCAGTCTTAACCTCCCTCCCTCCCTCCCTAGCCCATTGCCAGTCTCAACCCCCTCCCTCCCTCCCTAGCCCATTGCCAGTCTCAACCCCCCTCCCTCCCTAGCCCATTGCCAGTCTCAACCCCCTCCCTCCCTAGCCCATTGCCAGTCTCAACCCCCCTCCCTCCCTAGCCCATTGCCAGTCTTAACCTCCCTCCCTCCCTAGCCCATTGCCAGTCTTAACCCCCTCCCTCCCTCCCTCCCTAGCCCATTGCCAGTCTTAACCCCCCTCTCTCCCTCCCTAGCCCATTGCCAGTCTTAACCCCCCTCCCTCGGCTCATGGCAATAAAAAAAAAAAAAAGCTGGCCGCTGCCGCCGCGGCTGCATGGAGTGTCCCGCGGGGCTCCCTCTGCCCGGCGGGACTCTCCCGGCGCTGCTCAGCCCCTCTCGGCCGGGTTGCAGAGACGCGAAGGGAGAGAGAGTCTCCCTCGCGTCTCTGCAAGCCGGCAGAGAGGGGCTGAGCAGCGCCGGGAGAGTCCCGCCGGGCAGAGGGAGCCCCGCGGGACACTCCATGCCGCCGCGGCGGCAGCGGGCAGCTTTTTTTTTTTTTTTTAATGTGCGACCTTCCCGCGTGCCAGCTGCAAGGCCTTCGCGTGCCACAGCTGGCACGCGTGCCATAGGTTCGCCATCGCTGATATAGTGCATGCATCAATTATAAATTAATTTGATTATTTTAACTGTCTGCATGCAAGGCTTCCAAAAACACAGAGCTGCATGTTACAGCTAGTAGAATGCCAGGTGATTAACAAAAAAGAAACCCTATGATCACATTATCCCTGTTTTGAGGTCTTCGCCTTGGCTGTCTGTGAAGTGTAGAGTTAAATTTAAAGTGCTATGTTTGGTTTCCTCAGTTGCTGCAATCCAAAAGGTCATGTTACCTAGCTGAATTGTTGATTCCACTTTCACAATGGCTGTTTGTTCCTCACAGCAGGCATTACTGACTGTTTCTTCTCCAGTTTGATTGCAATGCACTTGAAGGGATGCATTTGCATTTTTGAGACCAACAATGTGGAATTCTTTGCTTCTGTTCATGCATTTGGAAAACAATTACTTAAAGTACCATACATTAGCAAAAATGTGGCTATTTACAACTTAGCAGCAAACATGCTGTTCTAAAGTTATTTGGGGACTAGATACAAAGTAACACTGAGGTCTGTTTCTCCCCATAATAGTGATTGTTTCTTTGTACAGTATCTAACTCGGTCACCTTACCTATAGGCAAAGCTGGTGTAGCCTGTAGTATTTTCTGGCATTTGATCTTCATATTTATTCCCACTGCCTTTCTTCTGCAACTTCCTACAAATATTGTATTTCCTGTTGAGCTATTCCTTTTTCTTTGGTATACAGCTCTTGGAGAATGTGAGCAAAACTTCTGCATTGTTCAATCAGCAATCTGCTTCTTTATTTGAAAGGCTAATGGGTCAATATTGAGCCACAGCAGCCAGATTAGTAGACAAGATCTTCCTTGTCTAAAGCCATGTTGGCTGTCTCCCATTAAGCCATGACTATCTACATGTTCAGTAATTTTGCTTTTTATGTTTGTTTCTACAATTTTTCCCAGTACTGAAGTTAGGCTCACTGGTCTGTAGTTTCCCAGATCACCCCTGGAACCCTTTTTAAAAATTGGAGTTACATTAGCCATCTTCCAATCTTCAGGTATTACAGATGATTTTAATGATAGATCACAGATTAGTAATAGCAGGTCTGCAATCTCATATTTCAGTTCTTTCAACACTCTTGGATGTATACCATCCGGTCCAGGAAATTTGCTACTCTTCAGTATATCAAATAGTTGTAATGCATCTTCCTGGTGTATCGATTTTATTGGTGTATGGATTTCCTTGCCATCCTTCCTCCATTTATGAAATAAAATGCAATCACTATTGCCAAGTGGCCCCAACACCCTTATTTCTTGCACCAGATCTTGTGTTCCACTAAGGACTAGGTCCAAAATGGCTTCCCTCTTGTCAGTTCATGAACAAGCTGCGCCAAGAAGCAATTTATTTCATCTAGAAACTTTCTCTCCCTAGAATGTCCTGCCATGATACTGACCCAGTAAATACCAGGGTAATTGAAATCAACCATTATTAATATGGTATTGTAACTTGTTAGCTTTCCTGATTTCTTTGAGCATTTCATCATCAGTTTGTTCATTTTGGCCAGGCAGTCGGTAATACACCCCCACTGCTATCACCTTCCCCTTTTTACATGGCATTTCAATCCATGGAGATTCTGCCATGTATTTTGTTTCTTGCAACACTTCAATCCTGTGTGACTCAATGCCCCCTCTAACACAGAGCACAACTCCTCGAACAATTTGATCTACTCTATCATTGCGATATAATTTGTACCCCAGGTATCAGTGTCCCACTGGTTGTCCTCCTTCCACCATGACTCTGATACCAATCATATTTATTTATTTATTTATTTGTAAGTCTTTTATATACCGCCACTTCCCAAGATCAGTGGCGGTTTACATCTAACAATAAGAAATACATAGAACAGTGCATTGATAAACAGGTACATTGAACAGTGCTATATATTCTAAATCTCCCATCTTATTGTTTAGACTTCCAGCATTTGCACACAAGAATATTAGAGGTTGTATTTTATTCATCCTAAACTGGTTGTTGATAGGCAGGGGTAATTTGGATTATATAAGTTCTGTCTGCTCTATACTTAAGGGCATTTGGGTTATTTTTAGGCCTGATTTTGAGTTGCTAAACCAAAGTAGGTCAATCTTCGTGAATGACTGCTTTATGGCAATCAGAAAAAGTACCTCATTCAACAATTCAATCTTATTCAGTAGTTCACAACTGTCACAACATAGCCTCAGAACCAACCATTAGCACTAACAAATTCTGGGAATAATTTTTCATTCTCCCGGACATGTGCCGGGCATGTGTCTGGGAGAATGAAAAATTATTCCCAGAATTTGTTAGTGCTAATGGTTGGTTCTGAGGCTATGTTGTGACAGTTGTGAACTACTGAATAAGACTGAATTGGTGAATTGCTGAATGAGGTACTTTTTCTGATTTTGAGTTGGGCAGTTTATGCGCCGCATCAGTGCATAGCCTACCTGCCGACCCCCTTAACCCAGATCTTCACTTCTGTGGTGAAAATCCAGGTTGTGTAGGATGCGCTGGCAACCACAGAGGCTACGCAAGTTGCAGCAATTTTCGATGGTACTTGCATAGTTTCGGCGTCTTAAAGATAGACAAGATTTTTCCTCACCTATCTTTAAGATGCAAAGGGCTACATGGATAGCATCGAAAATCGCTGCTACCTGGATAGCCCTTTCTTCCGTCCCTGCTCTGCCCCGGAACACCCATAACATGCCCCGATACTATGCAGATAGCATCTGGGCGCATTAGGAACTTATCGGGGATTTTCGAAGGGCACTACAGATGTAGGTGCCCTTCAACATTCCCAGATAGGGTCTTTACACAGGCAACTAGGGAAGTTACCATGTAAAGGCCTTCATAAATTGGGCCCTTTGTCTTTATTGGAACCACGCTATCGATATGCCCTAACTTCAATCTTTTCCTAATATCCTTCATGGATACATCCTTCCAAACCATGCACTCATGGGAGACTGTTGGCTTTCCCCTATTATCTAGTTTAAAAACTGCTCTATCTCCTTTTTAAAGGTTAATGCCAACAGCCTGGCTCCATCTCAGTTAAGGTGGAGCCCATCCTTTTAGAAAAGCCCCTCCTTTCCCCAGAATGTTCCCCAGTTCCTTACAAATCCAAAACCCTTTTCTTTGCACCATTGTCTCATCCAAGCATTGAGACTCCGGAGCTCTGCCTGCCTTTTGGGTCCTGCATGTGGAAGAGGAAGTATTTCTGAACATGCTACCCTGGATTTCTGGATTTCAGCTTCCTAGCTAAAAGCCTAAATTTGGCCTCGAGAACCTCCCTAGCACATTTTCCTATGTTACTGGTACCAACATGTACCAAGATAGCAGACTCCTCCCTCGCGCTAACACCTTGTCTAGGTGGCATGAGGATATGCTACATTCGCACCAGGCAGGCATGTTACCAAGCGATCCTCATTTCCAACAGCCACCCAGCTTATCTACATTGCTAACAATCGAATCACCAACTATAATGGCAATCCTAACCCTCCCCTCATGGGCATATGGCCCTGGAGAAACCTCCTCAGTGCGAGAGATTTTTACATCACCTGGAGGACAGGTCCTAGCTACAGGATCACTTCTTGCCACACCAGGTGATGCTCTCTTGTCACGTGACCTCTCTCCTCCATGGCAACAGGGAGGTTGCCAGACTGGAGTTGGACTTCAGTACTACGTCCCTTTGCCTAAACTGGTTTTCATCCTACTTGTTTACTGAACGTTCTTTTCTAGCTGTCACCAATTATCATTGTATTTCTTTGGATTCCTGAAAATATGGACTTGGCAACAGAAATGAATCTGGAGAAAAACTGACAGAATTCTGCAAGACCAACAATCTATTCATCTCAAACACCTTCCAGCAACATAAGCGGCAACTGGACACATGGACTTCACCCAATGGATTGTACAAAAATCAAATTGACTACATCTGTGGAAATCAAGGATGGAAAAGCTCTATAACATCAACAAAGACAAAACTTGGAGCTGACTGTGGTACAGATCACCAACTACTAGTATGCAAACTCAAGCTAAAGTTGAAATAGAGCAAGCCACTCATGAATGTAGCAAAATATGACCTTGAGAATATACCACTGGAATTTAAAGACTGCCTGCAAAATCAATTTGCTGCTTTAGATACAAATGACAGAGCTCCAGAAGAGTCATGGAATGACATATGGAATGGCAAGCCACTTAACCCTCCATAGCCCATGTTCCCTGTAAAATAGTTATCTCCAAGTTATAATGCCCTGTTCAATGTAATTTCAGTTTGTTCAATGTAAACCGCACTGATGCAGAATAGCGCGGTATATAAGAGAATATTAAATAAATAAATAAATAAATAAGGTTGTATTGGAAGAAAGTGAGAAGTCTCTACAAAAGGTGAAAAAGCAAAAACGACCAAAATGGATGAGGGAAGAATCTCTGAAAATTACCCAGAAATGCAGAGAAGCTAAAGCCAGAGGAGAAAGACAGACAATCGCAGAACTCAACGGAGATTTCCAGCGTGCAGCAAGACAGGACAAGGAAAAGTACTACAATGACACATGTAAGGAAATAGAAGCAGGAACTATTAGAGGAAGAACAAGATCAGTTTTCCTAAAGGCTAAACAAGTAACTGACAACATAAAGCACAACCCTTCCACATAAATAGACCTCACACATAGCGCAAATGAAAAGACTTTCCAATCTCTTATGCCCTAATACCTTCCTCTTGTATATAGTTGTATCTGTTATGTACTATATTATGTACGTTAACACCATTTTCTGTTAGTTAATTGTTTTTAACTCAGTTCCAGTTAAATTTGTTTAATTTATGATACTTTAAGATGTTCTATGTATATCTAAGATGTTCTATGTAAAACAAATTTCGATTTGTTAATAGTTGTTATTTGTACACCGCAACTGATCTCTGGAAGATGCGGTATAAAAATGAATGTTAAATAAATAAATAAAATAAAGCTACGAGAGTTAAAGAAAAACAATTCCAGTCTCGAATTGGAATGTTACAAGATGCTGAAGGTTCTATACTGAATGATGCTGAGATCATCAAGAAATGGTGGACATAATATTCAGTTTTTATATGATAAAGATCAAGTGGACCAACAGCCGTTTCAACCTGTACCTTATGATCCGGAACCATTGGTGATGAAAGAAGAAGTCGAAGCAGCATGAAAGCCTTATCAAAGAACAAAGCACCAGGCATTGATGGCATTCATATAGAAGTATTACAGCAATCTGATACAGCTGTTACCATACTTACAAGGCTCTGCCAAGAAATTTGGAAGACAACATCATGGCCAACTGACTGGAAAAGATTTGCGTTTATACCAATATTAAAGAATGGTGATCCAACTAATTGTGGAAATTATCGCACAATCGCTCTGATCCCACATGCCAGCAAGATTCTACTGAAGATTATTGAAAAGAGACTACAACCATACCTGGAACAAGAACTACCTGAAGTGCAAGCAGGGTTCAGGAAAGGGCGAAGAACGAGAGACATCATCGCGGATGTGAGATGGATACTTGAAAAGACTAAAAATACCAAAAAGATATCTATTTGTGCTTTCTCGACTACAGCAGGCTTTTGGCTGTGTAAACCATGAGAAACTCTGGGCCACATTAAGAAGCATGGGTATACCACAACACCTGATCGTTCTCTTGCACAATCAATATATTGATCAAGAAGCAACAGTTCGAACGGAACAAGGAGAAACACAATGGTTTAAAATAAGCAAAGGTGTAAGACAAGGCAACATACTTCCCCCCTACCTGTTTAATTTATATGCAGAACAAATCATCAGAGAAGCAGGATTGTATGAGGACAACAGAGCTGTGAAGATTGGTGGAAGACTCATCAACAACCTTCACTATGCTGATACCACCACATTATTGGCTGAAAGTGAAGGTGATCTGAAAAATTTGCTTCTCATGATCATGGAACATAGTCTTAAAATGGTCCTGCACCTTAATGTAAAGAAGACAAAGACCATGACAACTGGCAAAATCAATAAGTTCATCATTGAAGGAGAAGAAATTGAAATCGTGGACAAGTTTAACCTACTTGGATCAACTATCAATAAGAAGCAACAAGCAGTCAAGAAATCTGACAACGCATTGCTCTTGGCAGAATGGCTATGAAAGACCTAGACAAGATTCTCAAGAGCAGAGATGTCTCTCTCCATACAAAGATTCAACTCGTTCAAGCTATGGTATTTTCAATAACATCATATGGATGCGAAAGCTGGACAGTGAAAATGATAGACAGGAAGAAAATTGATGTCTTTGAATTATGGTGCTGGCGGCAAATACTGTGTATACCATGGACTTCCAGAAGAACAAACCAGTCAGTACTAGAGGAGAGCAAACCTGGGCTTTCTTTTGAAGCTTAGATGACAAGACAGACTTTCATACTTTGGACACATCATGCGAAGAGAGAGATCATTAGAGAAAAACATCATGCTTGGCAAGATAGAAAGTCAACGCAAAAGAGGAAGGCCAGCAATGAGATGGATCGATACAATAACAGCAGCTACGGGTACCAGTCTGTCAACGATGAACCACCTGACTGAAGACCAAACACAATTTAGGACAACTGTCCAGACGGTCGCCATGAGTCAACACCAACTCGACGGCACTTAACAACAACAACAGTCTTGTTAATTTCTCTTGACCTCACGGCAGCCTTTGACTTGGTGCATCACTCCCTCGTTGCACAGCTTTCTTCTGTTGGTATCACTGGCTCTGGTTTGGCATGATTTCACGCCTTCCTATCTGATCATTCCTTTCGGGTCTCCTGGTCTTCTGCTTTCTTGACACTTCAATCTCTTCTCTGCAGTGTTCCACAAGGCTCTGTTCTTGATCCCATCCTTTTTAATGTTTATATGGCTCCCCTGGCCTTCTTGATGCGCGGCGCTTTCCCATAATAAAAAAGAGAAGGGTGAACGCGGGCAGCATGGTTGGATGATAAAGGTCTCCTGAAGAAAATTGTATGAAACGCCATTGAGGCGCCAAAGTTGAGCGTCAAGACCCTGGAGATTCAAGTGTTATAGAATCTGTAATTTTAGACACAATATTTTGTCTGGGCACATTTTGGAAGATCTTATTGTATATTGTCTAAAGAACAGCCTGGAAAAATATTGCGATTTGGAATGCACATTGAAGTTGATAAAAAAAGATGATAAAAAAAGAAGATTAAATAAAGAAGAAAAAAGTTTTTGCCTTACATTTTTGAACGTATCTTATTTAGAATTTGAGTAATCAACGTTCTGAAAAAACGGACCATAATATAAGTAGTTGTTAACCCACTTCTTGATCCAATGACATTCAATTCCTTTTTCATTTCCCTGCTCATTCTCAGTCCATTACCTCTCACATCTCTGTGAAACTTGATGTCATTGTTGACTGGCTTTCATACCATGGAGTAAAACTCAACGCTCCCAAGACCGTTTCTCTTCTATTTTCCAATCCAGTTCCTTCAGCCCCACTGCTCCCCCCTTTATTCATGGCACTCCCCTTCCCTTCCTGAACAAAGTTAAAATCTTCAGGGTCTTCTTCGACTCCCAGCTTTTCTCTAGCCATATCACTTCTATTGTTCAATGCTGTTTCTTCATCCTGCAACAGATCTGATCCATTTGCAATCTCCTTGATCAATCTTCTCTCCATCTACTTGTGCTTTCTTTGATAATTTCCACATCTTGACTATGCAAATTCCCTTCTCTCTGGTCTTCCTCAGCATCAGATTCACTGTCTTCAATAAGTTCAGAACACCGCCCTCTGTCTCAAGCATGGTATCCACAGGTTTACCCATTTCATTCCCTTCTTTCTTGCTGAGCACTGTCTTCTGGTCCCCTTTCGTATTTAATATAAACTTCTGCTTGTTTTCCACGCATACCCCTATCGTGCTCTCCGCATCTCCTTGACATTCCCGGCCCTCATACCATTTGCTCAGCAACTGCTCGTTCTTCCTCCCTTCTAGTTGTGGCTCCATCTCTTTGGAACACTCTTCCTTGTGCTATTCATTCCCAGCTCTCTTTTTCATGTTTTAAATCTCAGTTAAAAACCCAGCACTTCTTCCTGGCCTTCCCTCTCTATCCCGCCTCCTTGAATTGATTGCTCCCCTTCTTCTCCTGCCCTTATTTTCTTGCACAGCACTAGTGCTTGTCTTGTCTTTGCCTTTCTGTACCTTCTTCACCTGTATTTTCCCCTTTTTATTCCATAATTGTCTGCAATTGTAACTTAGGCCCTTATCTCATCTCTCCCCCTTTTGTGTCTTTCTTCCCTGTCTTGATTTGTCCCTTGTCCTTGTATTTTCCTCTCATAATATTTGTAATTGGCTTTTGTTCATCACATAGCTGCCTAGGCCATAGGCGGTATATAAAACGGAATAACTGTAAAAGGAGGCCATTATGGTTCTCAAAAGAAGTAGCTGAAAAGGTGAAGAAAAAGAGGGTGGCATTCATAAACTACAAGAGACTACAGAAACAAAAAGACCAGCATCAATATTTGGAAAAACTTAGAGAAGCTAGGAAAGTAGTCAGGAAAGCAAAGATACAAAAAGAAGAAATTGCCAATGCAATAAAATGGGGGGTGTAGGGTATATTAGTAGCACAAAAATAAGTTAGACTCTCTGTTGTCCAGGGGAAATAACTACTAATACACAGCCCAAAGTTCGGTGAGTTATTCTGGCAATGAGCCACGAAAGAAGTCTGGTCTGCAGATATATATTAGACTTTATTATAGGCAACCAGGTAGAAAAATATACACACACACATATAGCTAATTAGAAACATGAGGTAGAAATTTGTTATAGTACAGATGTACACTTGGACAACGTAATAAATCACTGATTAGTAACCAGACGTCACTGATTCGCTCTGCACTGAGGAAAAGTAAGAAATATATTGCTAACCCCTTGCCCATCCGGAGGAGGAGAGATAAGTCAATACCTTAGTTCCGTCGGGCTCTCAGGAACAATGCAGTCCAAGGAGGCAGCTCCTAGCTAATGCAGGCTCTAGACTCGTCAGGCGAGCCGCAGTAAGTCCGAACCGGAGGTATCTGTGAAAGTCTTATCTCAGACCTGTGGAGGACGGCCTAGCCTACACTTAGTGGCCGTCTTGCGGAAGGCTCAGGTCGCAGGAATCAGGTACGCAGTGCACAACAGAGAGGAACTGGTGCAGAAGTCTGTATGAACAGGTGGGAAAAAGCCCCCAACTCTCTCTACTAAAGTTTCAGTGCAGATTGCATTATTCTGTGTAAGAATCCTCCGTCATAGGTCCGATGATTGGTTGGCACCAGGCAGTCTGAGGTGTTCTCAGCGAATCAGGAGGTAGATGATGAGCAGGTTCTTGCAAACAAAGGAGCCATGGTAAGAAATCAGACAGAAGCAACAGTATGTAACTTCTGGGCATATACAAGTGTCCAAGGCCAGCCACAGACAATAGCTTCTGTATGTATGCTTAGAAACACTGCGCCAGCAGTTGCTTGGAGGTCGTTTGTAGCTGAACACAGCAAAAGTGAAGCGAAGAATCCATCTTGTCTGTGCAGGTTGGTTCAGGCCTGAGTTGCTGAGCAGGCCGGAGATTTGCATGTAGAATTGCAGGGGTACCAGCCCTACATCTCCCCCCCCTTGTAAGATGGAGGATGCTACAAGGGAGTACACTCCATCGTACAAAGCCTAACTAGCAGTACTACCGTGCAGGTCAGAACCAAATGACAAATGATTGACTAATGCATGATAAGTGGATAATACTTCAAGCACAATATGCATGAAAGCAATACTGCATGAGGAATAATACAGTGAATACACTCAAGCAATAAAAGAAACTAAAATAAAATGACATAGATACAGTCAAGTCAATGCAATTATATAAGGCATGGTAACTTCAAACTCAAGAGTATATGAATAGTATCCAAACCAAAAATGCATATCAGTAATGCAAGATAAGGTGTTAGTATAACACCAAGGTGAACACTCAAAAGTAATAAGAAGCCATGTGTAACCGTGTTAGTAAAATAAACACATGCTATCTATGAAAAAAACAACTCAATTAAGAGAAATGGATAACTTTCAAAGAAAATGGTGACACTTATTCAAAAGTGTGACGTTCCAGCAAATCCTGCAGACGCATGGCAGGCAGCAGAGGTGCAGGATGCATAGAGCGACGAAGGGTACGAATCTGTCTCTGTTGATACAAAGAGATAAGAAACTGGAGCACCAACAGAAAGAAAAGACCAGGAACAATGACATGTGACATAAAATCAGTTTGTAAAATGTCCACATCACGTGAATCAAAGTTATAATCAGCAATGGCAAGGTTGTCCTGGTCAATGGACAGTTCAACGGTGTGAGAGTCCTTATAGTCCAAAAGATAGGTCAAGGCTGCAGTGAAGTCATTCTCGTGACCTCGAAACACATCCAATATCTGGAGCTCTGTCGAAACAGGGTCAGCATCTAGATAAAACAAGGAAACTCCCCCAACATTAACAATGGAGTTCTTGGGAACATCAATCAAGCAAACATTGCAGGGTAGAGGAACTCTATTATGAATGTCATGTTTATTCATGGTGACCAGGAGTTCACAACAGCAACTTTCGTCTCTGAAAAGTCATCGTACTTGGTCATGGTAACTTTACATTGTTCTTTCACATTTTCAGCAGACAACCCACAAAGAGCTGTAGAAGTGTCCAGGTTTACCAGGACACAACCAATGAATGTCTTCAGAGCGTTGGCACATGCCGAGATTAGGTACTGTTGTATATTAGTGATGCGGACAACAGACGATCCAAAATGTTTCTGTAAAACATGTTGGGGATCTAGGGACACAAAAACTTTCTGTGTGACAGTCTGGGACTGTGTAATCAGGAAACCAGGTGCATCCTGTAGCACGACACCAGAAAGAGGGCCAGGCTCAATCAATCTGGCAACCTCAGATCCCGCTAACATCAAAATCAGGAACAGGACCTTCAAAGTCCGGGACTCCATCTGGAAAAGAAAACAAACAGGCTATGCCGCCTCAAAGTTAGAATCAACCACTTCAGCAAGAGGTTCTTCAGGAAGGAGCTTACTGGGATGACACGGTCTAAGCTGATTAATGTGGATCCATTTAAGGGAGCCTTCCCCCTCAATACCTGACTTCATTTGAATTTGATAAGCAACAGGGGAGGCTTTATCCACAATAGGAAATGGACCGTTCCAGCTAGGAAGAAATTTACAGTCTTTGACCTTATTCTTACCAAAATTGTAGTAGAATACCTTATCGCCAATCTGGTATTCTGTAGAGGTAGTCCTCAAATCATAGTAGGCCTTCCTACCCCTAGCAGCAGTGTCCAAATTCTTTTGGGCAAAGGCAAAGGCACTTTGCAAGTGTTGTCTTAAATGGGCAACATATTCATGAGCAGTTGTAGCAGCAGCGAGATTCACATCATTCATCCTGTAAATAAGATGAAGTGGTAAAACCATGTCCCTACCTGTCATCATCTCAAAAGGGGACACACCAGTAGCACGATGACGCGTGGCTCTGATAGCCATCAGGACCAAGGGCAGTTTGATGTCCCAGTCCTTCCCAGAGGAAGAAACATACTTTTTCAAGATACTGATGATAGTTTTTTTTGCTCTCTCCACTTGTCCAGAGGATTGTGGACGATAAGCAATGTGGACTTTGGCCTTCACACCTAGTACCTTCCACAGATGCTTAATGACTTTTCCCGTGAAGTGGGAACCCTGGTCGGATTCCACTCGCATGGGGAGGCCCCACCTGCTGAAAACATGGTTTAACAACAAGGTGGCCGTGGTCTCGGTGGTACAGTTGGGTGCTGGGATGCACTCGACCCACTTAGTAAATAAGCAGGTAACTGTCAACATATATTTGTTGCCTCGAGAGGATCGGGGCACGGGGCCGATCCAATCAATCTGGAGATCAGACCAAGGCATGGTCAGACCTCTGTTTCTCAAAGGTGCTCTATGAAAAGGAGCTTCAGGTTGAAATCTGCAACAGGTCAGACAACCTTTAGTATACAATTGGACATCTTGGTACATGTGTGGCCAGTAGGCCACTTGTTTCAATGTTTCATAGGTTATTCGGTCACCTCTATGACCGGCACAAGGTTCATCATGAGCGTGCTGTAACATAACTCCTCGGAAGGCCCGAGGTACCACCCATTGCACAATACCATGCTTACTCGTCCGTATCAACAGATCTTTCTGGAGATGGAACATGTCCTTGGAGATGTAGGAGATCCTCAGTTCCTCATCGTCCTGACAATTCTCCAGAGTTAATGGGTGTTCCTGGGGGTTCTGCAGAAAAAGGTAGAAACGTCCAAGAGTAGGATCTTGTTTCTGGGCTTCCACGAGGTCGAGATCTGTGCTCTTGCCACACCATTGAACCACAGGGGGCATGGTGGATAATTGAGCTTGTCGCCGGGTAACTGCCATCACAATTTGAAGCCCATTGGTCTCGGGAGCCTCCAACTGCCAGAGGTCTCCAGAGACAGCACCCTCCTTGGCAAGCTGATCAGCTAGATCATTTCCAATCTTGTCAGGATTATCAACATGGGAATGACCTTTCACTTTCTTCCAGTAGATGGTCATGTCATTTTCATGAGCTACCTTGTCCAAGGCCAGAATCAATCCGGCATGTTTGACAGGTTTCCCTTTGGAATTCAGCATATTGTTAGATTTCCAAATGGGTAAGTGGGAAACAAAATTCTGTCGGACGTAGTCTGAATCAGTACAGATGGTTAGGGTGTGAACCCCTCCCTGAGCAGCGGACTGGAGAGCCGCCAGGGCTGCAGCTAGCTCTGCATACTGATTAGTCTTGGTACCCAAACGGTACTTCAAGGGTTCACAAGGGTAGTTCTGGTTCCAAACTACACCTATACCTGCTACCAGTTCATGGTCAGGCTCTCGACGGTAAGCACAACCGTCCACATACACCTTGGGGTAGCCTTTACAGAGGTTCTCATCATAAGGATGATGACGAGAAGGCTCAGGCGTACATGACTCCATTTCGGTGTCTAAATTACCCACTAAAGGTGCTCTGGCAGTGCAATCGTGCAATTCAGCCAGGCCCTGTGCGGCGGCATCCTTGCGGTTTTGAGCATACCTTACTTCTAGGGGCCAGCCCTGAAGTGCTAAGGTCCAGGAGACAATGCGACTGTTTGACACTTGTCCCGATTTAATCCGATCACTGCCTAGGAACTTGATGGGTTGGTGATGAGTCAACAACCAGCCTCTCACCTTGGATATAACTGCGGAAATATTGGAGGGCCCAGACTGTGGACAACAAGGATTTCTCACAGTCAGAGTATTTCTTATCCACTTCCGTTAAAGCTTTGCTGGCATAGGCAATAACTTTCCTATCTGTGTCATGCATCTGGTACAGAACAGCACTCATAGAGTGATCAGTGAAACCTAGTTCCACGAAGAATTCTCTGCCACTCTCTGGATAGGCAAGACAGGGAGCTCGATTCAAAGCTGCCTTCAGCTCTTCTAGAGCTGCCTCTTGGTCGGGATTCCATACCCAAGGTTCATCTCTTTTGAGGAGTCTGACCAGGGGTCGGGAAATCTCCGCATATTGATCCACAAATTGGCGTGAATAATTGCAAATGCCCAAGAATGAGCGCAGCTCACTCACGTTGGTCGGACGTTTGAGTTGTTGGCAAGGCCGCAATTCTCTTCCTTTGAGGCCGCAGTCCCACAGCAGAAACTTCGTAACCCAAATAATTGAGGGATTTCCGGCACCACTGGCCCTTTGACAAGGACAGCTTTGCTCCCGCAGCTTTCAGTTGCTGGAAAACATGCTCTATTTCTTGCAAATGGTTAGTGAAACTGGTGCTCTTCACCAGAATGTCGTCTACATAGACGAGGGTGCCTCTAGTCTCAGCATCAGGCAAAGCCTTATGCAGGAAAATATTGAAGTCTGCTGGGGCATTCAAATAACCAAACGGTGTCCGATTCCAAGTATATTGTCGCCTAACGAAGGTAAAAGCCAGCTTATGCTGATCTTCTGGATGGACAGGTATAGTCCAAAATCCTGAGGCCAGATCCAGGCTTGTAAAGTACCTTGCACCCTTGATGGTGGCTAAGTTCTGTTCCAGATGTGCCATAGGCCATCTGGATAGAGGTACCTTTTTATTAAGCTGGCGATAGTCCAAAGCTAAGCGCCAGCTAGAATCCTTCTTGATGACAGGCCACAGTGGGGCATTGTAAGTACTGTTGCATTGACGTATAATTCCCTTTTGTTCCAGGGAATTAATGATGTCCTGAACGGATTCATAGGAGGCCAATGGGATTTTATACTGCCTCACAAAGACAGGTTTACTGTTTGGATCCGTAGGAATACGGGTGACATGTAGGTCGGTGAGACCACAGTCATAGGTGTCAGTGGCAAACAGGGGCTTTTAATTGGGCCTTTTCTGACTCATCAGTGCAGGCGTCTGCTTCAGCAAGTTTTCCCGCAACCATTTCGTCAAATCCCAGAACAGGTTTGTTTGAGGGCATTTCAACCTTCTCCTCAATCTCATCTTGGAGAGAGGAGACCTGGATGGCTTGGACAGCATGGGGCTCCCCACCCTGGTGGGTGAGGGAACTAACAGCCTCATCGAGTTTACTTGACAAAATCAGATGGTCAGACTCGAGGTCCACCTGAGAGGTCACAGCACTATGTGGCCAGACAAACTGTAAGGTGAGGAAGCCTCGGGGTGAGGATCGTACACACGCAGGGGTTCCCCCCCCTTCACAGATGTTCCAGGAAACAGGGGCTTCCCCAATAATCTGGAGACTCAATTCCACACTGGGGAACGATTCTCCCACTAGGAATCCCAGGGGTTCGCCTTTCACAAGGTGAATGCGATCTGGGTTTGGATTGGTGAGCAATAAGTGTAAGGAGGGAGCTGTGGCCTCCATGCAGGGTATGGGACCCATGGCTAGGCCCAGCTCCTCAAAACGGGAATTTGGACTGAAGAAGACCAAGTTGTCTGAGACCACATGTCCTCGGGTCACCTGTATCGGCAGGGGACAATCCTGTACCCTCCCAGGTATGTGGGTGTCTTCTGCACTGACCACTTCACAGACTTGAGGAATAGTTTGACCAGCCCGTAGGGATGGGCGGGCACCAGAGAAATCCACCGGATCTCCTTCCATCCTACTCCAGAGGATGTTGTTCACGAAATCCACATAAGTTCCCAGTCGAACAAGGCAATCTGAGCCTAAGGAGAGGGACACCTCAAGTCCTCTGATGATGGAGAAGGTGTGCTGAAAACCTTTGACCCCAACTTGCAAGGGGAGATTGCAGAAGCCCATTAATGTCTTGAGCCCTTCCCCAGGCACTTGGAACGAAGTCTTCGCTCCCATTACCCAATCAAGGGTAAGCTGTTGTTTGAGCCGATAGAAAAGCGTCTCACTGATTAGGGAGTGGTCACAGTGGGGTAATAGGTAGGCTCTTTCCTTTTGGGACATGCCCACCTGCACATATATAAAGGGACCTTTCTTAGCCGAGAATATGTCCGTCAGTCTCCTAGGGTGATCTAGGCAGGGATGGGATGGAGGAGGGGTTTGCACCTCACAACCTTCCACAGGTTCCTTCAGAAATATCTGCAGGCAGTCAGTATCAAGGACAATGTTAGCTACTGAACCCACTGCAATGGCAACCACGTCGCTGATGCCCTGATCCTCATTTCCAGCCCTTTCATACTGGAGCTGAAGGATTTGGGGGATCAGCTGACCTCTGGAAATTAATCCTGATGGACTTGTTTGTGCGTTCCACCGAACAAGGACCACTGACTGTGCTGTCATGTTTTACCCTAGCATAAGGTATGGGATGCGTGACCTGTGTCCAGATCACTTCCTGGACATAGTCCAGAACGGGGCGAAACCGTTTCAGGAGCTCATTGCCAATCAAGAATTCTTCCCCAGGGCACTTAGTAATGATGACAGGATGTTTCACCTGTAATTTTCCAATTTGGAGGTTAAGCCAGACCTGCCCCATTGACTCTATGGGCTGATTCCCATAAGCTGCGAGTGACATATCACTGGGTGTGACGTGTAGGGTCCTCTGACTCCCCAAGGAAGCAGTGAGTCTATCAAAGAGACTCGAGGTAATCAGGGTAGCCTCAGAGGCGGAATCTATCAGGCCCTCACAGAGAAATGCCTGCTGAATTGTAACAGGAACAGTGTACCTCTGTCCTTTTGGCTTGAGTTTACCCAGAAAGTACTTGTGCTTCCTGATGGTGTCAAAGGCTGGACCCTCGCTGTCCATTGCGGGACTGTCACTCTGTGTCCCTGGGGTGGCATCTCCAGCTGGCTGCACCTGTGCAATAGTGACCTGTGGGACAGAAACAAAGTCGGTTAGTCATTCAGTCGCATTAGAAGGGGAAGAGGAGTCAACCAGTTCATCCTCTGGCTTCTGAGGCTTTGCTCGTGGCTTAGGTGGCGCACTACTAGCAGAAGCCTCCTGTGAGGAGCTGAATGCAATGGTAGCCTTCATCATATCTGTCAACTCGCTTATTCTCTTCTCCAGCTCCTGGAATTTGTCAAAACCGGGCTTTCTCTTCCAGTTCCGGTTCTGCGGAGTGAAACGCTGATTCCCAGAGCGCTGCTTAGACCCAGATGACTGGTTGTTCTGGGGTGGCCTGGGAGGATTCTGTGGAGCAGAAGGAAAAGAGTTATTTTCTAACGAAAGGGTAGATTTTACAGCACTAACACACTGTTTTGGCTCTCTGGCTTTGCTTGGAGCCCGGACTGTGCTGCCAGTATTGGTTGCTCTCATGTTGGGAACAGCTTCCCAAATCCACTCAGCATGTTCTATCACACGTGACAGGGGTTCGTGACGCTTGTCAGACATATAAGGCTTAATGGATGGAAGGAGCAACTGACAGAAAAGATTACGAAACTCCTGATGGTGTTCTATTGTTTCCCAAGAAGGGTCACACTCTGGAAGAAGGTCTGCCTAAGTCTGTAAGCAAACTCTAGGGGTGTTTCATTTTCCCTATGAGTCATACTAAATGCTGCCTGCTTTGCAGCGATATCATCAGGGTATGGCCCATAATGTTTCTTTAGTGCCTGTTCAAAGATGACAATGTCCTTCTTTTCATCGTCTGCCATGGCCCTAATAAATTGCTGACAAGGTACATCAAAGGACCATGGAAGATACAGAACCATGTCCTCCCCCATGGTAATGTTCAGTGCCCGAAAGGCATCTTTGACTGCAGCTAAATGTTCATTTATGGTGGCATGACCAGTTTTTTCAAAAGGTGTGACCATGCTCCGCAAGGTCTTGATAATTTGTAATTGTGCGACAGAAGCACCTTCATTTATTTGATTTCCTTGCAGGACACGGGAGCATAGAGGATTTCGCTTGCCATCAGCTCCCTCTGGTGGTCGCTGCTGGTACAGTCTTCCATCACTAGGGGGACTTCCCACCCCCCCCTCCACCGCTCCCTGTATGGGGAGGGGTCGAGAGTAGGGTGTTTCACTCCGCCCTGTTTCTCTCCTGTGCTCATGCGCTGATGGGAGAGAACTGACTTTGTTCTGGAAAAGCTGCCTTTCTACACTGGGCAGGGTTTCCAGTGGCAAACTGCCGTCATCTACCCTCTGGTAATTCGAGAAGCCTAGAGGGATCAAATTATCCCTGTACTCTGTCTCATTACCCTGAGAGGTGGGGACACACGCCAATTCAAAACAGTCAGCTCTTAATTGCTGGATTTCGAGGTTAACTCTCTGTATTTCCTGCCCACATTCCTGACGTGCAACAACTAGCTCCCTTTGCAGATCGGCTGTACACCGTCTCGCTGCACTTAGAGCAGTCTCTGCAGACTCGAGCTCAGCTATCAAAGCACTCTTTCGCTGCTCATAAAGAGCAGCGTCCGCTTTTAACCTCTTGGTCTGGGCGGCTAGTTCAGTTCTACAAACTGTCAGAAACTGCAATTCCTTTTGATCCTGTGCACCCCGCTTCTTAAGAGCAGAAACCTGAGCCACTAACTCTTGGCATCGCAGACACCACAGGCTAGTAGTACCTGGGGAAAAGAGGCTACTGCTAGCCCGTCTGGTCGCCTCAGCCTGAAGTTCGTCAACTTGATGATGTAATTCAGCACTCTCCTTTTCACACTGTTTTGCTGTATCCTTGGCACACTGTAGCTGACTGTGAGCTGTCCTTAAATCAGACTCTAGCGATTCAGATTTAGTTTGCAGGTGACATAATGCCTTCTGCAGTTTGTCAGTAAAAATATGCAGCACACAGGCATGCTCGGCTACCATATCCACCGGTAATTTAGCCTTATGAGCAAGAAGCCGGTCTAGGAACTCACTGAAAAAGCTATCAGCCCTAACAAGCTCTTGCGTATCTGTTGTAAGGCACTTAGAAATTCTTTCAATGTGGTCGGCAGTGGTATCTTTCGACCAACATAGGGAAGCTAATTTCTGGAATGCCAAATCAACCTTATCTGCGTAAGCCATCGTCAATCAATAGCTGAGACTGTCTGTAAGAACAAACACAGGAATAGCTGCTGAAGAATTACTCTAATGCAGAGATCCTGTAATGTGGGTTCCAAAGCCGTCTCAACAGACAATGCTCTCTCGCCACAAACCTCAGCATAAACAGCTGCTTTGACCACAATAGGACAATTCAGAAATATTACACCAAATTATGAGAGACGTAGCACATTCAGAAATACTCATCCCTTGGACGAGACCACCATTATTATGTAGGGTATATTAGTAGCACAAAAATAAGTTAGACTCTCTGTTGTCCAGGGGAAATAGCTACTAATGCACAGCCCAAAGTTCGGTGAGTTATTCTGGCAATGAGCCACGAAAGAAGTCTGGTCTGCAGATATATATTAGACTTTATTATAGGCAACCAGGTAGAAAAATACACACACACACATATAGCTAATTAGAAACATGAGGTAGAAATTTGTTATAGTACAGATGTACACTTGGACAACGTAATAAATCACTGATTAGTAACCAGACGTCACTGATTCGCTCTGCACTGAGGAAAAGTACGAAATATATTGCTAACCCCTTGCCCATCCGGAGGAGGAGAGATAAGTCAGTACCTTAGTTCCGTCGGGCTCTCAGGAACAATGCAGTCCAAGGAGGCAGCTCCTAGCTAATGCGGGCTCTAGCCTCGTCAGGCGAGCCGCAGTAAGTCCGAACCGGAGGTATCTGTGAAAGTCTTATCTCAGACCTGTGGAGGATGGCCTAGCCCACACTTAGTGGCCATCTTGCGGAAGGCTCAGGTCGCAGGAATCAGGTACGCAGTGCACAGCAGAGAGGAACTGGTGCAGAAGTCTGTATGAACAGGTGGGAAAAAGCCCCCAACTCTCTCTACTAAAGTTTCAGTGCAGATTGCATTATTCTGTGTAAGAATCCTCCGTCATAGGTCCGATGATTGGTTGGCACCAGGCAGTCTGAGGTGTTCTCAGCGAATCAGGAGGTAGATGAGCAGTTTCTTGCAAACAAAGGAGCCATGGTAAGAAATCAGACAGAAGCAACAGTATGTAACTTCTGGGCATATACAAGTGTCCAAGGCCAGCCACGGACAATAGCTTCTGTATGTATGCTTAGAAACGCTGCGCCAGCAGTTGCTTGGAGGTCGTTTGTAGCTGAACACAGCAAAAGTGAAGTGAAGAATCCATCTTGTCTGTGCAGGTTGGTTCAGGCCTGAGTTGCTGAGCAGGCCGGAGATTTGCATGTAGAATTGCAGGGGTACCAGCCCTACAGGGGACAGGACATTTTTCAGATATGTTAGCGAGAGAGGAAGTACAAAAATGGTATTGTCAGACTCACGGGTGAAGGGGAAGAAACATGTAGAAGCTAAGAATAAAGTGGAATTACTTAATAAATATTTTTGTTCTGTGTTCACAGATGAAGGGCCTGGAGCAAGATCTAAAAAAAAAAACACCCACACATAGGAAGAGAAATGGAGGGGATTTTGAATGATTTTCAGAAGACTGTGTTTGTGAGGAACTAGCTAAACTAAAAGTAGACAAAGCTATACATCAGAGAGTATTGAAGGAACTTGGGGAAGTTCTAGTGGCTCCACTGGCTGACATTTCCAATGCGTCTTTAAAGTTGGGAGTGATCCCAGATGACTGGAGAAAGGCACATGTGGCCCCTTTTGCAAAAAAGCAGAAGGATGAGGTTGGGAACTACAGGCCACTTAATCCGACCTTGGTGGCGAGTAAATGAATGGAAATGCTTCTAAAACAGAGGATAATGCAGTTTCTGGAGTCCAATGGATTGCAGGATCCAAGGCAGCATGGATTTATTAGAGGCAGATCTTGTCAGACAAATTTCATTAATTTCTTTGATTGGGTGACCAGAGAGTTGGGCTAAGGGAGAGCCTTAGATGTGGTGTACTTAGATTTCAGTAAAAACTTTGATACCATTCCACACAGGCGACTTATAAATAAGTTGAGCACCCTATAGTGACTGACTGGTTAAAACTAGATTGAGTGGAAGGCGACAAAGGGTACAGGTAAATGGATCTCATTCTGAGGAGAAGAATGTTGCCATAAGAACATAAGATATGCCATACTGGGTCAGACCAAGTTCCATCAAGCCCAGTATTCTGTTTCCAACAGTGGCCAATCTAGGTCATATGTACCTAGCAGTTTCCCCAAGGGACACAGGTTCCACAATGCTTGTATTGGTTCAAGCATTGATATCCTGGGTCCCTTCTTAATAATGGTTTATGGACCTTTCCTCCAGGAACTTGTCCAAACCCTTTTTAAACCCAGCTACACTAACAGCCTTTACTACATCCTCCGGTAACAAATTCCAGAGTTTGATTACACGTTGAGTGAAAAAATATTTTCTTTTATTAGTCTTAAATAGTTTACCCTGTAGCTTCATTGCATGTCCCCTAGTCTTTCTATATTCTGATAAGGTAAACAATCGATCTACGTTTACCCGTTCCACTCCGTTCATTAATTTATAGACTTCTATCATATCTCCCTTCAGCCGTCTCTTTTCCAGGTTAAAGAGCCCTAACCTTTTTAGCCTTTCTTCATAGGAGTATCCTTCCATCCCCTTTACCATTTTGGTGGCTCTTCTCTGAACCTTTTCAAAAATCGCTATATCCTTTTTAAGATACGGCGACCACAATTGCACACAATATTCAAGGTGCGGTCTCACCATGGAACGATATAGAGGCATTACAATATCTTTTGTTTTATTTTCCATTCCTTTCCTTATCATACCTAGCATTCTATTTTCTCTCTTGGCCGCTGCTGCACACTGGGCCGAGGGTTTTAACATGGTATCCACAATGACACCTAAATCTTTTTCCTGGGTGGTAGTTCCTAATGTGGAACCTTGCATCGTGTAACCATAGTTTGGGTTGTTCTTCCCTAGGTGCATAACCTTGCACATGTCCACATTAAATTTCATCTGCCATTTTGATGCCCAGTCTTCCAATTTATCAAGATCTTCTTGCAATTTTCCACAATCCTCTTGGGTTTTAACAACTTTAAATAGTTTTGTGTCATCTGCAAATTTGATAACCTCACTCGTTATTCCACTTTCCAGATCATTTATGAATATGTCAAAAAGCAGCGGACCCAGCATAGATCCCTGGGGTACACCACTATTCACCTTTCTCCATTGGGAAAATTGGCCATTTAGCCCTACCCTCTGCTTTCTATCTTTTAACCAGTTCCTGATCCACAACAGTACACTGCCTCCTATCCCATGACTCTTTAGTTTTGCCAAAAGTCTCTCATGAGGGACCTTGTCAAAGGCTTTCTGAAAGTCCAGATACACAATATCAACCGACTCACCTTTGTCCACCTGATTATTCACTCCTTCAAAAAAACATAACAGATTAGTAAGACAAGATCCTCCTTGTCTAAAGCCATGTTGGCTGTCTCCCATTAGGTCATGACTATCTACATGATGAGTAATTTTATTCTTTATGATGGTTTCTACCATTTTTCCCAGTACTGACGTCAGGCTCACCGGTCTGTAGTTTCCCGGATCACCCCTGGAACCCTTTTTAAAAATTGGTGTTACATTGGCGATCCTCCAATCTTCAGGTATTAGAGATGATTTTAATGATAGTTCACAGATTACTGATAGCAGGTCTGCAATCTCATATTTCAGTTCTTTCAACACCCTTGGATGTATACCATCCGGCCCAGGTGATTTGCTACTCTTCAGTTTATCTAATAGTTGTAATACATCTTCCCAATGTATCGATATTTCCTTCAATTCTTCCGCACCTTTAAATACCACTTCAGTCATGGGTAACATCCCTACATCTTCATCAGTAAAGACCGAAGCAAAGAATTCATTCAGTCTCTCCGCTATCGCCTTGTCGCCTCTTAGTGCTCCTTTAACCCCTTTATCATCTAATGGACCAACTGACTCTCTTACAGGTTTTTTGCTACGAATGTACTTGAAAAGGTCTTTACTTCGCGTTTTTGCTTCCGCAGCAAGCTTCTTCTCAAATTCTCCCTTTGCCTGCCTTATCAATGCCTTGCATTTGACTTGCCAGTGCTTGTGCTGTTTCCAGGTTTCGTCGCCGTTTGGCTCTTTTTTCCATTTCCTGAAAGATGCTTTTTTGGCAACAACAGCCTCTCTGACCTCACCTTTAAACCATGCTGGCAGTTTTTGGACTTCCTTCCACTTTTCTTAAAGTGTGGAATACAGCTGGTCTGGGCTTCCAAGATAGTATTTTTCAACAACAGCCAAGCCTGATGTACGTCTTTAACCTTTGCAACTGCTCCTTTTAGTTTTTTCTTAACTGTTTTCCTCATTTTATCATAGTCTCCCTTTCGAAAGCTAAAAGGTAGTACTGTGGATTTCCTTACTATCCCCTCCTCCACTAATTAAAAAAAGGCGATCATGCTATGATCACTATTGCCAAGTGGCCCCAACAACCTTATCTCTTGCACTAGATCAGGTGTTCCACTAAGGACTAGGTCTAATATAGCTTCCCCTCTGGTCGGTTCATGAACCAGCTGCTCCAAGAAGCAGTCCTTTATTTCATCTAGGAACTTTATCTCCCTAGCATGTCCTGACGTGGCACTGACCCAGTCGATACCGGGGTAGTTGAAATCACCCATTATTATTACTGCGCTGTAACTTTTGTTAGCTTCCTTGATTTCTTTGAACATTTCATCATCCATTTGGTCATTCTGGCCAGGCGGTCGATAGTACACCGCCACTGCCATTGCCTTCCCCCTTTTACATGGAATTTCAATCCATATAGATTCTACAGTAGATTTTGTTTCCTGCAAAACTTTAATCCTTTCTGACTCAATGCCCTCTCTAACATAGAGAGCAATCCCTCCATCAATTTGATTAGCTCTATCATTACGATATAGTTTGTACCCAGGTATCACAGTGTCCCACTGGTTGTCCTCCTTCCACCATGTCTCTGATATTCCAATCATATCTAACCTTTCATTTAGTGCTATATATTCTAACTCTCCCATCTTATTTTTTAGACTTCTAGCATTTGCATACAAGCATTTTAGAGAATGTATTTTATTCATATTAATTTGGCTATTGTTAGACATGGGTAATTTGGGATCTTTAAGCTCTGTCTGCTCCATACTTGAGGGCATTTGGGCTAGTTTACTCTTTTGTGGAACCTCTCTACTTTTGGTAGTATCCTTCAAAGATACATTCTTCCGAACCATCCGCTCTTGGGTGACTGTCGGCTTTCCCCTAATATCTAGTTTAAAAGCTGCTCTATCTCCTTTTTAAAGGTTAATGCCAGGTTCCATCCCGGTTAAGGTGAAGCCCATCCCTTCGGAAGAGCCCCTCCTTTCCCCAGAATGTTCCCCAGTTTCTAACAAATCCAAAACCCTCATCTCTGCACCATTCTTTATCTTTATCTTTATTTGCACAATTTGATAAACCGCCCAGGCCGAAGCATCAGGGCGGTGTACAATACAAAAATAGGCTACATTGGCTCATCCATGCATTGAGACTCCGGAGCTCTGCCTGCCTTTTGGGTCCTGCGCGTGGAACAGGAAGCATTTCGGAGAACGCTACCCTGGAAGTTCTGGATTTCAACTTCCTACCTAAAAGCCTAAATTTAGCCTCCAGAACCTCCCTACCACATTTTCCTATGTCATTGGTACCGACATGTACCAAGACAGCAGACTCCTCCCCAGCACTATCTAAGACCTTATCTAGGTGGCACGTGAGGTCCGCTATCTCTTCACACCAGGCAGGCATGTTACCAGGCGATCCTCACGTCCACCAGCCACCCAGCTATCTACATGCCTAATGATCGAATCACCAACTATAACGGCTGTCCTAACCATTCCCTCATGGGCACATGGCCCTGGAGAAACTTCCTCGGTGCGAGAGGGTTTTACATCATCTGGAGGACAGGTCCTAGTTACAGGATCACTTCCTGCCACACCAGGGTGATGCTCTCCTGTCACGTGACCTCTCTCCTCCATGGCAACAGGGATGCTGCCAGACTGGAGGTGGGACTTCAGGACTAATTCCCTGTAGGTCTCGTCTATGTACCTCTCTGTCTGTCTTATGCTTTCCAAGTTTGCTACTTTAGCCTCTAGAGAATGGACTCGTTCCCTGAGAGCAAAGAGGTCCTTGCACCTAGTGCACACGTAAGACCTCTCACCAACTGGGAGAAAATCGTACATGTGACACTCAATGCAAAAGACTGGAAAGCCCCCATCCCGCTGCTGGACTGCTGTCTGCATCTTAGTTTTAAGTTTGTGTTTAGATCTAAGTTCTTTACTTACTAAGGGTTGCTATGGATATTTATACTAATAAAACTGTACCTAATACGTGTAATATACCTTGTTCACCTGAAGCTTAACTAATCTCAGGTCCTTAGTGTATGATTGATTTGGGTAATGAGCTTCACCTGAGAGCACCTCCTGCCTTTTAAGATGTTTAAGTACCTATAAAGCTACGATTATCCCAGGGGTGGGTGGGTGTGGGGAGGGAGAGAGGGAAATAACACTTATTAAAAGAGGTATGCTACACAGTACCCTGTCTTGTGCTGCTGAGGTAAGCTATATTCTGATTTGAATTAAATTATAGCTCTTAGCTGCTGCTAGGCTCTAACTTCTTATGAAATTTAAACTACAAGCTCTCTGCTGGGTTCCAAATGTAACCAGAAAGCTCTCTTCTGTGTTTTAAATTTAAACTAAAAGTACTTTGCTGTTACTTGGCCCTGAGTGACTATTAAATTTAAACTACAAGCTCTCTGCTGGGTATAAAATGTAACCAGAAAGTTCTCCTCTGTGTTTTAAATTTAAACTTAAACTGCTGCTACTAGGCCGAGCTGATTTAACAAAAAATAGTGGGTTCACAGATTAATTAGCTTTAATACAAAGAATTCCTTTTAGAAAATTACCAGAAGTATATACTCACAGTTGCAGATCTCTCTCCAGAAGTAACAGTCCCTTTTTCTAGTCCTTCAAGACCAGTGGTGTGCCACAGCAATCTGTCCTTTGACCAATTCTTAACATTTTTGTTAGTGATATTGCGGAAGGGCTTTAAAGTAAGGTTTGCCTCTTTGTGAATGATACCAAAATCTGCAAAAGAGCAGACACTCAGGAAGGAGTAAACAACATGAGTAGGGATTTAGCTAAGCTTTAAGAATGGTCGAGAATTTGGCAGCTGAGATTCAATGCTAAAAATTGGAGAGTCATTTATTTGGGGTGCAAAAATGCAATGGAAGTACGTCTGTCCATGAAAAAAGAGCAGGACCTGAGCATAATTGATTTGATGATCTTAAAGTGGCTGAACAGGTAGAAAGGACAACGGCTAAAGCCAGTAGAATGCTTGGATGCATAGGGAGAGGAATAGCCAGCAGAAAAAAAAGGAGGTATTAGTGTCTCTGTCTTAGTCTTTGGTGAGACCTCATTTGGAGTATTGTGTGCAATTCTGGAGACCACACCTTCAAAAGGATATAAATAGGATGGAGTCAGTGCAGAGGGTGGCTACCAAAATGGTCAGTGGTCTTCATTATAAACCATATGGGGACAGACTTAAAGATCTCAATATGTATACTTTAGAAGAAAGGTGGGATAGAGGATATATGATTGAGTTGTTTAAATATCTCCATGGTATAACTGTATACTTTCCATTGAAAGTAGCTGTGCAACAGGGGGGGTCATAGGATGAGAGTGAAAGGGGACAGACTGTGGACTAATATGCAGAAATATTTCTTTATGGAAAGAGTGGCAGATGGGTGGGATAGTCTCCCAGCAGAGGTAGTAGACACCAGCACAGTATCTGAATTCAAGCAAGCATGGGACAAACAGAGAACATTTCTAAAAGAAAAAAAGGGTCTATAGTACTTGATATGGAAGGGCAGACTAGTTATACCATATGGGCTTCTTCTACCATCATGTTTCTATGTTTCTAAATCAGGATGTAAATATTTTGGCCAAGATGTTGGCTACATACCCGAATGCAATCCTACCATAACTAAGAACATAAGAATTTAAGATATGACATACTGGATCAGACCAAAAGTCCATCAAGCCCAGTATCCTGTTTCCAACAGTGGCCAATCCAGGTCACAAGTACCTGTCAGGTTCTCAAAAGGTAGACAGATGCTCCATTTGGACCAAGTGAAGTTTATACAAGGAGGACAGCCTGCTGATAATGTCTGGAGTGCATTAAATTTGATCCATATAACAAAAGTCAATAAATAACCAGCCATCCTGTTAGCTGTTGATATGGAGAAGGCATTTGTCCAGGTTCAGTGGGATATTTGGAATCTGTGCTGACCAAAGTAGGATTGGGCCCTCACTTTCAGCTATGGGTTTGTAAGCTTTACTCTAGCCTCAAAGCCAGTGTTAGAATTAACAAAGACAACTCTCACTTGTTTCCACAAAGAGGTGCCAGGTAGGGGTGCCCCATTTGTCAGCTGCTTTTTTGTACTAGCTAGGGAGCTGCTGTTCCAGACCATCTGGGTGAGCCCTAACATAAGAGGTATTACAATGTTAGGTAGACACAAAATAGCTCTATTTGCAATGTTCTCTTGACTTTGTCCTCCCCTATAATTACCTTCCTTAATCTACAGGTTATATTTTAATATGCAGTATTCTCAGGGTTTAAGATGAACATAGGAAGACAGAAGCTTTGTCTTAATTTGGATTAGGAAATACAGTTACATTTGCAGGACAGCTTTTCGTAAGTGGGCAACCAAACATATTTGATACTTGGGAGTTAATTTGACCAGTTCCAGAGCCACTTTGCATGAAGCTAATTACTATACACTGGTTTGCCAGGTTAGTAAAGATCTAAGGATCTGATCGAAATTCACAGTTGCAGCTATTGAAATGAATGTCTTACCCCTATTGTTATACATATGTCAGGTGATCTCATTCAAGGTACAAAAAAAAGTCCTAGCTGGTATACAAAACAAACTTCTAGTAAAACAAAAAAACTGAGACTAACCTGGCAACTACTTGCATAAGAGAAAAGGGGCTAGGGGTATCAAATTTGCCTCTGACGTTAGAGAGGCCATAGAGAGGGCTAACACATTAACACCAAAATACTGCATCTAAATCTAACAATGGCAAGTAGGGATGTCAAGGCTAGGGGGTTCTCCTATAGATACATGATGATATAGAATAGCACAAAGTGATTTTCGTATTCACTGTATTCAATCATCAACTCCATGATCAGTTTCATATTTGGGAGAGTGTAGACCAGTGCTCCAAAAGACCCCCAATGAGAATATAATCTAAACCCAACATTGGGTCAGGTCGTGGGGTGTGGCAACATTGATGTTATTACAAGATGAGATGAGTACCGTGTTTATACTTTGATTCTTAAGATTAGCATTGCTGCTGGTCCATGTGCACTGAAGAAATATTTTGCTGCCCTAAAAATTAAAAGCTGGTTATCTTTGACTCTCTAGCAGTTGGCATTAAATAACAAAGTATTATAAAAAATCGTGACCTTGCATTTTGTGCACAGAACAATTATTTTTTTTCTTTTCATAAAGTTGTAGTCAACATTATTGGCACCCTTGAAGTTCAACCTATTAATGTCCAATATTTCCTAAAAAAATAGCCAGTGAAATGGCTTTGACTATATATGCACACATAATTGACACATAAAAGAATCAAATAGAACAAGATCAATTAAAAAAGGAAATAGTAGGAAATAATATAAGAACTGGGACATTGCCAGGACATGATTATTGGTACTCTTATAAATAATTCAAATCAGTTTGAACAGAAGAACCACATTCCCATTGCAGTAAAATTAGACGTACCTGTGATCAATTGTCAGTACTCACATAACTTGAATCAACCAATGAATGATGGCTCTAATGTTTAAAATGGCCACATTCACTCCTTGTTCCATTTTCAGAATAATGAAGTCAAAAGAGCTGCCTAAGACTGTCAGAAAAGCCATCACCACCAAACCTCAAAGGGGTACAAGGCCATCTCCAAAGACCTTGGGATTGTTATGCCTATAGTTTGCAATATTATTACGAAGTTTTCTGCTCATGGAACCATCAAGAACCTCCCAGGACATGGTGGGAAGAGGAAAATTAATCCAAGAAGTCTTCAAAGGATAGTGCGAACACCACGTACAACATTCAAAGAGCTTAAGGCTGATCTGTAGCAATCTGGAGTAGTGGTTTTCACCCACACCATACACTGCACACTAAACAGAACTACTTCATGGGCGAAGGCCAAGGAGGACCCCATTGCTTAAA
Organism: Ichthyophis bannanicus; assembly: GCA_033557465.1. Lineage (NCBI taxonomy): Eukaryota > Metazoa > Chordata > Amphibia > Gymnophiona > Ichthyophiidae > Ichthyophis > Ichthyophis bannanicus. Next base: position 1,687,982,709 of record CM066031.1, on the reverse strand, counting down.
GACAGAGATAAAAAGGCATGCTTGATCTTTGCACAAACCCACCTTGAGAAACCATAGTTCTTCTAGGAAAATGTTCTGTAGACAAATGAAACCAAATCTGAGCTCTTTGGCAATGCAGACCTGCGATACATTTACAGACTAAGAAATGAAGCTTATAAGGAAAAAACCCACCCGTCCTATAGTTAAATATGGTGGAGATTCCATAATGTTGTGGGGCTGTTTTACTGCCTTAGGAACTGGAGGCCTGGAATGTATTAAAGGAATCATAAAGTCAGAGAACTACCAAGGTATTTAAGTGAAATGTGCTACCTAGTATCAGAAAGCTAGGTATGGGTCTAAAGTCACGGGTCCTCCAGCAGGACAAGGACCTAAAACATATATCCAACAGTACAATGGAATGGTTAAAAAGGAAACACTTTACTGTTTTAAACTGGCCAGCAATGAGTCCTGATCTCAATTCGATCGAGAACCTTTGGAAAGAGCTGAAATATGCCATTGGTAAAAGGAATCCTGGAAACATTCATGAGCTGGAACAAATCACAGTTGCAAAGTGGGAGAAACTACCAGCAGACAGATGCATGAAACTTATAGATGGCTACAAGAAACGTTTGGAAGCTGTCATCATTGCCAAGGATCGTGCAACCAAATAGTGAAGGGTGCCATTAATCCTGTCCAGGTCATATTTTGTTCTCAGAAATTATTACTTCTACATTGCACAGACTTTTTTTGTATCTTTGAACATATTATTGAAATATTATGATGAAATATAGTTGGAATACTTTTTTTTAAACTTCTTTATTTACATTTTCAGACAAATTACAACAAAAAAACAGTTACAATTAAAATTATATTTCTCTTTAAACATAAGAGCAAGAAAACAAGGCCTTACCAGCCTACCCCAACACTAACCCTCCCCTCACCATGCAATCATCATAGAAAGAGACTATAAAAAGAAAAAGAAGAGGCTTGCAAGGGCTACGATACAACCAAAGCAGACCTCTACCATGCGGAAACATGATTAACTAATTACCCCTTAATTTACACCATAGCGTGCTTTTGAAATATAACTATGTAGGGGTTTCCATTTAAGCAAGGTAGAAGGCATAGGAATTGTACCATATGGTGGTATTTGTTCATATTTACAACATAAGCATAGGCGATTCCACCATGTGTGCCAGTTAAGATCTGTCGTATGTTTCCAGTTGGCAATAACGAGATGCAGCACCACTCCCATCATGAAGTCAAATAGGAAGTGACAATCCATCTGTAACGACAAGATGCCTATTGTTGACCAGAAAACTATAATAGACCAAGAGAGAGTGGCCCTGAATCCCAAGACCTCTTGGATTCGGTTCCAAATCAAAAATGGAGTGGAGGAGTGGCCTAGTGGTTGGGGCAAGGTACTTCAGGCTGGAAGGTCGGGGGTTCAAATCCCACTAGAGGACAGCAACCTTGGGCCGGAAGGACTGGGGTTTCTAGTCCCACAGGTGCTCCTTGTGGTCTTGGGCAAGCCACTTAACCCTCCATAGCCCATGTTCCCTGTAAAATAGTTATCTCCAAGTTATAATGCCCTGTTCAATGTAATTTCAGTTTGTTCAATGTAAACCGCACTGATGCAGAATAGTGCGGTATATAAGAGAATGTAAATAAAATAAATAGGACTGAACATTAGGGCAGTCATATACACGTCTTAAAGTGCCAACATCCCTCTGACAAGACCAACATTCATTTCCAACTGATTTATTCCACTTGGAAACCTTTATTGGGGTAAAATGAGCTCTGTGTGCAAAGAAATATAGTGCTTGGGAGATAGAAGTGGACTGAGAGATTCTAATTAGTTTGCTCCAAAATTTCACCCACGATTCCAGAGAGTCTCCCCAGTATCATGTTCCCATATCCGTTGAGCTCCAATGGACTGTGGGGTGGGGTGATGAGCAACCAATTTATAGTAATAAGCCACCCCAAAGATTTCCTTATTAGGATGGCTATCCCGTTTTTTTATGATTGGCAACTGAAAAAGCCACTAGTGAAAAGGGTTTCATATCTAATTTTAAATACTCCTTCACATTCAAATGTGTCTCTTGCAGAAATAGGATGTCAGCACTTTCCTTGCGCTCATATAAAAATATCTTTTTCCTTCTAAAGGAATTGTTAATGCCCTTAACATTCAGTGAGACTATCTTAAAGGAAGACATTGACAATATAGCACACTGTGATAGGCAAATGTTGCAGAAACATACTAAGTTGTAACATATGGTTTTACATTGTTAATCCACACCTTTAAAGCACTCAGCATAACAGCTACATTAATAGCCCAAGGAAAAAAAAAAACACAAGCAGAAAAACCACCTCTTAGCCATAGCCCTTATAGAAGATCGCTCAAAAGAAAAACACATGATTCTAAACATCAAAAGCCACCAAAAACCCTGGGGGGCTATAACAAACTCTAAACTTAGCAGGTGAGCCCAAAGGGACAAGACGGGCACGGAAGGTGTTACTAATTCACTTCAACTCCTCTGCCACTTAGGGCTTCTTATACTGACCACTACCAACCCCTAGAATAGCATCCCCAAACCAGAGACTCTAAAATACTAGAGCAAAACTGCCCCTACAAATACACTGTATGATCGCTAAAGGCTACATGTAGATAGATAAGGGCTATTTTGCCTTACAATGCCCTGACGCCCTCCAAACCATCACAAACATCACAGACAACACAAAACATAAAAGAAGAAAGAAACAAAACAGAAGGACAGTATGACCAGAGCAATACCCTGGAGTTGCCCCGAGAGAGCCACATTGAATATCAGCTCTGCATGATTTAAATCACAACTTCACGACCTCAGATCCAGTCAAAACACCCATATTAGAAAGCGTTGGAGAACTTCTGCAAGGCAGGTTTTCACCGCAACACCAACTCTTTGTCCTCCAAAAATGCGTGCATCTCCCCTGGATCATCAAAAGTCCTGGTCTGGTTGTGTAGTGTGACTCTCATGCGGGCAGAATAAAGCAGCCCGAAATGGGCCTACAGCTGTGACAAGTGAGGGCGTAGCGCCAAGAAACCTTTCCTCCAGTCTACCCTTCACAAAGTCAGGAAAAAAGAAGAGTTTATACCCTTCATATTCTAAGGGAGAGTGCATTCTGGCTGCTTCGATTACTTGCGTGACTTGTTGAAATCGCAGAACTTTTAGAATGATTGGACGTGGACACTTGCCTGAAACCATGGACTGAGAAGGCACTCGATGGGCATGCTTGATCTCAAAAGGCATAGCAAACTTCACTTTCAGTGCACCCGGGATCATTGATTGTAAAAAGGCCAGCATATCTGGACCTTCAGCTCCCTCGGGAACTCCCAGGATCCTAATGTTATTTCTTTGAGCGTAATTGCTACCATCTTCCAACTCTCTTTGCAGTGACCGGATCAGCTTTGCTTGCTTCTCAACGGCCCTGAACCGCTCCCCATGTATTGCCACCACGTTCTCCAATCTCACCGTAATAGACTCCAAGCTGTTTTTTAAGGCATTAATATCCTCCTGCATTGTGTTCAGCAAGTCACCATTTGATTTAACCATGTCTTTAACAGCACGGATCTCAGCAAGAAGTTCCTGCAAGGCCTCAGGACAATCTCGGATGACCGCCATTTTGAGGTAAGAGAAGCTCCGTTTTGGTTCTCTTTGCACTGGCGTTTTGAGTTCCTTGGTAATCTAGATGCGTCGGTTTGGAGCCAGACATATCCAAAGTCAACTGATTCCAAAATAGGTAGGATCTGCTTAGTTAAAGACTGCAAAAGTCAGGATTCTTGACCATTACCCTCTGGAGCATAGCTCTTACACGTCCATCTTGCCCGGTTAGGCTCCACCCCCATAGTTGGAATACTTCTAATAATTTCTCAAGTGGAGGAGTAGCCTAGTGGTTACAGCAACAGCCTAGTACCCAAGAGATATGGGTCCGATTCCCATTGGCGCTCATTGTGACTTTGGACAAGTCACTTAACCCTCCACTGCTTCAGGTACAAATCTAGATTGTAAGCCCTCTGGGGATAGGGAAATACCTACATACCTGAATGTAACTCGTCTTGAACTACCCTTGGATAGGCATGAGCTAAATACTAATAAATAAATAAAGATTGTACACAACTTACCTAAAATGCAAAGTGCCAATAATGTTGACCACTACTGTACCTACAGCCAGGTATGAACATGGCATCACAGAAACAGGAAAATGCCCCTCCTACAGATAAACCAGGTACAAAAAGAAGCAGGAAGATGGAAATCCATTGAAAGGAATAGGTACTTTATTGTTGTGAATCTGCCCTACACATGTTTCGGCCAAAAGGCCTTCTTCAGGGGACTTTGACCACTAAAATCATACAAATACATAAGAGAACACATATTAAATAATAAATATATTAAAATAAGATAAAACACAAATACCAAATTCATAAAATAATGATCAGATAATATATAAACCAAATAAATTAAAAAGCCAATCCAATAAATAATCACCAAAATCTCTAAATGGATTAGTAAAATCATGTCCAAATGATGAAATAAAGGTACTAAACTGATATATATACAAATAAACACATTGATAAAACTCTGAATAAAAAACATATACACACTTCATATGCATTTAGTTGCTTTGTACATAGTTCTCACGTTCTGTTTCACTGTTCATGAAACCTGCTTAATGTATACCAAGTTTATTGTCCTGTTCATTGTAAGCACAGATCAATTACACAGGTACACTAAAAAAAATTTTTTTTAAACTGCCTCTAATGTTTCGATTGATTTTTAAGTTTTTTGGTGCGCTGAATCCAAATCTGGTAACCAATTTGCTCCATCACGTACAGATTTTTTGCTACATTGGGTTAGCAGTTTGAGGTGAACGTTTCAGATTGAGTGCGATCGAGATAAAAGTTTCTTGGATGAATTCTTTATACTAATTGTTTAGTAGTTATTCAAATAAGAATAAAGAAAATTGTAACAAGGCAGCACATAAGAATAGAGTAATGTCAACAAAACACACTGATGGTAGCAAAATTGTCTGCACTTAAAACAGCCACATACATGTGCACAAACATTGAGCATATAAGAGCGAGGTTAGACACAAAGCAAAGCAAAGCAAAGAAATGTGCAAAAAATGTTGTACAGGTATGTATGTAAGAATAGAAAACGCAAACCGCACCATTGCAATACATGAAGACAAACACCCGATGGTGTGAAAATAAAATTCTAATAAATGAGATCCGACACTGTGGTAATAACTAGCAAATTTTTATTTCAAAGTTTAGTAAAAACACGATATTTGTCAACACAGTTTAGATTTTAAAGTCATTCTTGGGTCAATCAATCTCCTGGTGGGCCCGTTTCTTCTTCCCCCGAATGCTTCTCTTGGTGCGCTGCTTGGCGTATTTTTCATCTGGGGTTTCCCGCAGCAACAACCAGCAGAAATCAGCCATCATAGTGGTGTTCCATCTTCCTTGGTACCTTCTCTCTGCGTCCTTGATGTCCTGGTGAAACCTTTCACCTTGTTCTTCACTGTACGCCCCCAAGTTTTTGGGAAAGTAGTTCACATGGGAGTGCAAGAAATGGACTTTCAGGCTCATGTTACAGCCTTGTTCTTTGAAGGCATTGAGCATCCTGGCAACAATATCCTTATAGTTCTCATCCCGCCTGTTCCCCAAGTATTTGAGAACAACATCCTTGAAGGAATCCCAGGCTTCTTTTTCCTTCTCAGACATCGTTTCAGCGAATGCTCCATCTGAAATGAGTTTCCTTATATCAGGGCCAACAAACACTCCTTCCTTTAGCTTTGCTTCAGAAAGTCGGGGGAACTTTGAGCAAAGGTACCGAAAGCACTCACCATCTTTTGGAAGGGACTCGATGAATTGCTTAATGAGACCCAACTTAATGTGGAGAGGTGGTAATAGAATTTTATCACGAGGTACCAAGCTCTCATGAAGAACATTTTTCTCACCGGGTCTCAAATACTCCCGAATTGGCCAGTCTTTTTTCCCCCAGTGTAGGTCGCGGGCCCGGCTATCCCACAAGCAAAGGAAGCAGGGATATTTGGTGAAACCGGATTGCTGCCCTAATAGCATGGATAGAATTTTAAAGTCTCCACAAATCATTCACTTATGCTCATCATAACGAATCTTCTGAAGAATCAGGGCCAAATTCTCGTATTTTTCTTGGAGAATAACAGAGTGAGCAATAGGAACTGAAGCGAATGTGTTGCCATTATGAAGAAGAACACCTTTTATGCTGTCTTTTGACGAATCAATGAACAGCCGCCATTCAGCAGGATCATACTTGAGTTTAAACTTTTCCATCACTCCGTATATATCGTTGCAAAATACCAAATCTTCCTCTTTGCTGAAATACTTCAAAAATTGTGTCTCGCGGTTGCGGTACCAATAAAAAGTTGTTCCTGGTGACAATAGATTTTTCTGTTTAAGCCGAGAACCTAGCAGTTGGGCAGCATCTTTTGGGAGTCCTAAATCCCGGACTAAATCATTCAATTCAGCTTGAGAGAAAAGTTCAGGTTTCGGATCTGGTTCAGTTTCAAACTCGGAAGTACTGGACTCATCGGGAAAAGCCATCTGATGAGTCTCATCATGATCAGAACCGTCCACACAAATATGATCCAAAGATTTTGGTGGTTCAGGCACAGGTACTTCGTTGCTATGAGGCATAGGCCTAATTGCTGAGGGAAGGTTGGGGTAACTTATTACGTTCTTATTTTTTAAGTTGTATCCCTTCACAATGCAAGAGCAAAAATAGCAGTCACTGCTGTGGTCTCTTTGTTCATGCCACATCATAGGTATTCCGAAACGAAATGCTTGTTTTTTACCTTTCATCCATAAGCGTAGATCTTCCTCACATGTCTTGCACACTTTGTGAGGAGCCCACGGTTTGTCTTGATCGCCTAACTTCAAACCGAAATAGGCGAAATATACTTTTTAAATAAATGCAGAAATGTTCCTCTGCCGCTTTTTCACGGTATATTCCCCACAAATAAAACAAAAACTGTCCGGAGAGTTGACGCAACCTCTGGCTCTGTGAGCCATCACAAATACACAGCACTGCAAACTACAACTGTAGTGAACCACTTCGGAATAAAGCTGGATTACGACTGAGCAAACAAAAGGTAATAATGAACTTGCAAGAAACTGAAATTTGACAGGAACGTTCATGTCGCAACCACCGTGTTTGAGCGAGCGAACGAGGCGAGGCGAACAGGAAAGAACATGCGCCAGCGCGAGTACTGGATTTAGCCCCCGCCTCCCAATTGTCCTGTTAATGTATAAAATGAATACAAAACACTCTAAAATATCATGAGGGAGTGTTTCTAGTTAGTTAACCATTACAACCTCTATTTTGGGCCAAGAAAATAAACTGCAGTCGGCTAAAAAGAAATTATGTGAACATTCCTTATATGGGTAAGAAATCTAATTTTGCAAGAAAACGTGACGTGATGGAACATTTTGGCTATTTTTCCTGGATTCAGCACCCCAAAATCTATAGGAATCAGTTGCAAAACTGGAGACAGTTTTTTGGTAGTGTACCTGTGGTTATTTGAGACGTGTAGTTTTTATGTTCATTGTAAACCGCACTGATGACGAATAGCGTGGTATAAAAGAAACTATAAATAAATATGTTCAAAGTGTGATTGGACTACTGGCGCAATAGAGGTGAGATCACAAATATATATATTTGATCATATATTTAAAATGATTGATGGTATTGCAATCGGAACAGTTGACAGAGCACATGGAAAGCGTAGTTACTCACCTGTAACAGGTGTTCTCCAGGAGCAGCAGGAATCAGTCCTCACATATGGGTGACGTCGGCGCCGACGGAGCCCTCGCGGAGCAATTTTCCCCAGCTTTCAAAGAAAGCCTTTGGGAATTGCAGCGCGCATGCGCGGTCCCCTTCCCGCCCAAAGGTGCCATCTTGGCCAGTCTGATGACATAGCGAAAAGACAGCAAAAAATTTGCAAAAACTAAATCATATGACTGCAACTCCACGGGGAGGAGGGAGGGTTGTGAGGACTGATTCCTGCTGCTCCTGGAGAACACCTGTTACAGGTGAGTAACTACGCTTTCTCCAGGACCAAGCAGGAAGTCAGTCCTCACATATGGGACTCCCAAGCTTAAGGCTACCGGAGACCCTAAGCCCAAAAATGAGCTCCCTCTAGCTCAGCAGCACAGAAGGAAGGAATCTTCTCTGACTAATCTCCAACCGGTAGCCCAACATCCGGGATGGAGGGTAGGAGTTGCTTAAACCTCGAAGAGATTACGGAGGACTGCCTGTCCGAAAGCACTGTCCCTGCGGGACTCCCTCTCGAGGCAGTAATGGGTTGCAAAAGTCTGGCTCGAAGACCAAGTAGCGGCCCGGCAGATGTCTGCCAATGGAACAGAGCGGAGGTAAGCCACTGACGCAGCCTTCGCCCTAACCCGATGAGCCGTGACTCGACTCTCCAACGAGAGGCCTGCCGCCCCATAAGTCCAAGCGATACAGTCAGCTACCCAGATGGACAGAGTACGCTTGAAGACAGGGAGCCCTAATTTATTAGGGTCGTAAGACAGGAAGAGCTGGACAGTCTTACGGTGCTCCCGCGTACGATCAAGGTAGAAGTTCAGCGCCCTTCTACAGTCCAGGGTATGCAAGACCATCTCAGCTCGGCTGGAGTGTGGCCTGGGAAAGAAGGTCGGAAGCACCACCTCCTGATTGATGTGAAAAGGGGAGACCACTTTTGGAAGAAACTTAGGGTGAGTCCGCAGGACTACCCTGTTCTTGTAGAACCTAGTGTAAGGGGGATCAGACACTAGGGCCTGCAGTTCACTAACGCGTCTAGCGGAAGTGAGGGCTACCAGGAATAAGGTTTTCCAAGAAAGAAAACGGAGAGGACAGGTAGCCATGGGTTCGAAGGGCGGACAGGTGATCCGCTGTAAAACCACGTTAAGGTCCCAGTCGGGGGCTGGGGGGCGCAAAGGCGGTTTAAGGAGAAGGAGACCTCGGGAGAACCGTGCCACGAGAGGGTGGCCGGAAAGAGGCCTGCCTTCCACCGGCACATGATGTGCAGAAATAGCACTGAGGTGAACCTTGACCGAGTTGGACTTTAGTCCAAGATTGGAGAGGGAAAGCAAGTACTGCAAGACTACCGACACCGAGCAGGAGAAGGGGTCTTGAGACTGTTGAGTACACCAGGTGGAGAAGCGACGCCAGTTAAGGGCGTAGGATTTCTGGGTAGAGGGTCGCCTGGAAGCTAGCACGACCTCTTCTACCTCTGGAGGCAGCAGGAGGGGAGCAAGGACTACCCTTTCAGCAGCCAGGCCATCAGATGAAGAGATCTGAGGTTGGGGTGTAGGAGAGACCCCTGATCCTGGGTCAGGAGATCGGGCTGAAACCCCAGAGGCAACGGAGTATCTACCGCCAGTTGCAGCAGAAGCGGGAACCACGGTTGCCTGGGCCACCGGGGAGCTATCAGGATCAGCGAAGCCTTGTCCTGGAGAACCTTGAAAAGTGTCCGGGACACCAGCGGCATGGGAGGAAAGGCATACAGAAGGCCCGTGGACCATGAGAGCAGAAAAGCATCCGCCGCTACTCGGAGGGGATGCGGTTCCCGAGAGCAGAACCGAGGAAGTTGCCTGTTCAGAGGACTGGCAAAGAGATCGAGCTTGGGGAGACCCCACAGGAGGAAGATCCTTTGAACCACCAAAGATCCTTTGAACCACCAAAGATCCTTTGAACCACCGTGTGGTTGGAGGATTCTGCTCAGTTTGTCTGCCAGGTAGTTTTCTTGACCTGGGAGATAGACAGCTTTGAGGAGGATTCCTCAGCTGATGGCCCAAGCGCAGAGCTTTTGTGCTTCCCGACAGAGAAGCAGGGAGCCCGTGCCCCCCTGCTTGTTCACGTAGAACATGGCCACTTGATTGTCCGTCTGGACGAGGACGGACTGGCGAGCGGTAAGGTGGGAGAAGGCCCGGAGAGCCAGGCGGATCGCTCTGAGCTCCAGGAAGTTGATCTGCTGGGCAGCTTCCCACGGGGTCCAGAGACCCTGAGTACATGTGCCTTGGCAATGCGCTCCCCAACCCAGGAGAGAAGCGTCGGTTGTCAGCACCTGAACAGGCGGAGGAGACTGAAAGGGCATTCCGAGCACTAGGTTGGGCAGATGAAGCCACCACCGTAGAGAAGAGACCAGCGGGCTGGAGATCCGTACTGAGTCCGCTAGTCTCCCCGAGGCCTGACGCCATTGTGAGCGAAGGCACCATTGAGCAGGCCGCATATTCAGGCGGGCATTGGGGGTCACATGGACCGTGGAAGCCATATGGCCGAGCAGTTTCAGAAAGTGCCTGGCCGAGACCCGGGAATGGCAGCGGAAGCGGCTGGCTAGAGCCATGAGCCGCTGCGCCCTGTCGAGCGGCAGAAAGGCGTGCGCATGAAGCGTGTTTAACCTGGCGCCGATGAACTCGAGATCCTGAGAGGGGAGCAAAGTGGACTTTTCGAAGTTTATGACAAAGCCCAGGTACTGGAGCAGAGTCACAGTACGTTGCGTGGCGTGAGTGGCCTCCGTGGAGGACGGAGCTCTGATGAGCCAGTCGTCCAGGTAAGGGAAGACAAAGAGGCCTTGAAGCCGGAGATAAGCCGCCACCACTGCGAGACATTTTGTGAAGACTCGTGGTGCGGAGGATAGGCCAAAAGGCAGTAACCTGTACTGGTAATGATTGCCTGCCACCACAAACCTTAGGTATTGTCGGTGGCTTGGGTGGATGAGGATGTGAGTATAGGCATCCTTTAGATCCAAGGAGCATAGCCAATCTCCCTGCTGGAGGTAGGGCAGCAGGATTCCAAGGGTAAGCATCTTGAACTTTTCCCTTTCCAGGAACTTGTTGAGGTTCCGCAAGTCCAGGATGGGTCTGAGGCCTCCAGTGCGCTTTGGTATCAGGAAGTACCTGGAATAGAAGCCTTGACCTCTCAGGTGGTGGGGCACCGGCTCCACCGCCTGTTCCTGAAGAAGACTTGCCAACTCTTGAAGGAGTAAGTCCCAGTGAAGAGGGGGTCGCAGAGGCTCCCCTGGAAAGTAGGGGGGAGGTACCTGGTGGAAGTGCAGAAGATAGCCCTCTCGGACTATGTGGAGCACCCAGGTATCTGACGTGATGTTGGACCACCTGTGGGCAAAGTGGACCAGCCGGCCTCCCGTGCTGAGAGACACCAGCGGAGGGGGAGAGGCTATGCTGAAAGAGTCAAAAACCCCCACCCTGCGGAGCAGGGGCCGGTGGCGCAGGCTTGGGGGCTTGCTGCCTACGGGACCCGTTACCCCGTCCCATGGCCTGCTGACCCTGTTGGGGAGCTGCTGAGGCCCGATAATGAGGGTACTGTTTATAGGCAGCCGCCTTCCTCGGGTAAAAGGGCTTTTTCCCCGAGCCCTTCTTCTTCTGGGAAGGGGCAGGTTTTCCTGGAGAGCCGAGTCCTGGTGAGAGTCTCTGTCTCGAGCTGTGCAGCCTTCTCGTCCATAGGTTTGCCAAAGAGGTTTTCACCTCTGCAGGGGACATCGACCAACTTGTCCTGCACCGAGGGCTCGAGGTCGGATGACTGAAGCCAAGCCTGTCGGCGGGCCCCGATGCCGGCTGCGGCTACCCGAGCCGATGCCTCAAAGCCATCATAGGCTGCTCGAGAGATAAACTTTGAGCACTCCCGAATACCGGTGGACAAGGCCAGGAACCTCCGAAAGGTTCCTTGGAGAGACCAGCAGAGAATCCGGCTATTTCTTTAGCCAGGTCTCGGAGATACATGCCCATGTAGAGCTGGTAAGTCTGGACCCGACAAGCAAGCATAGAGCCCTGAAAACACTTCTTACCGATGCCATCCAGGCTGCGGGCTTCCCTGCCGGCAGGCACCGAGGAGTGCATCTTCTGGCTCTTGAGCCGATGCATGGCCGATTCCACCACCATGGAATGGTGCGGCAGCTGTGCTTTTTGGAAGCCAGGGCTCTTGCGGACTCGATAGATGGCATCGACCCGCTTGCTTAACACCGGCGACGACGCCGGACTCTCCCACATGCGGAAGAGAAGTCGTTCCAGCATCGGAGGAACCGGTACAGTAAAATGCTCCTTTGCAGGAGAGTCATACTGGAGGGCATCGAGCTCTTCGGCTCGTGGCTCCTCCTCGGGATCCGCAGGGAAGGCCAAGGCCTTGGCCATATCCCTCACGAAGTCCGAGAACCGGGCATCCTCCGGAGGGGACTGTCTCCGAGGTTCGGACTCGGGGGAGTCCGAAGGGACACACCGAGTCCGAAAAGAATCAGGCGACTCATCCACCTCGGATTCCCAGGCGGACTCCTCGGAGGAGGAGTCGAGCGGCTCCGGCCGGGCGGGCACAGACGCCGTCCGCCCCGACGCCGAGGGGGTCGGCGTCGATGACCTCGGCCCCGAACGGGAGGCCGAAGGCGACCGCGACCGAGGATCGACTCGAGCCCGCATGGACTCGAGGATCGGCTCGGTCTCCGGGGTCGACTTAGACGTCGACGTCCCGGCGGTCAGGGCAGAAGCGCCAGCGAGGCCAGCGATCAATGCCCGCTGCTGGTCCATGAAGGCAGCCAGGCTGCTCTCCAAGGCCGTCAACCTGAGTCCGAACTCAGGAGACCCAGCAGCCCCCGACTCTGGCCCCGACGGTGTCGGGCCCAACGTCGGACCCCTTGGAGGCGAGTCCACGAAGACAACAGCACTTACGTGAGCAGAGGAGTCCATCTCCAGACGAGGCTGTTTGGACGGCCGCTCCAGCTCCAAAGACCCGGGACGGCTGTCGGGGCTATGCGACCTGGCCCTCGAGGAGCCAGGAGCGTCCACCGATGCCGCCCTCGCGGGTTTCTTCTTCCGGTGATGTTCCCGGGTAGGGGACCCCCTCTCAGAGGAGCTCCGACGGTGTTCAGAGCCAGATTCTCTGGACACCGAAGCTTCTGACGAGGTCCGGGTACGGCTGGGGTCAGAGAAGATTCTCTCCCGCTGATGCTGCCGACTCCGCAAAGATTTCGCGGACATCTTGCTACAGGCCCCACAGATCATTTCTTCATGATCTGGGCCCAGGCAACGGAGGCAGCAATCATGTGTGTCAGTAAGAGACATCAGTTTCTTACACTTAACACACTTTTTAAAGCCACTGGCGGCCATCGGGGGAAAAAGGGCCCCTGCGAGGTCGAACGAGCGGGCCGCCAGGGAAAAGTGAAAAAGCGCGAATTTGTCACGAAGGACAGAAAAACCGAAAAAGAAGGGGAGGCCTCGCAACCGGCGTCGCGAGGCCGGACGGAAAAAGGACCGGTGTCGAACCGAAGAAATACTTAAAATAAGAAAGAAAATCAACTTTTCAGCGGTGACTGGTAGACAACGTCTGTAGGGCTCCGCGGAAAAAAGAAGACTGGCCAAGATGGCACCTTTGGGCGGGAAGGGGACCGCGCATGCGCGCTGCAATTCCCAAAGGCTTTCTTTGAAAGCTGGGGAAAATTGCTCCGCGAGGGCTCCGTCGGCGCCGACGTCACCCATATGTGAGGACTGACTTCCTGCTTGGTCCTGGAGAACAATGTGATTGTGTAATTCACCATACATGAAAGACAAATATGTACACTCGAGATCAGTGTTCAAAAACACTAAAGCTAAGAGAAAAGAGAATGCACTCAAATTACCTCATGACATTGTACACCTCAGAAGAACTAAGAGCAGTTTAACAAGTACCTCAAGAAGAGAGAGGGACCTGAACAGATGTATTCAGAAAAAAATTAGAGGCTGGTAACCCCCTTATTTTGAAAAGCACATTGCTAACCATAAGGCTGGGGGAGGGGGAAGTAAACAGTAAAAAGTTTCAGCTTGGTATATTCAAAGTAACTCATGAGTCACGTTCAAAAAAGAAACTGATAAGGAGACATCAAATTAGCTTGTTCATCTGACCATAGTGCGCTCGTGTGATCCAACCATGAAGATTCTATAAAATGTCAATATTATAAACTGCAGGCTAATAACCTATGGACAAATGTATGGCATAGTGGAAAACTGATGAGTGCATAATTGTACATCAGAGTGCTAACCTCTGGGCTAGTAAAATCATTAGAAATGTTGTACTATATATATATATAAATACTTCAACCACTGGGAATGTGTAAGAGGTGTATGATACCTGCAAACGCAGAGGGAACTCTATTATCATATTAAACTAATAATGAAGATGAAATATCTGTATGTTCACAGCAATACAGGTTTTGTATCAAAGTAAGTAAAATTAAAAGAGAAGGCTTGCATTTGAACTTACAGCATCAGTCAATACAGCATTTTTGAACAATAATTTCAAGTGTACATTGTTTTGTCTTCCATGTATGGTGAATTACACAATCACACTGTTCCATATGCTCTGTCAAGTGTTCCGATTTAGATATCATTATTTTAGTTATACGATCATTTTAAATATATGATCAAATGTATGTATTTGTGATCTCAGGAGAGATGAGAATGACTACCATTTTGGATATGTTTACCCCTGCAGTAAAAAGAAAGTATTCTTTGGTGGATCCTATCATAGAAACAGAAGTAGTAACAGGAACAAGTTGCAACCTGCACAAGAGGATCATAGAGATTTAGAGGCAGGTCCTGCTAAGAAGAGAAGCAGAAGTCAATAGGAGGAACACCCTTGTTTACTTCTGATAGATTACCATCACAGGATTTTTCGATGGACAGACTATGGAAAGGGGGAGGAGAAGGGGTTTTCCAAATCGAAACACAAAGAGAAAGATCAATACAATGAACACGATCAGCACAGGTTGAATTACCAATCCTATTATCCTGGCTGGGAGAGGGGACGCGGGAGGAGATGGCAAGAGGGGACACAGTGTGTCTCCTATAAGGAATGAGAAATAGTGTCCTTAATCTTTCTGGCATTTCCTTCACCCCAATACAGATTGAAGTATTAGACAGGGGCCTCTTCTTCATTCCTGCAGCGCAATATGACCCCTTTAATACAAGATTTTTAAAAATTTATTAGGAAATTGAAGATTAAAGATTGTTTTCTCAAATGTTGAAAGAACACATATTGATCTATCCATTATCCACAAGAAATCTACATGGTTGCCTCCTAACAGTATTAATTCCGCTATCAATATATTTGAGAAGGCAGTCCTTAAAGGCATTAAGTAACTAGAAGATAAACAACATTGTACTTTTTACAACATTACATGAGAACAGCGACATGCATTGAATGGATTAAAATCAGATTATAGGTTGGTTATCAAACCTGCAGATAAAGGAGGAACAATAGTTGTTATGAACCATAGGGTTTATATTGCAGAAATTAAGACAATTTAAGGACGATACATTCTATGTACGGTTAGATAAGGATTCTACTTCCTTTCTCAGAGTCTTGATGCCCTTATTCAAACAGGTTTAGAAGTGGGCTATTTGACCAAAAAAGGAGGAGAATTTTTGACAGTGGCACACCCGGGTGTCTCTACCATCTATATCTTACCAAAGATTCACAAATCACTACAGAGCCCGCAAGATCGTCTGATTATCTCTATCGATTCTTTTTTTGAACCTGTCTCTCAATTCTTGTTATATAGATCCCTTCATATACTCGTGACCCCACTCTTTGATTCAGATTTTACAGACATTTGAAGGCTATCATGGTGACCTTCGGCTAGTGACATTAGATATCGTCTCATTGTATACCAAAATACCACAAAAGGAGGCAGTAAAAGTGATTGAAGATGTTTTATTATGACGTGATAAGCAATTTAGACGCCTTCCGATGTTTTTTCTTATGCAAATGGCTCAACTAGCTCTGACTGAAAATTTCTTTTGGTTTGACGGCCTGTTTCATAAACAAGTTAAAGAGGTTGCAAAGGGGTCATCCATGGCCTGGATGTGGCCAATTTATTTGTTGCATTTTTTGAAAATAAATTTTTGAAAAGACATTTCTTTAGAGAGAATATTAAGTTATGGCAACGTTACATTGACAATGCTCTTTTTGTTTGGGAGGGAGATCGTGATTCCTTGGATAATTTTTTGAGCTAGTTGAACTCACTTGATCATAAACTACAGTTTCAGGCATATGTAGATGATAAAGAGGTTGCCTATTTAGATATTAGAATCATTAAGGGTGAGAAAGGCTTCAAACTGATTTATTTTGCAAATCAACTGAGCACAACCATTTTTTTTACATTGCCAGAGTTTTCACAACAGTTCTTTGAAGAATAACTTTCCTGTTAGCCAAGTCCTAATTAATTCCATAATATTATCCGATGATCGTTATTTTATGAATTTATGTTTTATCTTATTTTAATATATTTATTATTTAATATGAGTTCTCCCACATATTTGTTTGCATGATCTAAGCAAAGTCCCTTGAAGAAGGCTAAAACACATGTAGGGCAGATCCACAGAAATAAAGTACCTATTCCTTTCAGTGGACTTCCGTCTTCCTGCTTCTTTTTGTGCCTATAGCCAGGTATAACAGAGGTTAGCAATCCTTGTAAATTTTATCTTAAGATCAGGCTGTACTATGAACCAGAAGATGAAAGCTGATCTTGAATGCTGTCTTGTATGATTAAAACAAAAAATATATTAGAGAATGGACAGATCTATAAGTGATTATGTCATGAAGCTAATAAGCATGATCACCTTATCGCTAATTCTACAATTGTGGTGAGGAGTGGAGTTGTAGCACGTACACACATTTTAGAGTTTATATTCTCCAAAGATCTGTGGACAGAAAATTCAGACAAGAAAACTAGGCAAATGTAACATGGAACAGACAGAAGATACTAGCCTAGCTTTTAATGAGTTTTAGAGGCACTGGATTTATTGGCTAAATGCTTCAAGTTTGTATGGAATTTTGAAAATCTTGTTACACCAGTTTATTTGGACTGTTTTACAGGAATTAAATAACAATACATTCTGTTCTATAAAATGTACTTTATTGTAGTTCCAAAACAAAGAAAACCTAAACCACTGTAAATGCATATATAATACTTCACAAAACTCATAAAATTAGCATTTTGTATGAAAAAGACATTCTTGAATATTTACAACAGTTTTTATACAGAAAACCATTTCAAGAATTTGTTTCTCTGTTGTAGAAAAGATTTACTGTGCTTCAAAAATAATGTAAGATACTGAGAAACAATATATCTTGTTATAAAAGCATACATCACATATACAGTACTTGATAGATGTATTCAAAATATACACAGTGTAAGGCAATGTTACATACAGTCTAACACATTATTTTGCATTTTAAGGCTCAGGAGCTAGTTGCAGCTTTCACTGACTCTCGGTATGGGCTCTTAACTCTCTTTCCCCAATATACAGTCTTCCCTACCTTCTATAGAGGTTTTTAGACTCTGGGACAACTGTTCTAGTTTCATCCTGTACTGCTAACTTGCTAATGAGTTTGAACTGCATAGTGCCCAAACTGCTGCACTATTCTTATAAAACTGCAAAAAGAGTGCAGTATATTGAGCACCACATGAGTGCCACAAGAAAACAGAACAGCTGTACTGGAGGCAGTGAGAAAATAAGTGCGGATCAGCAAACTGGGAGAGGAGTATATGTACATCATTGTGTATGCCTGAGGCGCCATATAAATGATAGATAATAGTAGAGGAGCCATTGTGGAGGAAATAGGGCTGGTAGAGGCTGACTGGAAGAAGAAGGGGACCAAATATCTGAAATAGGGTTGGGGGAGTATGTATGTGTGGGAGGGTACCTAGAAATGTGTATGAGCAGCTAGACTGGCCACCTCATCAGGCTCCTTTTCCCTAGGGGCACTGGCTATTTTGCCCAGACATGGTCTTGGCTGCCACCCAGCAGCTTTTTGGAAAAGTGGTCCCCCTCTTGAAAAACTGTGAAGATTGTTGACAGGGACTTTAAGTGGGGTACCAGGGCCCTCTGAAAGAGTTAATATGAAAAATGAGAACAGCCTGAAGCCTGGCAGCTTGTAATTCACTAGCAGCCTGGACAGAGATATTTGTATAGAAGCCAAAGTCGTATTTTGCAGAAGCAGCTTGACCTAAAACATGTGGAGGCCAATTCCCTTCTGGACATCCAGCCCCTATACGGCCCCTCAGAATCAGGTCTACCGGCCAGTATATGCAGGCTGGGCCCCAATTCTGAAGGGCTGCACACCCTACATATCCCAACTAACTCAGTCAGGCTCTTGAATGGAGCTGCGATACCATGGCCAGGATTGGGCTGCAGGGAACCTACTGCACCCACCTCATCTTCCCGCCGCCGCTGGCCTCTGCTGTCCCCCGACGTCCAGGAAGACTTATTCCGCCTCCGAGGTAAAATAAGTCCCCCGTCTAGAAAGCTGACCCAGGACGTACAGGACCAACCTCGGAATTGGCCCTGTACGTCCTGGATGACGACCTGCCCACGCACTGCCCTCGCTCTGCCTCCTCCCGCCCCCATCTAAGGCTCCCCGTACAACCTCACTGTACAGAAAGTCTTGTATGGAGATGGCAAGGGGGATGAATAATGGGAATGTACGTCTAGGCAGAGCGTAAATCCTCGTTATTTGTGCCTCAGAATGACCCCGGTAGTGTTTAGCTTGACTTGTAACATGTAGATAAACAAACATTAGTGCATAGCATGACATACTGTGATAAGAAATTCGTACCATGTAGCAGTTTTTTTTCTAATAAAAGTAGTACTATGGCCTAGCTGGAGTAGGAATTATGGGAGAACCGCACAAATTTACAGGCCTGAATTCTTCTGCTTACGCTTAAGTAATACTGTTGCTGATATAATTGTGTGTTTTGTATTATTTGATTCCTTACTCTATTTGCAATTGAATTTAGAGAATTGGAGCCAAAGAGCAAAGGCTGAATTTTGCTACCTGGTGAGCAGTAGGTTACCCAAAGATTACTGCTCTAACATATCAGTTTACTAAAGTGCTTACTCCTCTGTTCAGTTAATAAGTTAGTATTTTCACAAAAGAGGCATAGGTGTCAGAATGGGGTTGGCCACACAGGCCTTGACCTTACCAGTATTTCCCTGTCATGATCACGGCAAAAGAACCTTCCTGTCTGCCCATGGGAGATCAGATCCCTGCAGGCAGAACAGGAGGGGAAGGCTGTAATCATGGCCAGGAAGGCAGCAAGCTGCCCTTGAGGATTCCATCCCCATGGAAAGAAGTGAGCCATGATCGCAGCAAGGTATCCTCCTGTCTGCCCGAGGGACATCACATCCCCGCAGGCAGAACAGAAGGAGGAGGCCACCATTGTGGCCTCAATGCTGTCTTCTAGCTGCGGGGTGAGGGGAAGGAGGGGGCTAGGGGTGGAGATAGGGCGAAGCTTTGGGTCCCTCAAAGAAATAGGTGTTCTGTTGCTCCTGAAAAGAGGAATAGAACTTAGTATAGAATATTAGCAGCCTCAATTAGAATTCTAAAAAGACTTAACCACAAAAATTAGGAGCAATCTCATGGATCCAAAATGGGAGATTCCCTGTTTTGAAGTCTGCGGCAGAACTCAGAAAAATTATACTCTGAATTCTTTACACTAAACAAACAATATGAGATTTAGATGTTGAGGAACCAATTTTCAATAAACTACTGAGCAGGTTAGATTACTGGATACGTTTACCATGTTATTCTGAACTAGCTAGCTTTTCAGCTGAAGGTTCAAAATATTCAAGACAACAAGTTTTCTCAGTATAAAACAAGCTGTTCATGTAGTCCACTTGTAAATACTTATAAGAAATACATTTTATGTTCAAACCTATTTTCACAAAAAGGATTATTTTCAACTTAAATATGGTTCACACATTATGCACTTCCAGCTCTACATGTATGCCATGGTTTTAAACGTTCACTAACAGGAACATAATTCTCACTTGTTTATATTACTTTTGCATTTTGGTTCAGTGATCACTTGTATGCAATCAGCTAAAATTGTGGCATCCAATTAACCCCACTCAGTACTTGCCTTATAATGTAATTATTCTTCTTCTGCATGAATTCATAGGCTAATTGTACTCAATTTACTGATCACCAGACAACTTGTATCACTAGATCTGAGCTGCAAGGCAGCATTTCAACTTAGGATGCAGAAAACGATATCTGATTTCTAAAATACAAACCATCTAAAAACATCCTGGAAAGGTTTTTACCCTGCTTTACCAGAAATATGTACACACACACACACAATAAACTATACTTTGAGTTTCCATTACTACTATTAATAATCATTTCTCTAGCGCTACCAAATATATGAAATGCTATATAGATCTTGCTCCATGGAGCTTACAGTCTAGTCTAGTTAAGACACATAGGTTAGACAAAAAAAAGATGTTTCAGTAGCGGTTAAAAGTAATCACCATGGAAACATTGGAACATGTTTACTAAAGTACTTAATGCATATTAAGTGCCCACCTTTTATTTCTATGGGCACAATTGCACTTAATGCACACTTAGCTTTAGTAAACATCTTGAACATGTAACTGGTATATCAGAATTTGTAAGTTCCATTTGCAACTGTTTAGCAAAACACACTGATCAGTTTGGCATTAACAAGGCACTACAGCCTCAGCTCAAACACAATTATATAAACTGTGCAATATACACAAAAAAAATGGAAATGTCTAGTATCTGTCTGTTTATATAAAAATTGGTCAAGTAGAAAATATTCAAAAGTACAAACACCAGAAACATTTCATTTTTTCTTCTTTTTGATTCAGTGCTAAAAAATCAGTATATATAACAAAATTTTATATAAATATTAGCTTCTATATAATTTGTTTGCTAATATTCTGTTTCTTTAAACAGTCATGTAACAAAGCCCAGCCCCTTCCCCTCAGGATTAAAAATATATATATATCTATCAACAAAACAATTTAAAAAACTCACTGTCAACATGGCACCCTTCATTGCAAAAAGAGTAGTTACTCACCTGTAACAGGTGTTCTCCAGGAGCAGCAGGAATCAGTCCTCACATATGGGTGATGTTGGCGCCGACGGAGCCCCCGTGCGGAGCATTTCCCCAGCTTTCAAAGAAAGCCTTTGGGAATTGCAGCACGCATGCGCGGTCCCCTTCCCGCCCAAGGGTGCCATCTTGCTCAGTCTGATGACATAGCTAAAAGATAGCAAAAAATTAGCAAAATAAATCATATGACTGCAACTCCAAGGGGAGGAGGGAGGGTTGTGAGGACTGATTCCTGCTGCTCCTGGAGAACACCTGTTACAGGTGAGTAACTACTCTTTCTCCAGGACCAAGCAGGAAGTCAGTCCTCACATATGGGACTCCCCAGCTTAAGGCTACCGGAGACTTTAAGCCGAAAAAATGAGCTCCCTCTAGCTCGTCAGTACGTAAGGAAGGAATCTTCTCTGAGAACACCCCCGACCGGTAGCCCAACACCAGGGCCGGAGGGTAGGAGTTGCCTAAACCCCAAAGAGATTATGGAGTACTGCCTGTCCGAAAGCACTGTCCCTTCGGGACTCCCTCTCAAGGCAGTAATGGGCTGCAAAAGTCTGGCATGAAGACCAAGTAGCAGCCCGGCAGATGTCTGCCAACGGAACAGAGCGGAGACGAGCCACTGACGCAGCCTTCGCCCTGACACGATGAGCCGTGACTCGACCCTCCAACGAGAGGCCGGCTGCCCCATAAGCCCAGGCGATACAGTCAGCGACCCATATGGACAAAGTACGCTTGGAGACAGGTAACCCCAACTTATTGGGGTCAAAAGAAATGAAGAGCTGAACAGCCTTCCGATGCTCCCGCGTACGGTCAAGGTAGAAGGATAATGCCCTCCTACAGTCCAGGGTATGCAGGACCATCTCAGCCCAGTTGGCATGCGGCCTGGGAAAGAAGGTCGGAAGAACCACCTCCTGATTGAGGTGAAAAGGGGAGACAACCTTAGGGAGAAACTTCGGGTGAGTCCGTAAGACTACCCTATTCCTGTAGAACCTAGTGTAAGGGGGATCAGACACTAGTGCCTAAAGTTCACTTACCTGCCTAGCAGAGGTAAGAGCTACCAGAAACAAAGTTTTCCAGGAGAGAAAACAGAGAGGGCAGGTAGCCATAGGTTCAAATGGCGGACAAGTAATCCGCTGTAAGACCACATTCAGATCCCACTCAGGGGCTGGTGGACGTAAAGGAGGCTTAAGCAGGAGGAGGCCTCTGAGAAAACGAGCCACCAAAGGGTGGTTGGAAAGAGGCCTCACGTCCACCGGCGAGTAGTGCACTGAGAGAGCACTGAGGTGAACCTTGACAGAGTTGGACTTAAGGCCTAGATTGGAGAGGTAAAGCAAATATTGCAATACTACCGCTATCAAGCACGAGAAGGGATTCTCGCTGTGCTGAGCACACCATGCGGAGAATCTACGCCACTTAAGAGCATAGGATTTCCTGGTGGATTGCCGTCTAGAGGCTAAGACTACATCTTCCACCTCTCTAGGCAGTAGTAGGGGAGCCAGGACTACCCTTTCAGCAGCCAGGCCATCAGATGAAGGGACTGGAGGTTGGGGTGCAAGAGAGATCCCTGTTCCTGAGACAGGAGATCGTGTTGAATCCCCAGAGGAAGAGGAGTGTCCACCGCCAGTTGCAGCAGAAGTGGAAACCATGGTTGCCTCGGCCACCTGAGAGCTATCAGAATCATTGAGACCCCGTCCTTGAGGACTTTGAACAGTGTTCAGGACACTAGTGGCGTGGGAGGAAACGCATACAGTAGGCCTTGGGACCACGGAATCAGAAGCGCATCCGCTGCTACTCTGAGAGGATGCGGTTGTCTGGAACAGAATCTCGGGAGTTGCCGGTTCAGAGGACTGGCGAAAAGATCCATGGTGGGGAGGCCCCACCTGAGAAAGACCTGCTGAACCACCAACGGATTCAAATCTCCATTCGTGTGGTTGCAGGATCCTGCTCAGTCTGTCCGCCAGGTAATTTTCTTGACCTGGGAGGCAGACAGCCTTGAGGAGGATTCCGTGATTGACGGCCCAAGAGCACAGCCGTTGTGCCTCCTGACAGAGAAGGAAGGAGCCTGTGCCTCCTTGTTTGTTAACGTAGAACATGGCAACTTTATTGTCCGTCTGGACCAGGACAGACTGGTGAGAAGTGAGCTGGGAGATGGCTCTCAGAGCTAGGCGTATCACCCGTAGCTCCAGGAAGTTTATCTGCTGAGCAGCCTCCCAAGGGGTCCAGAGACCCTGAGTACATGCCCCTTGGCAATGTGCTCCCCAACCTTGAAGAGAAGCATCGGTCGTCAGCACTTGAGAATGCGGAGGGGGTTAAAAAACCACTCCGAGTACCAGATTCGGAAGATGAAGCCACCATTGCAGAGAGGAGACGAGCAGGGTGGATATTCTTACTGAGTCTGCAAGGTTCCCTGTGGCTTGATGCCACTGAGTTCGAAGGCTCCACTAAGCAGGCCGCATGTGCAGGCGGGCATTGGGGGTTACATGAACCATGGAAGCCATATGGCCGAGAAGTCTCAGGAATTGTCTGGCGGAGACCAGGGAATTGCTGTGAAACTGCCTGGCTAGATCCATCAACCTGTGGGCTCTGTCCACTGGCAGAAAAGCATTCGCCTGAAGAGTGTCCAGCCTTGCTCCTATGAATTCTAAGTTCTGGGACAGGAGCAAAGTGGACTTTGCGAAGTTTATGACAAACCCCAAGTGCTGAAGCAGAGCCACAGTGCGAAGGGTGGCTTGACTGG
This sequence comes from Ichthyophis bannanicus, assembly GCA_033557465.1. NCBI lineage: Eukaryota > Metazoa > Chordata > Amphibia > Gymnophiona > Ichthyophiidae > Ichthyophis > Ichthyophis bannanicus. The sequence continues at coordinate 1,687,959,017 of CM066031.1, read as the reverse complement.
CCTCCTGGGAAGACTGGCCCCTTATGAGCCAGTCGTCCAGGTATAGAAACACAAAAAGACCTTGAAGCCCCAAGTAGGCTGCCACCACCGCCAGGCACTTGGTGAACACCCTGGGAGCGGAGGTTAGGTCAAAGGGTAGTACTCTGTACTGGTAGTGGTTTCCCCCCCACAACAAATCTGAGATATTGTCTGTGGTCTGGATGAATAAGGATGTGAGTATAAGCATCCTTTAGATCTAAGGAGCATAGCCAATCTCCCTGCTGGAGGTAGGGCAGCAGGATTCCAAGGGTAAGCATCTTGAACTTTTCCCTCTCCAGGAACTTGTTGAGGTTGCGCAAGTCTAGGATGGTTCTGAGGCCTCCTGTTCTTTTTGGTACCAGAAAGTACCTGGAATAAAAGCCGTGACCTCTTAGGTGGTGGGGCACCGGTTCCACAGCCTGTTCCTTTAGCAGACTTGCTAACTCCTGAAGGAGTAGGTCCCTGTGCAAAGGGAGTCTTGGAGGCTCCCCTGGAAAATAGGAGGGAGGTACCTGGTGAAAATGGAGAAGATAGCCCTTTTGGACTATATGGAGCACCCAGGTATCTGATGTGACGGCTGACCACCTGTGGGCAAAGTGGGCCAGCCGGCCTCCTGTGCTGATGTGAGCCAGCTGAGGAGAAGAGGCTATGCCTTCTAAGTCAAAAACCCCCACCCTGCTGAGCAGGAGCCGGTGTTGGTGGCTTGGGGGACTTCTGCCTACGGGGCCCATGACCCTGCCCCCTTGGCCTGCTGACCCTGTTGGGGAGCTGCAAAGGCCTAATAATGAGGGTATTGTTTATAGGCAGATGACTTCCTCGGGTAAAAGGTCTTTTTTCCCGAGCCCTTCTTTTTCTGAGAAGGGGCAGAGGTTTTTCTGGACAGCCAAGTCCGGGTCAGAGTCTCGGTCTCGGGTTCAGCAGCCTTTTCAGCCATGGGCTTGCCAAAGAGTTTTTCACCTCGGCAGGGGACATCGACCAACTTGTCCTGTACCCATGGCTCGAGGTCGGATGACTGTAGCCAAGCCTGTCGGCGGGCACCGATGCCGGCCCAGGCTACTTGGGCCGAAGCCTCGAAGCCATCGTAGGCTGCTCGAGAGATAAACTTCGAGCACTCTCGAATACCAGTGGACAAGGCCTGGAACCTCTGCAAAGGTTCCTCGGAGAGACCAGCAGAGAACCCGGAAATCTCCTTTGCCAGGTCTCGGAGATACATGCCCATGTAGAGCTGGTATGTCTAGACACGGCAAGCAAGCATAGAGCACTGGAAGCACTTCTTACCGAGGGCATCCAGGTTCCGGGCCTCCGAGGAGTGCATCTTCTGACTTTTCAGTCGATGCATGGCCGATTCCACAACCATGGAGTGGTGCGGTAATTGTGCCTTTTGGAACCCGGGGCTCTTGCGGACTCGATAGATGGAATCGACCCGTTTGCTTAACACCGGCGTCGAGGCCGGGGTCTCCCACATGCGGAAGAGCAGCCGCTCCAGCATCAGAGGAACCGATACAGTAAAGGCCTCCTTCGGGGGAGAGTCATACTGGAGGGTCTCGAGCTCCTCGGCTCGAGGCTCCTCCTCGGGATCCGCAGGGAATGCCAAGGCCTTGGCCATATCCCTCACGAAGTCCGAGAACCGGGTATCCTCCGGTGGGGATCGTCTCCGAAGTTCGGACTCCGGTGAGTCCGATGGGACACACCGAGTCAGATAGGTGTCGGGTGACTCTTCGTCCTCCATCTCCCAGCCTGACTCCTCGGAGGAGGAATCGAGCGACTTCAGTCGGGCGGGCACCAATGCCCTCCGCCCCGACGCCGAGGGTACCGGCGTCGACGACCTCGGTCCCGAACGGGAGGCCGAGGGAGACCGTGGCCGAGGATCGACTCGAGCCCGCATGGACTCGAGGATTGGCTCAGCCTCCGGGGTCGACTTGGACGTCGATGTCCCGGTGGTCGGGGCAGATGCACCAGTGAGACCGGCAATCAATGCCCGCTGCTGTTCCATGAAGGCAGCGAAGCTGCTCTCCAAGGCCATCAACCTGAGTCCGAGCTCAGGAGACCCAGCAGCCCCCGACTCGGGCCCCGACGGCGTCGGGCCCGACGTCGGCTCCCCTGGAGGAGAGTCCACGAGGACTACAGAACTCACGTGCCCAGGAGACTCCATCTCGAGATGAGGTTGCTTGGCAGGCCTCTCCGACTCCGAAGACCCGGGACGGCGATCGGGGCTATGCGACTTGGCCCTCGAGGAACCAGGAGCGTCCACCAACGCCACCCTCGTGGGTTTCTTCTTCCTGCGCTGTTCCCGCGAAGGAGACCCCCGCTCAGAGGAACCCCGACACTGCTCGGGGCCGGAGTCCCGAGACATCGAGGCCTCTGACGAGGTCCAGGCCCGTCCGGACGCGGAGTCAGAGAAGAGCCTATCCTTCTGGTGCTGCCGACTCCTCAACGCCTTCGAGGACATTTTGCCACACGGACCACAGATCATCGGGTCATGATCGGGTCCGAGGCAGCGGAGGCAGCAGTCATGTGTGTCGGTAAGAGACATAAGTTTCTTACACCGATCACACTTTTTAAACCCACTGGCAGCCCTTTGGGGGAAAAAGGACCCTTGCGAGGTCAAAAGACAGGGCTGCCAGTGAAAAAAGAAAAATGGCGCGAACGCTAGTCACGAAGGACAAAAACTGAAAAAGAGAGAGGGGGCTCGATACCGGTGTATTGGGCCCAGGCGGGAAAAGGATCTGGCGTCGAACCGAAGGAGAAGAACAAAAAACAGGGAAATCAACTTTTTCCTCGGCGAAAAACGAACTACGTCCGTCGGGCTCCGCGGAAAAAAGAAGACTGAGCAAGATGGCACCCTTGGGCGGGAAGGGGACCGCGCATGCGTGCTGCAATTCCCAAAGGCTTTCTTTGAAAGCTGGGGAAATGCTCCGCACGGGGGCTCCGTCGGCGCCGATGTCACCCATATGTGAGGACTGACTTCCTGCTTGGTCCTGGAGAATTTCCATTACACTAGTCAAGCTTATTTGATTATAACTACTGTGGATATTTTTTCTAGTGACTCTATAATTTTATGTAGTCAATACAATTTATCAGTATGTTATATTAGTGTTTATAGCTTCTTCAAATTATTTCTGGACATTCACAATCTTGCTTTTTATATTTGTATTTAATGGTGTTTATTCCTACCAGAGGCTTTGTTTATATTATGCCAGAGTGAACTGATGCATGAGAAAACTGGCACCAAAGCATTTTTGGGAATATTTTTTGCAAGAGTAGGGCTATAAGGGAGCATGCAGCCCTTCGCTGAGATAATGGCAGTTGGGTTCTAGAGAGTGCAGTGGAATGGAGAAAAGAATCAGTCGCTTTATGATAAATCTGGGCAGCATTATCCCTTTGATGCATAGCAATAGGGAAACAATATGGCAGAGGTGACGTTTCCAGTGATGAACATACACCCAGAATTATTGGCCACAAATAAGAATATCATACTGCTGATGAATAGGAGCCAGACATTCCTGGGGACAACTGGGATTTGTAATATCACATACAATAACCTGGGAGTCAGCAAACAAGTTAAGCTAAAGCTGCTGCTTGAGAATGCAATATTGCTAAAAGATCACAGCAGTAAACTTGACAGAGTAGCCAGATGAACCATTCACCTGGTGAAAAGAGAAGTTCAAGAGCTTGGTCACGCTGAAGGATATCAGGACAGGGTTAAAGACCTCAAGGAATGCCTGCAGCAAGAAAATGAATGAAAAGAATTGGAAAACGACTCCACAGACCTCTGCAATCATATTCTTGTGCTTCAAATACAGCTAAGTCTGCATTGGAGGAAGAGGGAAAGATTGCTCTGATCTGACAGAAATTGACTGCAATACAAGAACACATGGCTTCGACAAGGATCTGAGTGTAAAATCCTAAGTCTATAGGTTGCTGAAGAATTAGCAAGAACTAGAAGAGAAGTTATGGAAACTATTGAACGTGTACATAAAGATATTGTCCAATGCATAGAATCAGGCAACTTTTCTAGCCACTGCAGTCCCAGCTACATAGTAGCATAGTATATGACGGCAGATATAGACCAGCATGGTCCATGACACTAAGCTACAGAAGATAGCTGCCGGATGCTAGATCCAAGGAAAAGAAGCCATCAGTAATCAAGAAAAGATGAAAAAACTGTTAAAGGATATGAAGGGCATAAGCTAAAGGCTGGAGGAAAAGGCATTGGCCCATATACAGCAAAAGATGGATGACCTGATGGGGGCCTTGACTATTAGAGGGCAATTTTATAAGATCGCTTGGGTTGGGAAGCCACGTAAGCTCCTATTTTGAGGTTGTACTATAAAGACACATAGGCGTATATAAAATAGTGCCACAGAAGCAGACAAAATTGTGGCTACAATGAGGCTGCTAGATTTTCACTTGTTTTGGGGTTCATGTAAATGTATGCAGCTGAGGAACACACATATTTATATTTCATAACCTATAGGCGTACTTCATGATTCCACCCATGCTCCACCCAAACTCCATCACCAGACATGTCTACTAACCCTGATGAACTCATCCACATCATCTTTGGACCCTTGAACTCATTTAAAGACCCAGAATTAGGCCTTTTGCCTTTTATCAGGATAATTGTTAACTCCTGTTTAACTTCAGGGCAAGTGCCAGTTCTATGAAAACGATATAAAAAAAGCCCTCTGTGGATGCATCAACTCCAGATAGTTACAGATTCATCTCCAATGTCCTTTTTAAATCAAAATGTTGTGGAAAAAGTCACTCTATCTCAATTAAATAATTTCATAGAAAAAAATTTCAAAAACGTCCATCAGAATTTAGAAAAAAAAAAGTTTCAGCGTTATCTGCTCTTTTGAGGAAAAGCCATAGATCATTAGATGCTGGCAAAAAAGCCATTAAAGTTTCACGCGAACTTTCCCTTGCAATGTTCATGGATCACCAACTTTCATAGCTCTAAACCTGCTACTGAAGGGAAAAAAATCTGCATCCCCCCCCCCCACTTATGGTCTGCCTATCAGAATACCTAAATGGTAACATGATAATATTAAAGCTATAGAATTACAGAAAAAAGGGAGAGAGGAGGCACTGTGGGTTAAAATAGAAAGAGGGAAAGAGAAATTCATTTTCATTAGTGTGATATACAGACCTCCTTCACAGGAAGAAAAAGTGGATGGAGATTTACACAGAAGACATACACAGTATTGTCAGGAAAGGGGAAGTGTTACTGATAGGTGATTTCAATATGCTGGATGTTGACTGGCACATCCCTGCTGCAGTGTCATCTAGAAGTAAGGAGATCCTGGATTCTCTACAGGGAGAACTAGTCAGGCAACTGGTAACAGAATCCATACGTGAAAGGACCATATTGGACTTGGTGTTTACAAATGGTGAAAGTGTTTCTGATGTTACAGTGGGAGATCATCTTGCTTCCAGTGATCACTAGATAGTGTGGTTCAGTATTAGGACTAAGGCTGATAAAATCCATTCAAAAGCGAGGGTCTTAGACCTTAGGAAAACTAACTTTGCCACCAGAACATGGTGGCCAAGGCTGCCACAGCTGGGGCACACGTATCGCAACGTCCACCGGTCCCTTGGCTGTCTGTCACCTGCCCATTGCCCACTGCAGCTGGCGCACATCTGGGGGTTGTCATGGGGGCGCGGGTCAGGCGCATGGTGAGGCGCATACATATGGTACCCCAGCACGCCACCGTCTATCTGCAAAGGGGAGATATGGCAGCCAGTGGGCACCACAGACGCACTCCCAGGCCTGTTCCTGTCACCATGGAGTGGCAGAGCCGCTGCACAGGTGGTCCCACGCATGGGAGAGATGTATGTGACTGCATGTACCCCTGCCCCAGCCCACCCACATGACATCAGATTAACCGTGCCGCAGATGGCCCCCCTGCGACACACCGACACCCACACCACACGTGTTACATGCCTGGGACACCCATGCATCCAACTGCCGGCACCCGCCATACCTATTACGCTGACAGCGCTGCTAGCCCACATCTGGCCACCCCTGCCCTCTCCCTCCCATCTGTTTCTCACTATACAGTGCGGCTGGTTGGCTGCAGACCCTGCCCATCACCCACACAGCACATCTTGCTCCCACACAGATTCCACAACCAGGGCTGCTGTTGTATGCAGACCCGCTGTACAGACTGCTCACTGTGCCTCCCAAACCTCCCTGTCCTGGTCATGCCACATGCCTCCTCAGGGGTACACAAACATCTGGCCTGCCCCGTGACCTGGGGCCACCACATCCATGGCCTACTCTGGGCCATTACACCCTCCCCAAACCCACACTCTTGCTGCACCCTACAGGGCCATTTACATTGCCGGCCAGTTCACGCTGGAGGCTATCACTACACCAGCAGCCACTGGCGTGGCCCATGAGGCTTGGTGTTATTGCTGCCCCTACGCACCTCCCAGATGGTGAGGCCCCCTCAATGCCCTGCAGGGCTGTCTGCTGGTGTGTGGAGCTGCAGGTTGCCTCCAGTAGCAGACGCAGGCCCCTGAGCTCACCCTTCAGGACCCACATCTCACCCCTGAGGCCTTCCACATGGCGCGAGAGGTGGGAGAGGACCTACGCAGCTGTGCAAGGCTGCATGCCAACATCTGCTCCAGGCAGGTCAGGGCTGGCACATCCTCTGGGCCTCCACCTGTTCCCTGGGCCCCTTCATTGGGCCCCACATTGGATAAGGGTGGACTTCGTGTCCCACCAACATGGACACACTGCTCCCACATGGACACAGATGATGGCACCTCCGCAGCATCGCCACCCTCATCAGTGACATGACCTGCTACCACCACTCCCTCCTGGCAACCCCAGCTTCCATATCCTGGGCCCCCCACTGCCTCCTCGCTATCTATGTCCCCCTCCAGCTGTACTATCACATCCCTCTCTACACCCCCGGACGGACTGGCGAAAAGATCTATGGTGGGGAGTCCCCACTTGAGAAAGACCTGCTGAACCACCGACGGGTTCAATCTCCATTCGTGTGGTTGCAGGATCCTGCTCAATTTGTCTGCCAGGTAATTTTCCTGACCTGGGAGGTAGACAGCTTTGAGAAGGATTCCGTGATTGACAGCCCAAGAGCACAGCCGTTGTGCCTCCTGACAGAGAAGGAAGGAACCTGTGCCTCCTTGTTTGTTTACATAGAACATGGCAACTTGATTGTCCGTCTGGACCAGTACAGACTGGTGAGAGGCGAGGTGGGAGAAGGCTCTCAGAGCTAGGCGAATCGCCCGTAGCTCCAGGAAGTTTATCTGTTGAGCAGCCTCCCAAGGGATCCAGAGACCCTGAGTACATGTCCCTTGGCAATGTGCTCCCCAACCGAGAAGAGAGGCATCGGTTGTCAGCACCTGAGTATGCGGAGGGGATTGGAAAACCACTCTGAGTACCAGATTTGGAAGATGAAGCCACCACTTCAGAGAGGAGACCAGGAGGTCAGAGATCCGCACTGAGTCCGCTAGGCCCCCTGAGGCTTGATGCCACTGAGTGCGAAGGCTCCACTGAGCAGGTCGCACGTGCAGGCGGGCATTGGGGGTGACATGAACTGTGGAAGCCATATCGCCGAGTAGTCTCAGGAATTGCCTGGCAGAGACCAAGGAATTGCTGCGAAACTGGCTGGCTAGATCCATTAGCCTGTGGGCCCTGTCCAGAGGCAGAAAAGCCTTTGCTTGAAGAGTGTCTAGTCTGGCCCCTATGAACTCTAAGTTCTGGGATGGGAGCAAAGTGGACTTCGCGAAGTTTATGACAAACCCCAAGTGCTGAAGCAGAGCCAAAGTGCGAAGGGTGGCCTGGTTGGCCTCCAGGGAAGATTGGCCCCTTATGAGCCAGTCGTCCAGGTACGGGAACACAAAGAGACCCTGAAGCCTCAGGTAGGCCGCCACCACTGCCAGGCACTTGGTGAACACCCTGGGAGCGGATGAGAGGCCAAAGGGAAGCACTCTGTACTGATATTGGTTTCCTCCCACAACAAACCTGAGATATTGTCTGTGGTCCGGATGGATAAGGATGTGAGTATACGCATCCTTTAGATCCAAGGAGCATTGCCAGTCTCCCTGCTGGAGGTAGGGCAGCAGGATTCCAAGGGTAAGCATCTTGAACTTTTCCCTCTGCAGGAACTTGTTGAGGTTTCGCAAGTCTAGGATGGGTCTGAGGCCTCCTGTTCTTTTTGGTACCAGAAAGTACCTAGAATAAAAGCCTTGACCCCTCAGCCTGTCTTCCTGCTTGGTCCTGGAGAATAGCGCAGTATATAAGAGAATATAAAGAAAATAAATAAATAAATAATGCACTCACCGGCTCCCCCTCACCATCTATGTCTGATCTCTCGCTACCTGTATCGCTACAGCCTCACCAATAACACTCCGTGGGGCCTCTCCAGCCACCCGCCATGCATCCCTTCCACCAGGGGCTGGAGGATGAGGGTCCATCCAGAGGTCGGCCCGTCTCTGTGACATCTGCACATGACACCTGTGGGACCTCTCCAATGCCCTGCTGCCCACTATCCCTCAGGTCCCAGGCATAGGTCCCCCTGCCCACTGCCATCAGCTCTGCCCCCCTTCAGGGGAGGACACTGCTGCCTCCCCTGCCAAGCCCTCCTCATCATCTGTGGATGGTGTTGGGCTGGACAGGAGGATGGGGCTTTGCTGTGTGCTGCTGCTAGTCCCGCTGGTGGTCATGCTGCTACTCCCACTGGGACTGGGGGGCATATTTGCGCCGTCGTGGGGGACAGAGGTCATGGTTAGCTGCACAACTTGGTTTCTGCTGCGTGTCTGACAGGTCATTCATGGCCAGATGTGTTCCTGGTGTGCCAGGGCCCTAGGGTGGACCACAACAGGTATGCTTTTCCTGTGACAGGCTCCAGACATTGCTCCTGTCACTGCGGTGGGGCAGGCCTCTTTAGTGTTTATTGTTTACTTACATTTGATATACTGCCCCCCCATTACATTGGGGCGGTTTACAGTACAAAAATAATTTTGAAATAGAAAAGGAAAAAGAAGTTACAATAATCTGAGAGGTACAGGAGACAAGAGGTAAGGACAGCAATCGAGAAAGAAAAGGGGGGTCAGAGGAAATTCATAGAGAAACATTAAAAGCTAAGGAGAAAAGATGGGTTTTAAGAAGGGAACGAAATTTGGGGTAGGATTCTTCTAATCGGAGGGGAGTGGGAAGTGAGTTCCAGAGGGAGGGGCCCAAATAGAAAAAGGCTGATTTCCGGGTAGATTGTAAGTGAGCTTTGGAGGGAGCTGGGAGGTGAAGACGGTTGACATGTACGGATCAGAGGCTGCGAGTGGGAGTATGGAAGGTTTTTTTTTTTTTTTCAAAATTCTGTTTATTAAGCATGTCAAGATACAAATAACAGCCAGCAATCAACAGGTACCATTTTCACTTTTACACTAGGAAAACGCAGCCCAGGCGGGGCTGTTTCTTGTCCACCACCCAGGCCCCAACCTAAACAGAACATTAACAACACTAAGGGACGCTAAGTTTGTTACACCCCCCTCCCCCCACCTCCCCCCCCCTCCCCCTCCCCTCCCCCCGCGGGAAGCACAGCAACGACGGCCACTCAAATCCAGTCCGTCGTACGGGGATGTAGGTCTCTAAGTATCATGATCCCACCTTAAGCACTTCACTGCGTACCTTGGGGCCCAAACGTTGAATATAGGGCAACCAAGTTAGTAAGAAGGGGGTCCAGGTCCGGGGGTGCCGCACGGCCGCTCTCCGCTCCATGAGCATGAGCTGATGCAGGCTATTGCGCCACTCACAAAAAAGTGGGGGCCGTCGGCTCCCTCCAATGGCCAAGAACGGGGCCCTTACCCACCAGACAGGCTTTTCGCACCAACACCCTCTCCCATCTACCCTTCGGGTGGAGTGGTCCCAGCTGATCCAGCACTACCAGAGTCCCTGACCAACATACCCGTTGACCCAGTATCCCACTCAGGTAGTTCTCAATAGCTCGCCAATACCGCCGAATAAGTGGGCAGCCCCACCACATATGACCCAGATCGGCCAGAGTGCACGGACACTTGGGACATCCGCCATGAGGGGCAAGGCGGCTCCGAAATGCCCGCCGTGGGGAAAAGTGGGCCCGAAGAATGCATTTAAATTGTACCTCTCGCCAGCGGGCACCGGTCACCAGCGGCGCGATCCTACCCAGGGCCGCCCGGACAGACCCACCAGCAACCCCTCCACCCAATTCTCTCGCCCAGAGGCTTTCAATCCTGGAATCATCCGGGGGCGTATCCAACAAATCCAGGCGCTTTTTCAACCCAGCAATGGACGGCGGAGTATCCTCCCCCAGCGCAAAAAACTCCAAAATACGCCTCGAATGCTCTACCTTTAGTTCCCTCCGTGGCAAAGATCCAATATAATGGGAGATCTGCGCATGCGCAAACGTCAAGGGTCCCGCGGACCACTCGTATTCCCTACCCAATACCTCCAATGCCTTACAGCATCCAGCGGGGTCCACCACCTGCCCTAAGCGGCGCACTCCCGCACGCCCCCACATGCGAAAGGGGGCCGAGTCTGACCCAGGCAAGAAGCAGGCATTGCCTTGAATAGGCAACCAACAAGAGGTCCCCGCGTCACTGCCCCAATACTTATTCAGCTGCTGCCAGGTCCGGCGGGCTGCCTGCAGTAAGAGACTGTTCAATAAGCGAGCCGGCAGGATCGCACTTGGCAAATGCAAGACCGCTTCCAAGGAATGAGGCGCCGCAAAGGCCGCCTCGAGGGCCCGCGGGGTGTAAGTCTCCGTGTCCCCCAACCAGTCACTCAGATGGCGGGCCTGACATGCCAAGGCGTATTTCCACAGGTCCGGAACCCCCACACCCCCGGACCTCCAGCCCCCCTGTAAGCGCACCAGCGGGACACGGGCCCTGAGACCTTTCCAGAGAAATCTCCGAATTTCACGCTCCAAGCGTGCCAAGTCACGCTTCAGGAGCCACACCGGGAGCATCTGTAACCAATAAAGTATGCGTGGGAAGACCACCATTCCCATGGCAGCCACCCGGCCCAACAAAGACAGAGGGAGGGGGGCCCAAGCCCGTAACTGCATGCGGACCTTGGAGAGGATACGCTCAAGGTTGGTCGGGTATAGCAAAGTCAATTTCCGAGTTAGCACGATACCCAGGTAGATAATAGAGTCCGCGGCCCATCGGAGCGGGAAGGGCCCCAGCCAACTCTCTCGCAACGTGCCCCCCACGTCTAGGGCTTCCGATTTGGTCATATTTATGCGCAGGCCCGCGAAGCGTCCATACAACGCCAGCTCCTCAAGCAGCCTCGGGAGTGACTGCTGGGGAGAAGACAGGTGGACCAAGAGATCGTCGGCAAAGGCGGCCAGCTTGAAGCCACTGGAGCCGATCCGAATCCCACCGATCGCAGGGGACCCTCAATTGACCGAATCAGCGGGTCCAAGGATAACACAAAGAGTAAAGGAGAAAGCGGGCAACCCTGTCGCGTACCGCGTTTCAGACGAAATGAATCGGAGTAGACCCCGTTACAAAAGATTCCCGCAGTGGGATCCGTGTGTAGAGCAGGTCCACCATCCGGCAAAAAGGGGCACCAAGCCCATATTGGGGCAGCAGAAACTGCAAGTACTCCCATTGCACCTGATCAAACGCCTTTTCGGCATCGAAGCTAATTACCAGTGACGGGAGTCCGTATTCCCGGACCCATTCTAAGGAGGCCAGCAACTTCCGTAGGTTCCGCACGGCATAGCGCCCTTTGACGAAGCCGACCTGGGATTCATGGAGCAAGTCACCCAGTACTAACGCCAACCGATCCGCCAGCACTTTCGCAAAAATTTTCAGGTCGAAGTTCAATAAAGATATGGGCCGATAGGAAGCCGCCTGAGTGGGATCCTTCCCGGGTTTGGGAATTAGGGAGATGTGTGCGTGGTTAGCGCCCCATGCAAAATGCCCCTGTACCACCCGTTGGTGGTAGACCGCCACTAAGATTGGGGGTAAGCTATCACCCAAGAGCTTGTAAAACTCGGCTCCAAAGCCGTCCGGGCCGGGGGCCTTACAGCAAGCCGCCCGCTGTACTACACGCTGGACTTCCTCCAGCTCCACCGGCGCATCCAATCCGGCCCGCTGCACTGCGGATAATTGTGGCAGCGACAGCCCTTGTATATACTGCCGCATAGCTTCCGGGTCTCCCCCCCTCCGGGCATACAATTTCTGGAAAAAGGAACGAAACACTCGGGCGATACCCGCCTTATCCCTGTGCAAGGCTCCCTGGCCATCCCGTAGCGCCGCCACTAAGCGGTGGCCCCGGTGGCCGCGCAGGCAACGCGCCAAGAGTTTCCCGGGCCTATCACCGAACCGAAAAAGCTGGTAGCGGTAATACATGTAGGATTTCTTGGCTCGCTGGTGAAGTAACTCATTTAAAGACGTCTGTAGCTCCCAAAGTCGTCGCCGGTTCGCCACACCAGGAGCACCCGCACACCGACGCCGAGCACGCACGACTTGCTTCTCCAGCTGGACAATTTGCCGCGCCAGTAACCTCCGCTTCCTAGCCACATACGCAATAATGTCCCCCCGTAACACGACTTTGGCTGTTTCCCAAAGCAGCTCCGGCCTGTCCTGATGCTGCTCATTGTGCCGAATAAATTCCTGCCAGCGCTCAACAAGGTAAGGCCGAAATTCCGCGTCCTGGTACAGACCCAAGGGAAACCGCCACACCCTATTTGACGTGTTTGGGTCCCCCCCACCCAGCTCAATCCAGACCGGAGCGTGGTCAGACACCGCCGAGGGACCAATCTGCGCATCCTCCACCCGTGAGAACATTTGTTCCGCCACAAAAACATAATCTAAACGAGCACTGGTACCATGCGCTCTCGACTGATGGGTGAAATCTCTCTCCTCCGGGTGGAGTAGGCGCCACGGGTCTACCAAGCTCAGCCGTCGACAGAAACCTCGGAGAGCCTTCATAGTCGGGATACGCGAGTGTACCTCCCCCCCACCCGACACATCAAGTCCGGTGTCCAGGACCCCATTGAAGTCACCAGCAAGAATAAGGGGGGCATCAGGCACTTGCTCCACACGAGACGCTAGAGAGTCATAAAACACCCGACTCAGTGCATTGGGGCTGTACACACAGCCCAGTACCACCGGCCGTCCCTCCAGGCGGCCATAAACCAAAATGTATCGGCCCTCCGGGTCAGAATACTCCTGGAGTAGCTCAAACCGGGTCTGTTTGCTGATCAGTATGACCACTCCACCCTTGCGTCCCACAGCTGGGGCCCCCCAACACTGCCCCACCCACAGCCTTTGCAGTTTGGCGTGCTCCTCTGCCGTCTGGTGGGTTTCTTGTAGCATGGCTATATCACATTTCAACATGGCCAAGTTCTGCAGCACCTTATATCGCTTAATGGGACTGCCTACACCACAGATATTCCAAGAAATAATCTTCAGGGCGGGTTAAAAGGGATCAGGCTATTTATAGCAGCCAGAAAAGAACTGAGAGGCGGGGCCCCCCCAGCCGGGGCCCCCCCACCGTGCCTATTGCCTCCCCGTATAAGGTACTAGCGCACCTCCCCATGGGTTGCTGTGCCCCCCGCGGTCCCCCAAAGTACCCCTCAGCCCTGACCCACCCCCCCTCCCTACCCATCCAACCCCTCCCCCCCTCCAACCCACTGAACCCCACCCCCTCCCTGACCCCCCTCCACCTCCCACTCTTAACCACTAATCTCCCTCCCTTCGCCAACCGGGTCACTTAAATGCGTGGGGGGACCCCCCCCTCTCAAAAAAAACCTCCTCAGTGGGTTAAGGCCCCTTCCAGGCTCGCCCCCCTGCAAACATACCGGGTAGGCACCCCCGGGAGGCACCCCCCAGCCCAACCAACCTGCCTTTTGTGCGGGCACCGTCCAACCTTTGGAGGACTCCACCCCCCACTCATCCCATTCAACAGACAGCCATATGCCAAGCATTACACACACACCCCGTCCCCCAAGCATCTCCCGCAGGCAAACATGGTGGGCCCTCCGCTTTCACCCCCATTCACGTTGTACCCCACACTCTCCCTCAGCGAACAGCACCCCCCCCCCCTGCCCCCCCCCCGGAAGCTCACAACATATTAACAGACTAGAACAAGCACACAGTTGTTACCAAAAGAAACTGATGAGGAACAGGTCCATATCACAAGGCAAGTCCACTCCTCCCTCGGACTAGGAGAAACAATCCGGATGGGGCTGAAGCAGAGCAAGAGACCCGAGGTCGCCCGACCATTGTGGGGACAGTGACCGCTAGGGCTACTGCACTGCCGCAGGTCAGAGGCTGCTGTCACCGCATGGGGGCCCAAAGACCGTCCAATGATGGGGCCAAGGCCTATACCGACAACGGTAAGGGCCCACGCATAAACAAGACTCCGTCTTGGGCCTCACGGCCCCCCCAGTAGATAGTAGTAGCTCGAGTCCATAGGCTGGGGTAATCCACTCACTGGTCGGCCAGGCGAGATTCCTCTCCAGAGAGCAACTGCTCCACATATGGCCGGGCTGCCGCCGCCGATTCGAAGGCACGATGTGAGCCCTGGGAGAGCACATGGAGTTTGGCGGGGTATTGCACACTGAACCGCACCCCAGCTTCGAGAAGCCGTTGGCATAGCGGGGCATAAGCTTTGCGGCGTTGACTCAAGGCAGCTGAGTAATCTTGGGTGATCCGGAGCTTCGCCGCCTCCCATTCAATAACACCTCGCTGTCTGGCTGCACGGAGCACCGCATCTTTCTGGGTGTAGCACAGGAATTTGGCAAGGACCACCCTGGGCCGGTGATTTCCAGATTGCGGCTTGGGCCCTACTCTGTGGGCTCTCTCGACCACCATCGGCCCGCTCGGATCTCCTCCGCTGTAGAGAAATGCCGCCAAATTCGCCACATATCCACGCAGCTCCTTCTCCGGAACGGCTTCTGGAATCCCTAAGAGCCGTAGATTGTTTCGTCGCGACCTGTTTTCAAGGTCATCCAGCTTCGCCTCGTGGGCTGCGGAGGCCTTTTGTAGCACCAGCAGCTCCCGTTTTAGATCTTCCACGCCCTCCTCCGCTTGAGAGAGGCGATTTTCGGCTGCTTGCATCCGCTCCCCCATCACCCCGAAAGAGTTCTGGAGCGCGTCCATTTTTACATGCAGCGCTTCGAACTGAGAGGCCAGGGCGTTGGTAACCGCTGCTGTAATGTCCTCGGTCAGGGTAGGTGAGGCCGCGGCAGTGGGCTTAGGGGGAGACTCCGCCATCTTTGGCGCACCGGTGAGTCGTTCTTTGTCCCGCCGCCCCGCCTTAGCTGTAGCCGCCATCTCCACCCGCTACCTTCCACGAGCTGCCCAGTAGGTCTTTCTCAACAAATTCGGCTTCAGGCCACTGGTATGCACGGCAATAATGCACGGTTCATGAGAGGGGGGCCCGGAGCCCAAGCTTCGTGCGTCCGCTTAGGCTCACCGCATCACGTGACCTCCGGGAGTATGGAAGGTTAATAAATCGGAGAGGTACTGGGGTTGGAAAAAATAGATGGCTCGATGTACTAACGTAAGGGTCTTGAAAGAAATCCGTAATTCCAGTGTTAACCAGTGGAGATGTTGCAACAGCGGGGTAATATGATCACGAGGGGAGGCGTGTAATATCATCCGAGAGGCTGTATTCTGTATTAGCTGTAGTCGATGCCATTGATATTGGGGGATACCAGCATAGATGGTGTTACAAAAATCCAATCTGGTTATGACCAGGGAAAGTAGAAGGGTAGTGAGGGCTTGAGAGGATAAGAACGGTCGAATGGCCCGAATTTGTCGGAGACAGAAGAAAGAGCGCCGAGAGATGGGAAATGTGATCATGGAAGGTAAGGTTGCTGTCGAGAATGACACCAAGGTAGCGGAGTTTAGAGACTAGAGAGATACGGGTGCCTGAAAAAGAGGGAATAAGTGACGGAGTAGGGGAGCTGTGGGGGAACCAGATTGCAGCGGTTTTAGCAATTTTTGAGCACTAGACAGTTGGAGGCGAGCCATGAGGAAACTGAAGATAGACAGATTTCTAGTGGGGTTATATCTGGGTGGGACGATGAAGTGTGATGCAAAAGAAAGATATCGTCGGCATAGTAGTAGCCTGAAATCCCTAGTTGTTGAATGAGTACAGCCAAGGGAGCCAAAAAGACATTAAATAGTAAGGGGGCCAGAATTGAACCTTGCGGGACACCGCACGTGAGGGGAAGAGGGTCTGTAGCAGAATAAGTGGAGGTGACTGCAAATGACCTGGAAAATAAGGAGTGAAACCAATGATAAACAGCACCACGAATACCTGCATCCCACAAACGAGAAAGAAGAAGAGAGTGTCACCTTACCATGCTCAGTGCTCCTACCTCTCTATGGGACATTACTGTGGCTGCACATCACATGTCCACAGCCTGTTCTCCCTGTTGCTGCACTACTGAAGTTGCTGGGGGGGGGGGGGGAGGGGGAATCCACACACACAGGGTGCTCCAGCACATCCCAGCTCCGCAGGGGGTGGGGCAGTGTGAACTGGGACTAAGTGTTGGGGATACTGGGGTAGGGACATGCTATTTCCATGGTGTCCATGTCACAGTGGTGTCTGCTGTTACATTTGTTGCCTCCCCCATCAGTGTTGGTGGCCCGGTCAGCCTGCTGCTCATATGGGATATCTGCATGGATACTCACCCTGCTCCTCCTGCAGCCGCTATCAGATATACTGTGTCAGCTACGGGAGTGTGTAGCAGATTGTGCAGTATTGCATACGGTAGGTCTCCGTGTCACGCAGAATCTGGAAGCATCTGTGGGGTAGAGGCACACCTCATCATTCCCCCAGTGCCAGGGCACAGACCTGCCTACCCATTGGGAGGGTGCTGCTGGCACTTTGCGCATGTCCATCACATGCCCTGTCCTCATCCGCTATCAGTGGCCCATCACCCTGCCATGCAATGCTGGGGAGGGGGGCATGCTAAATCTGGTCATTGTATGTGGTGTACATGCACAGGGAAATGTTCCCTCACTTCCCAGGGCCTGTGAGCACTGACAGCTGTAGCCTGCTGGTTCTGGGCCTGACCCACAGTGCTTGAGGTGCTGGGTTCGCCTCCTGCTTGAGGGCATGTACATGGTCCTATTTTTGGCCTCCTCAGGGGGCATCTGTGTGACATGGGGATGTGGTTGACTTCTGGGACTGTTCTCTGCTATGCATGTCCCTTCCATCTGTTTCTGTGTCTCCCTGTGCCTTCAATGTGGGCTTGTCTGCATCCTGTTCTGCCTCGTTTCCTGGGCCCTGCTGTGGGGCTGCTCTGTCTGTGCTGTCCTGTCACTGTGCAGCCTGTCTGCTTTTGCCAGAGGCAGATCTTGACTCTCCCTGCCCTTCCTCTCCACCTTGGTGCATGTCTGTCTCTGTGCCAACTTGTGTGCTGCTCAAGCCTGCCCACTTCTCTCTGCTTCCAGGTTTGTCTGACTGTGTTGTGATGTACTTACTGGGTGAGGGTGGTCCTGATGTTTTCCCAGCCTCTGCATGCTGCTGTGTGGGCTGGCTGCCTCAGCCCAGTGGGGAGAAGAGTCTCCTCCTGCTTGATGACCATGGTCACCAGCTGCCTCGCTGAATTGGGCTGCCTGGTAGCCATGTTGATGTGTGCGTTATGTTGGTGGGGGACCTTCTTCCTGGATCCGGTCGTGCATGGTCTGCAGGACATGGGGTTGGAGACGTTTTCAGGGTTGTAGGGGCACGGGGCAGCTGGGGCTACATGAGCAGTATGCGCATGGCCTACATGTGCACATGGCTCAGGACAGACCAAAAGGCCACCAGTTCAGCATGGCCACACGCTGATTCTACAATCCCATGTGCGTGTCTACGTGGAGTTGAAGAATCAGGCCTATGCGTGCATGTCCTCTCTGGAGATGTGCATGGGGCCCAGACATGCCCCTTTCTGAATTGGGCTCTGCATCTTTTTGAAAGGCGGTGATTTTTTGCAGAAGTAGTTCTTGATTTTGAGGGTTTAAAGATTGAACCCTTGGAGGAAGATGGAATAGATGTAATTTGTAGCCACTTTGGATAATTTGCAAGACCCAAGTGTCTGAGGTTATAAGGGGCCACCTCTGGGCAAAGAGAGTTAGCCTCCCTCTGACAGGGGAGTCCTCCACTGCAGCTACAGGTAGACTGGCTACGCTCTTCAGGAACTGTCAAAGCTCCACCTCTGGCTTTGGCTGAGAAGCCGACTAGGCCTTCTGAGACTTCTCTAGTTTTATTTGAGCTTGAGGAGTCTGCTTCATTTGGGAATAGTGAAAACCAGGGAATTACCTACACCTTTGAAAGTAGTAGGATTTTTTTTTATGGTTGCCATCTTGAAACCTCCTGTGGTAGGAGACTGGCTCAAATGTGCACCTTGAGAGGTTTCGAATGGTGGTGTGCTGCTTTTCTATGAAGCCCAGTCTTCTCTTCAACCTGATCTATGAAGAATTCTCTCCATGATACAGCAAGCTTGTCCTGCACAGATTGTTGAAGGTTTGAAACCCAGAGTCAGGTGGGTCTCCAGTCACCAATACCTGCTGCAGAAGCTCTCGATATCGTATTTAAGATATCATACATCGCTCAAAGCATGAACTTCGAGCAGTCTTTGCCTTATTTCACCGGGGAATGGATATTGCTCCAATCTCTCTGGAGGAAGATATTGGGACGGATCATCTAGGACACACATGATGTCTTCCAAGAACATACCCATTTAGAACTGGTAAGAGGCCATGTGGGCCACAAGAATAGAACTCTAGAAAACCTTCCTCCTAAAAGCATCCAATGTTAGAGCCTGCCTCTCTAGGGGCATCGAGGAGTTTGTCTTGGAAATATTTGAGAAAAGATTCGACCACCAACGAGTGGTGAGGGAGCTGGGTCTTCTCAAAATTGAGAGCCTTTTGAACTCTATGCATAGAATGGAGCTTTCTACTCACTAGAGGTACAAGAGGGAGATCGCTCACATTCTCATTTGAACTGTCACCGCTTCCTTGGGGGCGGAGGAGTACTGGAGAATCTTCAGTTCTTCTGCCCTGGGCTCATCCTCAGTCTCCAAAGAAAACAATATGGCTTTAGCAATATCCTGAACAAGATCCTGGAAAGTCATGTCCTCAGGAGGTGACTTTAGTCTCTCATGAGGAGGAATAGGGTTAGAAGGGAGGGGAGTTCTGGGGACCTGTCCTCCAACATGCCTTCAGACTCCTCATCAGTGACCTAGACTTCTGACTCAGACAAAGTGAAAGTACTTTATTTTTATTTTTTGTAATTTTGAAAGTCATACATAAGGTAAACATTTGTTACAGAAAAGAATAAAAAGGAGAAAAAGGAGAAAAGGAGAAAAAGAAAAAAAAAAAAAGAAACAAGGCAAACCGCCTCATATCTCATACAAGAAGAAAAACGAATACAGGAAATATTCACTAGCCTACAATTATGAGGAAGGCCAAGATCATTATCAAAGGTACAGAGGAAATAAGACACACAACCGGTGCAGTAATTCTCTGAAAACCGCTCAAGCTGCTCCTCATCTAAGAAGCAGACCTCGGTGGTTCCAGAGGCTGTGATGGAAGACCAACACTTTTACCAACAACAAATTGAGTCAGATAACTTGGGTCAAAGATGATGTAGCTAACCCCTTGTAATTTAACTAAACACTTGCACAGATATCTCAAAAAGAACAACCCCCCCCCCCACACACACACAACTGTAGGACTTTAAGTCGTAATAGAAGAAATTGCTTTCTACGTTTTTGAGTCATCTTTGAGATGTCAGGAAGGATCCGAAACCGAGCACCCATAAGTAGAACATCTTTAGCCTTAAAATATAATTTCAGCAATCAGTCCTGGTCTTGTTCCAGAGCAACCATACGCAGGAGAGTGGCTTGCGGATAAGATTCAGAAGCAGAGCTCTCCAGCAAACCAGTCAGATCTAGAGAATGAAAGGAAAGTTGTTGAGTTGGGAAAGATGTCCCAGGTTCCTTGCATTTAGCCACTGGTAAATAGAAAATTCTAGTCAAGGAGGGCACAGACTTCGCTGGAATCTTCAAAATAGAGGTAGCATACAAACTGAACAATTCTTCTGGAGAAACTGTAGGTACATAGGGAAAATTCAATAAACGCAAGTTCCTCTTCCTAAACATTGATTTTCCAAAGATTCTATTTTTGCTTGGATACTGGTTAAATCTTTGACCACACTACCTGTAAGTCCAGATAAGTCCTCACTCTTAACTTTCAACTGGGACACACGTGAAGTTAACTGGGTCACCTCCTGTTTCTGCTGGTCCAAAGCCTGCACAATACCTGTGAAGGTGACTTGCTCTTGACATCATGCCTTGGAGGGCTTCAATGTTGATGCACCAAAGCCTCCACTCAATGCGCCTTCCTTTCGGCATCAATGAAGATAAATCCCTCTTAATCTTCTGGCAAACACTGATCGATTGCCGTTGCACCAGGGTTCTATGGGTGTTCGGCCCTGAGAGGGCTAAAGGGCTCCTCAATGTTGACCAAAAATAAACTTCACACCGTTTCTCATGACTCTTGAGCCCTCTTGAGAAATAGCATGAAAAATAGGCAAATATTTATCTCTACATGCCAGCTATCCTTCCATTATAATACACGCAATCCAAATACATAACCATGAATACAATAGTTTACAGACTACAGTACAGACAATATAAATGAATAGAAAATATGATAAAAGAAATAATGCAGTCTAAGTAAGATAAAACGTAAGTATACAGACCGAACCAATACAATTAAATGTAACTATAAAATCCAAAGGATGATCCAATAAGAATGAAACTATTGTATAAAAAAATCTAAACTAATCCAACAATACATTAGAACTAATGCAACCCACCACATTTTTTTTAAAAACAAAACTTAATATTTTAGAAGGATATGTACAATGTTGACCTTCCCAGAAAAACCCAAATATAAAAAAATAGCAAGGTTTATAGAGTAATTAGTGAAACTAAAAATCACATAAAATAACTATCACAAAATTGGAAGAATAGTGAAACTAAAAATCACATAAAATAACTATCACAAAATTGGAAGAACAGTAAGACTAAGCATTAGGTAGCTAACATAAAAATCCATAGGCCTGATATTCAATGACCTTAGCTGGCCGGCCAACAGGAAGCTGGCTGGCAAAGGGTGGTCACTGTAATATTCAGCAACGTTATCCAGAAAGTGCTGCTGAATACATCCATAGATCACCCTGGCACTATTCAGTTAGTGAAGGGGCAGTCTGTGGGCAAGAAGAGGACTATATTGGTGCTAACTTTATCCCATTAGTCATTTTATTCAGCCAGCACTAATCCGCCCAACTAGGCTGCTTGAAAAGCTGGCCTAAATTGGCAAGGTGAATAGGTTTCAGTTGAAAGCTGACACTAAATGGAAAAGGTGCTGTTTATCCAGCCCTCATATTCAGCATCAGCTCCTATCTGGATACTGCCGCTATTGGCTGTTTTGAAAATTGGCTCCCCTACCTTTACTTAATTCCTAAATATCAGTAAGTCACCTGTCATGCATATCTAGAGAGCATTCTGTAATATGGAAATGATGGATGAAAACGTTTTTTCATTATTTCTGTCAAACTGACTTCAGTTGTGGAGGGAGAGGGTGGACATGAAAGAAAGTCTCTCAAGTTGATTGTAGCTTCCTCAAACAAATATTAAACTGAAACAGATTTCTTAAATAGCATGGTCTGGCATCGTTTAGAACCCTAAAAGCTAATGACATAATTTTAAATTAAGCTCAATAATCAGTGCCAGGGAAATATGATCTTTTGATTTCAGGTTTAATAACAGGTATATGACAACATTCCAAATATGCTTCAGCTTTAAGAAGTGCTTTTGAGACAAGCCAACAAATACTGCATAAAAATAATCAAATCTTCAGGTAATAAAAGAATGATTTACAGTTGGAAAATCCTTCTTCTCGCGGAAAGAAGCTTCCAAAGTAGACAGGGAACAAAGAAAAAAAGGAGAAGACAGACAGTCCAGGGTTTCTCTTTAGACAGCAGGGAAATGCAGCCACACTTGCTAAGTGATGTCCTCTGCATAATTTCTCATGATGCAGTCCTGAAGCTATTTATTTATTTACTTCTTGGGGTTCCTGCACTCCCTGACACTTGGTCTGCCTGCTAGCCATTTAAAGCATAGGTTGATAAGACAGCAACAAAGTAAGTTAATCTAATGGAGGAATAGTGGGTGGAAAAAGTGTAGCTGCATTTCCCTGCTATCTACAGAAAACCTCTGTTACAAGTAAGCAACTTCAATTTCTCTGGATAAGCAGAAAATATGCAGGCACACTTGCTGGTGAGTCCAGAGCAAGGGTCACCATGAGATGTTCTTCTGTGATACATGACGACCCAAGAAGATTTCGAGAAGAGGATGCATTCATAATGCAAAAAGGTTGAGGAGTGCAGATTATTCTACTGCTGTGTCTGGGTGAAGGCATCAATGCAATGAAGGTGTGCATGGTTAACCAGGTTGTGGTTCTGAAAATACTAAGCAGAGGTTGGCTGTGGTAGCTACCACTGCATGCTATCGCAGATTTCACTCTCCCAGGGGACTGCCAACCCAGAGGTATAGCAAAAGTCACTGCAGTCTGCCAGAGTGCACTTGGCAACCGGCTTTCCTGGGTTATTTAGACTGAAGATTCAGAGGGAGCCCCGGTCACACCTTTTGTAGCATGCAGATAGTACAGGAGTGCTCGCCATCAGTCAAGGGAAAGCAGGGCAGTCTTGGATGGGTTGGAGTGGGTCTTCAGAAAGAAGGTGGGCAGTGCAATGGCCTGGTAGAAGTGGAAGGCTGAGACCACCATGGGGAGGAACTTGGGATGAGTCCTGAGGACAAACTCCCTGGCAAAGAACTGAGTGTATGGAAAATAGTGCACAAGAGCCTGTAGTTCACTGATGCTTCTCTTTGAGGTTATCACTACATGGAATACAGTCATCCAGGTGCTTGAGTGTGGTCTTTGTGAGGGGCTTGAAGGAGCAGGACATTAGTTGAACAAACATGATGTTAAGGGCTCAGGCTGGTGTGAGTGGTCACAGTGGGTAGTAGGAGATTTGAAGAGTCCCTGCATAAACCTGGAGACCACAGGGTATATAGAAATGGGGAGACCCTGTACTATGCCATGGTATGCTTTGATCACTGCTAGGAGCAGGTGAACTGATGTTGTCTGGAGACCGGAGTCTGATATATAGAGCAGATAAGAGAGATGATCTATTGTAGGACAGGTGAAAGGGTTAAGATTCTGATCTAGGCACCAGTGGAAGAAATGGGACCATTTGAAAGCTTAGCAGAATTCCTCCTTGATGCAAGCAGCACCTTATGCATCTCCTGTGATACCAGGAGGCATGAGGTTAAACTCCCACGCCATCAAGGAAAGGGAGCCCGGCTTTAGATGCAGCAAGCACTCTTCCTGCTGTACAATGAGGTTGGGTGATTCTCCAAGGTTACCAGTGGCATTTGTAGCAGCTCGAGTAGGAAGGAAAACCAAAGCTGTCTGGGCCAGCGCAGAGCTCTCAGGATCATGGAGGCTTTGTTGTGCCAGATCTTCTGCAGAACTATGGAGACAAGAGGAAACAATGGAAATGTGTAGAGGAATCCTTTGCTCCAGAATAAGCCAACTACACCTAACAAATCCACCGACATATCCAAATCCCACTATTATATGAATCCAAATTCAATACACACTCTCTTCACATATTTTTGTCGGAGTCAACCGGGGGAGGGCTGGAATTGTATACCCAACCCCCACCAGACGGAAACCTCCTTTTATTTTATTTTATTTTCACCCCGGAAAACCGAGTGTATATATTCAAATAGTCACTTATCTTCAATAAAAACTTTTGCTCAGTCCATATCCTTTTCCCAAAGAATTGCCACGAATAAAGTTGCACGATGTGCACGTTTCGGATGATCTCCTGTTTCAAGTGCTTTAAACTTTTCTTCCAGGCAAAAAGAACACCGTCATCACGGCATGGGATCTTCATTTAGAAATGGCGGAAAATGCGCCTGACTTTAAAGCAAAAGGGGTGAACCAATTGAAAGGAGGAACACCCCACTGACAGGGATGTCCACACCGCCATTGGTTGGAACTCAAAATACGTCAAAGCCAACGTCACAAAATGGTATTCCACAAAATATGTGAAGAGAGTGTGTATTGAATTTGGATTCATATAATAGTGGGATTTGGATATGTCGGTGGATTTGTTAGGTGTAGTTTAAATTGTTCCACAGCGACTAGGGGTTGTTTGCAGGCCAGAATAAGCCAAAGCAGCCATGATGGAAATGATGGACAGTTGGCCAAATCAAGCAAAACTGAGGAACCTGAGCATTGTCCAGAGTGGCAAATAGGTCTATCAGCGATTGACCCTATATCAGAAATAGGCTGTCCAGTATCCATTAATGAGGGTCCAGCTGCTGGCTTAGGGAGTCTGCGATCTGGTTGAGCTCACTGGAGAGATTGGTCTTCCAACTCAGCTGTGCCCTCTGGGAAGCCTATGTCCAAATATGTAGGGCCTCTGCACAGAGTCTACAGGATTCAAAGCCCCCCTTTGCTGAAGCAGAACATGGCTACTTGACTGTCTGTATCAAGAATGGTGTGTTCCTTAGAAAGACATCCCACTGCTAGGTTCTGTGGCTAGGTTCACCAAGCCATGCTATTGGTATTAGAAACATAGAAACATGATGACAGAAAAAGACCACATGGCCTATCTAGTCTTTCTTTCCATATCAACCACTACAACAGTCCACTTTTTTTCCTTTAGAGATCCTCTGTATCTGTCCCATACTTCTTTGATGATACTTTTAGATACTGTCCTCATCTCTACCACCTCCACTGGAAGACTAGTCCATGGATCCACCACTCTTTCTGTAAGGAAATATTTCCACACATTACTCCTGAATCTATCCCCTTTCATCCTCATCCCATGTCCACTCATAGTAGAGCTTGCTTTCAATCGAAAAATGCTCTCCTCCTGTGCATTTATGCCACAGAGGTATTTAAACGTCTCAATCATATCACCTCTATCCCGCCTTTCCTCTAAGGTGTACATATTAAGATCCTTAAATCTGTCCTCATATGCTTTATAATGAAGACCACTAACCATTTTAGTAGCCACCCTCTGTATCAACTCCAGACCGTTTATATCTTTTTGAAGGTGTGGTCTCCAGAATTGCACACAATACTCCAAATGAGGTCGCACCAAAGACTTATACAGAGGCACTATCACCTTCTTCTTCTGCTGGCCATTCCTTTCTCTATGCACCAAGCATCCTTCTAGATTTTGCTGTCACCTTTTCTACCTGTTTAGCTACTTTAAGATCATCAGACACAATCACGCCTAGGTCCCGCTCATTTTTAGTGGACAAAAGTACTTCACTCCCTATACTATATTGCTCCCTTGGATTACTGCAGCCCAAATGCATGACCTTGCATTTTTTAACCTTAAATCTCAGCTGCCAAATTCTAGACCATTCTTCAAGCTTAGCTAGATCCCTCCTCCTGTTATCTATACCTTCCTGGGTGTCTACTCTATTACAGATTTTGGTATCATCTGCAAAGAGGCAAATCTTACCCGACAGCCCTTCCGCTATATCACTAACAAAGATGTTAAAAAGAATCGGACCAAGGACAGATCCCTGGGGCACACCACTGGTAACCTCCTTCTCCTCAGAGTGAGCTCCATTTACCTGTACCCTTTGTCGCCTCCCACTCAACCAATTTCTAACCCAAGCAGTAACTTTAGGGTCCTTCCCTAGGGTGCTCAGTTTGTTTATAAGTCGCCTGTGAGGAATGGTGTCAAAGGCTTTACTGAAATCTAAATACACCACATCTAGGGCTCTCCCTCGGTCCAACTCCCTGGTCACCCAGTCAAAGAAATCAATCAGATTTTTCTGACAAGACCTGCCTCTGGTGAATCCAGAAACCTCACCATTTTCTCTTTCAGCAACGCTTCCAATAATTTACTCATCACTGAAGTTAAACTAACCGGCCTATAGTTTTCACCCACATCCTTACTTCTGCTTTTGTGTAAAGGGACCACATGTACCTCTCTCCAGTCCTTTGGCACCACTCCCGACTCCAATGAGGCATTAAAAAGGTCAGTCAGTGGACCCGCTAGAATGTCCCAAAGTTCCCTCAATATTCTAGGGTGTATCCCATCCAGTTTCCTTTGCTTTGTCTACTTTAAGTTTAGCTAGTTTCTCACGAACATAGTCTTCTGAAAATTGTTCAAGATGCTCCTCACTTTTGTTCCTGTTTGTGGATGTTTTCTGAGGTCCTGCTACTGGTTCTTCATCTGTGAACACAGAACAGAAATATTTGTTAAGCAACTCTGCTTTATCCTTATCAGCTTCTACATATTCCTCCCCTTCTCCCTCGAGTCTGACAATACCACTTTAGCCCTTCCTCTTCTCACTAACATATATGAAAAATGTCTTATCCCACCATTTAACTCATTGGCTATTTCCTCCTCTTTTTGAATCTTTGCTTTCCTGACTACTTTGCTAGATAGGAGAATGAATGGCATTGCTTATTCCAATGAGTCTAAATGTGCCATTAAAGAGCCTGCATTCACCAGTGTGTAAAAGGGAGCACATAGACTGCTGTGGCCATGTAAACCAAAAGCCATAGAACAGTTTTTGCTGAGGCTCTCCTGCTGTCTGTAACTGCTGTGCTAACAGGAGGATGTAGTGCCGTCTGTCCTTGGGTAGGAACATTGTCATGGACAGCATATCAATGTCAGCACCAATGAATGGAAGGCATTGCATAGGTTGTAGTTGGGACATTGATTTGTTGATCATAAAACCAAGGGACTGAAGCAAGGCAATTGTACTGGCTAGTGTGGATGACACCACGGATGATTTTCTGTCCAAGATCAGCCAGTCTATGAATGTCTATGAAGTAGGTCTCTTGAGCAGGTGCTAATAGATGGACAAGGGGGAAACATTCAGGGGTTTTTTCACTATATCTGAAAGTCAGATAAGCTTTTGGCAAACTCAGGAAACAGGATCAGTGGAAGAATTACACAACACAGCTAAGTATAGGCTAGCTAAATCCAGTCCCCCCGCCTCACCCAGGAAGCATAACAGATCCTCCTGGAAGGCCACTGCCCTACAACCAGAGCGATAGCGGTTCAAAGCCTGATGAAGTAAGGATATAAAGGGGGAGGGGGGAATCCACTGATTCCCTTAAAGGTCCTGACCACATCCTTAGCATAGTTGTTGGTATGGTAACATTCCATATCTTTCTGTACACATGCCTTTTCCTGTCTGTATCTGCAGCTTTGTACATGATGTGGACTGTGGCTATGTTGTGATTTTTGGGCTGTCTGACCACACATGCTTGGTTATTGTGGTAAGGTAGGATGCTAGAAAGGGTGTCTGGTCACGTGGGGCACATTGCTTCTAGGTTACTGGGGATGTTCAGTCCCCCTCCCCCCCCCAATACACTTTGGGCCATAACAATCAGCACTTGGTCTGCATGCTCAGACCTTTGCTCTGGAAAGCTACACTCTTGTGGTGGAGGCATGTTCATGGGGCCTGGCTTAGGACTGCCCATCCCTTACACCTGGTTTGATGTTGCTCTGTCTTCCTGTGTCAGGGAGGGCAATGAGGTTTGCATTTAGCAGCTAGATGCAACATGCTAGATGGCCTTGTCCACTTACATTTTTTCTATCAACTCTCCCCACACCCCATCTCAAAAATTATGATATCTCTGGATGACAGCCATTGGCTGTGCTCTCCTCTGCTACTGCCAGCCAGAGACATCAGTCAGACTACCTTACTCACACACACGCATATGGAGCTGTATGTCAGAGTCCATCAGATGCCCATTAATGCCTCCACACCACTACCCAACCATTTTTGGCTGTTCTGGGGATCTTGGTCCCCTTCTTCACATTGCCATGTATTCTGTCATTCTCTCCATTTGCTATGTTGATATCATGAATGGCATGTGTTTGCATAGTATGACCTGGATACTGAAGCCATTGAAGCAATGGATGTAGAAAAAAAACCTCTCTTTCTTATGAAGCAACTGAGTTACAGAGGGTGCAATTACCTAGAAGTGCAGCTAGAGGGAGCAGGCACGAGGCTCCAGAAGTTAAGCTGACACACCCAGGTTGTAGCAATGCAGTAGCTAATCAAAGGCACCTGAGCAGAAAGCCAGGAAACTCAGTTGGGGAACGCTTTTTTAAGCAGTGCTCACAAGGAAGCAGACAGAGAGGATCTAAGGGGGAACTCGAGAGAGAGAAAGGATCTATGAAGGAAGGACCTGAGGAAGGAACCTCATACACTGCAAGGCAGAGAAGCTTGGATACATGGAAAAGCAGAGCTAAGTTCCAGGGAGAACAAGCCCAGCTAAGAAAGCTCCAGAAGCCAGTCTTCAAGGAAGACAGTGACAAAGGGAGAGTCTCTGGTGGAGAGAACACCAGCAGCAAACGCTACAGAGATCCAAGGTACAGTGATACTTCATTTATTAAATGAATGCCAGGTCCTAGGAAGGCTGATAACTTAAAAAGCCATTCTGAGAAGAAACAAAGCTGGAGGAAGTTTTGCAACCCTGAACAAGAGAGGTATAGGGAAAAGCACTAATAACACAGGTACACTAAAAAAAATTTTTTTTAAACTGCCTCTAATGTTTCGATTGATTTTTACGTTTTTTGGTGCGCTGAATCCAAATCTGGTAACCAATTTGCTCCATCACGTACAGACTTTTTGCTACATTGGGTTAGCAGTTTGAGGTGAATGTTTCAGATTGAGTGCGATCGAGATAAAAGTTTCTTGGATGAATTCTTTATACTAATTGTTTAGTAGTTATTCAAATAAGAATAAAGAAAATTGTAACAAGGCAGCACATAAGAATAGAGTAATGTCAACAAAACACACTGTGATGGTAGCAAAATTGTCTGCACTTAAAACAGCCACATACATGTGCACAAACATTGAGCATATAAGAGCGAGGTTAGACACAAAGCAAAGCAAAGAAATGTGCAAAAAATGTTGTACAGGTATGTATGTAAGAATAGAAAACGCAAACCGCACCATTGCAATACATGAAGACAAACACCCGATGGTGTGAAAATAAAATTCTAATAAATGAGATCTGACACTGTGGTAATAACTAGCAAATTTTTATTTCAAAGTTTAGTAAAAACACGATATTTGTCAACACAGTTTAGATTTTAAAGTCATTCTTGGGTCAATCAATCTCCTGGTGGGCCCGTTTCTTCTTCCCCCGAATGCTTCTCTTGGTGCGCTGCTTGGCGTATTTTTCATCTGGGGTTTCCCGCAGCAGCAACCAGCAGAAATCAGCCATCAAAGTGGTGATCCATCTTCCTTGGTCCCTTCTCTCTGCGTCCTTGATGTCCTGGTGAAACCTTTCACCTTGTTCTTCACTGTACGCCCCCAAGTTTTCGGGAAAGTAGTTCACATGGGAGTG
Source organism: Ichthyophis bannanicus (assembly GCA_033557465.1). Classification (NCBI taxonomy): domain Eukaryota; kingdom Metazoa; phylum Chordata; class Amphibia; order Gymnophiona; family Ichthyophiidae; genus Ichthyophis; species Ichthyophis bannanicus. The sequence goes on along the minus strand of CM066031.1, from coordinate 1,687,929,554 downwards.
CAAGAAATGGACTTTCAGGCTCATGTTACAGCCTTGTTCTTTGAAGGCATTGAGCATCCTGGCAACAATATCCTTATAGGTCTCATCCCGCCTGTTCCCCAAGAATTTGAGAACAACATCCTTGAAGGAATCCCAGGCTTCTTTTTCCTTCTCAGACATCGTTTCAGCGAATGCTCCATCTGAAATGAGTTTCCTTATATCAGGGCCAACAAACACTCCTTCCTTTAGCTTTGCTTCAGAAAGTCGGGGGAACTTTGAGCAAAGGTACCGAAAGCACTCACCATCTTTTGGAAGGGACTTGATGAATTGCTTAATGAGACCCAACTTAATGTGGAGAGGTGGTAATAGAATTTTATCACAAGGTACCAAGCTCTCATGAAGAACATTTTTCTCACCGGGTCTCAAATACTCCCGAATTGGCCAGTCTTTTTTCCCCCAGTGTAGGTTGCGGGCCCGGCTATCCCACAAGCAAAGGAAGCAGGGATATTTGGTGAAACCGGATTGCTGCCCTAATAGCATGGATAGAATTTTAAAGTCTCCACAAATCATCCACTTATGCTCATCATAACGAATCTTCTGAAGAATCAGGGCCAAATTCTCGTATTTTTCTTGGAGAATAACAGAGTGAGCAATAGGAACTGAAGCGAATGTGTTGCCATTATGAAGAAGAACACCTTTTATGCTGTCTTTTGACGAATCAATGAACAGCCGCCATTCAGCAGGATCATACTTGAGTTTAAACTTTTCCATCACTCCGTATATATCGTTGCAAAATACCAAATCTTCCTCTTTGCTGAAATACTTCAAAAATTGTGTCTCGCGGTTGCGGTACCAATAAAAAGTTGTTCCTGGTGACAATAGATTTTTCTGTTTAAGCCGAGAACCTAGCAGTTGGGCAGCATCTTTTGGGAGTCCTAAATCCCGGACTAAATCATTCAATTCAGCTTGAGAGAAAAGTTCAGGTTTCGGATCTGGTTTAGTTTCAAACTTGGAAGTACTGGACTCATCGGGAAAAGCCATCTGATGAGTCTCATCATGATCAGAACCGTCCACACAAATATGATCCAAAGATTTTGGTGGTTCAGGCACAGGTACTTCGTTGCTATGAGGCATAGGCCTAATTGCTGAGGGAAGGTTGGGGTAACTTATTACGTTCTTATTTTTTAAGTTGTATCCCTTCACAATGCAAGAGCAAAAATAGCAGTCACTGCTGTGGTCTCTTTGTTCACGCCACATCATAGGTATTCCGAAACAAAATGCTTGTTTTTTACCTTTCATCCATAAGCGTAGATCTTCCTCACATGTCTTGCACACTTTGTGAGGAGCCCACGGTTTGTCTTGATCGCCTAACTTCAAACCGAAATAGGCGAAATATACTTTTTTAATAAATGCAGAAATGTTCCTCTGCCGCTTTTTCACGGTATATTCCCCACAAATAAAACAAAAACTGTCCGGAGAGTTGACGCAACCTCTGGCTCTGTGAGCCATCACAAATACACAGCACTGCAAACTACAACTGTAGTGAACCACTTCGGAATAAAGCTGGATTACGACTGAGCAAACAAAAGGTAATAATGAACTTGCAAGAAACTGAAATTTGACAGGAACGTTCATGTCGCAACCACCGTGTTTGAGCGAGCGAACGAGGCAAAGCGAACAGGAAAGAACATGCACCAGCGCGAGTACTGGATTTAGCCCCCCGCCTCCCAATTGTCCTGTTAATGTATAAAATGAATACAAAACACTCTAAAATATCATGAGGGAGTGTTTCTAGTTAGTTAACCATTACAACCTCTATTTTGGGCCAAGAAAATAAACTGCAGTCGGCTAAAATGAAATTATGTGAACATTCCTTATATGGGTAAGAAATCTAATTTTGCAAGAAAATGTGACGTGATGGAACATTTTGGCTATTTTTCCTGGATTCAGCACCCCAAAATCTATAGGAATCAGTTGCAAAACTGGAGGCAGTTTTTTGGTAGTGTACCTGTGTAATTATTTGCTAAATCCAGGCCAGCAAGGCTGGAAAGTGGGGGAAAGAAATACTGAACTGCAACCTGTGTTAACCAGGGAAAGCTCAGGATTAGAAGACACCATGTGTGAGCTAGAACCCATGCAAATTGAGTTTGCAGAACCAGAACCGTTGATGCTTGAACCAATGGACTGTTCTCTGTGTATTACCGAGAGCCTGGAATCTCTTACCGAGGTATAACCCACTCATGAACACACCATGCCGTTCTTGATATTATTAAGACTCCATTCTGTTCTATGTAATTATCTCTTGTATATAGTTTACCCCGGTTCTCCAAGTTTGTACTCCTGTTCGATGTAAACCAAACAGCTTGTTGTTATGGTCTTTATGTTATAATGTAAACCGCGCTGATGCCGAATAGTGCGGTATATAAGAACTTGTAATAAATAAAATAATAATAAATAAATAACAGCAGCACATGTTTTAAAGTACCTTTTGCTTCTGTTAAAACTGAAGGAAGAAATGTTGTCTTGTTTTTCTTGCTGTTTGAGAAACTTGCTTGGATACAGAGTACTGTGAAGTATTTGTAACAGTTGCTGACCTTTTGTAAATATCCTTGGCACTAAACCTGAAGTAAGGTAAATTCTACTTTGTTTCCTAAAGAACCTTTTGCATAACAAGGGAATAAAAACCTTTTTGTTTCACCCTGCTCAAGGCTTACACATCTATTTTCTGTAAGAAGAGGGACTACAAGGACCAGAATGCACTTGGTCTAAAAGTTTTTCTTTCTTCAACAAAATTAAAATGTCCACCCTGACCCTTTGGCACACTGCCACTAGGAGGGGCTGTGACAATACACTATAAGCTCTATGGAGCTGGAACAATGTGCTACATGTATCTTTACACAACAGCCTCATGGCACTATTTACACAATGGTAACAGTGGATGTGGAAATGGTGGCCTCATAGATCTGACTGCATAAGCTAGCGCCGTGTGGAATGGACTCAGTTTGCCAAGGTTTTGCCATTGCACCCATACTATACAGGGTCTATAGGTTTGTCAGACACCTAATGCATGATGTTGTCCCCAGCAACTGCTATTGGCACCCCCCACTATCTGCATGTGCATTCCCAGAGCCATGCCTACTATCCAGCCCATCTCCCCTCTAGCTCAACCTCTCATTGCTTACTCACTTATGCAAGTGGAGCTGGATCACCCTCCAGATGGCCGTGACTAGCCGCAGGTTGCTCCTGTGGTGTCCCCTGGTGTACAGCACCCCCTCCCATCTCAGCACCAGTCTCCTCTGTGCTGAAATTCTTCAGCCATCTCCTGGATGCCATTTTGCTGCTCTGCATCTGCTCAACTGGAGGGGACTCTGGCACGTAGTGGGTCTATCAGGTGCGAGATGTCCTAACTGGTTATGGGCACATGAAGACCTCTCTTGTATACCTGGGTACCTGCTCGCAGATCAGCAGTCACAGCCTATATTCCATGCTGTGCCATTATTGCACTATGTGGCAAAGTCAGCTATCCTGAGAGTGGGGGAGGTGAGAAGCATAACGAATTCACCCTAGTTAAGGGTCCCCTTCTAGGAGTGCAGGGAGAGAAAGCCACAGCCAGGTTTTAAAGACAGAAAAACCCCAGCTGGAACAGGTTTCAGCCAATGACTGATAAAGTAAGAAAGAGGGATTGCAAGCACGAGGACCAAAGCCCTTACTTTAACAAGTGCACTGATTATTCTAATATCAGAAGGCAGGGAGATTACCAACACCTGGGAAAGAAAGAGGTGGGGTTAAGACCCTGGAGGTATAAGCCTGGGTTAGATTATGCAGAGAGGGGGAGACGAGAATGAGAGCAGCCGGGAGAGCAGCTGAGACAGAAGCAGAGAGAAGGAGTGGATTCTTGGAGAAGGGCTGAGCGACCCAGAGCTGAGAGAGCTGAATTCTCTGCCACAGGTTGGCAACAGAGGTGGGAACCAGGAAGTGGAGAAGCTTTCAGACCACCAGAGAGGTTGTTAGCTGAGCCGCCTGACCAGGTCGGTGAGTCAGAACCCATGCAGTTGGGAGAACCAGTGTCAGAGTTGGGGGAAGAAGATTGCTTTATGGATTGCTCTCTATGCCAAGCTCTAGACAGGAGGTCTTGAGGAAAAGCTAGCTCTGAAAGAAGTAATTCTCCTTGGAAGTTAATCATATGGCAGAAGCAGTGTGGAGGTAAATTCCTGTCTGTTTTAAAAGGGAAATTTACTGCAACGTAAGCCTGATCAGGAAGCTCTGATTCATGCTTGTTTGTCACCTGTGTTTGAACTGTGCAACGGCAAGAAAAGCCAAGTTAGCTGCTATAAGAGTTTTTGCTTGCTCCTCTCCTATATGAAAAGCCTGCTAAGAGTTTTGATAACAGCTTGGAATGTTTGTTTTGTTCTAAGTTTGGTTTCACGTAGAAATGCAGCCTAAAGAAGTTTTTGAGGCTGGCAGAAACCAACCTGCTGTAGAATTAAGCCTGAATTTTTCTTTATGCTCTGATTAACAAGGACTAAAAAGGAAAGTGGCAGCCTAGTTTCTAAAGGCAATTGCTTCTGCAGGTAAGAGGACTTTAAAAAGCCATTTCTGAGTTCTTTTGGTTTGTTGGCCATTATTTGTTGTACCTTAAGCAAATCCTACAGTTATAGTCCTGTAAAGGATACCTTGAACCTGCTGTGTTTTGTGTTATGGAAATAAACTTTCTGTTACAAGCCTTATCCCTCGGTTACCTCAACTACAAACCTTCTACTTAAGGCACCAACATATTTTAGCAGTACTACACTTCCCAGAAGCCAACACGAAGAAATAGGCTGCTAGGAGCTGATAGAAGGAATCCTCAACCACCACGCCCCTCGACCACTAGAGGCAAGTGGCTTCAAGCATTGTGCTTGTGACAACTATTATCCAGTTATTCCTGGATATCTGGTTCTAGGCTGCCTTGTTACACTTTACGCAGGAATGTGCCCCCATGGCAATCTGCGCATCTTAACTACACATACTGCTTGGGCTAGAGTTTTACGTGGGTTCCTCAAATATGGTTGTCTTGCTCCCAGCTGCTTAACCAATTTTGGTCACTGCCCAAGCATATCTGCCTAAGCATATCTGCCCATTTTCAGTAGTTGGCAGGGTATGCAGCATCTATCTGATGATTCAAGCACATTTTTGCACAAGTTTTTTTTTAATCCAGTTTTCAGCTCCTTAGGCGCCTTTTGGAATATTGGGCCCCTAGTATTTAGTGGGGGACACTGCCTATTAAAGGAGAAGGCAATGTCCTTCCAGCAATTATGTTACAAGTGTTGGAGATTTAAAAGGGAGATGCAATTGCAGGAAAAGGGGTTAGTTTCGAGCAAATGTTAGAAATCTATAGCCCGAGTGTGTAGCCCTTCTTTAAAGCTGTGGCAGCTGGCCAGTAAAGGATGCATGAAAACTAAGGAAAAACAGTTGCTTTAAGGACACAGGCTCTTGGGAGCTACAGTCCTAAGAAACAGACCAAATTAAGCTAATTAAACTTTTACTTAGAGAAAGCATTGAAGTTCAGAGCCACCTGACTCATACATTGCTGGGAAGGCAAAGGACCCAGAAAATGCCTGGGAGCCAGTGGTCCGAGTTGAGAGGTCCAAAATAGCCTCAACAGCATAATGGTTTTTAAATTATCTAAAAAGGCTGGGCACCCTACTGTTAGGAACTCTAGAAATCTAGCAGACTGCAGTAGAAAAGAATGTTTGGCTATGGCAGAGAAGATATGATAATCTGCATGTAAATATCTCCTGTACCTATCTGGGAATGTCCTGATGCTCCAGAAGTTGCAACTGTGGCTTGAGGGAGGAATACAGATAATGGTAGATTTCAGGAACAGGGAAACCATATCTGGTATTTTATAAAGCTGATAAAGGCTAGAAAGGTCAGGCCCAGAAGACTGTGCAGGAGCTTTCCATAGGGCCAAGAAGAAAGTGCATGACAGCTTATAAATTGTTATTCTGAGTTCTGGAAATATTTTTCTTTGCTGGACCGTCTATGAAAAGTGCTATATTTCTATGATAGAGTGCTGTATTGGTCTTGACTGTTTCTCCATGGTCCTTCTTTAGAAAACAGACATTCAGCCTTCTTTACTTCTTTGGCCAGTACTAGGTTAGTTTCTGTGCTGAACTCTCCAACATGATCATCAGTCACAGAAACACGGTATTCTGCCACTTGTATTAGGCCCTTGTTTTTGCAATGGGCATTTGGTCACACAAATGTTCACAAGCCACAGTTGCACTTTTGTTTCCCACAAGAAACCCTCCCTTTCAGTCTTCAAACTCCTGTATCTGTTCCCAGAAATCATTCAAAATTCTTGCTCAACTGAACATTTAGGTCACAGAAACTGTTCAAAAGTCTTAACTCCTAAATCCTAGGTACTGCCAAGGAAATTCTGTTCCCAGCAACAAGTCAAAAATCAACAATTTCATTAACTTTTTATGTGGCTGTTATCCCAGGCTCTTCCCCTGCTTCCCTTGCTCTTCCTGAGGCAACACATGTGTGAACTTCTTCTGTGTGTTGGGAGTTTCCACAATCTCCAAAGTGAGGCTCAGCTCATAGCCCCATTCATGTCATCTGACTTGTTACATCACCAGCAAAGGTTACTAGGAATTGTAGTTCTATTCCAAATTTGATTACTCCGAAATCACACTCTGGAATAGCCCCATTTGACTTTCCCTTTTCCTTATATACAGAGCATATGTTCCATCACAGCTAAGCAATGGTACAATAAAAATTAAAAGATAAAACATTCATTCCTTTCCTTGCCATGTGGAACAACCAGGGACAGCCTAATGTGATGAAGTTAGCACATCAGGCCAGATATAATATTATAAGGACGAAGTACAATTTGTATGACATTCTTCTACTAGGGTCTATAAATAGCAAGCAACAAGAGCTGGTGCATTGGACAAGAAATACCAAATATAAATTTGCTCTATAAGTTTCCTTGATTCTTTTTGCTTTACCTTTTCTCTTAACAGAAGATTCACTTTAGTTTGTGTGCATGTTGAGAGAACTGTTAGAAAACCAAAACTATTCATGTTCAGATTCTGCCTATTCATTCATACACTGGGAAGTACTGTTCCTAGTTCTTGATCTTTTGCTGCGTCTGGAACAACAGTGCTTGGCAAGGATATGGAGCCTTTACTGCTGCTGGGTCGTGAAACAGTAGGGAGCAAAGAAAGGCTGGCATGTAGAGAAGTTCCAGTAAATTCACCTTCAAGTGGTACTCTGAAAGAAGAAAGTATATTTATGTAATTAGTTACCTAGAAACTTCATTGCAGGAAGTCCTGGCTTTTAAATTTCCATGCTCTTCATCGCTTCCTATGCAATAGGATTGCATAAGGTGACATTTTATTTACCAGATAACGTCCTTTTCTTGAGTCCTGCTAGACCAGTCCGGACAAGTGGATTGTGTTCCCCTACCAGCAGACTGATGAAGACAAAGAACTAATGACAAGCCCAGGTTTCAATAACATCACTCCCCCATGCCTCTTATCCGCCTCAGCCACCAATGGTCTCTTCAGTATTCGTCCCAAAGAATATGGGAGAACATGGCAAGCCTCACACAACCTCAACATGCATAACAATGAGTAATCAAATAGTAGAGAACTATGTACAGGAAAACAAACAGAAGGATATAAGTCATAGCGGACCCAAGGGTATTGCCACAGAAGAACAAAGCAAACACAGTTCCAGGGGTCGGGCCCTGGATTGGTCTAGCAAGACTCAAGGAAAGGACATGATCTAGTAAGTAAAATTTCACCTTTTATATAGTCCTGCTAGACCAGTCCAGACAAGTGAGATGTACCAAAGCTATGCCTTCACTGGGCAGGAAGACAGCAGCTCACAAAACCTTAGAGCCAAAGGCCGTGTCTGCTGGAGCATGGACATCCAAGTAGAAATGCTTGACAAAAGTTGAAAGTGATGCCTAAACTGCTGTCAGACAAATGTCTGTAGGGGCTACCAAGCTCTGCTCTACCCATAAGGATGCTTGCGCTTAGGTAGAATGTGCACACAAACCTTCCCAAATCAGCCCATTCTGCAACGAATCTGCCAAGGCAATAACCTCCTTAATCCAGCACCACAATGCAGACTTAGCCACTGCATCACCTTGCTCGGGCCAGCAAAGGGCACAAAAAGAATTCATAACCTCCAAGAACTGGAGAAGCACCCTCTGGACATCCACAAGGTGAAGATCCTCCCCATTCCCCCAACACTGCTCCTTAGAGAAGGGCGGCAGGCAAATCACCTGGTTCACATGAAAAGGGACATCACCACAGGGAAGGAAGAAGGCACAGGCTGAATGAAAATAGCCTCCTCAGATAGATAAAGGATCTTCACAAGACAGAGCTGACAGCTCAGACTCCTCCTTATGGAACAAACTGCAACTAAGAAGACCATCTTAAGTGTCAAAATCCTTCAGATTAGTGCGCTACAACAGCTCAAACGGCTCAGACATCAGGGCCCTGAGCACCATAGACCAGGTTGGGGGGGTGGGGGGTTGGGGCACAGACACCAAACTCCCATGAAGAAAGCATGAAATATCTGTCTGTAAAGCCATAGAAACGTTCCAGACAATGGACCTCTGAAACAGGCCAAAGCTGCCACCTGAACCTTCAGGGAGCTAAGAAAAAGGCTCTTCTCCAGACTATCCTGTAGAAAAGGGCAACAGAGATAGCACCTTGGCCACCTCAGGAGCCAGCTGCTGTGCACTGCACCAGAACTCAAGGCACAAGATCCGCACGTATGGCAGACCTCTTCAGGGCTGGAGAATAGCCTGTATGCGCTAACTGTCTCCTTTCAGGAACCAAGTTGTAAGCACAAAGGGAATCAAGCCCTTCAGGACAAGTGACCCTGACACAATAAGCCCCGAATGGAGGCAAATGAAGAAGTGGGTACTCGCAGGAGCCACATCAGATCGCTGAATCACACTCCTCAGCCAACCTGGCACCACCAGAATAATCCTTCTGGGGTGTGCTCCATACACAAATCATATGCCTCACACCAGGGGCTACAGAGGAAACACATACAGCCAGTGTTGACTTGATCAAGGCTGAGCCAAGGCACAGACGCCCTCAGACTTCAGTCTCCGTGTGACGACTGAAGAAGCGGTACACTGTGGCACTGGTACAAGGTACTTCAGGCCGGAAGGTCGGGGGTTCAAATCCTACTAGAGGACAGCAACCTTGGGCCGGAAGGACTGGGGTTTCTAGTCCCACAGGTGCTCCTTGTGGTCTTGGGCAAGCCACTTAACCCACCATAACCCATGTTCCCTGTAAAATAGTTATCTCCAAGTTATCCTGTTCAATGTAATTTCAGTTTGTTCAATGTAAACCGCCTTGATATCATGAAAGGCGGTATATAAGAAATGTTAAATAAATAAATAAATAAATAAAAAACCTTATGATGAAACCTAGTATAAGGAGGATCAGCCACTAAAGCTTGCAGTTCACTAATGCGACGTGCAGAGGTGATTGCAATTAGGAAGATGACCTTCCAGGTCAAAAACTTAAGGGTTGTAGTGGCTAAAGGCTCAAAAGGCGGCTTCATGAGCTGCCCAAGAACTAGATTTAGATCCCATGCCACCGGTGGTGGCTTAATGGGAGGTTTGGTTAACAGAAGACCTCTCATAAATTTGGATATGAGTGGAAGAGAGGAAATTGGTTGTCCATTCAGAGGCTTATAAGAAACTGCAATTGCACTAAGATAGACTCTTACCGAATTGGTCTTTAGACCAGAATTCGATAAGTGAAGGAGATACTCTAGTATCGATTCAAAAGGTATGACAAGGGGGTTTAATCCCTTCTTGGAGCACCATATAGTAAAACGTTTCCACATGAAGGCATAAGATCTTCTTGTGGAAAGTTTTTTTCTAGAAGCCTGACCTGCTGGGATAGGTTGAAATCCTGGAGGTCTAAGCCTTCAGCAACCAGGCCTTGAGATGCAGGGACTGGGGACTCGGGTGCCATAGCGTCCCGTCCTCTTGGGAAAGGAGATCTGGAGCATGCCCTAATTCCAGAGGTGCAGCTTGAGAGAGATGTAGAAGCAGGGGATACCACGCTTGGCGTGGCCATCGTGGCGCTATGAGAATCATGCGACCCCTGTCTCTCTGAAGCTTGAAGAGTGTTTTGGGGATGAAGGGAATGGGTGGGAAGGCATAAAGGAAGTCCTGATCCCAGTGAAGGAGGAAGGCATCCCTTGCCTGACAATTGTGAGCCGGAATCCTGGAACAGAACCGGGGAAGTTTGGCATTCAATGGACTTGCAAAGAGGTCTATGTCTGGAGTGCCCCAGAGATGAAATATCTTTGCCACCTGGTCTAGGTAGAGAGACCACTCGTGAGGCAGCAGTACTCAACTGAGTTTGTCTGCCCAAAGGTTTTGAATACCTGGAAGATATACCACTAGAAGGTGAATTTGATACTCTCTGGCGAGGGCCCACAGTCGTAAAGCTTCGTTGCATAACGAAAGAGAGCCTGTCCCGCCCTGCTTGTTCACATAGAACATGGCTACTTGATTGTCCGTCTGAACTAGGACTGTCTTGTAGCTGAGCTGGGCGTGAAATACTCGAACAGCTAAATAGATTGCTCTTAATTCCAGGAGGTTTATGTGTAGACCAGCCTCCTGTGGAGTCCAGGTGTCCTGGGTAGAGAGATAATTCAGGTGTGCTCCCCAACCCACCTGTGATGCATCTGTTGTTAGGGTGGCCTGAAAAAGGGGTTGATGGAAAGGAGACCCCACTGTTAGATTTTCTAGTGATTGCCACCATTGGATAGACAAAATTAGTCGTTGAGAGTTTACTATTTTGTCTGATAAATGTCCTGTGTCCACTGTGTGGATAGGGTCCACTGAGCTGCTCGGAAGTGCAGTTGAGCATATGGGACTACATGAACTGTGGATGCCATATGTCCCAGCAACTGTAGTAGCTCTCGAGCAGTTAGGGAGGATTTCCCTGCTGCTTGAGAAGCTAGTTGCATTATGCGAAGACACCGGGCCTGTGGAAGGAAAGCCTTTGCCTGTCTGGTACCTAGACAGGCCCCTATGAATTCCAGGCATTGGGAAGGAACAAGATGGGATTTTGGGAAGTTTATTACCAACCCAAGTACTGGAGGATTCGCATTGTGCGAGACAGTGCAGTGCTGGCCTCTGCAACTGTAGGGGCTTGAATGAGCCAGTCGTCTAAGTAAGGGAAGACGAATATCCCCAGGGTTCGCAGAAATGCAGCTACTACTGCCATGCATTTCGCGAATACCCTTGGAGCTGAAGCCAGACCAAAGGGAAGAACCCTGTACTGGAAATGTTTTCCCTTGAAAAGGAATCATAAGAATTTTCTGTGATTTGGATGGATCAGAATGTGAGTGTATCCATCCTTTAAGTCTAGAGAGCAAAGCCAATCCTGGCTTTGAAGGTATGGCAGAAGAGTTCTTAGAGAAATCATTTTGCACTTCTCTCGGAACAGGTATTTGTTCAATTCTCTGAGGTCTAGAATGGGTCTGTGTCCTCCTGTTTTCTTTGGAATAAGAAAATAGGGGGAGTAGAACCCTGCACCCCGTTGAAGAATGGGTACCTCTTCTATTGCCCCTTGGGCAAGAAGTGTTGAGACCTCGTGATCTAGCAGATTGTCTGCGGAGGTTTGAGAATTGAATTGTCTTAGAATTGTAGGAGGGGGCATGCTGTGAAAATGGAGCTTGTACCCCTCTCCTACAATGGACAGTGTCCAATCTTCTGCTGTTATTTGATGCCATCTGTTGGCAAAGTTATATTTAGGCGTGTTATCAGAGCGTATACTCCCGTATCAAGTACTATTCGTTATCGCTCTATAAAACCTACTCACCCCTATCTGGGGAACTTATTCTTTAAACAAACTTGCTATTAAACAAATGACCAGGTCTCAGACTTCCCAACACTTCAGATGCTAACTGCCAGCATCCTGGCGAAAGCAATGCCACATAGCACCAATGACCTATCAGATGTAAAGCATGTGAAAAAGTGAAAAAATAAAAAAATGACTTCTCTTATAGATATCTAATAAAAAAGTTAAAATTACGGTTCAAAGAATGTGTGGTTCTCCCAATGCAAAATGACTTATCTTATAAATGTGATGAGAGTGTCTCAATGAATGCTGAATTTCTCCCGACGGTTCAAAGAATATATAATTCTCCCAACGCCGTCTCTGTAGCGCTTCAACACGTTTCTCCTTGTCAGGATTCTTCAGGGGAAATAATTCCAAAACACATGCCCCCGAAAAGGGTTAATATATCCAAATAGTTTGTATAGAAAAGTTCCTTCTTTCAGTGACTCCCTACAAGTGCACAAGAACAGTTCAACACCAACCACCAATTAGAAATCATTCCTGAATAACTATATAATACAGTGGCATGTTATTCTCCAATGACATTACAAAATGGTAAAACTTACTAGCAATTGTATAACTCTCTATCATTCCATGCGAGATATTAACCATCTATTGATACTGCCCGCGTTCTTCTGGAGGGTAACAACTCGCTTCCTGTTGTCTAAAAAACGCCGCGCATGCGGACTCACTAATCTGCTGTTCTTTTATAGGAAACCCCACTCATGTTAGCATGACGTAAAAATACCAACTTCCCAGATAATTAAACAGAGCACGCTTTCCATTCGATCATGTTATTCAATCCGTTGGTTCTACTGATTGCAGCGTAAAAATCCACCTTTGCTCATGAAACACCAGGGTCTGTTCTCGTGTTTTGCCATATTGTCCCGTATGTACCTGCTCTATGGCAAAACATCTAAAATCTTCAAAAGAATGGCCAAGTGTTATGCTGTGTTGCACAAGTGGAACCTCCTTCACTCGGCACTTAATATGACTTTTATGTTCTCCCAGACTAATTCTCAAAGACCTAATGGTCTTACCAATGTACAAAAGATTGCATGGGCACTGGATGGCCTAAACTACAAATGTAGAATCGCAAGAGGTGGAACTACATAAGATATATGTCACATTATGATAGGTAAAACTCTCTACCTCTTGGTTTATCATACACATATTGCAATGACCACAAGGAGAATCCCCCCTCTTCGCGTTATTCAAGGCTATGTGCCCTCGTGGATGACGTAACACTGTCGGACTTAAAAGTTCTTTTAAGTTGGCATGTCGTCTCTATGCAATGCCTATGCAATCTTTTGTACATTGGTAAGACCATTAGGTCTTTGAGAATTCGTCTTGGAGAACATGAAAGTCGTTTTAAGTGCCGAGTGAAGGAGGCTCCACTTGTGCAACACAGGGGCTGAACCTACGGAGCTGGTTGGGCTCTCGGGCCTTTTGGCTTCTTTTGCTGTCTAGTTTGTCCCTTTTGGGCAACCTGACCCTGAGTTTGACTCTGCTGGGTATAGGAAGAATAAAATTTCCTCTTTTTGCTGAAAGAGGGTTTTTTTTATAAGGCTTCTTTTTGGCTGGAGTGGCTGTAGATTTTGACAATCTATCTAGAGCGGTATTGTCAGCATCTAACTCATTAGCCTTTTCCTGCCAGTTCTTGCCAAAGAGATTCTCTCCCGTGCAAGGAATGTTGCCTAACTTGTCCTGTATCCAAGTCTCCAAGTCTGATGCCTGAAGCCAGGCAATCCGTCGTGCCCCAATGGCAATAGCAGAGGTTCTGCTGATGCATTCAAAGCAGTCAAAGGCAGCACGATTCACAAAACTTGGAGACATCTTGAGCATGCTTAACTAGAGCAAGAAAGTCTTGTCTCTTTTCATCTGGGAGAAGTGGGCTCATAAGCTCCAAGTCTCACTCTAGTGGGATTACATAAGCCACAACCGTGACATTCGAGAACACTCAAACCACCCAGCCCTCGACCAGGAACTGAAAATGTAGAAAAGCCAACCTGATGGCCCTCACAATTGACTGGCATCAATCAGAAGGATCCACGAGCAATTGTCCAGTGGCATGCCCTTCTTCAGAAGACTAGGCTACTGCTACTACCATCATTGGGAGCGGGAGCCTGAGCTCGAACTCCTGAGAACTCAGGGACCACTGAATCAGTAAGGACCGCTGGAGTGGCCGCATATGAGCATGCTCCCATGGCACCATCTAGATGCCATCAATCCACGGAGCTGAAGATCAACCCGTAACTCTGAGAGTCTGATGCAATAAGAACAGCACTATGAAATCTAACAGCCTTTGACTTTTTCCTCTGGCAGGAAGACACTGTACAATTGGGTATCGAAACATGCTTCCTGAAACTAGAAATGCAACAACTGGCTCTTTCCCTAACTGATCACCTAGCTGAGGCTTATCAGAAAGATCACCACTCGGGGTACTACCCGAGGCATCTCTCAGAATGGGTTTGAATCAGCCAGTAGTCCAGATATGGGTGCACATAAATCCCTCGACATCGTAGCACTGTAGCCGCTACCACCATTACCTTGGAGAATGTCCTTGGGGCAGTGGAGAGTCCGAATGGGAGGGTGCGAACTGAAAGTAAGAGCCAAGCATGGCAAAACACAGCTACTTTGCTGATCCCCCAGATGGGTGTATTAAAATACACTGCGGCCAAATCCAGAGATGACAGGAATTCCCCTCGGTGCACCGCTTGAATTATGGATCGCAAAATGCTCGTTGACAAACTTTAAGTCCAGAATGAGCCAGAATGCTCCTTCCGTGTCTGCACCACGAAACAGATGGAATACCTGTTCTTGCCCTGATCATCTGGTGGAACAGGCAGCACTGTCTTCAGGAGAGGTAACTTGTCCAAAGTGATTCGTACAGTGGCCCTACTGTTTGCACACAAGGGGAGAAGACAAAAGCGGCCGGGATCAGTTCTTTGCATTCCAGGAAATAGCTGTAGTGAATGGGGACTAGCACCCAGTCATCCTTGCTGACCAGGGCCCATTCCTGAAAGAGGTATCGAGGCCTGCCCCAAATGGAGAAACCAGGGAATGGGCCTCCTAAACCTTCATTGCGCAGCCCAGGAGGATCCAGGTCCCTAGGCCCAAGCACTTCACGAAAGGACTGAGGACAAACCTGGTCCATAAGCAGATGGGAAGAAAAGGCTTTCCAAGTTGGTAGTGATGACAGCCCTGAGACCACAGGGCATCAGACCATCACGCTCACAAGGAGCGGGCAAAGGCCAACTGAAAAGGGGCTCCCCCTTGGACCTGTCCTCCGGAAGGTAGTAAAATTTCATCTCGCCCAGGTCCCTCACCAGTTTCTCCAAAATGGACCCAACGGAAGGCCAGATGGGCAACCGGGCTTTGAAAAATGAATTTGCTGCACCATGTCAGAGCCAAGCCAAACCATGTCATCGTCGACAGGGCACAATCCATGGCCACTAGACGTACCACACCGTACATGGCATTAGAAAGGAAGGCTATAGCTGACTCCAAAAGAGGGGTAGAATTGTCCGGCAGAAGAGACAATCTACTGGAGCAGGGCGAGAGACATCAGGCCTGCACATATCGCCAACTGAAGAATGGCAACAGCCACAGCAAACTGGTTCTCCAACACAAATCCACCTTTTGGTACAGAGTATCCCTTTAAGACTGATCCACCTTCCATAGGGATGGTGGTCCGTCCGGTAACCATTGTGACCTGTGCATCCACCTTGGATATATCAAACCACACAACACACTTCTTCTCCGGGAGAGCATGCATCATCTTATACACTCTTAGCCCCTGAGGCGGGGAGTCAGGGGAATCCCACTCCAACCGGAACAGGCCCTTGAGCACCTCTGGGAATAAGAAGACAGTAGTAGACTTCCATACCCCTTGCAGAAGTTGATGCGTCTTTGGTTCCAGCTCTTTGTCTGGAGTATCCGCCAAGCTCAAGGTGGATATGATCCTGGGAATCAATATCTCCACTTCCTTTTCCCAGAACAGGTGGATAAAATCTGCTTCCTCACAATTCTCTGAAGGCAAGGGTACTTCTTCATCCACATCAGACAACCAAATCCAAGCCACATTCCAAATCTGATCCCCACCTGCAGGAGAGGCACCCTTTGCTGGGAAAGCTTAACCATAGGCAATCAAACAGTGCTTCCACTTTCAGCCTGTCCCTCACAAGATTGCTCTTGGAGGAACCCAGAGGCCTCAGGGTCTGAATTTCCAAGCCAGAATGACCAGGCCCATTTTAAAAAATGAAAAGAAATCCAGGGAGGACAATCTGGACTCCGGAAGTTCTTCTCACAGAAATGACCCCCCTATACCAGGGGACAGTCGCTGATAATCCCTTAGAGGTTGGGGAGCGGCACACAGCATGGTTGTTGAAACCTCCGGCACCAACCACCACTTCCTGCCCTAAGGCAGGCAAGACTGGACTAACCGCATGCCCTGGCATAACGAGGAGAAGCAATCCCTCCAGAGATGACCTAGAAGCTGCCATGCAAGAAGAGCAGAGTCTAGAAGCTGGAAATGAAGCACTCTTGCTTGCCATAGGCCAAACATTTCCTGGAAGGTGACTGAGTTAAGGCAAGTATTTTAACAGTGCGCGCTAAGGCTGCAATGGCCTGGAAGGTGTGCGTTAACAGCATTTAAACAGCAATATGTGTTATGGGCGCTTGGGTAGGAACGTGAGTTGGAGCCATTTCAACTGAACGCGTGCAAGAATGGCACAACTGCAAGGTACACAATAATAAAAGACGCTACGAATGTGCGCAGAAAATGGCAGGAAACCCCACACTATGCCAGCGGTTCACCCCAAATTGCACTCCACACATATGGAATCAGGAGCCCCCAATACGGACAATGACGAGGACAAGCTTTGGCACTCACCCCTTGAGAGACCCAGGCAGAAATCCGTGCCAGGTTCAGCTCTACTCCCCTGAAACTGTCTTTCTGCTCTGCAGGTACTGCATTTAAGATGGCTGGCAGGCAGATTCCTCAGGAGCCTTCTATAAATATTCAGGAGAGAGCAGAGGGGACAGAGGAGGGGGGAAGGAGTGATGAGGTTGTGTGAGACTGCTGAACTCTTCCAGATCCTCCTAATTTTCTGGTTGCTAAACAGGCCTTTAAACAGGATAAGAGTGTGGAGCCGAATCACCTTTTCCCACCTCCTATGGCTACCAAAAAAACCGTAGTCTAGTGGAGCGCCCCATGTTGCATTAAAGTGAGAAAGTCAACCTCAAGGTGGTCGTTCGAGTGTTAAATCTTTTCCTCTCAATTATTTAGATTTTCTTCAGAGCGTAGAAAATACATCCACCATCGCTGGAGACAAAGAAATATTGAAGAGACCTCTGGTGGTCGAGGAGGATAGAGGCATGGGAGTAATGTTATTGAAACCTGGGCTTTTCATTGGTTCTTTGTCTCCACCAATCTGCTGGTAGTGGAACACAACCCACATGTCTGGACTGGTCTAGCAGGACAATATGAAGCTAGAAAAATGACACAGTGCAGTGAATGAAGTATAGGCAAATATTTTTTGTTTCCTGGCCTCTGTGCGAGCTGATATCATGGCACAAGCATGCTTAGTGTGCTACTTCTGCCTAATTTTAGATGTTGAAGATGTTCGGAGAACTGCACATTGAGAAATGGATGAAGACAGTACTGATTTTCTCCTAGATCATGCCAGGTTGCTTGACCTGGAACTTTGCTTTCTTTCCCAAACTGCAGTCAGAATCGAAGATGGAAGTTGCTGCTGGGTCTTACTCAGCACTTTGTGCTTCATTTTTAAAGAAAATGAGCACTGGATAAGGGCCATGCATGCTATAATGAAGCTGACAATGCAGTACTCTAGTCTCAGCAGTAGCTGGTACAAAAACATGTGTAAAGGGAGTTTGTGTTACTTTTTTTCAGTCTTTTGACTATGTTTAACAACATGAAACTGCAAAATTTTTATTCTCCAAAAGATTACTGCTTTTGCCTGCAGGTTTTCTCTTTAAGACTCTGTGTTGGTGAGCATTAATTCATGACTGGTTATATTAAAAAGAGAACTAAAGACTCATTTAATGTCAATCTTTTACTAGCTGCCCAACAACTGCCAGTGTTGAGTATGTCGAAATGCTATAAATATCAAGCAAAAAGTTCATTTGACACTAATATAATAAAATGAAAGTAGAAGTATCTTATTTTAGAATAGATTTAATTAGAATTTTCATTATAAACAGACTTGTTTCTTTTCATTTTATGGCAGTTTTTTTTCTAGCATATTCAGTTACTAAAATAAACTAAAGCACACTTGCCTATCTCTCACAAGGATGCTCCACAGAGTTAAATTTGGCTATTAAGAGGCATAAATGCTTTTAGCTCACTTATCCTTCTTAATGATGTTAACAGCTATTATGAAAAGATTTCCATGACACAAATTAGAAGTGAATGGAGTCAATGAGTTCAAAGACTGTAATGATATAGGTACACCAGCTAGTTATCTTTTTAGTTGTCCTTGCAATTAATGGAACTGGAAGATAGAAGATCTCCAGTTGTATCTAAAAAGTATCTGGGACTACTCCATTTTTCTCCAGCCTCTTGGAGCAATACCAAGGCGTTTTTTTGTTTTGACATGGCACAATAGGTCTATATATAGTAGACACTCCATTTTTTAAAAAAGGTATCGATTCTTTTGTGAACAAGAAGCCACTTTTGGGGATCCAGTTTTCAGCTATATTATTCTGCTTTTCTGGCACGTAAGCGACAGTTAAAACTTCCTCACAAAGAAGCCCAGTTACATATTGACTATGCTTCTTTGCACAACTTATCCCAACTAGTAAAATGCTTCGATGCTGTAACAGACTGAAATAAATTTCAACAAGACGGACGTTCTTTTCATAACCAGAAACCAAGCTTTCTCACCACCGCCGTCTCTAAAGACAAGGGACACAGAACTCCCAACTAAACCCAGCATCTGCTACTTAGGCATGACATTAGACCAACAACTCGATTTCAAAGCACATATCAGCAACACCACCAAACAAGTCTACCACAAACTACGGACACTACGACATCTCCGACCCCTACTGCAACCAGATGATTTCAGATCAGTTTTTCAGGCAATGGTGACCCCTCACTTTGATTATGCTAATATGATCCTACAAGGCCTACCCAAAAACACATTAAACCCACTACAGCTTGCAATGAACACAGCCGCCCGTTTCATACACGGAGCCTCCAGGAGGGACCACATCACCCCAATATTAAAGGACTTACACTGGCTACCAATCTACTGCCGTATCATATATAAAGTAGTCCTGATGACCTTCAAAGCCATCAACAAAATATCCCCTACTGCACTAACAGGCCTCCTCCACCCTAACCCAGCAAACAGGGCAAGGAGAGCATTCGCCTCTAATACTCTACAGATTCCCAATGAGATGATAAAATAAAACCAGGCAACAAAGAACCGAGCCTTCAAGTTCTACGCTCCCAGTGTCTGGAACGCACTCCCAACTACCATCCGAGCAATTAAGAGTGGTTACTCACCTGTAACAGGTGTTCTCCAGGAGCAGCAGGAATCAGTCCTCACATATGGGGTGATGTCGGCGCCGACGGACCCCCACGCGGAGCATTTCCCCAGCTTTCAAAGAAAGCCTTTGGGACTGCAGCACGCATGCGCGGTCCCCTTCCCGCCCAAGGGTGCCATCTTGCTCAGTCAGATGACATAGCTAAAAGACAGCAAAAAACAAAAATAAATCATATGACTGCAACTCCAAGGGGAGGAGGGAGGGTTGTGAGGACTGATTCCTGCTGCTCCTGGAGAACACCTGTTACAGGTGAGTAACCACTCTTTCTCCAGGACAAAGCAGGAAGTCAGTCCTCACATATGGGACTCCCCAGCTTAAGGCTACCGGGGACCCAAAGCTGAAAAATTGAGCTCCCTCTAGAGCCTCAGCATGCACGAAAAGAATCTTCTCTGAGAACGCTCCCATACGGTAGCCCAACACCAGGGCCGGAGGGTAGGAGTTACCTATACCTCAAAGGAGATTACGGAGTACCGCCTGTCCGAAAGCACTGTCCCTGCGGGACTCCCTCTCGAGGCAGTAGTGGGCCGCAAAAGTCTGGCTTGAAGACCAAGTAGCGGCCTGGCAGATGTCTGCCAACGGAACAGAGCGGAGATGAGCCACTGACGCAGCCTTCGCCCTGACATGGTGAGCTGTGACTCGACCCTGCAAGGAGAGGCCAGCTGCCCTGTACACCCAGGCGATACAGTCTGCTACCCAAATGGACAGAGTACGCTTGGAGACAGGTAACCCTAACTTATTAGGGTCAAAAGAGACGAAGAGCTGGACAGCCCTTCGATGCCCCTGCGTACGGTCAAGGTAGAAGGACAACGCCCTCCTACAGTCCAGGGTATGCAAGACCATTTCAGCCCGCTGGCATGCGGCCTGGGAAAGAAAGTCGGAAGAACCACCTCCTGAGTGAGGTGGAAGGAGGAGACAACCTTTGGAAGGAACTTAGGGCGAGTCCGTAAGACTACCCTATTCCTACAGAACCTAGTGTATGGTGCCTCTGACACCAGGGCTTGAAGCTCACTCACTCGCCTTGCTGAGGTAAGAGCTACCAAAAACAACGCTTTCCAGGAGAGAAAGCACAAAGGACAAGTAGCCATAGGCTCAAATGGTGGGCAAGTAAGCCGCTGCAAGACCACATTCAAATCCCACTCAGGGGCAGGAGGACGAACTGGAGGCTTAAGCAAAAGTAGGCCTCTGAGTAAGCGAGCCACCAAAGGGTGGCTGGAGAGAGACTGACCCTCCACCGGTGAATGGTGCGCAGAGAGAGCACTGAGATCATGGACCCTAACAGAGTTGGATTTGAGGCCTAGATTGGACAGGTGAAGCAAATATTGCAGCACCACTGGTACCAGGCATGAGAAAGGATCCTGCTTGTGTTGAGCATACCAAGTGGAGAACCTACGCCACTTGAGGGCATAAGACTTCCGGGTGGGCTGCCTCCTAGAGGCCAAAACCACGTCCTCCACTTCCCTAGGCAGCAGTAAGGGTGCTAGAACTACCCTTTCAGCAGCCAAGCCATCAGATTGAGGGAGTGGAGGTTGGGGTGTAAGAGATCCCTGCTCCTGAGACAGGAGATCGGGTTGCATCCCCAGAGGAAGAGGAGTGTCCACCGCCAGTTGCAAAAGAAGCGGGAACCAGGGTTGCCTTGGCCATCTGGGGGCCACCAGAATCACCGAGGCCTTGTCCCGGATCACTCTGAACAGTGTCTTGGGCACTAGAGGCGTGGGAGGAAATGCATATAGGAGGCCTGTAGACCATGGAATGAGAAACGCATCCGCTGCTACTCTGAGAGGATGCGGTTGTCTGGAGCAGAACCTGGGCAGTTGACGGTTCAGTGGACTGGCAAAGAGATCTATGGTGGGAAGACCCCATCTTAGAAAGATCCGTTGAACCACCAGAGGATTCAACTGCCATTCATGTGGCTGTAGAATCCTGCTCAATCTGTCTGCCAGGTAATTCTCTTGTCCAGGGAGATAGACCGCCCTGAGACGTATGCCATGATTGATTGCCCAGGAGCACAGGTCCTGTGTTTCCTGACAGAGAGGTCAGGACCCTGTGCCCCCCTGCTTGTTCACATAGAACATAGCAACTTGATTGTCTGTCTGAACTAAGACGGACTGGTGAGAGAGGACATGAGAGAAAGTCCGCAGGGCTAAGCGGATCGCTCTGAGCTCTAGGAATTTGATCTGCTGTGTGGCCTCCCAAGGAGACCACAGGCCCCGAGTGCATGCTCCTTGGCAATGTGCACCCCAACCTTGAAGAGAAGCATCGGTTGTCAGCACTTGAGAGTGTGGAGGTGCTTGAAAAGGCACCCCTTGCACCAGATTCGGAAGATGAAGCCACCACTGTAGAGAAGAGGCTAGTAGCTTGGACACCCTGACCTTGTCCATCAGGTTTCCTGTGGCCTGCAGCCACTGAGGTCTGAGGCCCCACTGGGCTGGCCTCATGTGCAGACGGGCATTTGGAGTTACATGGACCGTGGATGCCATGTGGCCTAAGAGCCTCAGGAATTGTCTGGCGGAGACCAGAGAATTGCTGTGGAATTGCCTGGCCAGATCCATCAGTCTGTGGGCCCTGTCCACAGGTAAAAAGCCCTTTGCCTGAAGGGTGTCTAGTCTTGCTCCTATGAACTCCATGTTCTGTGAGGGGTGCAAAGCGGACTTTGCGAAGTTTATGACAAACCCCAGATGCTGGAGAAGAGAGACAGTGCGGAGGGTGGCTTGATTGGTCTCCTGTGGAGACTGACCTCTAATAAGCCAGTCGTCCAGGTAGGGAAACACAAAGAGTCCTTGAACCCTGAGATAGGCCGCCACCACCGCCAGGCACTTGGTGAAAACCCTGGGGACGGAGGTTAGGCCAAAAGGGAGTACCATGTACTGGTAATGGTTTCCTCCAACGACAAATCAGAGATATTGTCTGTGGTCTGGATGAATAAGGATGTGAGTATAAGCATCTTTTAGGTCTAAGGAGCATAGCCAATCTCCCTGCTGGAGGTAGGGCAGCAGGATTCCAAGGGTAAGCATCCTGAACTTTTCCCTCTCCAGGAACTTGTTGAGATTCCGCAAGTCTAGGATGGGCCTTAGGCCTCCTGTCCTTTTTGGTACTAGAAAGTACCTGGAATAGAAGCCTTGACCTTTCAGGTGGTGGGGCAACGGTTCCACCGCCTGTTCCTTTAGAAGACTTGCTAACTCCTGCAGGAGTAAGTCCCTGTGCAGAGGGAGTCTTGGAGGCTCCCCTGGAAAGTAGGAGGGAGGTATCTGGTGGAAGTGGAGAAGATAGCCCCTCTGGACTATGCTGAGCACCCAGGTATCCCTTGTTACGGCTGACCACCTGTGGGCATACAGGGTCAGCCGGCCTCCTGTGCTGAGGGGGGCCAGCTGAGGAGGAGAGGCTATGCCACTGGAGTCAAAACCCCGCTCCCTGCTGTGCAGGAGCCGGAGCTGGTGGCTTGGGGGTTTTCTGCCTACGGGGTCCATGTCCCTGCCCCTTGGCCTGCTGACCCTGCTGGGGAGCTATGGAGGCCTGAAAGTGAGGGTATGATTTGTAGGCAGATGACTTCCTCGGGTAAAAGGTCTTTTTTCCCGAGCACTTCTTCTTCTGAGAAGGGGCAGAGGTTTTCCTGGACAGCCTTGTCCGGGTGAGAGTCTCGGACTCGAGTTCTGCAGCCTTCTCAGCCATGGGCTTGCCAAAGAGGTTTTCACCTCAGCAGGGGACATCGACCAACTTGTCCTGCACCCACGGCTCGAGGTCTGATGACTGTAGCTAGGCCTGACGACGTGCACCGATGCTGGCCGCGGCTACTCAGGCCGAAGCCATCATAGGCTGCTCGAGAAATAAACTTCGAGCACTCCCGGATCCCCGATGACAGGGCCTTGAACCCCTGCAATGGTTCCTCGGAGAGACCAGCAGAGAATCCGGCAATCTCCTTTGCCAGGTCTCGAAGGTACATGCCCATGTACAGCTGGTAGGTCTGGACACGGCAAGCAAGCATAGAGTCCTGGAAGCACTTTCTACCGAGGGCATCCAGGTTCCGGGCCTCCCGGCTGGGAGGCACCAAGGAGTGCATCTTCTGACTCTTCAGACGATGCATGGCCAATTCTACAACCATGGAGTGGTGCGGTACCTGTGCCTTTTGGAACCCGGGGCTCTTGTGGACTCGATAGATGGAATTGACCTGCTTGCTCAGAACCGGCGTTGAGGCAGACGCCTCCCACATGCGGAAGAGCAACCGTTCCAGCATCGGAGGAACCGGTACAGTAAAGGCCTCCTTGGGAGGAGAGTCATACTGCAGGGCCTCGAGATCCTCGGCTCGAGGCTCCTCCTTGGGGTCGGCGGGGAAGACCAAAGCCTTGGCCATGTCCCACACAAAGTCCGAGAACTGGGTGTCCTCCGGGGGGGACTGTCTCTGAGGTTCGGACTCCGGTGAATCCGAAGGGACACACCGGGTCCGAAAGGTATCCCCGGACTCCTCATCCTCCGTTTCCCAGCCCGAACGCTCAGAGGAGGAATCGAGCGGCTCCGGTTGGACAGGCACCGATGCCATCCGCCCCGACACCGAGGGTACCGGCGTCGACGACCTCGGTCCGAAACGGGAGGCCGAGGGAGACCTTGGCCGAGGATCGACTCGAGAGCGCATGGACTCGAGGATCGGCTCGGCCTCCGGGGTCGACTTGGACGTCGATGTCCCGATGGTCGGGGCAGATGCACCGGTTGAGACCGGCGATCAGTGCCCGCTGCTGTTCCATGAAGGCAGCCAAGCTGCTCTCCAAGGCCGTCAACCTGAGTCCGAGCTCAGGAGACTCAGCAGCCCCTGACTTGGGCCCCGACGGTGTCGGGCCCGACGTCGGCTCCCCCAGGAGAGTCCACGAGGACTACAGTACTCATGTGACCCGGGAACTCCAGCTCCACATGAGGTTGTTTAGCAGGCCTCTCCAACTCCGAAGACCCGGGACGGCGGTCGGGGCTATGCGACCTGGCCCTCGAGAAGCCAAGTGCGTCCACCGACGCCGCCCTCACGGGTTTCTTCTTCCTGCGATGCTCCCGCGAGGGAGAACCCCTCTCAGAGGAACCCCGGCAATGCTCGGGATTGGTGTCCCGAGACATCGAGGCCTCTGACGAAGTCCGGGCCCGGCCGGACGCGGAGTCTGAGAAGATTCTTTCCTTTTGGTGCTGCCGACTCCTCAACGCCTTCGAGGACATTTTCCCACACGCTACAAATCATCGGGTCATGATCGGGACCGAGGCAGCGGAGGCAGCAGTCATGTGTGTCGGTGAGAGACATAAGTTTCTTACACCGATCACACTTTTTAAACCCGCTGGCAGCCATCGGGGGGAAAAAGGGCCCCTGCGATGTCAAAAGACAGGGCTGCCAGTGAAAAATTAAAAAATGGCACGAATGCTAGTCACGAAGGACAAAAAAAGAAAAAAGAAGTCCGGGCTCGATACCGGTGTACTGGGCCCAGGCGGGAAAGGGAAACCGGTGTCGAACCGAAGAAAAAACTGATCCACTACCAAAATCAACTTTTTTCTCGGGTGAACACGAAACACGTCCGTCGGGCTCCGCGGAAAAAAGAAGACTGAGCAAGATGGCACCCTTGAGCGGGAAGGGGACCGCGCATGCGTGCTGCAGTCCCAAAGGCTTTCTTTGAAAGCTGGGGAAATGCTCCGCATGGGGGCTCCGTCGGCACCGACATCACCCCATATGTGAGGACTGACTTCCTGCTTGGTCCTGGAGAACAGACCTTGCTCAGTTTAGAAAAGCACTAAAACACCACCTCTTTCTCGCACATTACTCCAAACCCAGTATCTCAGCCACACCCACCATACACCCTGCCAGGAATCAGTAAGTCCCAATCAGCTCATGTAAATATTGCAGATAAATGTACATAGAAGTAGATAGTTTCCCCACTTGACGCACAAGTTGTATCTTCCCGTTTTACTGTAAATGCACAGCAGGCGACTGTTATGCACAAATCTGTTACATGTAAACCGCACTGATTTTTAATAGCGCGGTATATAAAAGCAATAAATAAAAATAAATAAAATAAACGAAGTATTTCATTCCACCTTGTTTGCTGATATAGCACATTGCTACTTAATTGTCTGTTTAAATAAGGAATATGTTTTGGGCCACTCATGTAGAAAACGTGTAAGGTCCAGGAGATTGCCTCGAGTTAGCTGAAGAGATTTTACTGCTGTCAACAAAGCCCTCTGAGTTTGGCAATGTAGGGGGTAGGGTCTCCAACCAATAGCTGGAAAAGTTGCAATTATTGTGGGGAAAAAACATCTACCCATTCAGTGATTTTTAGCCCCCAGCCACCAGTCTAAATTTTGGCAAATGACTGGCATCACTATCATGCAAAACGACAAGGGCTCAGCATACTATTCCCTTGGAATTTCAGTTGCCATGGGATGCCTGTTATATGCAATCTCACTGTAGGAATGACACACTGCATCTGCTATTTGACCTGGCAGCTTGAGGACACTGTGAGCTCTTGTTATAGAAGATGCAGTTCCAAGGGTTGCAGAGCAGGGATGGCATCCATCTGTCCAAGAAAGGTCCACGCGTCTTCGGTAGTAGACTGGCTAATCTACTGAAGAGGGCTTTAAACTAGATTCGCTGGGGATGGGTAAAGAAAGCCCCCAGGTAGGTGAAAGCCCCCAGGTAGGTGATACATTAAATACCTTTATGGAAAAGGGTAATAGGGGTAACATATGGAAAGCAGTGTGTATAAATGCCCGTAGCATGGGAAATAAGATCCCTGATGTTGAAGCTCTGGTGGGAGTGGCTGACTTGGATTTAGTGGCAGTTACAGAAACATGGTTCACAGAAAACCATGATTGGGATGTAACTATACCTGGCAATACCTTATTCAGAAAGGACAGGGTAGGAAGAAGGTGAGGAGGAGTGGCACTATATGTAAAAACTACTATTAAAGCTTTGGAATTACAGAGCTTAAAAGGGAGAGGGGAGGCATTGTGGGTTAAACTAGAAAGAGGGAAAAAGAAATCTATTTGCATTGGTGTGATATACAGACCTCCCTCACAAGAGGAAGAGATGGACAGAGTTAATTGAAGACATATGCAGCATTGCTAGGAAAGGGGAAGTGCTATTGATAGGAGATTTCAATATGCCAGATGTTGATTGGCACATTCCTGCTGCAGTATCATCTAGAAGTAAGGAGATCCTGGATTCTCTACAGGGAGAGCTATTCAGGCAATTGGTAACAGAACCCACACGTGAAGGGGCCATACTGGACTTGGTGCTTACCAATGGTGAAAGTGTTTCTGATGTTGTAGTGGGAGATCGTTTTGCATCCAGTGATCACCAGATTGTGTGGTTCAGTATTAGGACTAGGGCTGTTAGAATCCATTCAAAGGTGAGGATCTTAGACTTTAGGAAGACTAACTTTGCCAAGATGGGCCAATACTTCAGGGAGTTGTTAGTGGGATGGGAACAGCTGGGGGATGTAGAAAAACAGTGGGCAAAACTGAAAGGGGATATTTTAAGGGCAACCAACCTATTTGTTAAAATGGAAAATAAAGGTAAAAGGAAAAGGAGACCGCTATGTCTTTCGAAAGAAGTAGCTGAAAAAGTGAAGAAAAAGAGGGAGGCCTTCATGAAATACAAGAGATCACAGAGAGAGGAAGACAGGCATCTGTATTTGGAAAAAGTTAGAGAAGCTAGCAAAGTAGTCAGGAAGGCAAAGATTCAAAAGGAGGAGGAAATAGCCAATGCAATAAAATAGGGGGATAAGACATTTTTCAGATATGTTAGTGAGAAGAGGAAGGGCAAAAGTGGTATTGTCAGACTCAAGGGTGCAGGGGAGGAATATGTAGAAGCTGATAAGGATAAAGCGGAATTGCTTAATAAATATTTCTGTTCTGTGTTCACAGATGAAGAACCAGGAGCAGGACCTCAGAAAACACCCAGAAACAGGAACAGAAGCGAGGGACATCTTGAACAATTTTCAGAAGACGGTGTTCATGAGAAACTAGCTCAACTTAAAGTAGACAAAGCGATGGGACCGGATGGGATACACCCTAGAATACTGAGGGAACTTGGGGACGTTCTAGCAGCTCCACTGACTGACCTTTTCAATGCCTCGTTGGGAGTCGGGAGTGGTGCCAAAGGACTGGAGAGAGGCTCATGTGCTGCCTTTACACAAAATCCAAAATAACAACCTAACAACAATTTCTCCACACTATACAATCCAAAAAACAAAATAGAGAAAATAGTCAAGCACTGACGTGTATTAGCCTATAAATGTCGAAGTATAGCCATGAGATACAACATACCTCTTGAAGCTATCGTTCCATTTTACTCAAATATTTATTGAGCCCATGTTAGAGCTTTCAATAAGTAAGGTGCAACACCACATCAAAGTGTCACCAATAAACAATATACCTTTTTAAAAACACGTGAAAAGTGTACTTAGAATTGATAAAAACACGTGAAAATAATGCTTGAAATTTTAAGGAGTCCAGACAAAAAATCACTGCAAAAAGGAGAAGTACTTATCTGAATTCTCCCAATATGGCAGCCAATGTCCCACTCCCACCGGACAATCCAAAGCTCCCCTTGGACAATTCTCAAGGAGCCAAAGTTTTGTAAATAACAAATCAGCAATTGTAGATGATTTCTTGAAAGTAGCAAATCAGCAGACACAGTACTGCGTTTCGGGCGAACAACTCATGCGCCCTGTTTCAACGCTCCCAGCTACAGCGACCTTCTTCGTCGTTGCTGATGAAAAAGAGTGAGACGCCAGCGCATGCTTTGATGTGGTGTTGCACCTTACTTATTGAAAGCTCTAACATGGGCTCAATAAATATTTGAGTAAAATGGAACGATAGCTTCAAGAGGTATGTTGTATCTCATGGCTATACTTCCGACATTTATAGGCTAATACACGTCAGTGCTTGACTATTTTCTCTATTTTGTTTTTTGGCCTTTACACAAAAGCATAAGTAAGGATGTGGTTGAAAACTACAGGCCGGTTAGTTTAACTTCGGTGGTGAGTAAATTATTGGAAACGCTGCTGAAAGAGAAAATAGTGAGGTTTCTGGAGTCCAGCGGATTATAGGATCAGAGGCAGCATGGATTCACCAGAGGCAGGTCTTGTCAGACAAATCTGATTGATTTCTTTGACTGGGTGATCAGGGAGTTGGACCGAGGGAGAGCCCTAGATGTGCTGTATTTGGATTTCAGTAAAGCCTTTCACACTGTTCCTCACAGGCGACTTATAAACAAACTGAGCACCCTAGGGATGGACCCTAAAAGTTACTGCTTGGGTTAGAAATTGGTTGGGTGGGAGGCGACAAAGATTACAGGTAAATGGGGCTCACTCTAAGGAGAAGGATGTTACCAGTGGTGTGCCCCAGGGATCTGTCCTTGGTCCCATTTTTTTTAACATCTTTGTTAGTGATATAGCGGAAGGGCTGTCGGGTAAGGTTTGCCTATTTGCACATGATACCAAAATCTGCAATAGAGTAGACATCCAGGAAGGTGTAGATAACATAAGGAGGGATCTAGCTAAGCTTGAAGAATGGTCTAGAATTTGGCAGCTGGGATTTAATGTTAAAAAATGTAAGGTCATGCATTTGGGCTGCAGCAATCCAAGGGAGCAATATAGTATAGGGGGTGAAGTACTTTTGTCCACTAAAGAGCGGGACCTAGGCGTGGTTGTGTCTGATGACCTTAAAGTAGCTAAACAGGTAGAAAATGTGACGGCAAAAGCTAGAAGGATGCTTGGGTGCATACGGAGAGGAATGGCTAGCAGAAAAAAAGGAGGTGATAATGCCTCTGTATAAGTCTTTGGTGCGACCTCATTTGGAGTATAGTGTGCAATTCTGGAGACTGCACCTTCAAAAGGATGTGAACAGGATGGAATCGGTGCAGAGGGTGGCTACTAAAATGATTAGTGGTCTTCATTATAAAGCATATGAGGACAGACTTAAGGATTTTAATATGTACACCTTAGAGGAAATGCGGGATAGAGGTGATATGATTGAGATGTTCAAATACCTCCGTGGCATAAATGTTCAGGGAGAGAGCCTCTTTCAATTGAAAGCAAGTTCTGCTACGAGGGGACATGGGATGAGGGTGAAGGGAGATAGATTCAGGAGTGATATGCATTAATATTTCTTTACGGAAAGAGTAGTGGATCCGTGGAATAGTCTCCCAGTGGAGGTGGTAGAGATGAGGACAGTAACTAAATTCAAAAAAGCATGGGACAAACACAAAGGATCTATAAAGGTAAAAAGGGGACTGTTGTAGTTGTTGATATTGAAGGACAGACTAGATAGGCCATGTGGTCTTTTTCTGTCGTCATATTTCTATGTTTCTATTATTTTATTTTGGAAGTTAAGCCCCAGGATCAGCGATTCACTTGCTTGAGATAGCAATTCTTTTTCTAATGTTGTCTCGCTCCCATTCCTATAAACTCTAAGGTCCATGAAAATATCAGAATTGATTTCTGATCATTTATAATAAACCCAGGTACAGAATGAGAGTTTTATTATTTATTTATTTAGCTTTATTTATATACCACCTTTCTCCAGGTCAAGGCAGATATAGTCTATTCCAACAACTTTAAGATTTCTTTATTTAATACCCCTGCTAACAGCCAGTCCACCAGGAAAGAAAAAACACATTTTTGTTTTCCAAAGATGGGCTGCTACTACTGCTAGATATTTTGTTAAAACTGTGTACTACAGCTAACCCAAACAAAAATGCAGTTGTGGTAGTACTTGCTTTGTGGAAAGAAACAGGAATTTTCTGTTATGTGGATGAATCATAACGTGTGCATATACATTTCTTAATTGCACATTGCTTAATCGTAAAACGTATTTCATGAAGCTTTAGCACAAGCCTTAGCACAATAGTGAGCATTAAGCTATTTAGGGCAACTTGTAACAACCCTACTGCCTTGAAACAACTTGTAACAAATCTATTGCTGCAACAATGTTATAGCTGTGTATATCTAACCCATAGGATATTTGTGTTAAAACTTAGCTACTTTTTCCTGACAAAGATTAATCAGCACCCTGTGGTAATTTTCATGACAAGATAAAACAAAATTGTGAATATATTGTGTTACGTAACGTGTCAACAATGGCTCCCCCTAGTTATGCTATGCTCATATGCCTTTGTATGATGATGTCCATATGTGCTACCAATCCAATCTTGCATTACTACCCACCTCTCTTTTATAGTCCGATATATACTTATTACCCCGTGTATAACCCTGTGGCAGCACCAACCGTAATACTACCCAACCTCCTCCCTATATCCACAAACATGAGCCCACAATCAAACCTAGGCCCAACCACGGGCCCCACCAGGGGCTCACGACCGCAACGCAAGGCAAAACCTAAAAAGCTACAACGGAGAAGCAAACCTACAACAAACATGCAAGGCAGTAACCCCCATCCAGACAACTCCCCGCACACTCCAGTCTCCTTCATGCTTCTCAACGCCAGGTCAATCAGAAACACGACCCATCATACACGATATCATCACAGATGCAAAACCTGACATCCTATGCATCACCGAAACATGGATCACCGATACGGACTCTGCTATCATCAACCAAATTACCAATCCTGGCTACGAAATCTATAACTGTCCCCGATCAAACAAGAGAGGTGGAGGGGTCCTCATCATCGCCAAGGCCTCCTACCTCCTAACAAACACATCCCAAAGTTTAAATGACGACATGGACTTTCTCAGAGTGGAAAATAAAACCACATCCATCTGTCTGATCTACAGACCCCCCTCATCACCACACGAATGCCTAGCCACTGTCCTTGAACTTATCAGCACCACCTCAATCAAAAAGCAACAGATCATCCTAGGAGACCTAAACCTTGCATCAGCCTCAACAGTACAAGCAAAAAACTTCCTAGAAGCTATGGAACACCTTGGATATGAACAAATAATACACGACGCTACACATACCAAAGGAAACACTCTGGATATGGTGTTTCTGCCCCCCAAACGTCAGGAACTAAACCAAACCAAACTGCAAATAACTCAGGTACCATGGTCTGACCATCACCAAATAGAATTCTCTTTACACCTCCCCATCGCCCCAGACCGTTCTCAACCCAACCCTGCGGCAAACCTACGGAGGAGTTTCCAAAAATTCGATAAAGAAGCCTTAGCAACATCCATAATGTCGCACATAACCCTGGAACACTCGGACCTCGAGAAATTAGTGATGCAATGGAATACAGGAATCGAAGCAACCTCGCAACCATCACTAAAACCACCAGCCAAACCATCCTATACCAAAACCGAACCGTGGTATACCCATACCCTAAGAAGGCTGAAAAAAGACCTGCGTAACCAAGAACAAAGGTGGAGAAAAACCAAAACTGAGGAACATAGAAGTGAATACCTTAAACTCCTTACAACATACAAGCACAAAATCAACCTGGCAAAAAAACCCCACCACACCAGCATACTCAATAAAGCCCTCAACAGACCTCGAGAACTTTTTGAACTTGTCAAATCTCTCACCAAGACATCCCAACCAACAAACCAAAATGGTACAATGACAGCCCAAACTCTAGCTGTCCATTATGCCAGCAAGCTTAACCCACCAGACAACAAGCTAATACTGCAAACGCCTGCACACCTCACCCAAGGGATGGCTACAATCAACACCCAGCAAAAAACACTCACATCAAACAGTGCAAACCAGTACCAAGAGTGGGACACCTTCCGAAACATAGACGACAGACAAATCATCAACATAATTACCAACTTAAACACCACAACTTTCCCCCTCGATCCCTGCCCAGCAGCCTGGATTAAGGCGGTGAAACAGGATGCAGCTAAGTATATCACCCATATAGTAAACCAATCTTTACTTCAAGGGATCATGCCAGCACGACTCAAGCAATCTCTCATACGACCCATCCTAAAAAACAAAACTCTTAACGAGAGCGACCCTACCTCCTACCGTCCGATATCCAGCATACCCTTCTTAGCCAAGATTATCGAAAAGGCTGTCCAGCAACAGCTGCAGGACCACATTGATGTTAACAATGCCCTAGATGATCATCAATACGGCTTCCGCCAACATCATGGAGTGGAAACTCTCCTACTAGCCCTAATGGACAAACTACACAAGGGTCTTGAAAACAAAAGCAAAATGTACATGCTCATTTTTATAGACATATCAGCTGCCTTTGATTCAGTGCATCATGCAACGCTCCTGGACAGACTTGCCTCCATAGGCATATCGGGGACCCCCCTCAAATGGTTCGCATCTTACATAAATAACAGAATGCAGCAAGTCCAATTCAACAACGCAAAGGCCTCTGCTTTCCCTCAAACTCAAGGCATACCACAAGGCTCTGCCTTATCCTCACTTCTGTTCAACCTATATCTACGACCTATTTGTGAAATCCTACAGGACCACAACATCAGTTACCATATCTACGCAGACGACTTGATGCTTTACACTCATCTCAACCTAAACACCCCCGACCTCAATCAACTCGAAAAATGCCTAAGTGAACTACAACACTGGCTACAACAGAATAATATGTCAATAAACCATAAAAAAACAGAAGTGATGTGCATTTCCAGGAAACCTGACTTTAACCCACCACCAACGGTCACCATGAACAATAATGTCTATACCACAAAGCCTGAAATAAAATACCTAGGCGTGATGCTGGACAGTAACTTAAATATGGAAAAGCACCTCCGAATCACCAATCGGGCCATCTTCCGCAAATTAAGAATCCTGCAACCGCTACGGAATATTATTGACCACTCTGACTTCAGGACAGTGGCACAAGCCCTCATCATTCCCCACCTGGATTAATGCAACGCTATATTACAAGGTCTGCCCAAAAAAACCCTTAACATACTTCAACTAGCACAAAACGTAGCTGCCAGAATTATCATGAAAAAAGGCCTAACCAAACACATCACTCCAGTACTAATCGAGCTTCATTGGCTCCCCATCAAGGCCCGCATCCAATATAAGCTCTTAGTAACCACGTTCAAGCTCGTTCATAATGTAGCACCCTCATACCTCAACACCTTAATATCCGATCAACCAATCACCAGAAGCAGGAGAACAGTAAATTGCAACACCCTTCATGTCCCGAGTAGCCTGAGAAATTGCAACGCAAACACCACCAACAGAGCGTTCTCATTTATTGCACCAATACTCTGGAACCAACTGCCCCATGAACTGCGAGCAAACAAGGACTTGAAGGACTTCAGGAAGAAACTGAAGACTCACCTCTTTCAGACCCATTACAACCTAACCTAGTTAGAGTGTTACTCTATTCAGGCACCTTGCCAGCCTAAATAACACACAGCAGTATGAAACGCCTCTTGTAATATGTAATATATGTGTACATGTATATATGTGAAGCCTCCTCACAAACAATCAAATGTATATATGTAAAGTCTCCTCTGATACAATCAAATGTAAATATGTGACCGTTTGATGCTTTTTACCCACCCCTGAAATCACACTGTATGTTCCAAATCCGGCATGTACAGCCACACCACTATGTATAGAAAGCCGCTGCTGATCGCTGGAAGTAGCGGGATACAAGTGTACACTAAATAAATAAATAAATAAATAATTTCTGAGATCTTAGGAGATGGCATTGACTCAACAGCACTTAAAAAGGAACATAAGAAATTGTTCTACTGAGGAAGAGGTAAGAGAGAACTCAAAGAATTTTTTAAAATTTCTCTATTTGAGATTTGGAAAGCGAAATTGGTCAAAAGTTCCAGATTTCTTTGATACAAGGAAATATTTTTAGTAGAATGTTGGGGAAAGATGGATGAAATTTCAGCTTGTAATCATGGTGAACAATGCTAGAACATAGGAACATAGGATATACCATAGTGGGTCAGACCAAGGTCCATCAAGCCTAGTATCCTGTTTCCAACTGCAGCCAATCCAGGTCACAGGTACCTGTCAAGTTCCCAAAAAGGTACAGAGATTCCACACCGCCTATCCTGTGGTAAGCACTTGATTTCCCTGGTCCTCTTTAATAATTATGTATGGACATTTCCTCCAGAAACTTGTCCAAACCTTTTTTAAATCCAGCTACATGAACAGCTTTTACAACATCCTCTGGTAACAAATTGCAGAGTTTGATTTTGCGTTCAAACAATATTTTCTCCTATTAGTCTTAAATGGACTATAATCAGGGCCAGCCAAGGGTTTCTGCCGCCATAGGCAGAAACCCCAGCCTTGCTGCCTCCCCCAGCTGCCGTCAATTATGTCTCGGGAGGGGGAGGTAGGCAGCAGCAGCAGCAGCATTTCCAAAGGCGACTGCTTTTTGCCACCACTTTCTTGCCCATGGCAGGCCATGACCATCAGCACACATGGCCTGCCGCTTCTGATTCCCTTCAGACGCAACTTACTGGCTGAGAGGGGTCAGAAGTGGCAGGCTATGTGTGCTGAAGGACATGGCCTGCTGCAGGCAAGAAAGCGGCGACAAAAAGCAGCCACATTTGGAAATAATGCTGCTGCTGCTGCCGCCTCCCCCCCACCCAAACGGAATCGGTGGCAGGGGGGAGGGTGTGGGGCCCGGCTAGTCATATGTGCCGCTGCCACCACCCACCTGGACCAGCTGCCCTAGGCAGCCACCTAGCTTGTCTAGTGGACGGGCCAGCCCTGGCTATAATGTAGCTTCATTGCATGTCTCCTAGTTTAATTTTTGAAAGAGTAAACAGATCTATGTTTACTTGTTCCTCTCCATTCATTGTTTTATAGTTGAGCTTGGATGAGTCTGTCGTAAGCATATTGCGGGGGGGTGGGGGTCGCTGGCTGGAATGGAAGGCCCTGAAGCAGGTTATCCAACACAAGCCACCATGCTAGGAACTGCGCTAGTGGTACGATGAACACTATCCTGTCCCACAGACGGCTCGATGGCTGCTTCCATTGCATGCACAAGGTCTACTGAGCCTGCTGCATGGAGAGACGGGCCTGAGGAGTGACATGTATCGTGGCAGCCATGTGCCCAAGAGCCTCGGTGTGGTACTGGCTCAGCAACACGCCCACCACCTCGATGAGACGCTGCAGGTGGTCTGCCTGCAGAAAAGCCTGTGCCCGAGTGGCATCGAGGAGGACTTCAATGAACTCCAGTTGCTGTGATGGTTGGAGGTGGGACTTCAGGTAGCTGACCACGAATCAGAGGACCTTGAGCACCTGAATTGTGAGCACAGCTGACTGCCGAACGTTGGCCGGTGTGGGACCCTCGATAAGCCAGTCGTCCAGGTACGGGAAGACAAAGACACCCCCCCCCCCCCGGTCTGGAGGAAGACGTTTACAACCACCAGGCACTTCGTGAAAACCCTGGGGGCCGCGGACAACCGAAAGGGAAGCACCCAATACGGATAGTGCCAGTCACTTAGTCCTAACTGAAGGTATTGCCTGTGATGCGAGTGGATCGGAATATGTATATTCATATATACACATCTTTCAGATCCAAGGAGCATAGCCAGTCATCCTGTATAAAGTATGAGAGCAGTGTCCCCAACGAGACTATTTTGAACTTTTCATGCAAGAGAAGCCAATTGAGCTTTTGCAGATCCAAAATGGGATGGAATGTGCTGGTCTTCTTGGTGGACCAGGAAGTACCTGAAGTAGAAGCCCTGCCCGATCAGAGCCAGGAGTACCAGCTTGATAGAAAGGTTAGCCAGCAGGGCCTCGACCTCTGCCTGCAGCAGGCTCCTGTGCGTGGGGTCCATGGGATACTTCCGGGGTTGCATGGAGGCAGCAGCTGAGTGAAGTGCAGCCAGTAATCGCTTTGGACAATCTGCAGCACCCAGGTATCTGAGGTGACATGAGGCCACCGGTGAGCAAAATGGACAAGCTGCCTGACCTGGTCAGCTGGCTATGCTCTTGAGGAACCCATCAAAATCCTGTACCCAGGTGGGGAGTCTGCACTTTGGGCTGTGCATTGTGGCTGAGCTGGGAGATACCAACATGGGTGTAGATAAAAGGCCTTCCTGGCCTGATGTTTCTACCATGGAAGATCCGTGGTCTTTCTGGAGAGCCTAGTAAGGGTCACCTATTCCTTCTCCAACTCCACAGTTTTCTCTTCCACGGGCTTGCTAAAGAGCTTTTCACCCTGGCAGAAGACATTGGCTATCTTGTCCTGGACCCACTGCTCTAGGTCCGAAGACTGCAGCCATGCCAAACAGTGGGCAGCAATGCCCACAGCCACCACTCTGCTCATGGATTTGAAGGCACTGTAGGTGCCTTGCACCATGTACTTTGAGTAATCTTTGCCATGAGCCATTAGGCCCCAAAGGACTCGCATGGCCCTCGGGAACAAGGGCGACATCCTTGAGGAACATGCTCATGTAAGTCTAGTAAGCCAGAAAGTGTAGTTACTCACCTGTAACGGGTGTTCTCTGGGGACAACAGGAATCTGTCCTCACATATGATTGATGTCGGCATTGATGGAGCCTGCTTGGAAGCATCTCCCCAGCTTTCAAAGAAAGTCTTTTGGGAGATGCACCACGCATGCGTGTCCACTTCCCGCCCAAGGGTGCCATCTTGTCTCAGTCAAATGACATAGCTAAGACGGCAAAAATAAAAGGTGGTAAAAAAGAAACTGCAAGGGGAGGAGGGAGGATTGCGAGGACTGATTCCTGCTTTCCCCGGAGAACACCTGTTACAGATGAGTGAATACGCTTTCTCTGGGAACAAGCAGGAAGTCAGTCCTCACATATGGGACTCCCCAGCTACAAGATACAAAACCTGGAGAAAATGCCACAGCAACCTGCAAAGGTGAACTGTGATCAGTAGCAGTTGAATCCCAAGAGAGACTCTCGCAAGATCCAGGGGTCCGGCAGAGAACCAGCACTCCGGTAGCCTGAACACAGATGGGTCGGAGGGTAGGAGCTGCCTATACCCCGAAAGATTATAGAGCATGGCCTGGCCAAAAGCGCTGTCCTGTTGGGACTCTCTCTCCAGGCAGTAATGAGCTGCGAAGGTATGGACAGAAAACCAAGTGGCGGCCTGGCAAATTTCAGCCATGAGGACGGAATCCAGATTGGCCACAGAAATAGCCATGGCCCTGATGCGGTGCGCCATGACTCTCTGGTCCAGTGAGATCCCCACTTGCTCATAGGCAAGGGTAATGTAGTTCGCCACCGAAGTGGACAGAGTTCGCTTAGTCACTGGGAGCCCCAGATGGCTGGGGTCATAGGATACAAAAAGCTGTTGAGCTTTGCGGTGGCCCCATGTCCATTGCACGTAGAAGGACAGAGTTCTCTTGCAATCCAGAGTATGGAGAATGGTCTCCACCCTACCGACATGAGGCCTGGGAAAGAAGGTGGGAGCACCATCTCCTGAATGAGGTGGAATGGAGACCCCACCTTCGCAGCAACTTGGGGTATGTGTGGAGCACCACCCTGTTCTTGTAGAACCTTGTGTAAGGAGGCTCTGCCATCAGAGCCTGGAGCTTGCTTACTGCGAGCTGATATGAGTGCTACCAGGAAGACAATTTTCCAGGAGAGGTACCACAGGTGGCAGGCAGCCAGAGGCTCAAACGGAGGCTTAGTGGACTGTGAGAGCACTACATTAAGGTCCCAATCTGCCGCTGGAAGGCAGACAAGGGGTTTAGTCTACACAAGTAGGTTGTGCCACCCAATTAGAACTTGGAGGCAGAGAACATCAAGTTTCAGTGATACCATCACCACTATTAGGACTGGTATAGCCTTGAAACTTTCTAATACACTATTGTCCACGCTGAGGAGAAAAAACACTAATCTGCAATAAAAACAAAAAATTACACTCAAAGAAAGCACAGTTACTTACCTGTAACAGGTGATCTCTGGGAACAGCAGGAATAAGTCTTCACATATGGGTATCGTCGGTACCGACGGAGCCTGCGCGGGAACGCTCCCCAGCGTCCAAAAGGAAAGCTTTTGGGAGCATCCCACAGCGCCTGTGCGCTGCCTTCCCGCCTTTCCTAACCGCCTCTCTCCAGTTCGAGTTTTAAAGCTGAGACAAAGAGAGAGAGAGGAAAGGAAAGATAGATAGAGAGATACAACTCCTAGGGGAAGTGGGTGGGTTGTGAAGACTTATTCCTGCTGTTCCCAGAGATCACCTGTTACAGGTAAGTAACTGTGCTATCTCCAGGAACAAGCAGGAATGAGTCTTCACATATGGGGACTCCCCAGCTAGAGATGCCTGGGAGATCACCCAGATTGTGAGTCCCTGGGAAGGGCTCCACCTCCACCCATGAATCTCAGGCATCCAGTCAGGGATGGAGGGTAGGAGTTGATTAGGTATGGAACAGGTGTTTGAGAACAGCCTGACCAAACAAGGCATCCCGGCGGGAGTCCTTGTCCAAGCAGTAATGGGCTGTGAAGGTATGAACCGATGCCCAGGTGGCCGCTCGACAGATTTGGTCGATGGACACAGAGTTTAGATGAGCCATGGAGGCTGCCATGGCCCTCACATTGTGAGCTGTGACATGGCCCTGCAGAGAAAGGTTCTTACTCTGGTAGGCGAAGGAAATACACTGAGCAATCCAATTGGACAGAGTTCTCTTAGAGATTGGAAGTCCTAAATGAGAAGGATCAAAAGCAACAAAAAGTTGAGAGGACTTTCTATGTTGCTGTGTCCTTTGTAAGTAGAAAGCAAGTGCTCTTTTACAATCCAGGGTATGAAGATTCCTCTCTGCACTTGATGCATGAGGTCCTGGAAAAAAGACAGGTAAATATACCTCCTGGTTCAGATGAAAAGGTGAGACCACTTTAGGCATAAAGTGTGGATTAGTTCTGAGGACTACCTTGTCATGATGGAACCTTGTATAAGGAGGATTAGCCACTAAAGCTTGCAACTCACTGATACGGCGAGCTGAGGTGACTGCAATGAGAAAAATAACCTTCCAGGAAAGGAATTTCAAGGAGGTAGTGGCTAAGGGTTCAAAGGGTGGCTTCATAAGCTGGCCAAGAACCAGATTCAAGTCCCATGCCACTGGAGGTGGTCTAATGGGAGGTTTAGTCAAAAGAAGGCCTCTCATGAATCTTGCTATAAGAGGATGAGAGGAAATAGGTTGTCCATTGAGAGGCTTAAGGGATGCTGCAATAGTGCTCAAATGGACTCTGATTGAATTTGTTAAGGCCTGCATGGGATAAATGCAGCAAATAGTCTAGTAAAGAATTCAAAAGTATTGCAAGAGGGTTAAGACCCTTCTCTGCACACCAAATGGAAAACCTTTTCCATTTAAAAGCATAGGAACGTCTGGTTGAAGGCTTTCTGGAAGCATGAAGGATATCCTTCACTTGCTGAGAAAGGTGTAAATCTTGAAGGTCTAGGCCTTCAGCAACCAGGCCCTGAGATGAAGAGACTGAGGATTTGGGTGCCACAAGGTTCCCTCCTCCTGGGAGAGGAGATCTGGAGCAGACCCCAGGTCCAGGGAGGGAGCTTGAGAGAGATGCAGAAGTAGAGGGTACCACACTTGGCGTGGCCAACATGGTGCTATGAGGATCATAGACCCCCTGTCTCTCTGAAGCTTGAACAGAGTCTTGGGGATGAGGGGAATAGGTGGAAAGGCATAGAGGAAGTCTTGCCCCCAATGAAGGAGGAAGGCATCCCTGGCCTGAACTCCTTGACACTGAATTCTGGAACAAAACCGGGGAAGTTTGGCACTCCACGGACTTGCAAACAGGTCTATGTCTGGGGTACCCCAAATCCGAAAAATCCTGGCTATCTGGTCCCCATGGAGGGACCATTCGTGTGGAAGCAGAACTCGACTGAGTCTGTCTGCCCAAGAGTTTTGAACCCCTGGAAGATACACTGCCATGAAATGGATTTGATGCTCTCTGGCGAAGTCCCACAATCTCAGAGCTTCGTTGCAAAGCGACAGAGAGCCAGTCCCCCCCTGCTTGTTCACGTAGAACATGGCTACCTGGTTGTCCGTATGGATGAGGACTGTCTTGTAGCTGAGCAGGGTGTGGAAGACTGAGAACCAGAAAGATTGCTCTGAGCTCTAAGAGGTTGATATGTAGAGATGTCTCCTGTGGAGACCAGATGCCTTGGGTGGAGAGATCTTGTAGATGAGCTCCCCAACCCTCTGGAGAGGCATCTGTTGTAAGGGTTGCTTGGGGTAACACCTGTTGAAAGGGGGACCCCTGCAACAGATTTTGAGTGGACTTCCACCAGTGGAGGGACCAAAAAAGGCGACTGGAGGTTGCTATTTTGTCTGACAGGCAACCTGATGCCTGGGTCCATTGGGTGGATAGAGTCCACTGAGCTGCCCTCATGTGAAGGCGAGCATAAGGAACCACATGCACAGTGGATGCCATGTGGCCTAAGAGTTGTAACATCTCTCGAGCAGTTAAATGGGATTTTAACTGAATCTGGGAGGCTAACTGCACCAAGCGTAGGCAACGGGCCTGGGGAAGATAGGCCCTTGCAGTTGTGGTATCTAGTAAGGCCCCTATGAACTCTAGAGATTGAGTAGGGGTGAGATAGGATTTTGGAATGTTGATTACTAGTCCCAGATATTGAAGAACACGCTTTGTGCAGGCCAGGGAAGCCTGGGCCTCTGACTGGGATGGAGCTCGGATGAGCCAGTCTTCCAGATATGGGAATACGAATATCCCTAGAGTGCGTAAAAATGCAGCTACCACTGCCATGCATTTTGTGAACACTCTTGGAGCAGAGGCCAGACCGAAAGGAAGCACTTTGTATTGGTAGTGCTTTCCTTGGTAAAGGAACCGAAGGAACCTTCTGTGTGTTGGATGGATGAGGACATGGGTGTACGCATCCTTGAGATCTAGAGTACAAAGCCAGTCCTGACTCTGGAGGTATGGAAGGAGAGTTCCGAGAGAAGTCATCTTGAATTTCTCCTTGCATAGAAACTTGTTCAACTCTCTGAGATCTAATATGGGTCTGTAGCCCCCCGTTTTCTTTGGGATGAGAAAATAAGGGGAGTAGAACCCTGAGCCCTGTTGAAGAGGTACTTCTTCTATTGCCCCTTGGGCAAGAAGGGTAGCAATCTCTTGACCTAGAAGGTTGAGGAGAGATGTTGGAGAATTGAACTGTTTCACCATGGTGTGAGGGGGAAGGTTTAAGAAATGAAGCTTGTACCCATCCCGTATGATGGAGAGAGTCCATTGCTCTGCTGTGATTTGTTCCCATCTGGGAGCAAAGCGAGCTAACCTTCCTGGGATGGTGAGAGGCTCTGGATGTTCTAGAGCCAGAAAGGCTAAGTTCTCTAGTGGAAAGTCAAAGGCCCTGAGGAGGCTGAGGCTGTTGGGCCGTAGCAGTCCTCGCAGCCTGAGGCTTGGTCTGTTTTGGTTGTTGCTGTCTCTTTGTAGCAAAACGACCTTGAGAAGAGGCCTGACCATAACCAGAAGAAAATTTCCCTTTTTTTGGGAAAGATCCTTTTTTGAACAACCTCTTTTTAAAAGGAGCAGTAGTAGACTTTGAAAGTCTATCTAAAGCAGAATTTTCAGCATCCATCTGGTTGGCCTTTGCTTGCCAATCTTTGCCAAACAGGTTTTCCCCTGTATAGGGAAGGTTACCTAGACCATCCTGTACCCAGGATTCCAAATCAGAGGCTTGCAACCAAGCAACTCTGCGTGCACCTATGGCAATAGCCGAGGCTCTACTGGCACCCTCAAAAGAGTCAAAGGCTGCACGGTTGGAAAACTTGGATACATCCTGTGCATGTTTAAGCCAGGTGATATATTCTTCTCTCTTATCTTCTGACATAAAAGGAGATAAGGTTTGCAGATGATCTGTAACTTCTTTTAGAAACATCCCCATATAGAGACTATAGGAGTTGATTCTGGCTACAAGCATACTGGCCTGGAAGATTTTCCTGCCAAAGGCATCTAAGGTTCTGCATTCTCTTCCTGGAGGAGCAGAGGAGTGCCTTTTTGTACTCTTGATTTTTTTCATAGCAGACTACCACAATGGAGGGGTGAGGAAGCTGAGTCTTATGAAAACCAGGACAAGGAGGAACACGATACATGGTGTCCAACCTACGAGAATGAGGGGAGGTGGAAAGAGGAGTCTCCCATATGCCCAACATGTGATCATAAAGAATCTCATGTATTGGTAAGGTGGTTGCCTCTTTAGGAGCCTTAGGATATTGTAGGATATCTAATTTTTTGGCTCTAGGTTCAGTTTCAGAGGCCACTGAGATGGACAGGCCTCTGGCCACCTCCCTGATGAAGTCCTGAAAAGACAAGTCTTCAGGAAGAGACATTCTCCTTTTTGGAGAAGAGGGTTCCTGAGGAAGGATCCCCGATGCTTCAATAGAGGCCTCTGATGTATCAGAGTCTTCAGAGGAATCGAAGTATCGACTGTCTGGATGCTCTCGCAGAGCCCGATACGCGTACCGGGGGGTATCGACATCGGAGTAATCGGTACCGAGTCGGTACTAATGGGCATCACTGGATAGCGTACCGCTGCCGTCGATGTCGATGCAAGTGGTACCGGTATCGGAACCGATATCGGATCCGGTACCGGAAGCGGTACCGACAACGGAGTTTGTTGCGGTACCGTAGGCGTCACAGCTTGTATGAATGCCGTGATGGCACGCTGCATGGTCAGAATATTCTGATCCATCGACGCCACCAATGTCTGGATGTCGGTACCGGTGGAAACCGCCGGTACCACAGAACATTGTAACAGGTGATCGGTCGAGGCCGAGCCATCGATGTCAACCTGTGACCCCATAGATAGAGCTTTGGAAGCCGGAGCCTCCCGCCGGGGTAATTTTGCCGGTGTGGATTCCTCAAGAGTAAGCCCGGGGGCATCTCGATACTTAGAGGGAGATGTACTCTGAGGACCGGCCG
Organism: Ichthyophis bannanicus; assembly: GCA_033557465.1. NCBI lineage: Eukaryota > Metazoa > Chordata > Amphibia > Gymnophiona > Ichthyophiidae > Ichthyophis > Ichthyophis bannanicus. Next base: position 1,687,886,306 of record CM066031.1, on the reverse strand, counting down.
GATTTAAGTTTGGTTACCTGAGATCCATGGGATGAAGAAGCAGCCCTGGAAGACGTCGATGCCACAGAAGCTGCATCGGAGGGAAACAGGGTACTGAGCTTGGCTGCCCGATTTTGTAACCCTCTTTTAGACATCATGGAACAGGACTCACAATCCGCAATGGAGTGGTCAGGACCTAAACATTTTAGACACCAGTCATGGGTGTCAGTGACAGAAATAGTGCCACTGCACTTCGTGCACTTTTTAAACCCGGAGGCGGGTTTTTCCATGAGGAAAAATATATCTGTAGGCCTAAGGCCCCAGAAGAAAAAATGCACTGAAGTAAGAAGAGAGTAGTGGTTTTTTTTTTTTTTTTTTTTTAAGAAAGAAAGAAAAAAGACCGGTGGTACCGGTCCGATGTCGAGAAGGCAGACACGCGACTAAAGAAAATAAGAAATTCTTCAGCGGTGACAGGAAACACGACCTGCTGGCTCCGCGGAAAAGAAGAACTGGAGAGAGGTGGTTAGGAAAGGCGGGAAGGCAGCGCGCAGGCGCTGTGGGATGCTCCCAAACGCTTTCCTTTTGGACGCTGGGGAGCGTTCCCGCGCAGGCTCCGTCGGTACCGACGATACCCATATGTGAAGACTCATTCCTGCTTGTTCCTGGAGATAAATCATTCCCATATTTCTCTGTAAAGGATAAATGATGACAGAAAAGATCAGAAGTTTAGAATGCTGAGATTACCCGGAAATCATCATCTTATGGGGCAGGTCCTGACTGATCCAGCAGGAATCAAGAAAAGAAAATTAGCAGGTAAGAACAAAATTTCATTTTCCTTCTCATCCTGCTAGCCCTGTCCAAACAAGTGGTATGTACCAAAGTTTTAGGACCTCAGGTGGGAGGAAGATAAGGTCACCCTTAGCACTGTCTTCTCAAAAGTGCCAACCTCCCTAGCATGAGCATTCAATTTGTAAATGCAGCAATGACCATGTCACTGCCTTGCAGTTATTTTCAAGAGTGACCACCGTAAAGAGTGTACGAGAGTGTAAGCAACATCCCTGGCAGAGTGAGCTCTAGGCCCCCACTGGTACGTCCCTCCAATGCAACAAAATATGCCGAAGTGATGACTTCCTTAATCCAATGAGAAATATAGGACTTAAGAGACCTTTCCATGAACAGCTAGAAAAAGCATAATTACTCACCTTTAACAGGTGTTCTCCAGGGACAGCAGGAATCAGTCCTCACTTATGGGTGACGTCGGCAACGACGGAGCCCGCGCAGAGCAATTCCCCAGCTTTCAAAGAAAGCTTTTGGGATTGCTGCCACACATGCGTGGTCCTCTTCCCACCCAAAGGTGCCATCTTGCTCAGTCAGGTCCCAGAGCTAGAGCCCTAAGCAGCAGATGGCAAGGGAAGGATAAAAATAGCAACTCTTCAGGGGAGGTGGGAGGGTAGCGAGGACCGATTCCTGCTGTTCCTGGTGAGTAACTGCGCTTTCTCCAGGAACAAGCAGCAAGTCAGTCCTCACTTATGGGACTCCACAGCTACAGGCTACTGAACCTGTAAGCTAAAAATGCCTCCGCGAGGCCATGAGCAAAAGCTGATATCTAAATGAATTCTTAATTGAAAGCACGTTCATTCAAACCCAATTCAGTAGAATTGATCATTCAGTTACTTCAATTGATAAAGCTAGATTCAGGTCTCAGACTTTAACTGCACTTTAATCAGGACTCGCGTCCTTTCATTCAGTGCTGTTATTTTTGCATCAACGACCTTTCATTAATTTTTATCGTTTGAAACTTATATATTATACATCCAACTTTGTCATTCACTGCTGTTTTTGTTAAAAGTGGATCCCTTATACACTTTTAACAAAAACAGCAGTGAATGACAAAGTTGGATGTATAATACATAAGTTTCAAACGATAAAAATTAATGAAAGGTCGTTGATGCAAAAATAACAGCACTGAATGAAAGGACGCGAGTCCTGATTAAAGTGCAGTTAAAGTCTGAGACCTGAATCTAGCTTTATCAATTGAAGTAACTGAATGATCAATTCTACTGAATTGGGTTTGAATGAACGTGCTTTCAATTAAGAATCGGTAGTAACGCGTTCAAGAAGAGACCATAACCACAACGATATCTTAATGAAGCCCGAGTCCTCGGGCCTTCAGGGCAAGCTCTCGGTAGCCGCAAAAGAAGGGTCAGAGGGCAGGAGTTGTTTATATCCTGAACAGACTATGGAGTACAGCCTGGCCGAAGGCGCTGTCCTGGTGGGACTCCCTCTCCAGGCAGTAGTGGGAAGTGAAGGTATTCGCTGAAGACCAGGTTGCAGCCCGGCAAATGTCCGTCAGAGGCATGGAGCGCAGCAAAGCCACAGACGCTGCCTTGGCACGGATGCTGTGTGCGGTGACCCGACGATCCAGCGGGGCGTCCGCCTTTGCCTAGGCGAAGGCGATGCAGTCTGCCACCCAGATGGAGAGGGTGCGCTTGGTGACTGCCAGCTCCAGGCAGTTGGGATCGTAAGTGATGAAGAGCCGGTCAGACTTACGATGACCTTGGGTATGCTACAAGAAGAAGGTGAGAGCTCTCTTGCAGTCAGGTGTATGCAGGACCTCTGATGCCTGGTTGGCGTGAGGTCTCGGGAAGAAAGTCAGCAAAACCACCTCCTGATTGAGGTGGAAATCCGAGACAACCTTTGGTAGGAACTCATGGTGGGTGCGAAGGACCACCCTGTTCCTGTAAAACCTGGTGTAAGGGGCCTCGGCCATGAGGGCTTGAAGTTCGCTGACTCGCCGTGCAGAGGTCAGTGCCACCAGGAAAACCACCTTCCAGGAGAAGTGCTGGAGCGAGCACAACGTCATCGGCTCGAAGGGCGGCCGCATCAGTTGTATGACACAATGTTCAGGTCCCATTCTGCAGGAAGGAGGCCGTAAGTGGGGTTTGGAAAGCAGGAAGCCCCGCATGAAGCAGGAGACCAGAGTCTGGCCCGAGAGGGGCTTACCCTCGACAGGCAAGTGGTTTGCCGAGATAGTGCTCAGGTGAACCCTGAATGAGTTGGACTTCAGTCCCACCTGCAAGAGGTGGAGAAGGTACTGGAGAACCCAAGGGGTGGAGCAGGAGAATGTGTCGATCTGGAGCTAGGAACACCAGATAAAAAACCACTGCCACTTCAGGGCATAGGCCCGCCTCGTAGAGTCCTTCCTCGACTCGAGGATGACATCATCGATCTCCACTGGGAGGTGGAGCGAGGCTAAAGAGACCCGTTCAGCTGCCAGGGATAGCGAGATCAAGTTCGGGTGAAGCACCCGTCCCTCCTCCTGTGTCAGCAGACCGGGGGCACTGTCCAGGGAAACCGGAGGCTCCGACGAGAGCTGGAGGAGAAGCGTGAACCAAGGCTGTTGAGGCCACGAAGGAGCCACGAGGATCACTGAGGCTCGGTCGCGCCGGATCTTGTGGAGGGTCCCTCCCAATGAGAGGAGTGGGTGGGAATGCATACAGAAGCACGGAGGTCCAGTTCAGGAGGAACGCATCCAGGGCCACCCTGCTCGGGTGTGGTATCGGCCCGCAGAAGCGGGGGAGCTGCGCGTTTGCCGGGCTGGTGAACAGGTCCATGGACGGAGTCCCCCAGCAGCGAAACAGGTGGAGAAGCACCTCTGGACTCAGGCGCCCCTCGTGCGGGCGAAGAAGCCTGCTGAGCCTGTCCACAAGGGGCGCCTGAGGAGGAGTTTTGTCCTGGGAGGTAGACCGCTCTTAGGGTCATGCCCCAGTGCACTGCGAAGGAGCAGAGGAGGACTGTCTTCCAAGAGATGAGGTGGGAGCCCGTGCCCCCCTCCATTTATGTAGAACATCGTGACTCTGTTGTCGGTCTGCACGAGCACCAACCTGCCCCTTCAGGTGATACCCGAAGACCTTCGAGACCAACCAGACCGCTCAAAGCTCGAGCAGGTTGATCTGCTGTTGAGATTCCTCAGGTGACCACTGTCCCTGGGTGCAGAGGTGGTCGCAGTGGGCTCCCCAGGCCAACAGCGAGGCGTCCGTCATCAAGATAAGTTCATGCGGACGTGTCTAGAAGAGCATGCCTTTAAGGAGGCTCTGGGGGTCCTGCCACCAGACTAGGGACTCGACTAGGCTGTGAGACACCTGGATGGGGTTCTGGAGTCGGCCCGAGGCTTGGGCCCATTGCGCTCTGAGGCACCATTGGGTCGCTTGCATGTGCATGCGAGCATGGAGAACAACATGGACAGTCGAGGCCATGTGTCCCAGGAGGCGCAGCATGGTTTGCGCCGAGACCCTGGGCCAGCCTTGCATCTCAGCATCCAGAGCACGGAGCCGATACGCACGTGCTCGAGGAAGAAAGGCGGTCGCACGTTCTGTGTTGAGAAGAGCGCCAATGAACTCCAAGGTCCACACTGGCATGAGGTGGGATTTGGAGTAGTTGATCAGGAAACTGAGGCGCTCGAAGGGGAGGACCATGCGTGATGCAGAGAGGTGAGCCTCCTCCGCCGAGGTGCCCGAGACGAGCCAATCATCTAGGTAAGGGTAGACAGATATGTCCTGCAGCTGGAGATGGGCTGCGGCCACTGACAGGCACTTGGTGAAAATTTGCGGGGCAGACGCGAGCCCAAAGGGGAGCACTCTGTACTGGAAGTGATCTTCCTGCACCCTGAAACACAGGTACTTTCTGTGCTTGGGATGGACCGAAATGTGGGCATAAGCGTCTCTGAGATCTAAGGAGCATAGCCAATTGCCCTGCCGGAGGTAGGGCAGCAGGACGCCAAGGGATAGCATTTTCAACTTCTCCCACATCAGAAACTTGTTCAGATTCCTGAGGTTGAGGATGGGGCGCAGGCCCCCCATCCTCTTCGGAATGAGGAAGTACTGGGAATAGAATACCTGACCCCAGGGGTGCGGCGGAACTCTTTTGACCGCCTGTTGACCAAGGAGGTTGTTCAGCTCTTGCTGCACGCAAGCCTGGTGCAAGGGAAGCCGAGCAGGTTCTGCCAGGGAGGAGTTGGCTAGACAAAGACGATACCCGTCCCGGATCACCTGCAGGACCCAGGTGTCCGATGTAATAGCTGTCTATTCGGGGGCGATAAGGGACAGGTGTACTCCCACGGGTGGAAGCGTCCCTAGGGAGCGAGAGGCTATGCGTTCGGCGTCAAACCCCGGGGCTGTCTGGTGTGGCGCTGGTGGCTGGGTGTTGGGCCCTTTGGGTTTCCGGTGACCCTGGGCACCCCCTTTGCCCTGAGCGCTGGTCGTCGGTGCAGGGTTAGGCGGATATCCCCAGTAGGGAGGCCCTTTCCTCTGGAAGAAAAGCTTTTTGATGTGCTGCTTCTTCCGTGGAAGGGAGGAGGTTTTGCGAGAGAGACGGGTGGCAAGTCACGAACTCCGTCTCGATCTTGGCTGCCTTGTCCTCTATGGGCTTGCCGAACAGCTGTTAGCCGAGGCAGGGGACATCCACGAGCTTCTCCTGGACCCACTACTCCAGGTCCAAAAACTGGAGCTACGCTTGGCATCAGGCTCTGATGCCAGCCGCCGCTACATGGGCGGAAGACTCGAAACCATTGTATGCGGTGCGGGAAAGGTATTTCAAGTAGTCAGTGACCGACCTCAGGAGGTTCTGGAACCTGAGAAGGTGCTAGCACACCAAGGACAGCAGAGAACCCGCCAAGCTCTTTGGCAAGGTCGCAAAGGAACATACCCATATATAGTTGATACGCCTGGATGAGGCATGCCGGCATGGATCCCTGGTAAGCCTTGCGCCCAAGGGCGTCGAGAGCACGGGATTCCCTACCAGGCAAGAGTGCGACTTCGGGCTTTTCTATTTCCGCATCATGGACTCGACTATCATGGAAGTGTGAGCAAGTTGGGTCTTCCAAAACCCCAGGCTGCGCTGGACCCTATACATGGCATTGAGTCTTTTACCGAGAATAGGGACCGAGGTGGGTGCTTCCCACATGTGGAGAAGCAGCTGGGATAGAATGGACGGTACTGGGACCGTAAGAGACTCCCTGGGTGGAGACTCGTACTGCAAGATGTCAAGTTCCTCTGCCCTCGGTTCCTCCTTGGTCTGCGTCAGCAGATGGAAGGCCCGAGCCATGTCCCGCACAAACGCCAGGAAAGAGGTGTCCTCGGGAGGCAACCGCCTTTGCGAGGCGGGCAGGGACAAGTCAGAGGGGAAATCCCTATGGGCGCGGATCTCCGGGGAAGTGTCCCTGTCCGATTCCCAGCCCAAGAGGTCAGAGAAGGACTCAATCAGGCTGATCCCTGCGCCCCCTGGCCGAGGCCCGCTTGTAGCCAGAGCTACTGGCTTTGGAAGAACTTGCCAACGAGGAACGGGACGGCAAGCGAGACCTGTGCCGAGGACCCTCAAGAGGCCCGCGGCTCTTGGGGGTTTCCAAGGCAGTTTTCAGGACCCCAGTCAGGTGACCCTCGGTCTTGGGGCACGAGACAGCCATGCTGGGCAAAAGCGCCTGCTGGGCAGTGAAGAAGGCAGAAATGTCACGCTCCAGTACCAGCATATGGGATTCCCACTCGGAAGTGGGTCCCTGTGATGCCGACGCCGGGGTACTGGGTCTGGCGTGGAGGAGGAGAGGGGGAGACTGGGCACTATCACTGGAAGTCTCAGTGTCTGTACGAGATACCTTTTGAGGCCGCTCCATGTCTGACTCTCGGGAACGCTGGGGAGGGCTAAGGGACCTAGCGTGAGACCACGCGTGCTTGTCTGGAGCCACTGACGACTTTGAGATCTTCTTCTTTCGCCATTCCACCTCGGGCGAACCCTGATCGGAGAGATGCCTGGGGCGCGGGGTCACTGCAGGGGACCCCCTCAAGCGGTGGATCAGTGGGGTGAGATGCCACTGAGGATCCCGGGGCTGCCTTGCGGAAAATGTCATCAGACTTTTGCTAGTGGTTTAGCAAGGCCTTAGCGGACATTTTCTTACAAAGCGAGCAGAGCTCCGGCTTGTTGTCAGCCCCCAGACACCGTAGACAGCAGTCATGGGTGTCCGTGAGCAACATATTTTTGGAGCATCTGTCACATTTCTTAAAGGCAGTGGCCATGGGGGCAAAAATGGCCCCTGCGAGGTCAAAAACCCTTGAGGCCAGCGGTTGGAGAAAAAAGGGCGTAAAAAGGGCCCGAAAACCCCCCCCACTAAATAGAGACAAAAAAAGGGATCCCTAGCCCACAGCTGGAGCAGGGGCAAAGGGGAGGACAGAAGAGGACTGGTGCTACCGGAAAAAAGGCTGAATCATGAAAAATGTTTTTCTGAGAGAAGAGGATGTGCGTCTGAAGGGCTCTGCAGAAAAAGGGAGACCGAGGAAGATGGCACCTTTGGGCGAGAAGAGGACCACACATGCATGGCAGCAATACCAAAGGCTTTCTTTGAAAGCTGGGAAATTGCTCCAAGCGGGCTCCGTCAGTGCCGACGTCACCCATAAGCGAGGACCGACTTCCTGCTTGTTCCTGGAGAAAACAAAAAAATGATCCAACTTTCAAAAAGAGTTTGGTATTTAGAAGTAACAAAATAAGGTTCTTCAAATATCCAAGGTATGATGAAGTAGTCGTCTCTGCTCTGGAGAAGGCTGGCAGACAAATATCCTGATTGAGGTGGAATGTAGAGAGAATGTTCAGCAAAAAGAAAGGAACCATACTAAGAGATACCAAATTTGCAGCAAAAGACAGATGATGGTCCCTATGTGACAAGGCTTGAAGCTCTGAAATGCACTTAGATGAACAGACTGCCACCAGACTCCCTTCAGGTGAGATAACCAAGTTATTTACCTGTAAGCAAGAAAAATATTCATATATGGGTAATGTCAATGATGAAGCACGTGTGAGAATCTCACTAAGCTCTTTCTAGAAGCTTTTAGGTTGGTTCTACCACATCTATGTGCAAATTCCCAACTGCTGCTGCCTTGCCCTACCCTCTTCAGTTTAGTGAACTAGTCAAGCCAGAATACAACTCCATGGGGAGGAAGATCTCCATAAGAATATAAGATATGCCATACTGGGTTAGACCAAGATTCATCAAGCCCAGCATCCTTTTTCCAACAGTGGCCAATCTAGGTCACAAGTACCTAGTAGTTTACCCAAGAGATATAGGTTCTGGAATCAACTCCCCTGCGAGCTGCGTCTGACCAAGGACATCACCAAATTCAGGAAAGAGCTAAAAACTCACTTATTCCGAAATCATTACAATCAACTATGACCATCAACTGCGAGGGAATTGTAAAAACTGCTATATGTTTAAATATGTAAATATGTATATATAAATGTAAGAACGTATGATTCATCCCCGAAAACGCTAATCATGTGTGCTGTGACCTCAGATCTATGTATATACCACCCCCCCCCCCAAGTCTTGATTGGCTATCCCCAAAGATGAATCAAACCGCTGCTGATCGCTGGAAGTAGCGGTATATAAGTGTGTAGTAAATCAATAAATAAATAAATAAAATAAATGCCTGTATTGGGTCAAGCAGTGGATAATTCTGGGTCCATAATTAAATGGTTTATGGACCTTTCCTCCAGGAACTTGTCCAAACCTTTTTTAAACCCGGCTACACTAACAGCTTTTACTACATCCTCCGGTAGCAAATTCCAGAGTTTGATTACACATTGAGTGAAAAAAATATTTTCTTATTAGTCTTAAATAGGTTACCCTGTAGCTTCATTGCATGCCCCCTTAGTCTTTCTATATTTTGATGGTGTAAACAATTGATCTATATTTACCCGTTCTACTCCATTCATTAATTTATAGACCTCTATCTTATCTCCTCTCAGCTGTCTCTTTTCCAGGTTGAAGAGCCCTAACTTTTTTAGCCTCTCTTCAAAGGGGTATCCTTCCATCCCCCTTTACCATTTTGGTGGCTCTTCTCTGTACCTTTTCTAATAACGCTATACCCTTTTTAAGATACAGGAACCAGAATTGCACACAATATTAAAGGTGCGGTCACATCGTGGAACGATACAGAGGCATTATAATATCCTTTGTTTTATTCTCCATTCCTTTTCTTATGATACCTAGCATTCTATTTGCTCTCTTGGCCACAGCTGCACACTGGACGGAGGGTTTCAACATGTTATCCACGATGACGCCTAAATCTTTTTCCCGGGTGGTGGTTCCTAATGTGGAACTTTGAATCATGTAACCATAGTTTGGGTTTTTCTTTCCTAGGGGCATAACTTTGCACTTGTCCACATTAAATTTAATCTGCCATTTGGATGCCCAGTCTTCCAATTTATCAAGATCCTTTTGCAATTTTCCACAATTCTCATGGGTTTTAACAACTTTCAATAGTTTTGTGTCATCTGCAAATTTGATAACCTCACTCGTTATTCCCATGAATGCTGTCCTCAAGTAGGTCACTGAAGAGGCCATGGCTCAGACATTATAAGCCAGGACATGACCCTCAAGCTTCAAACCTGCCTGGATGTTGCTACGTCGTCTTGGGTCCAGTCCGGCATCCTCCATCTCCAAGTCCAGCAGGCAGGCATCTGGTAGTCCCTTTCAGGCCCTCCCATGGTCCTCCAGGCTTAGTCTGCTCTCAAAGAAGAGTCCAGGAACCACCCCTTTGGCTTCCCCTAGCAGGGAGGCAGGCCTGTACCTAGCCCTGTGCGAGTGGTGTGGCCGCACAGGGCACAAAGGCTTAAAGGGCCCATTTCAGGTGTCTGCCGCCACTTTTTCTTCTCTCAGCGGTGGCAGGCAATGACAGACAGCTAAAATGCACCCCTTAAGCCTTCTCGCCAGCATGCTCTTGCAGGGAGGGACAGATCTGCTTAGCATGCCAGCGACTTGCACATTGGGCACGCCTCTCCTCTCCCGCCGCGGGGAGGGGGTGTGCGCGCCCGATTTGAAAGTCGCATAGGGCGTGATTTACACTCAGTATGGTCCTGCAGGGAGGTCTATCTCTGGGGCTCCCCTGTAAGTTTGGGACCACTGGGTCTTTCACCCTAAGCCCATATTTGTTAGTTCCCCTCGAGGCTGACATCTGTCTCCCCCCCCCCGGGGCAGTTGTTCCCCCTGGATCCAAAGTAGCCCTTACTGGTGTCTTTTGTAACAGTACAAAAATGAATGATATGCAAATTATCAGGAATATGCCAATGACATCTTCCCAGCATCCTTCAGTTCAGACACACATACATCATAAACAGTAAATTCTCTCTCCTTTAAGTTTCGGATTCAACCAGGGTGTGTCCCAGGTGTGTTATTACCTAGACGCCCTGACATCTCCCATGGAGCTGTCTGTTGCTACTATCACCCCAAGTCTGGCGGGTTATCTACCGGCTGAATGTCCATGGGTGTTTCTTCAGGGACTAGCTTCATTTCCTCCTCCCACTGGGGGTCCCCCCCAATCCTTCCTAAGGGGGTCTACCTCCATGGAGATCTGTGCCAAGTCCCTCACCTTCCTTTGCATCTCCCTCTCATCCTAGTTGTTGTCAGGGAGCCAGGCCCAGCTGGGAGGGAAGCAGGAGCTCAGGCCTTTTCTCGGCCGCAGCTCTAGGGGCCCCCTCCAAGATGGGTCCACACCCCCAGAGAAGGGACAGGCTGGGATCTCCCAGGACTCCGGTGGTGATGGGACATACACCCCGTCACACTGGGCATAAGCAATGGAGATGCAATCACAAGACAATTTGAAAGCAAGCGTTTACTGATGGCAGTTCCCAATCTGCATGCAATGCATTTTTCTCTTTGTAAGCATGTTATTTTGGGAAAAATGATAGAACAACTGACTGATTAAGGTGGAAAGCCAAAACCACCTTAGGAAGGAATTTGGGATGTGTACACAAAACCATCCTATTGTGATGAAAAGCATAGTTACTCACCTGTAATTGGTGTTCTCCAGGGACAGCAGGAATCAGTTCTCACTTATGGGTGACGTCGGCACCGACGGAGCCTAAGCAGAGCAATTCCTCAGCTTTCAAAGAAAGACTTTGGGATTGCTGCCACACATGCATGGTCCTCTTCCTGCCCAAAGGTCCAATCTTGTTCAGTCAGGTCCCCTACCTAGAGCCCTACTAAGCAGATGGCAAGGGAAGGGCAAAAATAGCAACTCTTCAGGGGAGGAGGGAGGGTAGTGAGGACTGATTCCTGCTGTTCCTGGAGAACACCTGTTACAGGTGAGTAACTACGTCTTCTCCAGGAACAAGCAGGAAGTCAGTCCTCACTTATGGGACTCCCTAGCTACAGGCTACCGAGCCTGTAACCCAAAAACGCCTCCGCGAGGCCGTGAGCAGAAATCGATGCCTGGAGAAGCCCGAGTCTTCAGGTCCGCAGGGCGAAGCTCTCGGTAGCTTATACCCCAAACAGATAACGGAGTACAGCCTGGCCAAAGGCGCTGTCCTGGCGGGACTCCCTCCTCCAGGCAGTAATGGACAGCTAAAGTGTTCACTGAAGACCAGGTCGCAGCCCGGCAGATGTCTGTTAGAGGGACTGAGTGCAGGGAAGCCACCGATGCCACCTTGGCTCGGACATCATGCGCGGTGACCGGCCGATCTAGTGGGGCGCCCACCTTTGCTTGGGCAAAGGCAATGCAGTCCGCCACCTAGATGGAGATGGTGCGCTTGGTGACTACCTGCCCCAGGCAATTGGGGTCGTAGGCGACGAAAAGCCGGTCAGACTTGCAATGAATCTGGGTACACTGCAGGTAGAAGGCAAGAGCCCTCTTGCAGTCGAGTGTATTTGAGTGTATGCAACACCACCAATGCCTGGTTGGCATGTGGTCTCGGGAAGAAGGTCGGTAGGACTATCTCCTGGTTGAGATGAAAATCAGAGACCACCTTTGGTAGGAACTTGGGATGGGTGCGGAGGACCACCCTGTTTTCATAGAACCTGGTGTATGGAGCTTCAGCCATGAGGACCTGAAGTTCGCTGACTCGGCGAGCCGAGGTCAAAGCCACCAGGAAGACCACCTTCCAGGAAAGGTGCCGAAGCGAGCACGTCACCATCGGCTCGAAGGGTGATCGAGTAAGCTGCGTAAGCACCACGTTGAGATCCCACTCCGCCGGAGGCCAGATGGGAGGCTTGGAAAGCAAGAGGCCTTGCATAAAGTGGGAAACCAAGGGCTTCCCCGAGAGGGGTTTCCCCTCGACGTGGAGGTGGCTCACCGAAAGGGCACTCAGGTGTACCCTGACCGAATTGGATTTCAATCCTGCCTTCGAAAGGTGGAGGAGATACTGAAGAGTCCACTGGGTCGAGCAGGAGAATGGGTCGATCTGGAGCTCGGAGCACCAGACCAAGAAGCGTCACCACTTGAAGGTATCATCTTCTTCGGTTGGAGAGCAACAGGACCCTTTGTCTTCGCTCGTGCCTTCCTAGGAGACGGCGTCCGGTTCCTCACTCCCTCCGGTTCCCCCCTGCAGCAGACTCTGGGTCAGACAGGGGTGTCATCTGTGTTTTCTCCAGAATTTGTGCTTCTGCTCCACCAGGCCTTTTGTCTGCACAAGCAGGGGCAGGGCACTGGGCCCTCCGGGGTGGAACACAGAGAGAAATGGACAACAGCTGCTATTGGGACAATGCCAGAGGTAGTCCCCATGAAGAAGCAGAAACCCGTGGTGGAGGTGACGGATAGTTTTCCGATTGGTTCCCCAGGGTCCGAAGGTTTGGAGGGGGAAGACCATGACACGGCGTTGGAGGTTGAAGAAGATCTGGAAGATGGTGAGATCCTGGAGCATGAGGAGCAGGCAAGGATGGCTCGGGTGTTCCGTTGGGAGGAGTTGCCGGCGATCATCACGGAGTCCCTCAAGGCACTTAACTTGTCCACTGCACCACCTGCGGAGGACGACACTTTAGAGGATCCTCTGATCCAAACAGTGCGTAAGACGCAGAAGGTATTTACGGTCCATAGAATAATCTGGCAAATGATCCAAGAGGAGTGGGATATGCTGAAAGCGGGTCTCAGGGGCTCTAGGGCTATGGCGAGGCTCTATCCCTTATCAAATCAGAACCAAGAGCTCTTTAGGCCACCCAGGGTGGATGCAGCGGTCTCGGCAGTCACCAAAAAGACAACGATCCCGGTGGAAGGTAGTGCGAAGCTTAAGGATGTCCAGGATAGGAGGCTGGACACCTTATTGAAGCAGATTTTTTATATGAATGCTTTATCACTGAAGGCCTCCATTTGTGGTGTATGGGTTGATAGTGCCTGCCTCCGGTAGTTGCAGTGGTTGCAACAAGCGGGGCCAGAGGAAGAGCAGGCGGGAGAAGCGGTCAGACTGGAGACGGGGGCGGCGTATTTGGTGGATGTCCACTATGACTATTAGAGGCTCATCAAAGAGTATGGCTTCGATGGTGACGGCTCGTCGCTACCTGTGGTTGCAGAATTGGGTGGCAGACAGTGCTTTGAAGGCCCAGTTAAGCAAACTCCCCTTTCGGGGAAAGCTTCTCTTTGGGGAGGACCTAGACAAGTTGGTGAAAGACTCAGGTGAATCCAAAGGGGGGCGCCTTCCAGAGGATAAGCAGAAGCAAAGTCACCCCTCATCAGGGCTCAAAGAGCAACAGAAGGGATTTTAGACATTTTCGCCCGGCTAGATTTAACTAGTTCCAGAAGGGAAAGTTTCCTTCCCGAAGCCAAGGCTTTCGGGGATTTAGAGGGGCTGGCAGAGGTTTTACAGCATCCTTGTCCTCGGGGCCTAAGAAATCACAATGATGCGAGGGAGGCCCAGGTGGCGGTGCAGCCTGTGGGGAGGTTGCTTGCGGGAGTTTTATCACGCCTAGGCCCAGATCACATCAGACTAATGGGAGCTGGAAGTCATTTGGGAGGGTTATGCCCTAGAATTTGAGCGCCCGTTGGTCGATTTTTTCGTTCAGTCTCCTCGCAAGGCACAAGCCAAGCGGGAAGTGGTGCAAGAGACCTTGGAGAGGCTGTTATAGCTCAAGGCCATGCTGCCGGTTCCTCCAGACCAGTGCAGTTGCAGTCGAAACTCCATTTATTTTGTGGTGCCCAAGAAGGAAGGAGCCTTTCACCCAATCCTAGATCTGAAGCAGGTAAACCGCTGTCTGAGTGTCACATTTTCGTATGGAAACATTGCATTCCATCACAGTGGCGGTCAGAAAAGGCAAATTCCTTACTTCTCTGGACCTGTTGGAGGCTTACCTGCACATTCTAATTCGGCAGGAACACCAACAGTTCCTCCGCTTTGCCGTTCCTATGGGCCATTTTCAGTTCCGGGCCCTGCCCTTTGGGCTGGCGATGGCATCGCGAACCTTCACCAAGGTGATGGTGGTAGTGGCGATGGCAAGGAGGTGATATGGGTGCATGCCCTACCTTGACGACTGACTGATACAGGCAAAGTCGAGCAGTGAAAGCATGAAGGCCACATCCCGGGTGGTTCAGTTTTTGCAAAGCCTAGGATGGGTGGTCAACATGGCCAAGAGCCGGTTGACTCCTTTGCAGAACTTTAAGTACCTCGGAGCGCAGTTCGACACGCGTGAGGGGAAAGTCTTTCTGCCGGGGCTGCGGGCGCAGGGGCTGCGCAGGCTAGGCCAGGTCAGAGCCTACAGCCTGGCATTTCCTACAGCTTTTAGGAACCATGGCAGTTACCCTAGACCTGGTGCCGTGGGCAAGGGCGCACATGCGGCCTTTGCAGAGAGCCCTACTGAGGCGGCGGTTGCATCAGACCCAGTCCCTTTCGCAGAGGCTCTCATGTCCACCGGAGACCAGGAGGGCCCTCCAGTGGTGGCTTCGCCCGGGATGCCTGGAGAATGGAATGTCGCTGAAGGCGCCATCGTGGGTGGCAGTAATGATGGACGCCAGCCTGTCTGGCTGGGGAGCCCACTGCGAGGGGCACTTCACCCAGGGACAGTGGAGCGAGCAGGAGAAGAGTTGGTCGATCAACAGGCTTAAGATGAGAGCGGTGGTCTTGCGCTCAGGAAGTTCCAGCGTTGGCTGCAAGGGAAGGCAGTGCGAGTGTTATCAGACAATGCAACCACAGTAGCTTACATCAATCGTGTGGAAGAGGAGACTGACAGGCTGCTGTGCTGGGCCGAGGAGGACCTCCAGGCGCTGTCAGCAGTGCACGTGGCCAGTGTAGATAACATGGTGGCGGACTACCTCAGCCGGGTGAGGGTGGACCCTGGATAGTGGTCGCTCAATCCAGAGGTGTTCGACCAAATAGTGTGTCGCTGGGGCATACCAGTCATGGATCTGATGGCGACCTTCAAGACTGCCAAGGCCAGTCGCTTCTTCAGCAGGCGACGGGAGAGAATGCTGGAAGGTCTGGATGCCCTAGTGCAGCGGTGGCCCGAAGAGAGGCTGCTCTAGTCTTCCCATCGTGGGCTCTAATAGGGCAGGTTGTACAGCAGATAGAAGCTCACCGGGGTTTAGTGATTCTGGTCACACCAGATTGGCCAAGGAGGCCATGGGTATGCGGATCTAATTCGGTTTCTGGAGGGTCCTCCATGGCGTCTGCCCTGCGGGAGGATCTGCTATTGCAAAGCCCATTGCGCATGCCTCAGGTGGATCATTTCTCGCCTATGGCCTGGCTCTTGAGATGGCGCAGTTGACGAAGAAGGGTTATTTGGCCACAGTAGTGTCCACACTGTTGAAGGCCAGGCGCAGCTCTACCTCGCTGGCTTTATGTCCAGGTTTGGCGCATATTCAAGACATGCTGTGCAGATAGACTGGTGAGGCCGTTCAAGGCATCAGTGTCGAAGGTCTTAGCATTCCTGCAGGACAGTTTTGATAAGGGCCTGGCAGCTAGTTCGCTAAGGGTTCAGCTGGCGGCGATTTCCTGTTACCGAGGAAAGGCTCAAGGGGTGGCACTGGGTATGCACCCAGAGGTGGAAAGGTTGCCTGAGGGCTGCGACTCTCCTATGGCTGCTGAGAGTGACAAGAGTGCCGTTATGGGACCTTAATTTGGTTCTGGATGCGTTGGCATGAGAGCCCTTTGAGCCTTTGTGCAGGGCTTCGCTTAAGGACCTTACTCTTAAGACAGTTTTCTTCGTGGCCATATGTTCCGCGTGGCGGATTTCGGAGCTGCAGGCACTGTCCTATCGGGAGCAGTTTCTGTTGTTTTCTGATTAGAGGGTCGTCTTGAGACAGGTTCCCCTCCTTTTTGCCCAAGGTGGTCTTGGCCTTTCATATGAATCAGACAGTTGCGCTGCTGGTTTTCGGGGGTGGTGAAAAGAATGCAGCCGGGAGGCAGTTGCGACTCCTGTACTTAAAGCACACGTCCTTAAGAAATATCTGAAGAGAACAGCGCCGCGGAAGGGTGAAGTGGAGGCAAAGGCTTCTATCTCCAGCTGGATCAGGGAGGCTATCGCGTTGACATACATTGTGAAAGGTAAACAGGTTATGGTGGGTTTGCGAGCTCAGGTGTCATTGTGGGCAGAATATAGCTTGGTGCTGCCGGCGGCTACCTGGTCATCATTGCATTCCTTTGTCAAGCATTATCGGCTGGAAGTCCAGGCGGTGAGGGATGCCTGTTTTGGATCGGTTGTTCTTCAGACTGGCTTGGCAGTTCCCTCCCATTAGATTTGCTACTGCTCTATTACATCCCCAGAGATTCGGGACTGGACTGGAGGGACGATAAGGAAGGTGAAATTTGACTTACCTGCTAATTGTTGTTCCTTGAGGAACTCCAGTCCAGTCCCAGATACCCCCATGTCTGATTTTTTCTGGGGCCTGAAGCAGGATTCAGAGTCTACCGAACAGGAAGGGGGCCTCAGGGTTTGACGGAGAGGGGGGGCGGGGAACAAACGGGGTGCCGGTTCCTCATTTGTTGGAGGCAGAGAGCTGCGGTCCAATGCCCATAAGGGGGAAGAGGAGCGGCTCCTTCTCTGCTGGAACATAGCGTAGGTTATGCTCAGGAAAGTTGTTTCGGTTTTTGATTCAGGTTAACTTCTTATTTGTTGCTCCTGTGAATCTGCTTTGTCAATAGGTAAATGGAGCTGATGGGCGGTCCCTTGGTTATTTATGTCAGTCATCAAAAGATGACATGCTTAGTTTCCAAGCTACTGGAGGAAGTGCTCAACCCCAGAGTTTCGGGACTGGACTGGAGTGCCTCAAGGAATAACAATTAGCAGATAAGTGTAATTTCACCTTTCACCCACCATTTGTCATACAGCAAACTTGTTTCTCTTGATCTGGTGAATCACCAAGTTACAGCTAAGTGGGTTTTTTTTCTTTTAAATGCATTTAAAAATTGTAAAAAATAAATATGCTATATATGGAGGCCAATGAATGATATGAATGGGTTCTGTTAATATGTTTTCTGCGATAGGCATATACATATTTTGTCATCAATCAGCCAACAGCCCCAGTACTGAGGCCTCCATTTTACTCCGTGAACCCTCAGGTTGAGGAGGTGGATGAGATTAGATCTCTGCCATAGTGGAGGAAGTATCTCTATATATTACAATGGGCCTCAGACATCTGTAGTGCAATATATTGTTCCCTTCCCTTTCTTTCTTTTTGAAGTGTTATTGTGCGTGAGGGAGTTTTTGGAGTTTTGTTTTTCCTGGTAATATAAAGTATTGAAGAAGTGAGGACATGAGAAAGGGTCTAGGGTCTTTTCCTCAGACCAGATTGCAAACCTCTTCCATTTGACAGCATATGACCTCTGCATGGAATCTCTTCTGGACAACAAGAGGACATGGGCAACTCTGACCAGCAGATCTAGGTGGGGGGATAGGGTTAGCCTCTCAACACCAAAGTTGAGAGAGCTAAGGACCAGAGGCTGCGATGCACAAAAGTATCAGTTTTACAAAATCAAAGTTTGAGACCTGCCCAGATAGAGTGGTTTTCTCACTAAAGGTTCTTGAAGAATAGGCAACCAAGGCTGTCTAGGCCAGTAAAGCACTATGAGGATCATTTCCTCCTTGTCCTGCTCGAGTTTGTCGTCTTCTCTATTAGGAATGGGAAGATATGCATACAGGAGACCCTCCCTCTAACTGAGGAAGGCATCTGAGGCTAATTTGCTGTGTGTCCCTACTCTGGAGCAAAACTGAGGTATCTACTTATTCTGAGGCGTGGCAAACACGTTTATCGAGGACAACATTCCTCACGATCCCCTTGGTCTAGGGTCCATTTGTGAGGTTGCAGGACATGGCTCAGTTTGTCCACCAGGGTATTGTCCTTGCCTGCCACATAAGTGGCTCCGAGAGTCATTCCATGACATACTACAAAGTTCCACATTCTGACCATTTTCCAACACAGGAGTTAGGATCCTATCCTTCTCTGTTGGTTTATGCAGTATATTGCAACCCAATTGTTGGTTTGAATCATGATAATTTGGTTTGCTAGCCAATTTCTGAAAGCCTTTAGAGCATTCAACACTATCCTCAATTCTAGGAAGTTGATCTGAAGGAGACTCTCCTGGGACGACCATTAACCCTGAGTATGAAACTCATCTACATGGTTTCCCCAGTCCAGTTTGGATGCATCTGTTGTGAGTAACTTTACAACTGCTTTACAGCTGGTTCATTTACAACTGGTTCAGTCCATGGATGCCAAGCTTCTTTTTGGTTCTTGTCCCTCTGATCATGTCACCTCCCTCCCCCCCATCCCACTCATTTCTCTTCACTGGCTTCCAGTTACCTTTCACCTCCAATACAAAGTCCTGATCCTGGGTTCACTGCCCTATTTACCCTTACCACCCCCCTTCCTTGCCTCCTTGGTTACCGCTTATCTCCCTTCCCAAACCATCTGTGTCTCTCAGGCCTCCCTTCTGACTATTCCTCCCCATTCTGCCCTCCGCCTCAAGGTTTACCGCCATCGCTCCTTTGCCTTTTGATCTACATCTATGGAATTCCCTGCCCATTACACTTTGCCAAGAACAATCCTTCCCTGCTTTCAAGAAGCACCTCAAGGCCTGGCTGTTTACTTTGGCTTACCCCGATTCTACCTTGGACTACCCTCTCCCCGCTGCCACATTCCTGTTGTGCCCCGTCCCACTCCCCTTGCTCGGAGCCTCTCTTTTCTCTTCCCTTCCTATTTGATTACTGTAATTCCCCTTTTGCTTTTCATCTTTTCTGTTTCTGCCTTTCTTTCTCAGTTTTCTTGTTTTTGATCCTGCTGTAATCTCCCATGATGGCTTGCTTTTGGCACTATATCAAGAAAAGAGAAAAATATTTGGAAGGGCAAGCCTGTGGTCACATTGGATAACGCCATACACCAGGAGAGAGAGTCCCACAGGGGAGATATGACAGAGATGGCGCTGCTAAGCCTGTACTTGGACTGCATACACTGCGTGTTTAAGGCCTCCTGTGTCCTGATAAGACATGTCAAGGGAGAGCATACTTACTTGCAACAGGTGCTATCTGGGGACAGCAGGAATCTGTCCTCACATATGGGTGACGTCGGCACCGATGGAGCTCACGCAGAGCTTTTCCCCAGTTTTCAAAGAAAGCCTTCGGGAATGCCACCACGCATGCTGGGTCCCCTTCCCGCCCAAAGGTGCCATCTTACTCAGTCAGGTGCCATACCTATAGCCCCCTCAAAAAGATGGCAAAAATATACAGCAACTCCAAGGGGAGAGTTGTGAGGATGGATTCCTGCTGTCCCTGGAGAACACCTGTTACAGGTGAGTAACTATGCTTTCTCCAGGAACAAGCAGGAAGTCAGTCCTCACATATGGGACTCCTTAGCTAGAAGCTACCGAGGACCTGTAGGAAAAAGCACAGCAACGCCATTAGCAGTCGCCAGTTAAGGCCGCAGCCTGGGTCCATTAATGGTTGAGCTATATAGAAAAAGTATTACTCCAATATCAACTTCAGAACTCTAATCCAATAGTTGTTCCCGTCAATTACACATATGACTTAAATAAAAGCAACAGGTCTCAGACTTTAAAGAGCTGTGGTCTTCATTTGATATCGACCCTGTGCTCTACTTTGCATCAATGACCTATATGTTGCTTCATAATCAGCTTGTAACTTCTAGCTTGCGACAGCTTATCGACAATATTACTTATGAAAAGAGAGAATGAGTGCTTATCTTCAAATGCGCCCAACGCCAGTTTCAGCGCTGCTGCGTTTCACAACTGAACTGTTTCTTCAGGGGCCAGGCTCACTCATGCTTCCTCATTATGTTTGTTCTGAGAACGAATTCTTTCACAATGTTCTTGTAATCATCACGCTTTAAACAGGGAATCACGTGTTAGTTCTATGCATTGATAACATGATTCTTATTCGACTATATATACAGGAAATTAGGCAATGTTGAAATAAGAAGGGTTTTTACCATGATCTTCCTTGCAGGTTTCTTCTATCTCCTTAACCGTTCAATTCTAACAACGCTGCACATGCGATCTAATTACTAGGCGGGCTATATATCCCATTTCCACCCTCCTGCCCATACTACTGCCCATGCTCAAACACATAAGTTCCAATCGATTTGTAAATTAAGCCCCCCTGGTTTCACTGACTGTAGCATAAATATCCATCTCTGCTCTTTCACTATCAGTGCTTGATCTCGTGATCTACCCTCAAATCCTGATAGACACCTATCAATACAAAAGCATTTTAATTCTTCAAATCGATGGTGTTCCTGGAGACAATGTTCAACTATTGGAGCAGCCATCGTTTGACACTTTAGCCTACTACGATGTTCCGCTAATCTGATTTTAAACGGTCTCGATGTCTTCCCAATGTACAGTAACCGACAGGGGCATTCTATAGCATATACTACATACGACGTATTACAAGTTGTAGAGTGACATAACTGATAAGTTCTTCCATGGTAATCAAATGATGTAACTTCCTTAGTAACTTCGCACATTTGACAGGACCCACATCGAGTGTGACCCTCAGGTTGATTCAAAGAGCTATGCTCCGGAGAGTGTAACTTCGTGGGACTCAAAACTTCTTTGAAATTTCTGTGTCTTTGCCAAACACACCGTATTCGCAGATCTTTAAACAGTGGAATACTATGAAGCACATTTAGATGTTTATTTAGGATCTTTTGGATCCGATAATCAAACGGGGAATGTTTCGTCACTAAGTTCGTGACAGCTTCCTCTGAATGAAAAGGTCGAGGCGTCAATAGATGTTCTCTATTATTAAACAAGGCTCTTTTATATGCCCTATCTACTATTACGGGGGGATATCCCTTGTCATAAAATTTCCTTTTTAATATCTTCGCTTGACATTTGAAATCCTGCACATTGGAACAATTCCTCCTATATCGGAGGAATTGAGAGAAGGGAAGCCCATTTTTTAACCCTTTCGGATGAGTGCTGGAAGAATGAAGTAGTGCGTTCCGATCCGTGGGTTTGTGATGTACTGTAGTCACCCACTCACGAATACCTTTTTTCACTTCCACATCCAAAAATGTTATCACTTCCTGATCATAGGTACAGGTAAATTTAATTAATTCCTCTCTCATATTCAGCCATTCCACATATTGGAGTAAATGGGAAACCTGTCCCTCCCAAATGACAAAGATGTCATCTATATAGCGACACCACAGTTTTACTTGTGAACAGAATTCAGATTTCTTTAGCCATGTCTCCTCAAATGATCCCATGAAGAGATTGGCTATTGAAGGGGCGCATGTAGCGTCCATAGCCACTCCAATCTTCTGATGATACAGTCGTTCTTCAAATTGAAAGTAGTTATGAAAGAGTATCAACTGCACTATTTCATCCATAAAAACAAGGTGCTTTTCGGAAAGATCTCCCCTAGCTGTTAAAGCTTGCATTGTTACCTCATGTGCTTTATTCTGACGTATATTCGTATACAAAGCACTAACATCTAGTGTCACCAACCAAACATTCTCGCCACTCGCCCATTGCGAGTGGTTATCTAATATTTGTAAAAAGTGCATCGTGTCCCGTACGTACGATGGTATGGTAGGTATGAGTGGTCTTAGAAAGGTATCCAGATATATTGAAAGAGGTTCTAGCAATGATCCTTTAGTGGACACTATGGGGCGTCCCGGCAGGCTAGTCAGATGTTTATGTATTTTTGGTACTATATAAAACACTGCCTGTCGTGGCTCTGTATTATTCAAAAATTGATACTCATTATTTAGAAGCTTATCTTAATGGGCTGCAAATGTGAGGGATTTAATTTGCTCCATCAGCCGCGAAGTAGGGTCAACCGTTAAGACTGCATATGTCTTTTCATCATTTAAAAGACGATGAACTTCACCTAAATATTGATTACGCGCCATAATAACAATTGCCCCTCCCTTGTCCGCTCTTTTTATAACTAAATCGTTCCGTGCCTTTAATTCTAATAATATTGATTCCTCCTGCCGCGTAAGTGCAGTTATGATCTTCCTGTTAGTGGAATCCACCAATGTATCATATCTTGCATCACCAGAGTTCGAAAAATGGCTAGAGCCCCCGGCTGTGAACCCGGCGGAATCCAGGTAGATTTAACTGGTAATTTTAATCGGTCAGTCTGTAATGAAGTGGACAACGCCACCAATTGTTGACGTGTTTCAAAAAAAATTCTTAAATTCAAGTTCCTCAATTATTTTTCAAAGTCCACGTTAAACTGGAACCAATCAAACCTCGCTCGGGGAACAAATGATAGACCCTTCTCCAGAAGATACTTATAAGACTCAGGCAATGTCTTACCCGAAATATGAATTACCATCGATGAGGCTATATCTGCTCCACCTCCATTCATTGTCGCTTCCTGTTCGTCCCTCGTCCCTGTGTTGCTTTGATGTCTGTCTTCTCCCCTTTCTTCTTGACCCGTCCTCCTTCTCTGTGAAAATCCTCTGTCCTAGTACTGGTATTAGAATCCGATGAAAGTCCGTCCTCCGAACTATCTTCAAACGTTACTTTTCTCGATGTCTTCGTCTTCTTCATGTTCATCCATGGATAGACGTATCCTATTGTGTAGTCATTATAGTCACTTTGTAATTTCTTATGTTTCACTTTCTTAACTTCCTCCCTCAGAGTATCAATACTTTGTTTCAATTCTCCCATGCTTTGTGCATGTTTCTCCTCTGTCATGGATTTTTTCAGAAAACAAGAACAGGAAGCGGCAGGTTCAACACCCAACACCTTTATTATAACAAATTAAGTGGCCTAAACCCTTGGAATCCCGTAGGATTATTGATATTTTGAAAAAAGAGTGGCATTTGATACAAGCCATTCCAGGTTTCGAAAATATAGATTTAATGATAGCACATAAAAGAAATGTCAATCTTCGAGATCTTCTTGTCTCTTCAGCCCTCACTGAGAGAAAACCCCTCTCAAAGTACAAGGGTCAATACCAATGTGGACACTGCTCCGTATGTACACATACTCTTCCAATTCTAAAGTTCTTTACACATCCCATCACACATAAGAAGTACTATATACAAGATTTCTCTAATTGTGAGACTACAAATGTGATATATATCATTATGTGTCCGTGTAAGATGCTTTACGTTGGAAAGACTAAACGCAACATACGCGTCAGAATAGTTGAACACAAGAGTAGCATTAGGAGGAAATTAGAGGATAAACCGCTAGTCCAACATTGGCTTGAGAAGGACCATAAAATATCTGACTTACGTTTTTTCGTAATTAAGAAGGTTATACCCAATTGGAGGGGTGGAGATAATGACAAAACATTGTTAAGACTTGAACAAAAGTACATTTTTTTGATGGATACTTTATTTCCTCGGGGATTAAATTTAGAAAGAGATTTGTCCGTATTTTTTTTAAGGTTTCTTTATTACCATTTATATGGGTTTCTTCTCATTAATTTTTATAGCTGAAGTGTAGTTTTTATTTTACATGTGTGTCCCTCTGCTACAATTTAGGTTGTTCCTACACAGCCCCCCTTTGGCTCACAGTGTTTGCCATACTGTTATTATGTAGAGTTGTCTAGGTGTTTGTAGCATTGTCTAATTTTAGAAGGCTTTCCCATTTCCCCCCCCCCCCCTTTTTGGCTCTGTCCACGTATAGGTCATTGCTGTCCTTAACAATATGTCCAAGGCTTGGATTAGAATATATGTTATTTGGATCAATAGATGGTGTTTTAGTTTGATATTTTTATTTTTGTAATACATCTTTTACACCACGTTCTGCTTTTTAAAGATTTCTGTTTTGCCTTTTTTTTATAGGCATGCACCCGTTTTTTTTGAATAATTAAGACAATACCACATGGTTTGCGATTGTGTACTTGTCATTCCTCAACAGATGAAATGTTGAAGTTTGCCCTTTAAGAAACATTGACGTTATAAGGGACGTTTTGATCTTTAGCATTTGCTACCAATAGATTGTGTTTTAATTTAATACAATTTCAGTTTTGTTATACATGTCTCATGGTACGGTTTGTCTTTTATTTTTAAACACTTCCGGTTTGGCTCTTTTAAATACGCATGCGTCAGCGTTTTTTAAGCACTTGTAGGCGTCACACACGGTTTGCAGTTGTGTCCTTGGAATTCTCCAATAGGTAAAATGCTCAAATCTTTCTTCATTTTCAATGAAACTTTGATTTTATAAGGGATGTTTTTTAGGTATTTGCAGTTTTAAAGGTTAATATAACTAGCGGTTTTGATATTCTGGTCTCAAATGGGATATGTGGCTATTCGTAGTGGTTCCCTGTTTTTTATTTAAGCATGGTCTCTCTTTTATTTTGGTTTTAGTGTACCTTAGACTTTGTATGGGACAGTTTTATTTTAAATATTTGCTGTTTTTAAGGTTAACCGAATTAGCGGCATTGGCACACTTGCTCGAAGTGAAATATGTGATAAAGGGTTACTAAATGCGCATATTCCTTATTGGTTAGGCACAATTTTTATAGGCACGACTGGGCGATTTTTGAGTCCTCTGTACAATTTATAGAAGCAGTTTACATATAGTGTTACCATTCCCAGTGTTTTCAAGCGTGTTTTTTACCTAGAATTCACTTGCACATTTTGCCGGTGTTTTTATTTTAGCTTTTCTTTTAGACAGCCGTTGTTTCAGTAAACTCAGATGTTGTCCAAACATTTTATTCAATTGGTTCGTAAGAGTGGCCTTCTCTCTTGGCTTTTATATAAATCTACTATTATTTTGGACATTGTTGGCCACGTTTTATTGATAAACCTTTAGAACCTCCCGTCAGCCGTCCCCATTGTTTTAAACTCAGCACTAAGGTGCAGTCTGTAGAGCCGATATATGAGGGTCTCAATTTTAGTTTTCCCCCCCTTTATCATAATTTAATTGTCTGAGGTATATATAATAACAAAATTTTCAGTTTGGTTACAAGATTTTTGTAGGATTTCAATTAAATTTTTCATTGGGTCTCCCTTCAGCCCTTAGTTTATGAGAGTATTTTTAATACCCCCCCTTTTTTCAATATCCCTTTCTTTGTATGAGATACTTTATTTGATTGAGGTAGCATTACAATTTTGTATTGAATTACAAATTCATGTCTCTTTTCATAGAAGTTTTTTAGGCTATTAGTGACTTCCATTTACTCTGAAGAGCAGTGTGAAGTCTATGAACACCATACACCCATCAGGTAATGTCCCTCTTTATTTATCAAGTGTCCCTTATTAGTTTATGGTTACTTCACATTTTTTCCTTATCCAGATTTGATCTCCTCATCCCTTCTGTTCTCTGGTTTTCTGTATGGGATCTTTTACAAGTGTTTGTTTTTAGTATACTTATATTATTTCCTTTGATCCTTTCATCAATTTTCTCTGTATTTTTAATTGTATTTTATTATATTCTTATGTATGTGGTTGACATTTGATTGATGTATTACAACAGATTATATATATATGTATTGTTTTTATAATCTTTAATTAGATTTTATTGTATCTCATTTCCTTAAGTTTAACGAAAGTTGTTGTGTTAAGTGAAGTTTTTAGTTACCTTTGGGTTTCATTCGAGACCTAAGACGTCTGGTATAGTCTGATAATCCTTTTTATGTGTAATATAGTTTTTTTATGTTTATATTTATTATTTTAGCCCTTCTTTGGATATTTATTGTTTTGATTTTAACCGTATTTATTTCTTAATGTAATTTTATAATTTATATGTTTTTTAGTGTGCCCTGATAACCCCTGACGAAGTGATATACGAAACACGGTCCTGTGTTAAAAGGGTTTAGGCACTTAATTTGTTATAATAAAGGTGTTGGGTGTTGAACCTGCCGCTTCCTGTTCTTGTTTTCTGCTCTATTGAGTGGCTAGCGCTGTTCTCCTTGTTGGTCCTATGGATTTTTTCAGGTCAGACAGCAAGGTTTCCTCTTCCTTCTTTACTGACTCTAAATGGATTTTGGTAGTGTCGGTAATCAATACCATAAGATCAAGCGAACATTTGTTCAATATTTTATTCCATTGATCAATGAAGGAGAAGTCTGTCGTAAACATTTTCGGTTCCTTGTATACTCGTAGTCCTCTTGGTATATGCTGTCTCTTAATATACTCGATTAATGATAGACGATGTAACTCTAAGCGAACTATGCGCTTCTGAATCTTCAGTAACTTATCCCATGTGGCTGGATCCGATTGGCCCGCTGTGTTCTCTAGGGGAAATGGGGTTACTTCTTTGCATAAATCCGATATATAGTCATCTTGGAAGCTAAACGCTTCTTTCCATGTTAAACGACCTTCCATCATTTGTTAGCCACAACACTACTATATGGTCTATTCATACGGAGTAAAGTTAAGGAGATAGAAGAAACCGGCAAGGAAGATCATGGTAAAACCCTTCTTATTTCAACATTGCCTAATTTCCTGTATATATAGTCGAATAAGAATCATGTTATCAATGCATAGAACTAACACGTGATTCCCTGTTTAGAGCGTGATGATTACAAGAACATTGTGAAAGAATTTGTTCTCAGAACAAACATAATGAGGAAGCATGAGTGAGCCTGGCCCCTGAAGAAACAGTTCGGTTGTGAAACGCAGCAGCGCTGAAACTGGCGTTGGGCGCATTTGAAGATAAGCACTCATTCTCTCTTTTCATAAGTAATATTGTCGATAAGCTGTCGCAAGCTAGAAGTTACAAGCTGATTATGAAGCAACATATAGGTCATTGATGCAAAGTAGAGCACAGGGTCGATATCAAATGAAGACCACAGCTCTTTAAAGTCTGAGACCTGTTGCTTTTATTTAAGTCATGTGTGTAATTGACGGGAACAACTATTGGATTAGAGTTCTGAAGTTGATATTGGAGTAATACTTTTTCTATATAGCTCAACCGTTACTTTACTCCGTATGAATAGACCATATAGTAGTGTTGTGGGTCCATTAATGGCCACACTCCCAGTAGCCAGAATAAGAAGGGTCAGAGGGCAGGAGTTGCGTAAACCCCAAACAGATTATGGAGTACAGCCTGGCCGAAGGGGGTGTCCTGACAGGACTCCCTCTCCAGGCAGTAATGCACCGCAAAGGTGAAAGTGGAGGGCCAGGTAGCGACTCGGCAGATGTCTGCCAGTGGCACAGAGCGCAGGCTAGCGACTAATGTCACCATCGCTCAGACATTGTGAGCCGTGACTCGGCGATTCAGGGGAAACCTGGCCTGGGCCTGGGCAAAGGCGATGCAGTCCACCATCCAGATGGACAAGGTACGCTTGGTGATCACCAGCCCCAGGCGGCTGGGATCAAAGGAGACAAAGAGCTACCCGGATCTGCGGTCATCCCGAGTCCACTGCAGGTAGAAAGAGAGGGCCCTCTTACAATCCAAGGTGTGGAGAATCGCAGTCGATGTGGCGCTTCGGGAAGAATATGGACAGCACTATCTCTTGATTGAGATGAAAATCCGAGACAACCTTCGGGAGGAACGAGGTGAGTCTGCAGGACCACCCTGTTCTTATAAAACCTTGTGTACGGTGCCTCGGCCATCAGCACCTGGAGTTCACTGACCTTCCAGGCGGAGGTGAGAGCCACCAGAAAGGCCACCTTCCACGACAGATGCCGCAGTGGGCAGGTAGCCATGGGCTCAAAGGACAGCTTGGTCAGCTGCATGAGGACCACATTGAAGTCCCATTCCACCGGAGGAGGGCAGGTAGGGGGGCCTGGAAAGGAGCAGGCCTCACATGAAACGAGAGATGAGCGGTTGCCCCAAAAGAGGTTTGCCCTCAATGGGGTGGTGGTTCGCTGAGATGGCACTCAGATGAACCCTGACCGAGGAAGACTTCAGCCCAGACTGCAAGAGGTGGAGCAGGGACTGCAAAATCAAACCGATAGGGCATGAAAATGAGTTCGCTTGGCACTCAGAGCACCATACCGAGAACAGACGCCACTTGAAGGCGTAAGCTCTTCTGGTTGAGTCCTTTCGTGAGGCCAAAAGAATGCCCTCTATCTCCATGGGAAGGTGATAAGAGGCTAGAGCGACCAACTCAGCCACCAAGCTGTGAGGGATAGGGACCTCAGATTGGGGTGGAGAAGCAGACCCTCCTCCTGCATCAGCAGCTCTGGTGAGAACCCGAATGGGACCGGGGGCGCCATCAAGAGACAGAGCAGCAGGAGAAACCAAGGCAGTCTGGGCCACCTCAAAGCTATGAGAATCACCAAGGCCCTGTCCTGCTGGACCTTGAGAAGGGTCTGGGCAATGAGGGGCTTGGAGGGGAAGGCATATAGCAGGCCTGTTTCCCATGAGATAAGGAAGGCATCCAGGGCTACGCTGCTCGGGTGAGGGAGGGGACCGCAGAACCAGGGGAGCTGTGAATTCGCAGGACTGGCAAAGAGATCCAGGCCTGGAGTTCCCCAATGCTGGAAGAGCCGCTGAGCCATCCGGGGATGCAGGCACCACTCGTGCAGCCAGAGGACTCTGCTGAGCAGGTCCGCCAATGTATTGTCCTGACTCAGGAGGTAAGGGGCCTGGATGGTCATGCCCTGGCTCACCGCAAAGGAGCATAGGGCTGTCGCCTCCAAAGAGAGGCTGTAGGAGCCGGTACTTTCCTGTTTGTTCACATAGAACATCGTGACCTGGTTGTCCGTCTGAACCAGCACCGCTCGGTGCTGGAGGCGGTCCCTGAAAACCTTGAGAGCAAGGCGAATGGCCTGGAGCTCCAGCAGGTTGATCTGCTGCTGGGACGCCTCGAGAAAGCAGGTCCCTTGAGTGCACCGCCTCTCGCAGTGGGCTCCCTAGTCCGCCAGGGAAGCATCTGTCATTAAGATCACCTGATGCTCAGAGCTTGGAAGAGCATACCTCGAAGCAAGTTCCGAGACTCCTGCCATCAAGTGAGAGACTCCACCACATTGGAAGACACCGAGATGGGGTCTCGGAGGTAGCCGGTCAACTGCGCCCATTGCGCTCAGAGGCACCACTGCGTCGCCTTCATGTTGAGATGGGCTTTGGGCACGACATGGACCGTGGAGGCCATGTAACCGAGAAGGCAAAGCATCATCCGGGCTGAGATGGTGCTGCGGCACCACACTTCGGACACCAGGGACATGAGGCAGTTCGCCCTGTCCTGAGGAAGAAAAGTCATGGCCCAAAGTGTCCAAGCGAGCCCCGATGAACTCCAGGGACTAAACTGGAGTGAGGTGGGACTTTGGGTAATTGATCACGAAGCCCAGATGGTCCAGGAGGCAAAAGGTGCGGTCCGTGGCCTGCCTGGCTTCAGAGGCTGTGCCCCCTGTTATCAGCTAGTCGTCTAAATATGGATAGACGAAGGTGCCCTGCAGCCATAGCTGGGCTGCAGCCATGGCTAGGCACTTCGTGAAGACCCGCGGGGTGGACGCGAGGCTAAAGGGAAGTACCCTGTACTAGTAGTGGCTTCCCTGAACCATGAAGCGGAGGTACTTTCTGTGTTTGGGGTGGATGAGGATTTGAGTGTAAGCATTCTTTACATCCAAGGAGCATAGCCAATCGCCCTGCTGGAGGTAGGGCAGTAATGTTCCAAGGGAGAGCATCTTGAACGTCTCCCGCACCAGGAACTTGTTTAGGTTCTGCAGGTCAAGGATGGGCCTAAGGCCCCCTGTCCGCTTTGGGATGAGGAAGTATTGGGAGTAAAACCCGTGTCCTCGGAAGTGCGGTGGGACTGATTCTACTATGCCATCCTTGAGGAGGCCTGCGAGCTCCTGACTCAGGAGGGCCTGGTGCTAGGGAAGCCGACCTGGCTCCCAGGGGAAGTATGGAGGAGGGGCCTGGTCCATATGGAGAAGATAGCCCTCCAGAACGACCTGGAGGACTCAGGAATCGGTGGAGATGGACTCCCACCTGTGGGAGAAATGGACCAGACGCCTCCCAAAAGACAACCGCCTTGCCAGAGAATGAGAGGCTATGCCGATGGTGTCAAAACCCCGAGGGTAGCAGAGCAGGTGCTGGGGGATTGGGTCTTGGGACCCTTCGGCTTATGAGGGCCATGGACCGTGGGTCTTTCCCTGACCACCCTGAACGGGGGTTGGTGCCGGTGGATAGGCCAGGTAGCCCCTGTACGGGATCCCCTACCGATGGAAGAAAGGCTTCTTGCTCTGCTGCTTCTTCCTGGGGAGGGAGGATGTTTTCCAGGAGAGGCGAGTATGAGTCACGCACTCCGTCTCAATCTCTGCTGCCTTATCCTCTAAGGGCTTGCCGAATAGTTGCTCCCCGAGGCAAGGGACGTCTAGCAGCTTCTCCTGGACCCATTGTTCCAGGTCCAAGGACTGGAGCCAAGCCTACCGGCGGGCTCCAATGCCAGCTGCCACCACCCGGGCGGAAGACTCGAAGCTGTCGTACGCTGCTTGCGAGAGGTACTTTGAGCATTCTCCGAATGACTTCGAGAGGGCCTGAAAATGTCAGAGATGGTCTCCATCAAGGCCTGCCACAAAGCCTCTGAGCTCTCTAGCAAGGTTTGGGGAGGAACATCCCAATGTATAATTGGTAAACTTGGATGTGGCATGACAGCATGGAGCCCTGATAAGCCTTGCACCCGAGGACATCGAGGGTATGAGACTCTCTGCCTGGTGGGACTGACAAATGAGTTTTCGGGCTCTTCAGCTTCCGCATGGCCGATTCAACCACCATCAAGGTGTGGGGAAGCTGGGCTTTCCAAAACCCTGGGTCCTGCTGAATCCTATACATAGCTTCCAAGCGCTTGCTCACGATAGGGACAAAAGCCGGGGTCTCCCACTTGTCGAGGAGTCGGTTCAGGATGGAAGGAACTGGCACCGAGAGAGTCTCTTTTGGAGGGGCTTCATATTGCAGAATATCAAGCTCTTCTGTGCAGGGCTCCACCTCCAACTCGGTGGCGAGTGCTAGGGTCCGTGCCATGTTCCAGATGAACTCCAGAAAGGAGGTGTCCTCGGGAGGTAACCGCTGCCTCTGGGTCGGCAGGGAAGGGTCGGGACGGGAGGTCTCAGTGGGATTGGGTATCCAGGGAGGTCTCCCTGTCAGACTCCCACTCCGAGTAGTCTAGGTCGGGTGGCTTGAGATGGGTTGGTGACCCACACCAGATCTCAGAGGCCAAAACTTGCCCAGAACTGGAGGCACTTGCCCGAGATCATCTCACACCCGAGGATTGGGACGGAGATTGAGACCCATGCTGAGGATCCTCACGAGGTGTCTGGCTCTCGGGAGCCACTGTGGCGGCCCAGGGAGTCCTCGAGGTCAAAGTCCCTGCTGTCTCAAGGCGTGTGCTAGTGGGGTCAGGCCCCAGCGCCTCCTGGGCAGCAAGAAACACAGAAACGCTGAGCTGCAGGGTCAGCATCCGGGCTTCCCACTCGGGAGTGGGGCCCTGTGACACCGACGCCAGGATGACTGGTTCAGGTGTCGAGGAGGAGAGGGGGTCCTTGCCGGGATAACCCTCGGGAGATCGGGCATCTTCACTGGAGGCCTCTGTGTCAGTTCAAGGTACCTTACTGGGCCACTCCCTCTCTAACTCCAGAGACTGCTGAGGGGAACTGAGACCAGGAGCATGACCTTTCACGCTTGTCTGGTGCCCACGACAGAATCCTCGTGGCCTTCTTTTTTTTCTGCTCGCATTCGGGTGACCCCTGGTAAGAGTGCCGCCGGGCCCGGGGAGGAGCCTTGGGAGATTCCAGAGGTTGCGGGGCTGAAGAGCGGGAGGCTACCAGGGATACCAGGGCTGCCTTATGGAAAAGATCATCCAGCTTCTGCTTACAACTCTGGATGGCCTTGGAGGACATCTTCTTACAGAGGGAGCATAGCTTTGGGTCATGGTCGGCTCCTAGACACCTGAGACAACAGTCATGGGTGTCCATGAGCGACATGTTTTTTGAACACCGATCACATTTCTTAAAACCGGAGGCCACTGGGGGAAAAAGGACCCTTGCGAGGCCTTACATCCTCAATGCGGCCAGCAGTTAAAAAGGGCGCGAAAGTGCGGTAAAAAGACAAAAAAGGCAAAAAGAGAAAAACCCCGAGACCAAGGCCAAAGCAGAGGTGCTCGAGAGGAGAGAAGAGGACCGGCGAAGGCTGGAGAGCAAACACTAGCTGGAAACACAAACTTTTTCCGGGGACGAGACGCACGTCCAAAGGGCTCCGCGGAAAAAGGGAGACCGAGTAAGATGGCACCTTTGGGTGGGAAGGGGACCACAAATGCATGGTAGCAATCCCAAAGGCTTTCTTTGAAAGCTAGAGAAATGCTCCACACAGGCTCCATTGGTGCCGACATCACCCATATGTGAAGATTGACGTTCCTGCTTGTTCCAGGAGAATTATGTGTACCATCGAGGCCATGTGGCCCAACATTCTCAACATGTCTCTCGCTTTGCAGTACATCTTCCACTATTACCACTTGGTAGGTGAGTGTTGGAAGAAAGGAAGGTCTTCATCTGAGTAGTGTCTAGCAGAGCCCCAATGAATTCCAACTGAGGTGCTGGGGTCAAGTGAGACATCAAATAGTTAACGACGAACCCTAGTAACTTTAATACTCGGATGGTAATGTGTATGGATTCTTGCACCCCTTCTTGAGCGGCACTCTTGTTTAGCCAATCATGCAAACAGGGAAACATGTGCACTCCCATCTTGCATAAATATGCTACAACTCAGGTATTTTGTGAAGATGCAAGGTGCGGACACGAGGGCAAAACACAATATTGGTAGTTTGCACTCTATGATGAACTGCAGATACCTCTTGTAACTGGAATGTAATTGAATGTGTGTGTAGGCATTTTTGAGGTCTAGAGAGCATAGCCAGTCTCCCTTTTGAAGAGAGAAGCAGGGTGCCAAGGGAAACCATTCTGAACTTCTCAAAGCATGAATTTGTTCAGATTCCTCATACCTAAGATGGGACAGAATCCCCCCATTTTCTTGGTGAGCAGAAAGTACTTTGAGCAAAGTCCCTGTCGTTCCTACCCTAGTGAACAGGCTTGACGCATTTGCTTGATGAAGGGCAGAAAGTTCCTGAACAAGTACCTGCTGGTGCTAAGGAGGTGCCTCCTTGGTGGGCAATAATTGTGGAAGCTTAAATAGATGCAATTTGTACCCGTGTCCTGGTTAATGTTAAGTACACATCAGTCAGAGGTTAGAAGGGGCTATCACTTTGCAAAAATGAGTCTGACAGAAAGTCCAAAACCAGGATTGGGATTGCAGCTATGCGCTCCAGGTGCCAATCAGAAACCTGCCCCTGGTTTTGGCTGGAATGTCAGTTGGGACTTCTGATCTCCCTGTTGCTAAATAGGGGGGAAAAAAAAGAATACTGCTTTGTCTGGGAAGAGCAGGAATGAGGAAAATACCTACTGCTTTGAGAATAAAAGGACCTCTTATGCCCTCTGCTATGGAACTTCCTTCATGCCGAGGAGGTTGGGTCAGGAGCAGGCCTGGAGAGGGTCCGAAGAGCATCAGTGTGCTGCTTGATCATGGTAGCAGTCTTCTGAACCTTATCCCCAAAGAGATTCTCTCCATGGTATGGCATATCAGCAAGCTTCTCCTGCTTGCTGGGCTGCAAGTCTGAAGCACAGAGCCATGAAAGTCTCCGGCGCCAATATTTATTGCAGAGGCTGTTGATACTTTATTGAAAATGCCATATATCGCTGGGACAATATGCTTTCTGCACTCTTTTCCCTGACTGACTAGGGAGCTGAGATGCAAGGCGTTCTCTGGTAAGAGAGACTCTGCAAACTTGTCAAGATTCTGCACAACATTCCACAAGCAAGTAAAAAAACATCTATTTATAGAACACGTCAAAGGAACACAAAGCACATAAACCAAACGTGACTTACTCAGTTCATCTAACAAGAACACTAGTTCTGAGTTCCCCCTACCTCACTTATTCTACACCAGAGTCACCAACCCCGAGTTCCTCGTTATCATCCTTATTACTCACCCCTCTGAACCTACTACCTTGTTGAATCTTTAATTTGTTAACACTTCTTATATGTACAACTTCTAAGTTCCATGTAAATTCAGATATT
This sequence comes from Ichthyophis bannanicus, assembly GCA_033557465.1. Lineage (NCBI taxonomy): Eukaryota > Metazoa > Chordata > Amphibia > Gymnophiona > Ichthyophiidae > Ichthyophis > Ichthyophis bannanicus. The sequence continues at coordinate 1,687,852,140 of CM066031.1, read as the reverse complement.
CTTGTTCTATGTAAACCACTTTGATTTATGGATAAAGCGTAATAGAAGAATTTATAAATAAAGATTCCACATGACGTTCTACAAGTGCATGCTCATGAAAAGCTGAGTGGATGCTATGTGGCACATTAGCATAGCAGTCTGATAAAACATCCTCCCAAAACAATACAAAATCCTAGCCTCATGCCATGGGGGTGTAAGACTTGGAGCTCTTGGCTTTTTTGAGACGGATTTGATGACCATGGAGTGGTGCAGTAGCTGGAGCTTCTCTAATCCGAGAGCCTTCTGAACCCTGTACATCAAGAGTTGACCTTCTTACTGACTGCAGGTACAGAGGGTAGGTAGGGGTGTCTCATCTGCAGCCTCTGAAGGATGCTGTGCATGGGCACCATCACCACATCTTTGGGGACATCAAAATACTGGAGGATATCCAACTCTTTGGCCATGAGCTCCCTCCTCCATCACTAACTGAAATAATATCTGCGATTTGGACGATCAATCTGTATATAGTTAGACAACCTGTAAACAGCTGCGCATGAAATGAGAGTCAGAAGCTGTAAAGATGTCTTACACATTGGAACATGGAATGTACGAAGCATGAACCAAGGGAAGTTGGAGGTGGTCAAGAATGAAATGGAACGTGTACAACTTGATCTGTTGGGTGTCAGCGAACTGAAATGGACTGGCATTGGGCACTTTGCATCAGATGATCACATGGTCTACTATGCTGCAAATGAAAGACAAATAAGAAATGGTGTTGCATTTATAATAAAGAAGAAACTTGCAAGAACTGTAATGAAATACAATGCAGTCAGCGAACGCTTAATCTCTATTCGTCTACGAGGATTGCCTATCAACACAACTATAATTCAAGTATATGCCCCAACAACAGCTGCAGAAGACAATGAAATTGAAGAGTTCTATGAACAAGTACAAGCTGAAATTGACAGAACATGCAAACAGGATATCCTGAAAGTCATGGGTGACTGGAACGCAAAAGTTGGTAACAAAGCAGAAGGCAAAGTAGTTGGAAAATATGGACTTGGCAACAGAAATGAAGCTGGAGAAAGACTGATAGAATTCTGCAAGACCAATGATCTATCCATCTCAAACACCTTCTTCCAGCAACACAAGCGGCGACTGTACACATGGACTTCACCGAATGGATTATATAAAAATCAAATTGACTACATATGCGGAAGTCAACGATAGAAAAGCTCTGTAACATCAACAAAGACAAAACCTGGAGCTGACTGTGGTACAGATCATCAACTACTAGTATGCAAACTCAAGCTAAAGTTGAAAAAGAGCAAACCACTCATGAATGCAGCAAAATATGACCTTGAGAATATACCACTGGAATTTAAAGACTGCCTGCAAAATCGATTTGCTGCTTTAGATACAAATGACAGAGCTCCGGAAGAGTTATGGAATGACATGAAGAAGGTTGTGTTGGAAGAAAGCGAGAAGTCTCTACAAAAGGTGAAAAAGCAAAAACGGCCAAAATGGATGACGGAAGAAACTCTGAAAATTGCCCAGAAACGCCGAGAAGCTAAAGCCAGAGGAGAAAGAAAGACAATCGCAGAACTCAGATATTTCCAACGTGCAGCAAGACAGGACAAGGAAAAGTACTACAATGACACTTGCAAGGAAATAGAAGCAGAAACTATTAAGGAAGAACAAGATCGGCTTTCCTAAAGCTACGAGAGTTAAAGAAAATGTTCTAGCCTCGAATTGGAATGTTACAAGATGCTCAAGGTTCTATGTTGAATGATGCTGAGAAGATCAAGAAAAGGTGGAAGGAATATACAGAGTTTTTATATGATAAAGATCAAGTGGACCAACAGCCGTTTCAACCTGTACCTTATGATCGGGAACCATTGGTGATGAAAGAAGAAGTTGAAGCAGCATTGAAAGCCTTATCAAAGAACAAAGCACCAGGCATTGATAGCATTCCCACAGAAGTATTGCAGCAATCTGATGCAGCTGTTACCGTACTCACAAGGCTCTGCCAAGAAATATGGAAGACAACATCAATACTAAAGAAAGGTGATCCAACTGACTGTGGAAATTATCGCACAATCGCTCTGATCCCACATGCCAGCAAGATTCTACTGAAGATTATTCAAAAGAGACTACAACCATACCTGGAACAAGAACTACCTGAAGTGCAAGCAGGGTTCAGGAAAGGGCGAGGAACGAGAGACATCACTGCGGATGTGAGATGGATCCTTGAAAAGACTAAAGAATACCAAAAGGATATCTATTTGTGCTTTATCGACTATAGCAAGGCTTTTGACTGTGTAAACCATGAGAAACTCTGGGCCACATTAAGAAGCATGGTTATACCAGAACACCTGATCGTTCTCTTGCGCAATCTGTACAATGATCAAGAAGCAACAGTTCGAACGGAACAAGGAGAAACAGAATGGTTTAAAATAAGCAAAGGTGTAAGACAAGGCTGCATACTTTCCCCTTACCTGTTTAATTTATATGCAGAACAAATCATCAGAGAAGCAGGATTGTATGAAGACAACAGAGGTGTGAAGATTGGTGGAAGACTCATCAACAACCTTCGCTATGCTGATGATACCACATTACTGGCTGAAAGTGAAGATGATCTGAAACATTTGCTTCTCACAATCAAAGAACATAGTCTCAAAATGTGCCTGCACCTTAATGTAAAGAAGACAAAGATCATGACAACTGGCATAATGAACAGGTTCATCGTTGAAGGAGAAGAAATTCTCTCCATTGTAACTTCCTCTCCCGATTACCACCTCGGGGGTCCCAAGGAACATGATCTATTATTGTCCAACGTAAATCTTCAAATCTGTGCTGCTGGGTAAGACAATGAGAAACCACCGGTGCAGTGTGTAATTTTTGTCGTATCCGTGAAGAATGTTCAGCCAAACGTTTTTTAATCGGGCGAATAGTACAACCCACATACAATAGATTGCAAGGGCATTTAAGTAAATACACCACAAAAGATGGTGTGCCAATGACGTATATATTTGTTTTGTTCCTGGATGTTGCCATTCAAACCCTGATAATGTAGATGAGCAATAATTACATTGTGAACAGGGATTATGCACCCCTTCTCTCTCCGATAAAATCGGTCGATCAACAGGTAACAGCAGCATAGATTTGAAGATCTACGTTGGACAATAATAGATCATGTTCCTTGGGACCCCCGAGGTGGTAATCGGGAGAGGAAGTTACAATGGAGAGAACAGCGGTGGATATTTCAACTTAACACCATGGCCCCTGCAGGTTTGAATCGAGAAATCGAGTGGCTTAGTCTGTTCTGACGTCTTTTTATGAATAGCTAGTGATGCTCTCTGTTGAGCCAATGAAATGTGGGATTCCCTCAACAGTGGGATTTCCCCTTTTCATTGGTTGGTACGCTTTTGAAAAGGGCGAATGAAGTCGTGTCCATATGGATTGAAGTGAACCTCAAAGCTGCGAGACGGCGTTTTTTTGAGTTCGCAGTTGCACTGTTCGGAGATATTGTTGAGAGAGCACTTGAGACAGGAATTTATTCCGAAACATGCACGTCGTGCAGAATATCATACATCAAGCAACAGTAACAACTTTAACTGAAGAAATCTTCAAATTCATGAATAGATAAGTTATGAGTTTTAAATATCATTTAGAGGTGATGTACCTTAAAAAATAAAAAGTAGTTTGTCGTCTGGAGGGGGTTAGATATTCAATTCTTACCCTCCCTCGGCATGCTTCGACAAAAATATTGGAAAAATGTTTGGGGTATTTAACTGGTGAATTTATTTGCAGATAGTTTTGATTTATTCACTATTTTGGGTTTGTGTTAGATCTTTGTTATAAGTATACCTATTCTTTAAAATGGCGGTAGACACTTTCGCGTTTTCGGAAGAGTATTTAAATAAACTTCGGCAGAGACCATCAATATTTGATGATGCGCAATCTACAGAATCAATGATTTCCACCTCTGCATATAAAGCCCTACGTAAACGTTTAGTACGGGCGCAATTACATGAAGAAGGAATGATACAATATTTAAAGACCCGAATAATTCCAAGGGGTCTGCGGATGACTAGAGCCCCTAAAATGTTTAAATGGGACAAAGATTTCATTACGAAGTGGAATTTGATTTCAAATAAATGTAGCTTCGACCTTATAGCCTTAATTTTAGAACGCACAATTCAAGAGGAACAAACAATTCAAACACAATTGGAAAAGGCACAAACTTCTTTAAAGGAAACTATGGATCCTTTCAAACAAAAAATGGCGGAGATTGATCGACAGATTAAGAGTTTTTTTGATTATTTAAAATCTTTAAAAACTAAGCAATTTCTTAGAGATAAAACAGATTATGAGACGGGAAAAGTATATTATTGGATGTATGAAAAATCAGATTTATCGAAAAAAGTAACATTTGAAAAATCTTCGGAAGATACAGATGATAGTTCATCAGATGGGCATCAAAGTTCCTCTGCCTCTTTAAGGGGACGGGGGGGATTTTCGGTCAGGTCGGGGGAGGCGAGCTCGGGGACCATATCAAGATGAAGAATGGGAGCCTCCGAATACGAGACAGCGGTCCCGTCAACATCCTCCATTGTAGTAAATTTGACCACAAAGGAATTATCAGGAAAGCAGAATAAACTATTAAATTATGGTTTATCGTTTGTGCCCACTTCAAGATATGATCCATTTCGGATGCGAGTTAGCTTACATAGATTTTTTAGAAAACTTCAGATAATCCTATATTTTCATGATAAACCAACTCCGATGGATTCCTCATTGGTTTATACAACATCTAATTGGTTGCCACCAATATCAACTTTAGATCCAGTATTAGAGACTTTTCAATCACTAGTCTTGAAGGATTTGATAAAGATGGAAAATACCCCTTATAATAGTCATTCAAACTTAGATCAGGGGCTGATACAATCTCTTCAAAAGTTATCAGCGGACCTGTCCATCGTATTTCGTCGAGCAGATAAAGGGGGAGCACTAGTGTTGCTGCCCTCAGAGAATTATTATGCTTCTCTCAATGAACATTTGAGTGATTCTCATGTATATAAAAAATTAGAAAATGATCCTACACAAGAATTATCTCAAGAAATTAAGATATTGGTGGACGATGCCTTTAAAAATAAATTGGATTACTCTGAAAGAACAGAATTTTTTGAAGAAATCGCATCTGAAAATTCCAACTTTATACTTAGTTCCAAAGATTCATAAATCGTTATCTTCGCCTCCGGGAAGACCAATAGTTTCTTGTAAAGATTCAATTCTTGAACCTTTATCCATCTTTTGTGATCTTTTCCTAAAACAAGAAGCATGCAAAGTATGGTCATATATTAGAGACTCCACTGATTTTATACAGGCTATTTCATTGGTAGCTGTACCTGCTGACGCTTATTTGGTAACCCTCGATGTGGTGGCTTTATATACAAATATAAACCAAATGGAAGCCTTACGATTGCTAGAAACGTCATTTATATTGGCACCGGAGCGCCTTCCGAGATCTTTTTTTATTACGGATGATTCAATTAGTATTGACCAGGAATTATTTCCTCTGTGAAGGAAATTTTTATCAACAGATTTCCGGTATAGCAATGGGGGCAACAGCAGCCCCCTCGATAGCACCATTGTATATGGCAGAGATGGAAGATAAACAGATATGAATCTCTCCATCTTTTGATAATGTTTTATTATGGAAGAGATTTCTGGATGATGTGTTCTTTATATGGATGGCGGATTTAAATTCTTTAAAGGAATTCATAGAGTGGTTGAATTCCTTACGACCTAACATCGCTTTTACTGAACATGTGGAAAATCATAAGATTGAATTTTTAGATATGGAGGTATATAAACAAGGAGAAAAATTACACACAACTCTATATCGAAAGTCAGTTCAGCGAAATAGCTTGTTGCATTTTCAAAGTCATCACCCACGTCCTCTTCGAAAAGGGCTTCCATTTGGCCAGTTTTTAAGGTTACGAAGACTGTGTAGTTCATCTCAGGAATTCAAACGTCATGCTTTGGATCTTCAAAATCGGCTTTTGGCCTGAGGGTATCCTATTTCAGTAATACGGAAGGCTTATCGTAGGGCCTCTAATATACATAGGGAATGGCTTCTGGATCCGGCTTTTTCATCAACAAATCAGCAGCCTCAAGAAGTGGTGGGGGGGAATCCTACCCTATATGGAACGTAGTTCTGAAGTGTTACGGATACTGCATCCCCATTGGTCAATGTTACAATTGCATGGCTGTTTTGATAAACCTTTGCAAGTCGCCTTTTCACGGGGTCCAAATTTGTCAGATCGTTTAGTAAACACTACCTTACCTGTTGATCGACCGATTTTATCGGAGAGAGAAGGGGCGCATAATCCCTGTTCACAATGTAATTATTGCTCATCTACATCATCAGGGTTTGAATGGCAACATCCAGGAACAAAACAAATATATACACGTCGTTGGCACACCACTTGTTTATCATCTTTTGTGGTGTATATACTTAAATGCCCTTGCGATCTATTGTATGTGGGCCGTACTATTCGCCCGATTAAAAAACGTTTGGCTGAACATTCTTCACAGATACGACAAAAATTACACACTGCACCGGTGGTTTCTCATTGTCTTACCCAGCAGCATAGATTTGAAGATCTACGTTGGACAATAATAGATCATGTTCCTTGGGACCCCCGAGGTGGTAATCGGGAGAGGAAGTTACAATGGAGAGAACAGCGGTGGATATTTCAACTTAACACCATGGCCCCTGCAGGTTTGAATCGAGAAATCGAGTGGCTTAGTCTGTTCTGACGTCTTTGTATGAATAGCTAGTGATGCTCTCTGTTGAGCCAATGAAATGTGGGATTCCCTCAATAGTGGGATTTCCCCTTTTCATTGGTTGGTACGCTTTTGAAAAGGGCGAATGAAGTCGTGTCCATATGGATTGAAGAGAAAACCTCAAAGCTGCGAGACGGCGTTTTTTTGAGTTCGCAGTTGCACTGTTTGGAGATATTGTTGAGAAAGCACTTGAGACAGGAATTTATTCCGAAACGTGCACGTCGTGCAGAATATCATACATCAAGCAACAGTAACAACTTTAACTGAAGAAATCTTCAAATTCATGAATAGATAAGTTATGAGTTTTAAATTTCATTTAGAGGTGACGTACCTTAAAAAATAAAAAGTAGTTTGTCGTCTGGAGGGGGTTAGATATTCAATTCTTACCCTCCCTCGGCATGCTTCAACAAAAATAATGGAAAAATGTTTGGGGTATTTAACTGGTGAATTTATTTGCAGATAGTTTTGATTTATTCACTATTTTGGGTTTGTGTTAGAACTCTCAAGAATGTGACATACTCAGTCTCCAAGCTGCTGGAGGAGGTGCACTACACAAAGGTTTGGGACTGGACTGGAGGGACAATAAGGAACTACTACTACTACTTATTTGCATAGCACTACAAAGCATACACAGCGCTGCACACGACATGCAAGAGGTAGTCCCTGCTCACAGGAGCTCACTATCAGGACAGTTGCATAGAGCTAACAAAATCTACATATGTCTTTTTGCCAGTTTTTATAAATGCTCTTTGTAAGCCATTTTATCCATAATCCGCTGTCCTGGGTTGCAACTATCAATCTCTCATCCTTCGGTTTCAATTCACCTCTTTTTAACCATTCATGTGTCCGTTCTTGATAGACAAAGGGTACCTGCAGAACACTTTGTATTTCCTACTATATTTGTGCATTTACCACTTGTTTTTCCTTGTTTGCTGATCTAATTCTTTGAAGAGTTTTTTTTCTCTTGTTTTGCAAATTCTGTTGCTTCCTTTCCTGTGTGTGTTTGTGGATTCTCACTCATTCCTTCTAACCATTGGAACACTTGGCCAAGTTTGATGATGAAGACAGATTCTGGATGTTTACTTTCATATTTCAGAACTTTTTGCGTATTTGGTTCTGGTGATGTTGTTAGCTCTACACGTGTAGTCTATTACGATGAGGCCCAACCCTCCTTCGGCTCTAGGGATATACAGTCTCTGCACACACTGATCCTTGTAAATGACCTCATGGGCATGAAGGAGTTTTCTTGTTTGTACATCCAGCTTTTCAAGATCTTTAAGAGGCCAGTCTACAATTCCAAAGTCGTATGAATGTACAGGAATTGCCAGCTGATTAATGGCTTATATCTTATTCTGTGATGTTAACCACTTCCTTGGAGAACAATATCAGTTTCCTTTTCCCCTTGCTTATATTTAACTTTCCTTACATAAAGATCTGTTGCCATTTTTATGGCTCCTCTCAGCTTGGCCCACTGCCTTTCCATTTCCCTTATCTCTTCCCATCCTACCAGCTCTTCCATCAGGTACTTCCCCATTTTACTAAAGTCAGCATTTTTTGAAATCTAGCATTTTGAGTCTGCTGTGACTGAATTCTGCTTTGGTTTTTATCTCAAACCACACCATGTGGTGATCACTAGGAGTGGAGTAGCCACCTAGTGGTTAGAGCACTGGCTTGTTAACCAAGAGACCAGGGTTCGATTTGCACTGGCACTCCTTGTGGCCTTGGACGTCACTTAACCCTCCACTGCCTCAGAAGAAAGGCCTGGCAATACTTCTGGTCACAATGCCAAGAAAACCCAGGAGCTGCTGGGTCGTCAGGAGTCAGCATGGACTCTAAGGAACATATTGCATTGGGGTGATCACTGCTGCTTAAGTAAGCACCCACTTGGACATAAGACACACTTACTTTATTTGTGAATAGTATACTCCAGGCACAGGGAAATAATAAAGACCAGAAGGATATTAAGGGAGATGATCATATTAATCTGATCACACAATATTCTCCGATAAGTGATGACACAGTGAGAGAATCACTTTTTTGGATTTAGTAATCAGTAGGGGTAGTACAACTTGGGAAACTTCTATTTACCGTAAAGAAACTGACCGTAACACCTTTTTGCATTACGCAAGTGCACATCCTAGGCAACTAAAAGAAAGTTTGCCGTTATCCCAATTCCTGCGATATAGAAGGAATTGTTCGAATGTGCAGGATTATAAGAATAGGTCAAAACGTCTAATGCATAATTTTGTTTCACGCGGTTATCCAGTTCCGATTGTTAAGCAAGCATATTTAAGAGCCTTGTTTAATGATAGGCGCTTGTTACTCCAGGCACGGGGAAATAATAAAGACCAGAAGGATATTAAGGGAGATGATCATATTAATCTGATCACACGATATTCTCCGATAAGTGCTGACATACAGAAGATTATAAAGAAGCACAGTAACGTCATACAAACGATTCCAGGACTTAAAGATAAAAAGATTCGGTGTGTTTGGTGCAGAAGTAATAACTTTAAGGAACAACTAAGCCCAGCGGTATTACGAAAAACTAGAATTTTGGGGGAGTTAGAGGGGGATACCGGGGGCCACACCAAATGCAGGGGTTGCACCATTTGTGACATTACTGTAGAACTTCAGCAATTCACACATAATGGGATCACACAAAGATTGAAGAGACATACAACTTGTGCGTCCTCTTGTGTGGTCTATGCTATTAAATGTCCATGCAAATTATTTTATATAGGTAAAAGCATACGGCCATTTCGTGTAAGGATGGCAGAACACCATAGTCGAATAAATTGTAAAATAAAGGAAGCGCTATTGGTACAGCATTGTCTGCACAAAGAGCACATCTTTGAACAGCTGAGGTGTTTCTGTATAGAACAAGTAGAATTGAGTGCGATGGGGAAATCAATAGAACAGCTGTTATTTATTAAAGAACAGTGATAGATATTTAATTTAAACACGGTAACCCCTTCAGGTTTAAATGTAAAATTGGATTGGGCAGCCTGTTTGTATTAGTTTGCGGTTGTTATAGTGGAGTAAACGGGTGTCTATATCCTCTTCATTGAAGGATATCTTTGATTTAGTCAGTGATTGAAGGAGGTGCATTTGGTATCGTGAAGTAGGAGTTACCGACAGATGGGTTTAAATAGAGAGGGTAACTTTATAGTCCGCATGCGCGGCATTTCTAAGTGAAAGCAAAGGTTCCTGTTTTTGGTACAAAAGTTGTTTTATAAAATTTGTTGAACTTTTGAATAGATACGCAGGCAGCATCAGGTCAGTTTGGTATAGGACAATATAGGTTACAAATGTAATTGTTTGAAACATACAATGTTCATATAATATGGTTGTTTTCATTTTGTGTTTTATCCATTATATAGTGATAAGTACAGGGTGACAATCCCCTGAAGAAACGAACGCTAGTTAAACGCTTTGGGTGCCTTTGTTGTGGCGTCGAGATTGACATGAGAATGAAATAACTTATAGAGCAATGTTATCACAGCCAACAAGATTGAGCTAAGTACTTGCTTTTTGTGTTGAATGTACAAAACAATGTTGAATTTAGTCAAGTACACATATGAAGTTGGCAGTACAGCGTGAAGGTCATTGATGCAAAAGAAGCACTACATAAGGACCGCGTGTCGGCCTGTGATTGAGTGCTGTAATGTTGTCTGAGACCTTCTTATGAAGTACAATGGAAATGCCATTAATTTTGTTTGGAATTGAAGTTTCTTTTTGGTGAAAATTAAGCGTGATATACTATTTTTTTTGCTATCTCAAGCACTCGCTTGTGAGAAGTGACCGGTATTTTTTGCAATGTTTGTAAGGCAAAAGTAGCAACCTGTCAAGTGATCTCTTGGTTCCCTCCAGATCATTGGAACAGCAAAATTCATGTGTCGAACACCCTTTACCCAACCTGTTAGGAGTCTGACACAGGTAATACAGCAGACGTGAGGCGCCCAATTTTTGTCCTGGTCACCGACTTGACATCCAAAGTACAGCTTATAACATGTCTTAACAAGCGGAGTAAAATGTCTTCTCTGCTTCTTAAAAGTAACCTCACTGCAAATGTAGCAAAATGAATCCGGACGATTAACACACTTTCAAGGCATTGTTAAACAACTACAAGCGATAACCGTAATATTAACCAGCTGCTGTTTATGAAATAGATTAATGCAAAACTCACATCCATTCAGATTCTGTTTTTTTCAAACAATACAAACCACAATCGCTGACGGCGACAGAAAGCATACCAATACATGACTCAGCGTTTTCTGCTTGTATCAGCTGGACCAGTAGGGCAAGGGGCCCGGTTAATTAATTATATTATAACTACATGACTCAGCATTTTTGGTTGTGGCTGACAACATACAATAATAATTATGATGAAAGTTTTCGTATTCAACCTTTGTTTACTGAAACAAAACTGTAACGGCTAATTTACAGTAATGTACACACTTTACTAAATGATATCTCCTGAGGTATGGGTGATAGAAAAATTCTGATACCATATTTGTAAACAATGGGAAAAATTACATATGAAACAGGTCAGAGCGGGTCTGTGACAAAAATTGTGTTGACCAGTGTTATAGGTTGAAAGCAGATGGAACCTTTATTATTATTTATCTTTGATTAGCTCAAGAGATTGCAACTTTATATGGGTATACACATATGTGTTAAGTGGGGGAAGGGAGTGAGCTTTTTTTTAATGTGTTTTTGTGAATGTTATGCAATTTTATGAATGTTATGCATAGGTGTTTTCTTGCTCTTCAATACGTGTAAGTCCTGATTTTTTTTTGTTTTATGCATATATTTGCTGTATAACCAATAAAATGTTGAATATCAAAAAACATCTCTTATTGGGGAAACATACAAACTAAGGAATGATGAATTATAACCACCCAAGAAAACCACATTTTTCTTGGCACTTAAATCTAGTACAGTAATATAGTGTCTCACCTTGGTTCAGTCATTGGTTGCATATTTTCTGGTAAGATGATTAACTTGTTGGTATTGCCAGTCTTGCTTTTCTTTTCAATATGTAGTGTGAGCATCTCGCAAGCAGATGGTACCTGTGATGAGTGTTCTCCTTTTTCATCATTAATTCTATGGGTGCAGGTTTCGAGCCCTTTCATATCTCTTACTGATGTTTCTGGGTTGCTTTTCATTTCCGCTGATGTCTCTTGGCTTAAAATATCATGATTGGTGATAGTCACTACCGAAATTCCATGATTTGCCTTGACACCTGTACTGGTTCCCATTGACTTGGAGATAACTTTCAGTTTGTGGGAGCTAGATTTGTAATGCTTCTTATGTTTTACATGAGAATTGTGTTTTAAAAAGAACTCACATGATTCTTGAAGTACTCTTCTGCTCTCCCTAATTGGGCTGAAAACCAAACATAAGCATAATAAACAATAAAAAACTTGAGTGGCTAAACTTTCATAACCATATAATTGCTATGAACTACAATGATTATCCTGAAATGCTCATTGGCTACTCTCTCTGAAAATGATTATATCTGTGGCAGGGGATGAATTTTTTTGTACATGTACTACCATTAAAGTACTGTTAGTTCCTAACAGAATAACCCATGAAAAGTACTGTTAACAAAAAATTCTTACTCTCTTTTGCGATTCCTGTTGAAGAAGTTGACCCATTCAGAGCAAGTCTTTCTACTTCCCACCCAGAAGACAGCTGATATGCCAACGATTAGTGTCATCAAGTATTTGATCAGAAACAAGGACAGCTCAGGTCTTGCTAACGTTTTAACCTTAAAAATAATAAAATATATTACATTTCACAGAAGTCGACAAATAAAAGTCCATATATAAATATTAAGGCATCTCTGGGAATGTGCCTTACTCTTGATCCCATGGAGATAGATGGCATAAAAATATTATTAAATACATATTAAATAAATACAACAAATAAATACAACAGCATTGTTTCTTGTCTTATTAAAGTGATAATGCCCCAATACAGATCACTGGTGAGGCCTCATCTGGAATACTATATTTTGGGGCTCTATCTAAGGAAGGCTAGAGAGGCTGGAGGTGGTCCTGAGAAAAGCAATCAAAACCATGCACACTCTGCGTCAGAAGACCAGTAAGAAGACACTAGAGGAGAAGAGAGACAGAAGAGATATGATACAGACATTTAAATGCTTGAAAGATACTAAAGCACAAGAAGCAACACAGCAATGATAGGATGGATCAAAATGGTGAAGTGGTAGTGCTATATTTAAAGTGAGCCTTGAGTCAAACAGAATAAAAGTTCTTCAGGAAATAAAATGTGCCACTGAATCCTTATGGATAGAAATTCGTGTGAAGGAGAAGATAATAGTGGTAGGGGTTTACTATCGTCTGCTTGAACAGAATGAGCAGACAGGTAATGAAATGTTATCAGAAATTAGGGAAATTGGGGAAATTAGGGAAACTGGCTACACAATAATAATGGAGGATTTCAATGATCCCAGTATTGACTGGATAAACATCACATCAGGGCATGCTAAGGAGGTAAAGTTCCTACATAAAATAAATGACTAGTTTATGAAGCAGATGGTTCAGGAACAGACTAGAAAAGGAGCTACTTTAGACTTCGTGCTTTATGGAACACAAGATTTGGTAAAGAAGATAACCATGTTGAGGCCAATCGGCACTGTGTGTGTGTGTGTGTGTGTGTCAGTGCTGACTCCTGGCGACCCAGCAGTTCCTGGGTTTTCTTGGCAATGTGACCAGAAGTAGATTTATTTATTTATTCGTTCAACAAGTTTTTTTATACCACTTTATCAGTTTAGTCAAAGTGGTTTACATTGTAACTTAAACTTGGTAATGTACATTAGATAGGGACATTGATAACTTGGACTCTTCTGAGGCAATGGAGGGTTAAGTGACTTGCCCAAGGTCAAAAGGAATACTAGTGGGAACTGAACCCTGGTCTCTTGGTACCCAAGCCAGTGCTCTAATCACTAAGCTATTCCTCCACTCCAATATGACATTTCGCTTAATAACTGGAGTAGACAGGCAAATGAAGTCTACTACATCAGGGTTTAATTTTCAAAATGGTGACTATGATAAAATAAGTAAAATGGTTAGAAAAAAAACCCTAAAAGGAGCAGCTGCAAAGGTCAAGAGTTCACATCAGGCATGAATGTCATTTAAAAATCTTGGAAGCCCAGATCATATGTATCCCACACATTAAGAAAGGCGGAAGGGAAAGCCAAAACGACAGCCAGCTGGGTTAAAAGGTGAGGTAAAAGAAGATATTGAAGCCAAAAAACATCTTTCAAAAAATGGAAAAAAGGAACCAAATGATTAAAGTAAGAAACAGCATAAGCAGTTGACTATAACGTTTATCAACTTTTGAAGTGTATGCAATAATTTTTCCATGCTTATTACAAAACATCCTATAAAGATTAGATTGCAAGAACATAGATCAAGACTGCACACTCATTATCAAAGAACACCGGTTATGGAACACTGTCTTGCCACAGGTCATTAGTTTTAATGAATTAACGTGGAGAATAATTTATCATGTGCCCCCCGATTGGAGAGGGAGAGACAAGATGGCAGAGTTAAATTAATCGGGAACGATTCTGGATTTTCTCCCTTAAAACTGTTTAGCCAACAGGGTTAAATAAAGAAATAAAATGGAACTCATTTTTATAAATGCTGTCCCTTTAAATTCTTGGGAGATTATATCATTGAGTGTTAAAAAGTTGAATTCAAGACAATGATAAGGAAGGCAAAAATAATTTGAAAATAAGCATGCCATAGAGACAAAAACTCACAAATAGTTTTTCATAGAAACACAGAAACATGATGGTATATAAAGACCATACAGCCTATACAGTATGCCCTTCCTTACCAACTACTAAGCTTTACAGTCCTTTTTTTGTTTTCCTTTAGAAGTCCTTTGTGTTTGTCCCATGCTTTCTTGAATTCAAATACAGTCCTTCCCTCTACTACCTCTCCACTGAGAGATGATGTCATGCAACTATCATTTTTCCTGTAAAGAAATATTTCTTCAAATTATTCCTGCCTGGACAGAATGAGCAGAGAGGTAATGAAATAAAGCATTGATAAGGCAGGCAAAGCAAGAATTTGAGAAGGAACTTGCTACGGAAGCAAAAACACGACAAAGACTTTTGCAAGTACATTCGTAGCAAAAGGCCTATGAGAGTGTCAATTGGACCGTTAGATGATAGACGGGGTAAAAGGGGCAGTAAGAGGAGGCAAGGCTATAGTGAATTCTTTGCTTCGATCTTTACTGAGGAAGATGTAGGGATGTTACCCAAGACTGAAGTGGTATTTAAAGGTGATACTGCAGAGGAATTGAGAGAAATATCGCTACACTGGGAAGATGTATTACAACTATTTGATAAACTGAATAGTAGCAAATCACCTGGACCAGATGGTATACATCCAAGAGTGTTGAAAGAACTGAAATATGAGATTGCAGACCTGCTATTAGTAATCTGTGAACTTTCATTAAAATCACCTCTAATACCTGAAGATTGGAGGATCGCCAATGTAACGCCAATTTTTAAAAAGGGTTCCTGGGGTGATCCGGGAAACTACAGATCAGTGAGCCTGACATCAGTACCGGGGAAAATAGTAGAAACCATCATAAAGAACAAAATTATACAGCATGTAGATAGTCATGGCCTAATGGGAGACAGCCAACATGGCTTTAGACAAGGAAGATCTTGTCTTACTAATCTGATATGTTTTTTTGAAGGTGTGAACAAACAGGTAGACAAAGGTGAGTTGGTTGATATAGTGTATCTGGACTTTCAGAAAGCCTTTGA
This sequence comes from Ichthyophis bannanicus, assembly GCA_033557465.1. Lineage (NCBI taxonomy): Eukaryota > Metazoa > Chordata > Amphibia > Gymnophiona > Ichthyophiidae > Ichthyophis > Ichthyophis bannanicus. The sequence continues at coordinate 1,687,836,491 of CM066031.1, read as the reverse complement.
CAAGGTCTCTCATCAGAGACTTCTGGCAAAACAAAAAAGTCATGGGATAGGAGGCAGTGTACTATTGTGGATCGGGAACTGGTTAAAAGATAGAAAGCTGAGGGTAGGGCTAAATGGCCAATTTTCCCATTGGAAAAAGGTGAATAGTGGAGTACCCCAGGGATCTGTACTGGGTCCACTACTTTTTGACATATTCATAAATGATCTGGAAAAGGGAATAACTAGTGAGGTTATCAAATTTGCAGACGACACAAAACAGTTTAAAGTTGTTAAAACCAAAGAGGATTGTGGAAAACTGCAGGAGGATCTGGATAAATTGGAAGACTGGGCATCCAAATGGAAGATGAAATTTAATGTGGACAAGTGCAAAGTTATGCACCTAGGAAAGAACAACCCACACTATGGTTACACAATGCAAGGTTCCACATTGGGAACCACCACCCAGGAAAAAGATTTAGGAGTCATCGTGGATAACATGTTAAAACCCACCACCCAGTGTGCAGCGGCGGCCAAGAAAGCAAATAGAATGCTAGGTATCATAAGGAAAGGAATGGAAAATAAAACAAAGGATATTATAATGCCTCTGTATCGTTCCATGGTACGACCGCACCTTGAATATTGTGTGCAATTCTGGTCGCCGTATCTTAAATAGGATATAGCGTTATTAGAAAAGGTACAGAGAAGAGCCACCAAAATGGTAAAGGGGATGGAAGGCTACTCCTATGAAGAGAGGCTACAAAGGTTAGGGCTCTTCAACCTGGAAAAGAGACGGTTGAGGGGAGATATGATAGAGGTCTATAAATTAATGAATAGAGTGGAACAGGTAAACGTAGATCGATTGTTTACGCTATCAGAATATAGAAAGACTAGGGGACATACAATGAAGCTACAGGGTAAACTATTTAAGACAAATGAGAGAAAATAAATATTTTTTCACTCAACGTGTAATCAAACTCTGGAATTTGTTACCGGAGGATGTAGTAAGGGCTGTTAGTGTAGCTGGGTTTAAAAAAAGGTTTGGACAAGTTCCTCGAGGAAAGGTCCATAAACCATTATTAAAAAGGGACCCAGGATATCAATGCTTGACCCAAAACAAGCACTGTGGAACCTGTGTCTCTTGGGATACTGCTAGGTACGTATGACCTAGATAGGCCACTGTTGGAAGCAGGACACTGTGCTTGATGGACCTTGGTCTGACCCAGTATGGCATATCTTATGTTCCTAAGTCTATCCCCTTTCACTTTTATTCCATGCCCCCTTGTTGCAGAGCTTTTTCAAATGAAAGAGGCTTTCATCCTGTGCATTTATGCCGTGGAGATATTTAAACATATCTCCCCTCTCCCGCTTTTCCTTCCAAAGTATACACATTCAGATGTTTAAGTCTGTCTCCATATGCTCTATAACCAAGACCACTGACCATTTTGGAAGCACCCTCTACACCATCCTGTTCATATCCTTTTGAAGGTGAGGTCTCCAGACTTGCACATAGTACTCCAAATGAGGTCTCACCAAAAAAACCTATACAGAGGGACTATCACCTCCATCTTCCTGCTGACCATTCCTCTCCCTAGGCACCCAAGCATCCTTCTGGCTTTTTGCTTTTCCCTTTTCTACCTGCTTAGCCATCTTAAGATCACCAGAATCAAACCACTCCCACTCTACTTTTGTGGACAGAAGTATTTCACCCTCTATACTGTACCACTTCCCTTGGATTTTTTGGAATTAAATTTCAGCTGCAAAAATCTTGACCATTCTTCAAGCTTCATTAGATCCCTCCTCAAGTTATCTACATCTTCCTGGGTGTCTACTCTATTGCAGATTTTTCTAATTGAAAATAGACATCCTCTAAGGAAGCGCTGAAAAGGTCAGTCAGTGGAGTCACTAAAACTTCCCTAAGATCCTTCAGTACTCTCTGATGTATCCCATCTGGCCCCATTGCTTCGTCTACTTTTAGTTTAGCTAGCTCCTCGAACACAGGCTTTTTTTCAGGTACATACGAAGCAAAAAGACAGGAAAGGAGTCAGTTGGACTATTAGATGATCAAGGGGTAAAAGGGGCACACTTAGGAAGGACAAGGCTGTAGCTGAGAGACTAAATGAATTCTTTGCCTCTGATTTTTCTGAGGAAGATGTGAGGAAACTGCCCATGGAAGAATGGTTATTTAAAACTTGATAATTTTTAAACAAATAAAAAGTGTACACCACCATGGATGAGCTTGCTGCTTTCTTTTAACGTCTCAATACATGTGATAGACATTTGCATTTTATTTATTCTAGTAGTTTTCAGTAAGTTGCATTTTTGGATTTTTTAATCTCTACTATCAATGAACAATTTGTTTTCTCTATTTTTCGGAAACCGTTAGCAAGAAAAACTTTGCATTTACCATTTAATTCACCTACTGGACAATTTTAACATTTAAAACTATTATGCTCAGAAAAGGCTGATTTCCATCTGTGTGCACAGGATATGCAAAAAAGATTTTTACAAACAAGTTACCCTCTCCCATTGGTTATTAGAGATTATCCTAAAGTCACTTATGCTGATCAGCAGTGGCTATTAATGCCAGACTAAAAGAATCAATTACGTTTGATTTGTACATTATCCTTTCATATTTTAATCAAGAACTATTCTTAAGTATTGGTTTACCTTGCAGATCTATGAGGACAATGATCTTGAAATAGTTTTCCTAAAAAAATAATTTTAAATTTAAAACTGGACATGTATCGAGTGTATGCACATCTGAGAGGTAACCGATTAAAAAACGGAAGCAAGTGATATTCAGTGGAAACTGAGTACAGTATTTGAATATCTGCTCACTAGTTATGATACCTCTGTAACACAAGTTTTCACAATTTCAGTGAACCTGAAAGATGTAGTAGAACAAGTTAATAAACTAAAAAGCAGGATGGTATACACTCAAGAGTACCAAGAATTCAAAGATGAAATTTCAGAACTATTAGTAATTTCTAACCTATTAAATTGTCTATGGTACCAGAAGATTGGAAGACAGCTAACATTAAAACTATTTTTAAAAAGGGCTCCGAGAAACTACAGACTAGTGAGCCTAATGTCAGTGATAGGCAAAATGGTGAAAACCATTAATAGCAAAATTAATGGACACTTAGGCAGACATGGTTTAATAAGGCGAAGTCAACATGGATTTACCCAAGGGAAGGCTTGCCTCACCAATTTGATCCATTTCTTTGAAGGCATGAACAAACATGTGGTGAAACAGTTGATATGGTGAAATTAGACCTTACCTGCTAATTGAGGTTCTTCGAGTTACTCCAGTCCAGTCCAGTCCCAGTATATATGGCATTTACACCCCACTAGCAGCTTGGAGACTGAGCATGTCACAACTCATGACATCACCATGGATAAGTAGTTGCCACCACCTTCCAGCCCCTAGTATCCTATTCACAAAGCAGACTCTCAGGAGCAACAAATACGTTCCAACAAACACCACAACAAGTGAATTATATGTGTAATGCTATCGCAATCAATTATTTTTTTATTTTTATTTTTTAAAGTTTTTTATGTAATTGGAAAACCAATTCATGCCTAAGAAGCGACGTGTTCAGGAAAAAGCAACTCGCTACTCCAGCCACCACTGACATCAACCATGCTGAGCCTGCACCCCCCCTCTTTTTTCTTTATTGAAAGGAACCCCCCTACTCAACTGCTCCATTCAAACTCCCAAACAAACCCCGATAGATGAAATTCTTCAGGTCCGGGACCATGCATGACAACGGGAGGGTTCCAGGGACTGGACAGGAGTAACTCAAGGAACATCAATTAGCAAGTAAGGTCTAATTTCACCTTCCTTATCATACTCCAGTCCAGTCCCAGTACATATGGGATGTAACATAGTAGTTCTTAACACAGGAGGGACCCGCAAGCCCAGTCTTAAGTACTGCTGGGCCAAAGCTCGCATCCCCTATCACCTGCATGTCGAGGCGGTAATGTTTTTTAAATGAATGCGATGACCACCATGTTGCCGCTTTACAAATGTTCATTAGTGGTACCAAACTATTCCGCCCATGATACCGCCTCAGCTCTGGTCAAATGAGCCTGTAAACCTTGAGGTAGGAATCTACACCACAGTGCCTCCCTTATCCACCAAGAAATAAAGGCCTTGGAAGTGGATTCCCCCTTTTTCGGGCCACCAAACAGGCAATCTGACTTCTGAAATGGTTGTGTCTTCTTCAAATAGTGCCACAGGACGCGACCGACATCCAGACTCTGCAAGAGTGGATCCTTTGCCATTCCCCCAGCCCTGGAGAATATGGGTAGGGAAACAAACTAATTGAGATGAAACACCAACAACACCGGAGGGAGGAAAGACGGCACCAGCTGCAAAACCACCCTCTCTTTTGACATAATGAGAAAAGGAGTTCTGCACGACAATGCCTGAAGCTCCGAAATTCTTCTGGGTGAACATATGGCCACTAGGAAGACAATCTTCAGCATCATATCCTTCAAATGAACACCGACTCAGAGGTTTGAATAGATGCTCTGCCAAAACTGACAGCACTAAATTTAGAAACCACGAGGGGAATTATGAGTCGCACTGGAGGCCAAATTTGCTTTACCGCCTGCATAAATTGAATGAAGTCCAGGTGCACACCTACAGGAAAGCACAGTTACTTACCTGTAACAGGTGATCTCTGGGAACAGCAGGAATAAGTCTTCACATATGGGTACGTCGGTACCGACGGAGCCTGCGCGGGAACGCTCCCCAGCTTCCCAAAAAGGAAAGCTTTTGGGAGCATCCCACAGCGCCTGCGTGCTGCCTTCCCACCTTTCCTAACCGCCTCTCCCCAGTTTGAGTTTTAAAGCTGAGACAAAGAGAGAGAGGAAAGGAAAAAAATAGATAGAGAGATACAACTCCTAGGGGAGGTGCATGGGTTGTGAAGACTTATTCCTGCTGTTCCCAGAGATCACCTGTTACAGGTAAGTAACTGTGCTATCTCCAGGAACAAGCAGGAATGAGTCTTCACATATGGGGACTCCCTAGCTAGAGATGCCTGGGAGATCCCCAAGGTTATGAGACCCTGTGAAGGGCTCTATCTCCTCCTATGGATCTCAGGCATCCATTCAGGGAAGGAGGGCAGGAGTTGATTAAGCATGGAACAGGTGTTTGAGAACAGCCTGACCAAACAAGGCATCCTGGCGGGAGTCCTTGTCCAAACAGTAATGGGCTGTGAAGGTATGAACCGAGGCCCAGGTGGCCGCTCGACAGATCTGGTCGATGGACACAGAATTTAGATGAGCCATAGAGGTGGCCATGGCCCTCACATTATGAACTGTAGCATGGCCTTCCAGAGAAAGGTTCTTACTCTGGTAGGCGAAAGAAATACACTGAGCAATCCAATTGGACAGTGTCCTCTTAGAGACTGGAAGTCCCAAATGAGAGGGATCAAAGGCAACAAAGAGTTGAGAAGACTTTCTATGTTGCTGTGTCCTTTGTAAGTAAAAGGCAAGAGCTCTCTTACAATCCAGGGTATGAAGATTCCTCTCTGCACTTGATGCATGAGGACCTGGAAAAAAGACAGGTAAATACACCTCTTGATTAAGATGAAAAGGTGAAACCACTTTAGGCATTAAGTGTGGATTGGTCCTAAGGACTACCTTATCATGATGGAACCTTGTATAAGGTGGATTAGCCACTAAGGCCTGCAGTTCACTGATGCGGCGAGCTGAGGTGACTGCAATGAGGAAAATAACCTTCCAGGAAAGAAATTTCAAGGAGGTGGTGGCTAAGGGTTCAAAAGGTGGCTTCATAAGCTGACCAAGAACCAGATTTAAGTCCCATGCCACCGGAGGAGGCCTAATGGGAGGTTTAGTTAACGTTAGGCCTCTCATGAATCTTGCAATAAGAGAATGAGAGGAAATAGGCTGTCCATTAATAGGCTTAAGGGATGCTGCAATAGCACTCAAATGGACCCTTACTGAATTCGTCTTAAGGCCTGCATTGGAGAGATGCAGGAGATATTCCAATAGAGAATTCAAAGGTAGTGCTAGAGGGTCAAGACCCTTCTCAGCACACCAAATGGAAAACCTTTTCCATTTAAAAGCATAGGAACATCTAGCAGAAGGTTTTCTGGAAGCATGGAGGATATCCTTCACCTGCTGAGAAAGATTCCAATCTTGAAGGTCTAGGCCTTCAGCAACCAAGCTCTGAGGTGAAGGGACTTGGGGTTTGGGTGCCACAAAGTCCCCTCCTCCTGGGACAGAAGGTCTGTAGCAGCTCCCAAGTCTAGGGAGGGAGCTTGAGAGAGATGCAGAAGTAGAGGGTACCACACTTGGCGTGGCCAGCGTGGAGCTATGAGGATCATGGATCCTTGATCCCTCTGGAGCTTGAACAGAGTCTTGGGAATTAAAGGAATGGGTGGAAAGGCATACAGGAAGTCTTGACCCCAGTGAAGGAGGAAGGCATCCTTGGCCTGAACTCCCTGACACGGAATTCTGGAACAGAACCGGGGAGGTTTGGCATTCCACGGACTTGCAAAGAGGTCTATGTTCGGGGTTCCCTACTCTTGAAAGATTCTGAGTACTTGGTCCATGTGCAGGGACCATTCGTGTGGAAGCAGAACTCGACTGAGTCTGTCTGCCCAAGAGTTTTGGATTCCTGGGAGGTATACGGCCAGGAGATGGATTTGATGCTCTCTGGCGAAGGCCCTCAATCTCAAAGCTTCGTTGCAAAGCGACAGAGAGCCAGTTCCTCCTTGCTTGTTTATGTAAAACATGGCTACCTGATTGTCCGTATGAATGAGGACTGTCTTGTAGCTGAGCTGGGTATGGAAGACCTTGAGAGCCAGAAAAACTGCTCAGAGCTCCAAGTGGTTGATATGTAGAGAGGTCTCCTGTGGAGACCAAGTGCCCTGAGTGGAGAAGTCTTGTAGATGAGCTCCCCAACCGTTTGGGAGGCATCTGTTGTGAGGGTTGCCTGGGGCAACAACTGTTGGAAGGGGGACCCCAGCAACAGATTTTGGGTGGACATCCACCACTGGAGAGACCAAAAGAGGCGTTTGGAGGTTGCTATTTGGTCTGAGAGAGCTCCTGATGCTTGAGTCCACTGGGTGGACAAAGTCCATTGAGCTGCTCTCATGTGAAGGTGAGCATAGGGTACCACATGCACTGTGGATGCCATGTGGCCTAGCAGTTGTAGCATCTCCCGGGCAGTTAAATGACTCTTTGACTGAATCTGGGAGGCTAACTGCACTAGGCGTAGGCAACGGGCCTGAGGAAGATAGGCCCTTGCAGTGGTAGTATCCAGCCAGGCCTCTATGAACTCTAGGGACTGAGTAGGGGTGAGCTGGGACTTTGGGAGGTTTACCACAAGTCCCAGATACTGCAGAATGTGCCTTGTGCAGTCCACGGAAGTCTGGGCCTCTGACTGAGATGGAGCTTGGATGAGCCAGTCGTCCAGGTATGGGAATACAAATATTCCCAGAGTGCGTAGAAATGCAGCTACTACTGCCATGCATTTGGTGAACACTCTTGGAGCAGAGGCCAGACCGAAAGGAAGCACCCTGTATTGGTAATGCTTTCCTTGGAAAAGAAAACGGAGGAACCTTCTGTGAGATGGATGGATGAGGACATTTTTGTACGCATCCTTGAGATCTAGAGAACAAAGCCAATCCTGACTCTGAAGGTATGGAAGGAGTGTGCCCAGAGAAAGCATCTTGAATTTCTCCTTGCATAGAAATGTGTTCAATTCTCTGAGATCTAATATGGGTCTGTAGCCCCCTGTTTTCTTTGGGATCAGAAAGTAGGGGAGTAAAACCCTGACCCTTGTTGAAGAAGAGGTACTTCTTCTATTGCCCCTTGGGCAAGAAGGGCAGCCACCTCCTGACCTAGAAGGTCGAGGAGAGATGTTGGAGAATTGAAATGTCTCACCATGGTGTGAGGAGGAAGGTTTGAGAAATGAAGCTTGTAGCCCTCCCTTATGATGGAGAGGGTCCACTGCTCTGCTGTAATTTGCTCCCATCTGGGAGCAAAATGAGCTAACCTTCCTGGAATGGTGAGAGGCTCTGGCTGTTTCAGAGCCAGAAAGGCTAAGTTCTCTAACATCAAGTCAAAAGCCCTGAGGAGGCTGGGTCTGCTGAGTTGCAGCAGCCCCTGTAGGCTTAGGCCTGGCCTGTTTAGGTTGCTGACGCTTAGCAGCAAAATGACCTGTAGATGATTGTTGGCCAGAAGCAAGATGGAATCTGCCTTTCTTGAAAAAAAAGACTTCTTGAAAGGTTTTTTCTTGGCAGGAATGGAGGTTGACTTTGAAAGTCTATCCAAAGCAGAATTTTCTGCATCCATTTGAGTGGCTTTTATTTGCCAATCTTTGCCAAACAAGTTTTCTCCTGTACAGGGAAGATTTCCCAAGCCATCCTGGACCCAAGATTCTAGATCAGAAGCTTGGAGCCAAGCAATTCTGCGTGCAGCTATGGCAATGGCCGAAGCCCTGCTGGCACCCTCAAAGGAGTCAAAAGCTGCACGGTTGGAAAACTTTGAAATATCTTGAGTATGCTTAATCCAAATAAGAAATTCTTCCCTTTTATCCTCTGGAAGAAAAGGGAGGAAAGTGTGCAGCTTATCTGCAACTTCTTTCAGAAGCATACCCATATAAAGACTATAGGAGTTGATTCTGGCAATGAGCATACTGGCTTGGAAGATTTTCCTACCAAAAGCATCCAAGGTCCTGCATTCTCTTCCTGGAGGAGCAGAGGAGTGTCTTTTTGCACTCTTTATCTTTTTCATAGCCGACTCCACCACAATAGAATGGTGAGGAAGCTGTGTTTTATGAAACCCAGGACAAGGAGGGACACGGTACATAGTGTCCAATCTACGAGAATGAGGAGAGATAGTGAGAGGAGTCTCCCATAAGTCAATCATGTGATCATAAAGAATCTCATGAATTGGCAAGGTGACTGCCTCCTTAGGAGCCTTAGAATAACCTAAAATATCCAATTTTTTAGCTCTAGGCTCTGATTCAGAGGTTACTGAAATAGAAAGTCCTTTAGCCACTTCTCTTATGAAGTCTTGAAAGGACAAGTCTTCTGGAGGAGACATTCTTCTTTTTGGAGAAGAAGGCTCTTCAGGAAGAGCTATAGATACTTCAGCAGACTCCTCCGATGCATCAGAGTCTTCGGAGGAATCAAAGTATCGACTGTCAGGGTGCTCTCCCAAAGCTCGGTACGCGTATCGAGCGGTATCGACATCGGGCGTCATCGGGACCGGTTCGGTACCGATGGGCATCCCTGGACAGGGAACCGCTGCAGTTGGCATCCTGGTCGATGTCGATGCAGTCGGTACCGGTACCGACACTGGTGCCGGTACCGGAGCCGATACCGACAACGGAGTTTGTTGTGGTATCAGCGGCGTTGCAGCTTGAATGAAGGCCGTGATAGCCTGCTGCATGGATAGAACATTCTGATCCATCGACGCCATGAATGCCTGGAATTCGGTACCGGAAGGTTGCGTCGATACCCCAGAGCATTCTAACTGGTAAACACGCCCTCACTACAAAGGCACCGCAAACCGAAGCCTGCAAGGACAGGGCATTAGTATCGAAGGCTTGCTTGAGCAGGGTCTCTAACTTCCTATCCTGCACATGCATGAGAGTAGAGTCGCCCTCCACTGGAATAGTGGTCTTCTTTGCAACGATGGAGACTGCCACATCCACCTTAGGGGCACACAAAATTTCCCTCTCCTTATCCAGCAAGGGGTACAACCAAGCCATTGTCCATGTACCCTTCAACACCACTTCTGGGACATCCCATTCATCCTGAATCATCTGTCTGACCACTCGGTGTAGCAGAAAAACTATTTGTGACATTCTGACAAATTGAAAAAGAGGGTCTTCCAGAGTGTCGTCTTATCCTGGGTCCTCAGTCTTTATATTAAATGCCCTGGAGGAATGCACAATCAATGCCACCAATTCCTCCCTCCTGAAAACCCTTACAATCTGAGAATCCCCTCCCTGAAGAATCTCGTCCTCCTCCAACTTTGAGCCAGCTTCGAGATCCATCTCTGGCTCATCCACCTCCTCCGAGGGACAGGACTCCATCTCCCACAGTCCTCTTCCACTCTCCTCTTACTGGGCCCTGCTTCGTCCTTAAGTGGAGGCCTGGAGAAGGTGACTGGACAGGTTCCTTTTGGAACTTTACCTAAGGTCCCTCCTGACTCCTCTCCCCCCTGCCTCATTCAAAAGACCTTATGCATGAGGATGATAAACTCCGGGGTGAACCCCTCTGCTGTGGCGCGTCTTCCTTGTAGCGCAACAGTACCGTTCCACTTTCCCTTGCTGTTAGAATGCTTTGCAGGAGGCAGTCCTCCCTCCTAACAACTAGCACCCGACACTGTTAAAGGCCTGGGTGCAAGTCCATCCAGAGCCACCGGAGGCCGAGTAGTAACTTCATCTACTCCCGAACCCCCTAAGGCCCCCTCCATTTTCTGGTCACTAAGCCCTGTGTTCCCCGATATAGCCTCTGCCTCACATCCGCAGCAGAACCCCATGAATGAGACAGCTGCCTTTCGGGACCCACACGCCAAGCACATGGTCTTAGCTGGTATCCCGGCACTGTCCAGACTCACAGCGCTGCCCCTACTGAATTCTGGGGTTATCACCGCTGTTTTTCTGTGCTTTTTTTTTTTTTACACCTGGCTACCCAGATTAATAGCCTGTTGTAAAAGCCGCATTTTTTTTTGTTTTAGACAACACTCTGTGTCCGCAAAGGCCCACCCCCCAGGAAAAAAGAAACTTGTCCTCAACAGTTTAAGGCTTGCACCGCGGTTCCCACTTTTAGAGTGCTTTGCAGGAGGCAGTTGTTCACCACAAAATGGCCGCTGTCACCACAAGGTAGCGCAGAGCCTCCTCAGCTGGCTCCCACTGCACTGCGTTACCTGTCGAAAGGGTTACTCTTGTCTTAACCCCCCCGATACCAGAAGGAAGCAATAAAGAAAAAAAAATCCCAGTGCCTGCTCCAAACATCTGCCCCGACACTCAGCCACTCTGCAAGCTTCGGTATCAGCAGGCAAAAGAGACAGTCACCTTTGCCCCTGACGACTCCTTACCATGCCTGAGGCTCCAGAATCGCCAGGTACAGTGCAGGTCAGCCCTTTTAAAGGTAATGCTCCTACGCCTACTGGAGCACTTCTTACAATACTGGCAGTCTCGTTTCTTTTTCAATCTTTTTTTTTATTCAAACTTTAATCAAGCACCTTAGTTATTGCTGCCTGCACTCCGACTTTGCCGTATGGTCTGACCCTTTTGTCAGGAACTGATTTCCTATCATCCTTCAGTGAGTCCACAGGAATCAACACCCCTCCAGCTGCTTGGAGACTGAAATACTGGGGGCTGGAAGGTGGTGCCAGCTACTTATCCATGGTGATGTCACAAGTTGTGACATGCTAAGTCTCCAAGCTGCTGTGGTGGGGTGTGAATACTCGTACGTACTGGGATTGGACTGAGTACGACAAGGAAGGTGTATTTAGACTTTCAGAAAGCATCTGACAAAAGTCCCCCATCAGAGACTCCTGAGGAAGCTAAAAGATCATGGGATAGGGGGCAATGTCCTATTGTGGATTGGAAACTGTTTCAGAAATAGGAAACAGAGTAGGGATAAATGATCAATTTCCTCAATGGACGAAAGTGAATAGTGGAATACTGCAGGGAACCCTATTCAGACCAGTGCTTTTTAAAAATTTATAAATAATCTAGAATTGAGAACAAGCAGTGAGGTGATTACATTTGCAGATGACACCAAATTATTCAGAGTTGTTAAATTACACATGGATGGGGAATTGAACTGTTACATCGTGGAGGGAGAGACTGTGAACTGCTCTGTGTTTCTCCTACTTGCTGCTGATCCTGGATCCTTGTGCAGGCAGTCAGTGTGCAGCTGTGACTGAGGAGGACATTCCCCTCCTGCTCTATAAATTTCCTGAGGCCTGGCTGGTGGGTGGGAATTGAACTTTTACATCGTGGAGGAAGAGAGGGGCTTGTGAACTGCTCTATGTTTTCTCCTACTTGCTGCTGTTCCTGGTTCCCTGTGCAGGCAGTCAGTGTGCAGCTGTGATTGAGGAGGACCCTCCCCCCTGCTCTATATATTCCTTGAGGCCTTCAGTCACGGGTCATGGCCCATGGGTTGCGTTCCGAAGGGATGTGACCAAAGGGGCAGGACACACACCCCTTTGAAGCCCCTTCAGCGAACCGACGGTGTGGTTGAGTTGGTGGATGTTAGTGACTGCCAGTGAGACGTGGAAATGGAAAAACAAAGGTGGAGGGTTGAAAATGGACCTTGGGACATCTTTGGCAGGTCAAATTGTTGGTCCCCTAGATAGTTCCTTTGCAGAGTGGTCAGCCCCTCCCCCGATGGAGCTTCTTTAAGCTCCGGGACTCCGACGCCGCCATTTCAACCCCCTGCCTGTGTTGTCATCAACGTAATTGGGAATTTGTTCCCCTGGGAAGGTAGCTGGAGACACACAGGTTTTAATTCCAAAGCCTGTAAATTTTATAGAGTCTCCTGTGGTTGTGACGGCCTCCTTGGATGGGGAAGTCACACTTAAAGATTTGTGGGGTGTGATTAGTGCTATTGATGTTAAACTTTCTTCTACTATAGTTTCATTATACAAACATACAATACCATGCAAACATTCTTACGAAATCCCTAAACCGCCCAAGAGAACTATTTGAAATTGCTAAATCTCTCACAATGCATCAGATCGAAGAAATAAACAGCTACATAAAACCACATGCCCTTGCCCTACATTATACGAACAAGCTAAAGCTCCTGGATGCAGAAGCTAACCTACAATCTGATACTACTCTGTCATACTCTGATAAACAATGGCATAAATTTCATGCAGTCAACCTAAAATACCTTATGAACATTTATTTATTTTATTTATCTATTTTTCTATACCGCGCTCTTTGGTATCAGCTCGGTTTACAGATAACATCAACTTAGTTCAGACACAGGTAAACGCCCATGCTGGACTTACAAGAAAACAAGGCCATTCAACTTGGATTAACTGGGGGAACTATATACAAGACCTGGGTTAAGGTATTTTACAGCTTTTAGGTAGTTATATACATGCTCTAGATGGGGTTTGAATGTCCTATCGTGGCATACAGGGTGCGTGCATAGTGCAAATTAATACTACGACATCTAAGTTAGACCCCTGCCTTATCAGCTGGATAAAGGCAACCAAAACAGAGTTAGCACCACTTATCCTCAGAATGGTAAACCAATCACTGAATCAAGGAATCATGCCCTCAAGCATGAACAATGATCAGACCAATTTTAAAACACAAATCAATGGAGAAAGAAGATCCTAACTCATACAGGCCAATATCTAGTCTGCCATTTCTCGCTAAAGTAATAGAAAAATTGTCCAGATTCAATTACAAGGCCACATTGATCTCAATTCCCCCCTAGATGAGCAAAAATATGGTTTTAGACCATTTCACATTGTAGAGACTTCAATGTTGGCCTTTTTAGATAACCTGATTAGAGGAATTGATAGCACAAAACATGCCTTTGTACATTTTTGAATATTGCATCTATATTCGATAAAGCACAGTTACTTATCTGTAACAGGTGATCTCTGGGAACAGCAGGAATAAGTCTTCACATATGGGTACGTCGGTACCGACGGAGCCTGCGCGGGAACGCTCCCCAGCTTCCCAAAAAGGAAAGCTTTTGGGAGCATCCCACAGCACCTGCGCGCTGCCTTCCCGCCTTTCCTAACCGCCTCTCCCCAGTTCGAGTTTTAAAGCTGAGACAAAGAGAGAGAAGAAAGGAAAGATAGAGAGATACAACTCCTAGGGGAGGTGGGTGGGTTGTGAAGACTTATTCCTGCTGTTCCCAGAGATCACCTGTTACAGGTAAGTAACTGTGCTATCTCCAGGAACAAGCAGGAATGAGTCTTCACATATGGGGACTCCCTAGCTAGAGATGCCTGGGAAATCCCCAAGGTTATGAGACCCTGAGAAGGGCTCTACCTCCTCTTATGGATCTCAGGCATCCATCCAGGGAAGGAGGGCAGGAGTTGATTAAGAATGGAACAGGTGTTTGAGAACAGCCTGACCAAACAAGGCATCCCGGCGGGAGTCCTTGTCCAAACAGTAATGGGCTGTGAAGGTATGAACCGAGGCCCAGGTGGCCGATCGACAGATCTGGTCGATGGACACAGAATTTAGATGAGCCATAGAGGTGGCCATGGCCCTCACATTATGAGCTGTGACATGGGCCTCCAGAGAAAGGTTCTTACTCTGGTAGGCGAAAGAAATACACTGAGCAATCCAATTGGACAGTGTCCTCTTAGAGACTGGAAGTCCCAAATGAGAGGGATCAAAGGCAACAAAGAGTTGAGAAGACTTTCTATGTTGCTGTGTCCTTTGTAAGTAAAAGGCAAGAGCTCTCTTACAATCCAGGTATGAAGATTCCTCTCTGCACTTGATGCATGAGGACCTGGAAAAAAAGACAGGTAAATACACCTCTTGACTAAGATGAAAAGGTGAGACCACTTTAGGCATAAAGTGTGGATTGGTCCTAAGGACTACCTTATCATGATGGAACCTTGTATAAGGTGGATTAGCCACTAAGGCCTGCAGTTCACAGATGCGGCGAGCTGAGGTGACTGCAATGAGGAAAATAACCTTCCAGGAAAGAAATTTCAAGGAGGTGGTGGCTAAGGGTTCAAAAGGTGGCTTCATAAGCTGACCAAGAACCAGATTTAAGTCCCATGCCACTGGAGGAGGCCTAATGGGAGGTTTAGTTAAAGTTAGGCCTCTCATGAATCTTGCAATAAGAGGATGAGAGGAAATAGGCTGTCCATTGATAGGCTTAAGGGATGCTGCAATAGCACTCAAATGGACCCTTACTGAATTCGTCTTAAGGCCTGCATTGGAGAGATGCAGGAGATATTCCAATAGAGAATTCAAAAGGTAGTGCTAGAGGGTCAAGACCCTTCTCAGTACACCAAATGGAAAGCCTTTTCCATTTAAAAGCATAGGAACGTCTAGTAGAAGGTTTTCTGGAAGCATGGAGGATATTCTTCACCTGCTGAGAAACATTCCAATCTTGAAGGTCTAGGCCTTCAGCAACCAAGCTCTGAGGTGAAGGGACTTGGGGTTTGGGTGACACAAAGTCCCCTCCTCCTGGGACAGAAGGTCTGGAGCAGCTCCCAAGTCTAGGGAGGGAGCTTGAGAGAGATGCAGAAGTAGAGGGTACCACACTTGGCGTGGCCAGCGTGGAGCTATGAGGATCATAGATCCTTGATCCATCTGGAGCTTGAACAGAGTCTTGGGAATTAAGGGAAGGGTGGAAAGGCATACAGGAAGTCTTGACCCCAGTGAAGGAGGAAGGCATCCTTGGCCTGAACTCCCTGACACGGAATTCTGAACAGAACCGGGGAAGTTTGGCATTCCACGGACTTGCAAAGAGGTCTATGTCCGGGGTTCCCCACTCTTGAAAGATTCTGAGTACCTGGTCCATGTGCAGGGACCATTCGTGTGGAAGCAGAACTCGACTGAGTCTGTCTGCCCAAGAGTTTTGGATTCCTGGAAGGTATACGGCCAGGAGATGAATTTGATGCTCTCTGGCAAACGCCCACAATCTTAAAGCTTCGTTGCAAAGCGACAGAGAGCCAGTTCCTCCTTGCTTGTTTATGTAAAACATGGCTACCTGATTGTCCGTATGAATGAGGACTATCTTGTAGCTGAGCAGGGTATGGAAGACCTTGAGAGCTAGAAAAACTGCTCGGAGCTCCAAGTGGTTGATATGTAGAGAGGTCTCCTGTGAGACCAAGTGCCCTGAGTGGAGAGGTCTTGCAGATGAGCTCCCCAACCTGTTTGGGAGGCATCTGTTGTGAGGGTTGCCTGGGGCAACAACTGTTGGAAGGGGGACCCCAGCAACAGATTTTGGGTGGACTTCCACCACTGGAGAGACCAAAAGAGGCGCCTGGAGGTTGCTATTTTGCCTGACAGAGCCCCTGATGCTTGAGTCCACTGGGTGGACAAAGTCCATTGAGCTGCTCTCATGTGAAGGCGAGCATAGGGGACCACATGCACTGTAGATGCCATGTGGCCTAGCAGTTGTAGCATCTCCCGGGCAGTTAAATGGCTCTTTGACTGAATCTGGGAGGCTAACTGCACTAGGCGTAGGCAACGGGCCTGAGGAAGATAGGCCCTTGCAGTGGTAGTATCTAGCCAGGCCCCTATGAACTCTAGGGACTGAGTAGGGGTGAGCTGGGACTTTGGGAGGTTTACCACAAGTCCCAGATACTGCAGAATGCGCCTTGTGCAGTCCAGGGAAGTCTGGGCCTCTGACTGAGATGGAGCTCGGATGAGCCAGTCGTCCAGGTATGGGAATACAAATATTTCCAGAGTGCGTAGAAATGCAGCTACTACTGCCATGCATTTGGTGAACACTCTTGGAGCAGAGGCCAGACTGAAAGGAAGCACCCTGTATTGGTAATGCTTTCCTTGGAAAAGAAAACGGAGGAACCTTCTGTGAGATGGATGGATGACGACATGTGTGTACGCATCCTTGAGATCTAGAGAACAAAGCCAATCCTGACTCTGAAGGTATGGAAGGAGAGTGCCCAGAGAAAGCAGCCTGAATTTCTCCTTGCATAGAAATTTGTTCAATTCTCTGAGATCTAATATGGGTCTGTAGCCCCCTGTTTTCTTTGGGATCAGAAAGTAGGGGGAGTAAAACCCTGACCCCTGTTGAAGAAGAGGTACTTCTTCTATTGCCCCTTGGGCAAGAAGGGTAGCCACCTCCTGACCTAGAAGGTCGAGGAGAGATGTTGGAGAATTGAAATGTCTCACCATGGTGCGAGGAGGAAGGTTTGAGAAATGAAGTTTGTAGCCCTCTCTTATGATGGAGAGGGTCCACTGCTCTGCTGTAATTTGCTCCCATCTGGGAGCAAAATGAGCTAACCTTCCTGGAATGGTGAGAGGCTCTGGCTGTTTTCAGAGCCAGAAAGGCTAAGTTCTCTAGCATCATGTCAAAAGCCCTGAGGAGGCTGGGTCTGCTGAGTTGCAGCAGCCCCTGTAGGCTTAGGCCTGGCCTGTTTAGGTTGCTGACGCTTAGCAGCAAAACGACCTGTAGATGATTGTTGGCCAGAAGCAGGATGGAATCTGCCTTTCTTGAAAAAAGACTTCTTGAAAGGTTTTTTCTTGGCAGGAATGGAGTTTGACTTTGAAAGTACTGTATATCCAAAGCAGAATTTTCTGCATCCATTTGAGTGGCTTTTATTTGCCAATCTTTGCCAAACAGGTTTTCACCTGTACAGGGAAGATTTCACAAGCCATCCTGGACCCAAGATTCTAGATCAGAAGCATGGAGCCAAGCAATTCTGCAAGCAGCTATGGCAATGGCTGAAGCCCTGCTGGCAACCCTCAAAGGAGTCAAAAGCTGCACGGTTGGAAAACTTTGAAATATCTTGAGTATGCTTAAGCCAAATAAGAAATTCTTCCCTTTTATCCTCTGGAAGAAAAGGGAGGAAAGTGTGCAGCTTATCTGCAACTTCTTTCAGAACATACCCATATAAAGACTATAGGAGTTGATTCTGGCAATGAGCATACTGGCTTGGATGCTTTTTCCTACCAAAAGCATCCAAGGTCCTGCATTCTCTTCCTGGAGGAGCAGAGGAGTGTCTTTTTGCACTCTTTATCTTTTTCATAGCTGACTCCACCACAATAGAATGGTGAGGAAGCTGTGTTTTATGAAACCCAGGACAAGGAGGGACACGGTACATAGTGTCCAATCTACGAGAATGAGGAGAGATAGTGAGAGGAGTCTCCCATAAGTCAATCATGTGATTCATAAAGAATCTCATGAATTGGCAAGGTGACTGCCTCCTTAGGAGCCTTAGAATAACCTAAAATATCCAATTTTTTAGCTCTAGGCTGTATTCAGAGGATACTGAAATAGAAAGCCCTTTAGCCACTTCTCTTATGAAGTCTTGAAAGGACAAGTCTTCTGGAGGAGACATTCTTCTTTTTGGAGAAGGCTCTTCAGGAAGGGCTATGGATACTTCAGCAGAAGCCTCCGATGCATCAGAATCTTCGGAGGAATCAAAGTATCGACTGTCAGGGTGCTCTTTCAAAGTTCGATACGCGTACCGAGCCGTATCAACATCGGGCGTTATCGGTACCGGTTCGGTACCGATGGGCATCCCTAGGCAGGGAACCGCTGCAGACAACACTATGGCCGATGTCGATGCAGTCGGTACCGTTACCGGCATTGGTGCCGGTACCGGCGCCGATACTGACAACGGAGTTTGTTGTGGTATCAGCGGCGTCGCAGCTTGAATGAAGGCCGTGATAGCCTGCTGCATGGATAGAACATTCTGATCCATCGACGCCATGAATGCCTGGAATTCGGTACCGGAAGGTTGTGCTGGTACCCCAGAGCATTCTAACAGGTGATCGGTCGAGGCCGTGCCATCGATGTCAACCTGTAACCCCATAGGTGGAGCTTTGGAAGCCGGAGCTTCCCGCCGGGGTAGTTTTGCCTGTGCAGGATCCTCGAGGGCAAGCCCGGAGGCATCTCGATGCTTGGAAGCAGATCTACCCTTCGAGGACCGGCTGGATTTATGTTTGGTTACCTGAGATCCATGGGAGGAAGAAGAAGCCCTGGAAGACGTCGATGCCACTGAAGCTGCATCAGAGGGAAACAGCACATGGAACTTGGCTTCTCGGTTCTGTAAACCTCGTTTAGACATCAAGGAGCAGGACGAACAATCCAAAATGGAGTGGTCAGGACCCAAACATTTGAGACAACCATTCATGGTGTCGGTAACAGAAATAGTACCGCTGCACTTAGTGCATTTTTTAAACCCGGAGGCTGGTTTTTCCATGAGGAAAATTTTTCGTGAGGCCTAAGGCCCAAAAGAGGAAAAACACACTAAGTGAGGGAAAATATGTTCTTTTTTTTTTTTTTTCATTTTTTTTTTTTTTAAGAAAAGAAAGAAAGACCGGCGGTACCGGTCCGACGTCGGGGAAGGCAGACGTGCGACAAAGGAAATAAAATAAAACAAAGAACTTCTTCAGCGGTGACAGGAACACGACCTGCTGGCTCCGCGGAAAGAAGAACTGGGGAGAGGCGGTTAGGAAAGGCGGGAAGGCAGCGCGCAGGCGCTGTGGGATGCTCCCAAAAGCTTTCCTTTTTGGGAAGCTGGGGAGCGTTCCTGCGCTGGCTCCGTCGGTACCGACGTACCCATATGTGAAGACTCATTCCTGCTTGTTCTTGGAGATCATTAGCACAAGATTCTGCTTTCAAGACTTCAATAGACTGGGCTACAAGTTAGGATAGGTCAACAAACATCCAATTCATATAAACAAGAACAAGGAATACACCAGGGATCTTCCCTTTATCTTCCCGCAGACATTACAAACCCACACTATCAATTAAATGCATGCCTAACTGAAATAACAAAATGGCTGAACTTACACAACTTAAAGATAAATTATTATAAAACTGAGATTTTATTTGTCTCAAGGAGCCAATCTTTTATACCTCCCACGAAAATCATTCTGTAACAGTTTGAGTTGGATGTAAAGCAGAAGTGAAATGCCTTGGGGTAATCCTTGATCAGACACTCAGTGTGGTCATACATATAAAGAACATTACCAAAACAGTCTATTTTAAACTAAGACTGCTCCAGCACCTTAGACCGCTAATATCCAACTTTGATTTTTGTTCAGTTCTTCAAGCCATGATCCTACCACATTTTTATTTTTCTAATGGTATCCTACAGGGTCTTCCCAAGTAGACACTGAAACCCCTTCAGTAAGCCCAAAATGCAGCCGCCTGTTTGATAAACTGGACAAATACTGCAGAACATATCACACCCATATTAATATGATCTACACTGGCTACCTATCCTAAGCAGAATCAAACATAAAGTACTAATGATTTAAGCTAATTAGGTCATTTCACCTACCAACGTGAACAATCTCATAAACATCCCTACTATTGACAGAACGAGACGAGGATGCACCCAGAATAATATAATAGTCCCTACTCAATTCCGATACCCAAATCGATCCACAAGTAATAGAGCAGTTTCATAGTTTGCCCCAATCTTATGGAATGCTCTCCCAGATAGACTAAGAGCTATAAAGATCTCCAACGTTTCCATAAGGAATTAAAACGCTCTTATTTATTGAAAATTTTGGTGATACACAGGAACTAAATCAGCTATACCCAACATAGAACTAGGTTTATCATTAACCCATTCCCTTTCCCCTAATACACTCTTGTACTATAGCTCCCTTCATTTAGCCCATATGCATAAAGTACTCCTTGAAGCCAACCCCTTTGATCTACAAATGGCGATACATAACCCCTATAAATAATGTAAAATGTGAAGTTTCTATTATGTAAATATGTTTTGAGCAATTCTTTTGTTACACAGATGTTCTAAAGTTCAATGTACCTGTTCTGTTATGTTCATTGTAAACCACCCTTGATCTCTGGAAGGGACGGTATAGAAAAGCTTAAATAAATATTATGTACTTTTACTCAGGGTGCTGTGGAAAAGATTTTTGAAATGGATGCTAAGTTGTCTAGGGTGCAAAATTTGGTGGTCCAAGTGGAAGCTCAGGTGCAGTCGGTCTCCACTGCGCAGGTGGCTTTGATTAAGGATTCATTGATGGTTTATGTGCGTATTGAGGCATTGGAAAATGCCTCTCTAGTAGCCTGTAATTTGTGCTTTTAGACTTTCTAGTTACGCATTTATTAGCACCAGAAATTCTTCTTACTAAATATTTTACTGAGATCTTGAAGTTGCCTCAATCTGTGAATATTGTTCAATTATATTATGTACCCTCTAAAGCTCGGGTGGCTTCAATGGATGAAGGGAAGTTTGATTCCCTTCGTCCGACTGTAAACCAGAATCTTACTGAATTCTTGGAAGATTCTTCTGATATGATCAAAGAGAAACACCTTAATGGTTACCTTTGCTACTGTGGCAGTGAAGGTAAAATTCTTGAAGTTTTATTTTAAGTATAAGGATGTCCCTTCTATGGTCAAAAAATAAATGTATTTCCTGATGTGCCTAGATCAACTCAAGCACGTCGGAACAGTTTCTTGCTTTGAGGCAGAGAGTTCTTTCCCTGGATGCGATGTTTTATTTACGATTTCCTTGTAAATGTTTTATTACCTTACAGGGACAGTCCAATGTTTTCCTTGATGTTTATCATTTAGAAAAGTTTTTGACTGATAGGCAGAAGTAGGTTGGGCTGTGTTGGTTAGAAGTATAGAAATCTTCCTAAATATGGTGCATTTTTGTGCCTAATTGTCTTTTATTTATGTGGGTTATTTTTGATGGGGTAAATTCCCAGAGATATGAGCTTGAACATCTTTTCTTTTGATTTGATGTAATGTGATAGTTTTCTTCTTATGTGGATTGTATGATGTTTTTCCTTTTGAAAGTGGAAACATATAATCTGCAAATTCTATAAATTAAAAAAAAAAAAAATTGCACATGGATTGTGAGAAACGGCAGGAGGACCTTGTGAGACTGGGGGACTGGGCGATTGGACATCCAAATGGCAGATTAAATTTACCACCGACTACTGTAGAGTGATGCATGTATGAAGAATAACCCAAATTATAGGTACACAATACTAGAGTTTACGTTAGGAGTTGCCACTCCAGAAAAGGATCTGGGTGTCTTCAGACAATACACTGAAATCTTCTGTTCAGTGTGGCAGTGGGGAACAAAAAACAACAGGCTGATGAAGAAAACTAGCACGGCCTTTAAGCACAGATAAGCTACTTTTAAGCGCACTTAATGCTAATGACAATGCAGAAAAGAGACGGAAGCATGCCTAAACAAAGGAAAAACTAGTGCACAATTAACGCCAACAGTATTTAAATATATTTAAATTGCAGGCAAATGAGCAGCACATAATGAAATGGTATGCAAACAGCGGCTGCACCGAATGCAGAGAAACACGCAGAGGATTTCACAACCAGCTTTAGCGCCAATATCTCTATGCTTGGTCTTGAGGTGGCTTAAACATCTAATGTGTGCCCTTGACAGTATTTTGATGGCATCGGGTGCTTTCCCCGATGCCTGGATCATCTGAGCAGAAATGTCAAAGATGATCCACGATTTGGGGAAAGCCCTCGATGCCATCAAAATATTGTTAGGGGCCGTGCCTCCAACAGAAAGCAAATCCCTGGTCGCCCATCAGCCCCAATCCCCCCACCCCCGCAAGGGACAGTAAACACTGGGGGCACAGCAGCCCTGAACCCCCCTCTCGGTACCTTCAGAAACAAGCGGGAGCTCTGTCCATGCACTCCTGCTCTTGCCCCACCATCTTGAAAAATAGCGGTTCTTGGCACCACAGGGTGCATCCTGGGATGTACCGGGCTAGGTCAGACTGCCATATAAGGTAGAATATGCCTTATATGGCTGTCTGTCCCCCCACTCGGTGCATCCCAGAATGTACTGCACGGGGCAAGGCATTGCTTTCAAGAGCGAGGAGTAGCCTAATGGTTAGAGCACTGGCTTGGGAACCAAGAAATCATGATTCATTCCCACTAGCACTCCTTGTGGCCTTGGGCAAGCCACTTAACCCTCCATTGCCTCAGAAGAATCCAAGTTATCAATGTCCCTTTTTAATGTACATTACCAAGTTTAAGTTACAATGTAAACCACTTTGACTAAAATGATAAAACGGTATTAAAAAAACAAACAAACCAGTTAAATAAATAAATAAAGATGGCGAGGCAAAAGCAAGCGCACATAGGTAGTGCTCCTGCCCATTTCTAAAAGGTATCAGGAATGGGTGGGGTGTTTGGGACCACTGGGCCAAACAGGGTTATTTTTGGTTGGGTGATGGGAGGAAGGAACCAGGGGCCATTGGGACACCAGGGTTTTTGCTTTTGTGTTGGGAGCATCGGCCCCTGATAATATATTGATGGCATTAGGGGCTCAGATGATCCAGGCATCGGAGAAAGCCCCAGATGCCATCAAAATACTGTCGGGGCTCCCTGTGCATATTAGCTACATGGTGCCTGTTTCTCTGGGACAGCATGCCAAACTTGCACCAACTTCTTGTGCGTATGTATTTGGCTTGTTCTCCCAGTTTAAAGCTGCTATTTTGTGCACAGTTTAACACGTGGCTAA
Organism: Ichthyophis bannanicus; assembly: GCA_033557465.1. NCBI lineage: Eukaryota > Metazoa > Chordata > Amphibia > Gymnophiona > Ichthyophiidae > Ichthyophis > Ichthyophis bannanicus. Next base: position 1,687,813,337 of record CM066031.1, on the reverse strand, counting down.
TTTGCATATAAGCCTCTTTCTGCAAATAGGCATGACTTCAGCGCCAGCTTTCTGCATTGGCCTAAAACATGTTAGGGATCAACAGAAAAGGAATAGAAAATAAATCAAAGGATATCAAAATGCCTTTTTATCACTCCAAGGTATAGCTAAACCTTGAGTATTATGTGTAGTTCTGGTCTCTGCATCTCAAAAAAGATATGGCGATATTAAAAAAGGTACAGAAAAGGGCAACCAAAATGATAAAACGGGATGGAATGACTCTATGAGGAAAGGCTAAAGATGTCAGGGCTTTTTAGCCTGGAGAAAAAACACCTGAGGGGAGATATGATAGAAATCTATAAAATCCTGAGGAATGGGTAGACACGAATTGATTATTTACTTTCAAAGGATACAAGGATTAGGAGACCCACCATGAGCACCACAAAGTAGCATATTTAAAACAGATGAGAGACAAAATATTTTCTCCTAACGTATAATTAGTTTTTGGAACTCATTGCTGATGGATGAGTAAAATCAAGTAATGCAGCTGGGTTTAAAAAAAGGTTTGGAACAATTTCTAGAGGGAAAGTGCATGAACAGTTATTAATGTATTCCAAGAGAAAACCACTACTTATCCCAGAGGATAGGTAGCATGGAACTGGTTACTTTGGAGATTTGTCAGGTACTTGTGACCTGGATTAGCCACTGCTGGAAACAGGATATTGGGCTTGATGGGCCTTGGTCTGATGTACTCAGTATGGCAGTTCTTACGTTCTTAATAGTAAGTAAATGAATGGGAACAACTACTATAAGAAATGGCAGTGAAGTATCATGAATCTAGCTGGTTGCACAATCCAAATCAGCATGGTTTTACTAGGAAGAGACCCTGTTAAACAATTCTGATCTCTCTTGGACTAGGTAACTAAAGAATTGGATTGGGGTGGGTATGGCTGTATCACAGCTGGACTTGTGTGAAATTTGATACTGTCACATCAAGAAGATACCCTACTACATATTCCGAGAAAACTGCAATTCCCAGAAACTATCATTTTTGTAGAACTGAGATGTAAGTCTAAATTGTATGTTATTTACAGATTACACTGTCTTCAAATAAGTGTCTGTCTAGTCTTCCTTCACATGATGTTATTACAAGAAATCATCCTTTCCACTATAACATCTATGTGTTAAGTATTTCTGTTGCTACCTGAACTACCACCAGAGTCAGTCCTCTCTAATCCAGGCCCTGACAAATTTTTATTGGAATGTAGGAGCCCTCCTTATTCAAAGGGGTATTGCAGCTTCTTTTTTAGGGTCCGATTTACTGTTTTATAATTTTCTACAGGAAAGAAAGCTTAATTAATCAAGCCCTTAATGTGCCACTGCACAGTGCCAACAGAAGGCAGAGACCCATCTCTTTCTGTCCCTTCCAACATCTCCTATGAGCAGTGTTAGCAGCTTATTGGTAATCTTTTATAGCTACTCCTGAGGCAACTTATTTGCTTCATATATCATGGCATCACCCAGTCTCTCAGAGTATCCCAAGCCTCTCTCTCCATATTTCCCCTTAGCTTTCACTCAGTCTCTCTTTCTCAGAGTCTCTCCTTCACCCAGTCTCTGAGGAAGTTTAGGTTGATCTCAGAGTTTCAAGTCTCATGAGACTTGAAACTGCAGGATTAGCCCCAACTTCCTCCAAAGTGCAGCTCAAGCTGTTTGCAGAGCTCATCAAGGTAGGGAAGTCGGTAGCAAAGTTTTCATTGCAGCACCAACATACACCAAACCTTTGGGGACATGAAATTCCTGGCACCAGGGTGTAATTTCCCGAGCACCATGGCACTTAAGATTTATCAAACTCTGCTGTAATCTTTGCATAATGAGACATTATGCCAAAAACAGATATAATACATAAAATAAAACATGATTACATTTTGAAATCAGTTACTTGGTATTCTGGGCTTTCTAACTTTAAGTGAAAACAAATGTTTGCATAAATGTGATATTGCCTTGTAATTAACCATGTCAAAAACGTATTAAATTATACTGGCTACCTGATAAGGACATGGTATGTGATATTCTTTACAATGATCGGAGAACCATGTGATCTCCCAGGTTGTCCTATAAACCTGCTCAAAAACATAGCATCCAAGAAGTGTGACCAGTGTACAAGGTATAAGCCACTAAAACACTCCGATTCGAATCATAAATTTCTTCAGTTTCTCTTGGTTTCTTTCATCATGTTGTATAACTTGCCGCACATGATTTTAAAGAAATATTCCAGCCAAAAGGAGCGACAATCCAACAATAACGCATAGGCACAATGGTATAAGAACAAAATAGCGGGCTGCATCCAGGTCATAAAAACCAACAAAGCAAACTCCACTTATGTTGTCCCTTCAACTTTGCTCATGGCCAGAAGCATAACTTTGAGAATTCCTGGAATGCCCCATGCAACAGCATGAACCCACATGATTTTTGTTCAATAGCCTCACACCATCCATTTTCGTCCAGCTGCCAAGAACCAGGTTATGGTGAGAATCACCCACCATACTGTCCCTGCAATTGTGGAAAAATACAAAAGCATAAAGAGAATGGTGCAAGCCTTGTTTTGTGAGCCAAGAACAACTGTCCCCACCGTGTGTTCAACTTTTCATTAGACTTATTACAGGCTGTGCTGTTACCTAGTAGAAAGCCAATAAAGTAGATGAGGGATACCATGCTGTAACAGACAGCATAGAAGATAATTGGTCTTTCTGGGTACCGAAATCTTCGGACATCAATCAAAAAAGTCAGAAATGTGAAGAGAGTTTGCACCAAGACAAATTATTGAAACAATTCCAATGAAACCTTTCGCGAAATCTATTCCTCCTGGCTGAAGTACATATTAGGACAAGGTGGTGGCGCACTGACTGACTCCCAAAAAAGTGTAACTCTGCCCATTGTTGTGTCTTCAGGTGCTGCGGACACCAAAATCCATAGTCTCTCTGAATCTGCTCTGGTAGTTTCTCCATATCCTCCACTTCTGGTGTTAGACTATGCGCATCATCACAATTTTCCAGTCTACAGACAGAAAGAATACATAAATTAAATTTTAGATAATGACTACTAGTTAGTTTACCTATATCCTATACCATTAATGAGCTATCTGCATGCAACAGTTCGTTTGTGCTTCTCTATGATTTATTTTGACTTCTGCTTATGCCAGTCAGATCAAGCAATTGACATTCCATCCCCCAGTTATTCAGCAGGTTGCCCTTTTCACAAGCAACAAGGGCAGAGTCATCACTGTCTACAATTTTGGTGTTATTCAGTACCATAATATGCATCCTATGTTATATATTGATCACCCTTTCATAAAGCGTAGTTACTCACCTGTAACAGGTGTTCTCCAGGAGCAGCAGGAATCAGTCCTCACATATGGGTGACGTCGGCGCCGACGGAGCCCTCGCGGAGCAATTTTCCCCAGCTTTCAAGAAAGCCTTTGGGAATTGCAGCGCGCATGCGCGGTCCCCTTCCCGCCCAAAGGTGCCATCTTGGCCAGTCTGATGACATAGCGAAAAGACAGCAAAAAATTTGCAAAAACTAAATCATATGACTGCAACTCCAAGGGGAGGAGGGAGGGTTGTGTGGACTGATTACTTCTGCTCCTGGAGAACACCAGTTACAGGTGAGTAACTACGCTTTCTCCAGGACCAAGCAGGAAGTCAGTCCTCACATATGGGACTCCCAAGCTTAAGGCTACCGGAGACCCTAAGCCCAAAAATGAGCTCCCTCTAGCTCAGCAGCACAGAAGGAAGGAATCTTCTCTGACTAATCTCCAACCGGTAGCCCAACATCCGGGATGGAGGGTAGGAGTTGCTAAACCTTGAAGAGATTACGGAGGACTGCCTGTCCGAAAGCACTGTCCCTGCGGGACTCCCTCTCGAGGCCGTAATGGGTTGCAAAAGTCTGGCTCGAAGACCAAGTAGCGTCCCGGCAGATGTCTGCCAATGGAAAAGAGCGGAGGTAAGCCACTGATGCAGCCTTCACCCTAACCCGATGAGCCGTGACTCGACTCTCCAACGAGAGGCCTGCCGCCCCATAAGTCCAAGCGATACAGTCAGCTACCCAGATGGACAGAGAACGCTAGGATACAGGGAGCCCCAAAATATTATGGTAGTAAGACAGTAAGAGCTGAACCGTCTTACGGTGCTCCCCCGTACGATCAAGGTAGAATTTCAGCGCCCTTCTACACTCCAGGGTATGCAAGACCATCTCAGCTCGGCTGGAGTTTGGCCTGGGAAAGAATGTCGAAAGCACCACCTCCTGATTGATGTTAAAAGGGGAGACAACTTTTGGAATAAACTTAGTGTGAGTCCTCAGGACTACCATGTTCTTTTAGAACCTAGTCTAAGGAGTAACAGACACTAGGGACTGCAGATCACTAACGAGTCTAGCGGAAGTGAGGGCTACCAGGAATAAGGTTTTCCAAAAGAAAACGGAGAGGACAGGTAGCCCATGGGTTCGAAGGGCGGACAGGTGATCCCGCTGTAAAACCACGTTAAGGTCCCAGTCGGGGCTGGGGGGCGCAAAGGCGGTTTAAGGAGAAGGAGACCTCGGGAGAACCGTGCCACGAGAGGGTGGCCGGAAAGAGGCCTGCCTTCCACCGGCACATGATCTGCAGAAATAGCACTTGAGGTGAACCTTGA